>OX465283.1:124946677-126146677 GCA_949987705.1 Thereva unica | reverse complement strand
TCACCGAGTCCTGCTCTGGTTTCCTGTGCTACTTTTGCGGTCTATGTATATTTATGTTGTTGTTTGGTGTGTTTTTTATATTAAGCATGGCATGAGGAAATGTTTTGCTAAATGCGAACGTTCGTGGCTTTTCAATAGGCAGGAAAAAAAGAAAATATATTCGTTTAGACAAAAAAAAGCATATGATTAAAACACAGTATTAACTTTTTTATTAGTTTTGAAAAAATAACCATTTTAAACTTTTTAGTTAACGTAATTACAAACTAGCTTTACAAATATTCTCGTTGTTCTGATTATGTTTTTAAAGTACCGACAGCTGTATTATATGAAATTCTATAAAGTAGTTATAAATGAACCTACACGAAGTAAATTCACAAATTTCAATTATAATAAGTTTAGTTATATGGTCAACATCACTACTTCATTTTGTAAATTGTGATTTTTCTTTCAGAGATAGTATTCAGAAATCAATTTTAAAACTTTTATAATAACCTAGCTGACCCGTCGAACTTTGTACCGCCTCAGAGTCAATAAATGTTGTGCTAACTTATTAGGGGTCGTCCATTATTTACGTGAGGCATTTAAGTGGGAGCGGTCGACCCGAATTTCACTCAATCTCACGTGGAGGAGAGGGGGGGCCTGCAGCCTTTTTTATGTAAAAACCCAAACTTAGGAGTGACTCTTGGTACAACCAGTTTGTCTCGTCGTTAAGGCCATGGTACAATGTCAAGTAGTAAGCTTGGTTTGAAGAATAAAGGCGAATAGGAAAGGTTAGAGGGGGTCTGGGGGTGCTCCAGAAAATGTCGATGAACCTGACGTTTGAGCTCTAAGATGTTGTACGAGTTGGGAAATACTGACTGTTAGAAATTATTCCACAGTCAAGTTGTTCTATTCATAAACGAACTTCTAGGTCGTATTGTGCCCGATGGTGGAGGGGAGGGCTATAGGTTAGGGGGTGGGGCAGAGCGGGCTAGTCTTGTGTTGCGGGAAATATATTGCCGTGCAGACAGGAGGTTCTGAATTTCAGGGGCAGAGTCACTATGATAATAGCGATAAAATATAGAGAGGGCTGCTACAGTCCTACGGTGGCTTGAAGGGTTTATAGAGGCGCGAAAGGTACCAATGAGTGTGATGGCACGATTTTGCACTTGATCGACGCAAGCTAAGGTGATTTTTGGGGCGCCTGCCTAGATATACGAATTGAATTCAAGGCCGGGCCGAATGTAGGATTTGTAGATTGTATCCAGAGCGGCTGGATGCTGGAGGAGCTTGTATCTGTTAAGAAATCCAAGACATGGGAAGGCTTGTTTGGCGATTTGGAATATGTGATCATTCCATCGCAAATCCTTCGTTAGGAGTCTATTAGAAGATAGGTTTTGCAGTTAGTTTTGCCACAGGTACTGCTATGACTGACCGAAAACCTACCTACCCCTTCCCTTGGCTTAGCTCCCTAATTCCCCATCGCCCGATAACAAAAATATATCTACTCCGTCTTGAAATTACTATTGTAGCACTCAAAAATCACCCTAATACCTCAAACACTTTTCGGAGCGATGTTACTCTGAAGACCCAAGCAAAGAGCAGCGCCTTCAGCCCACTATTCGCAGAACTCGTTGCTGTAACAGCTTTTGGAATTTGTTGTTTTGTAGGCTGGGCTCCATTGCCATTTGGACACAGGATATTTCAGCCATTACAAAATCGTTAGCCACTTTGCTCTTTCGCGCTTTTTGAGCCTCGATTTGCTCTTTAATTGCTTGATTCTTTTTTTGAAGTCTGCATATTTCTGGCATCCTCTGTAGTCGCATTGAGCCTAAATACACAAGAATGCATTTTTTGCGTCAGGTAGGCGAGTGATGATGGAATATATGGAATTGGATAGAACTTCTTACTTAAGGGAACGCCATTTGCACAAAAATGCTTTTGCTTCAACAGTTTGCACCAAAGACTTTATTTGCACCCTCATGTATTTAAGCTCATTAATACTGAATTGAAGTACATATTTTGTTCGAAAACATTATATTTTCGTTTAGCTTTTATGGCAACATTTTTCACTCCTACACTTATTTCATTTGCGCTGTTGTGCGTCAAAAAATAGCTTGTTCAAAAAGATTTTAATCCTATTTTTGGCCATTGATTCAGCGCATTAACAATCAATCACTGCATCTTTATTTTAGGAGCCTTTTGCGATTTTGGGCGAATATCTCCTACGACACACCCAAAAATTATTATAAAAAGAAAAATTATGCAGAAACCTCGAGGGCGGCATTTAATTGCCATAATTTTTCTGTGTCAAGAATATCACACAATAATGGTGTAAATATCTTCTTTTATAAATTAGAAATGAGCGTGTCCTTCTGGTAATTATAAACACTTCCATTAAATGAATCTTGATTGTGTCATCTTGGTACATGCTTAGGTCGTTAATCAAAAAATTGTCCCCCAAAAAACTGTAAGAGAGCAGAAGAGATAGAGGTTGGCATCCAACTCATGAATTGTTCAAAAAAATCGTACTCCTCCAGACTTAAATTAGTTCATTTTTCATTTTTAATTTATCTTAAGAAAAGTAATTCTTTCTATATAATCCTCAGTGTTATTTCACGACACTTAAATTGTGTGCCTCTAATTAAAGAAAATTTTAAATAAAAATATCTTCTTTTGTGCTTTCTGGAAATTCTTTTGCGATTGTTGTTGCAAGAATTTAAATAGATAATTAGCTTCATTTTCAAGTAGTAAATGGTCAATTAGAGTCTCTATACCATTAAAGGCGCTGAGATGGTGTTAATTAGAAGGACAGTTTTGCTAAAAAAATAAACATTTCTCAGCCCTCCCATGGTGGATGTAATTTCCTTTTATTTGATCAAGAGGGAGTCAAATTTCGTTTTCTTTGAAATTTTGTTTTTCACTTTTTCCCCCACTCGAAGTTAAGACAGTTTTTGACGAACCTAATTTATTAAAGCCGGGAAGTTTCCTGCAAAAATTTCATTGTTTTCAGAAATACTCGTATTAGAAGTGTTCCACCTACACTTGGTTCATTTATCTGTCCGGATCTTATTCCGATAGTCGTTACACCTGAACATCTCTTGGTATGTACCATGAACACGTTTGCCTAGAATGTTAAATGCACCTTGACACCATTTATGATAATGTACCAATTGTGCATGTTAACCACAAGCAATTGAGGTGATAAATACCATGCTCCTCTGATGTGTTGCACTAATTTGCTTCTTCTAGCCACCCCAAATCACAGCATCTATACGTATTTCCTAGAGAGCATTTACGGAATAAATTTTTGGGGCGCATTCAGGTCCACAAAGTGATTACGATACCTAGAAATATGTACATATGTATCTGCTGAACAAAATTGGCCCCTGCCATGAAATAATACCAAAAACCTGGCTACTATAGCAGACCCATTTACCTGCTGCAAAGGGAAAACCACATAAATTCCACCTGACGGTTCAATAGGTCGGCCTAAATACGTCATCCAGATAAATAGCTGAGGTATTGGCAGCTGGACTGGTAAATTTTTCTTGCCAGCAGAGATAGTGAGATATGAGGCACTTGGTCTACGTCAACCGAATAAAGTCCTAATGACTAGCAAAGGACTAAAACTACATGCAAAATTAAGTAGTCCTCCTTACCTACAACTGAATTTAATTACCTGTCGGATAAATCAAGAGGTGAAAATATTTATGGCTCTTTAAGCAACGATTTACGTTGAAGGAATTATTTTAGAAAATAACGATCCCGATTACAATTGTTAAGTATCTAGAATTGATTAGGGTATTGTTGTTTGTTATACAATTAATGACGAAAAAATGTGGTGTTACTTTCAAAATTTAATAAAAAAAATATATATGTCCAGCTTTATTTTTAATCTGCCCCGAACATTTAACTCCCTGATGTCATTTCACCAACGTCCACTGTGTTTGAGTTTTAATTAGCTCGTACTAATCCGCTATTAGTATCTGGAGAAGGATCTCAATTCAGTTTTATTTGTAGGTGTCACGGTGCTTTTAGTTACACTCATCTTGTTACGTGAAGGTGTTATCCCTCCATTGGTGAATTCATGTTCTAGATCAGGGGTGGCCAACCCGCGGCCCTTCGTGGATAATGTGCGGACCGAGAGATTCAACAAGATTTAACAAAATATTTTGTACTAGAAGGTGCCAACATTTAAAAAAGAAAAAAAGAGCCAACTATGAGCAATGGGGTCCTTCCCAGTCAAGCAAGGCTTAAAACAGGGCGATCATAGAGTATTTCCCAGAAATCCGCAGACCAGATGGATATATTTTAGAGGAAGGTGCTCCGAAGAATATACGGCGCAATTAATGAAGGCGAATACGTAGAATAAGGAGAATACGCTACATTCACGAATTGTACCATCCATCTATACAAGAATGTAAACTCTCAACACATGCCAAGCTACTGCGTTTACTTTGGTCCAGTCATGTCCAAAGAATGGATGACTCAGGGATACTAAAAATAGCCCATCTACTACCAAGTGACTAAAGACCAGTTGGCAATCCACGGTGACGGTGCGAAGACGACCGGAAGGCCAATGCAATAAAATTGCTCAATACAAGGGAACTGCAGACAAACTGTGGAGCAGCACAGAGAAGTCTGGAGGAAGAAGCTGATGGAGGCCAAGATTCGAATTGGGCTGTATAGCCATCGAAGATTTTTATGTCATAAAAGAAAAGTTTTGTATTTTGAGATGTCTGGGACAAAAAGTGGTTCAGCTTGGTTAAAGTTTCAACTGGGAATCGTTTCTTTCCGAAAATTGAATTTACGAAAAATGACTATGGCGCCACCTTGTCTGGCGAAAACTTGCACCACCAATTACATTACATTTCGCCTGGTCTCTTAAAATTGCTCATACCTCGTCTATTGCCTATTTTAACTCAAGTTCTCAACTCCTGCCTTACGGTACCAAAGTTTCCCTCGCCTTCGAAGCATGTTTTAATCAAACCCATTCCTAAGTGCCCTTCTGCTACCAGTCCCTACGATTTTCGGCCTATGAGTATTCTTCCATTTCTGGCAAAGGTCCTTGAAAAGCTGATGGTTACTCAAATAATTGCGTATTGTGAGCGTCTGAAAGCGTCTTTCGTAAACATCACAGCCTTCAATCAGTGGCTGATACAAGGGGGAAATGAAGGACATGTTATCTAATCAAAATGGGTCTGTATCTAAAAATTTTTAATTTTAAAATCGCCACTAAATATGGAAGCTATATCTAGGTACAATAACTCTGTAAGCTACTTGGTTAACACGTTCCCTACAGTTAGAGTTGAGCAGGATTTATGCGAGGCAGTACATTTGTCCTTTACACGACGTCGGTTTCATTGGCGAATAAACTTTAAGTTACTTAGTGTATCCTAGAATGGAACCGGTCTTATGTAGACAGGCTTATTTCTGGGCTCAGCACTCATCTATCTTTTGACATAATCAATCTGGAAGTTATCCCAGCGGGAAAAATCGAAGCTCTACTAAGAGGAGCAAATTTGGAGGGCTGGAGCTTTAAGGAATTGTATGGGGCGAAGAAAACGGACAAACGTTGACCGGTTCTCGTTCGATGCGGGGGTCAAGCAGCATATTGGACGTATTAGTACTTAGTTAGGGGACCGCTCGGTAAAACTGCTGTCGACACTAGCATTTAGAAGGGCGAAAAGGCAATTGCAAAGGGTGAACAAAAATTAAAAATGATAAAAAATTATCTAAGATCATGTATGAGTCACGTTTAAATCATTGCATGATATTAGCTGGCAGAACATATAGACTATGATGATGTCATCGACAACTTTCCGAAAATGGAAGAAAGAGAAATAGTGTTTACTATATAAATGCGATAAGTAGAAGAATCCAATCCACTTGTACACAAACATAACATATATTTTAGCGTACTTGCGTTGCAGGTTTTAGATTACTTTTGTTTGACAATTAGAACGCTTTTAGCTTTTTGGGTTTCAAGCCAGTTATGGGGCCCCTAGACGATTAGTACGCAAAGATGTGGGGTTTTCACTTTTTCAGTTTCACTCTATTCTCGGGGACCCCTCTGGCCTGGGCCCCGGAG
Source organism: Thereva unica (assembly GCA_949987705.1). NCBI lineage: Eukaryota > Metazoa > Arthropoda > Insecta > Diptera > Therevidae > Thereva > Thereva unica. Next base: position 126,140,604 of record OX465283.1, on the reverse strand, counting down.
CAAATCGTCCCAGTTGCCACCTTTGTGGCGTATCACCCCGCTATGTCAAGCTAACCCCGACAGTTGTGGCTCAGCCGGTTGTTAAAAAAATAAACTCACAACAATCAAGAGTTCAATCGCTAGGCTCACTGCCTTCTCCAGACTACCCTTAACCTATCATATCATTTATATATCTTCAAGCTAAGCTTTTTTTTCCTGTGTGAGGTATTAGGTCCAAAGGTACTGCGGCCATTAAGTTGGCCTATTGTACTACAACCCCTACACCTCATATTTGTAGGCCAGACCGCCTGAACAAGTTCAGCAGTCTGCCTAGTGGTTTGTCGCTTAGACTTGAGTGTTCGAGCAGGGACTTCTCGAACAAAGAGACCCTGCTCCTCGCTATTGCAGGGCACTCTCAGAGAACATGGAGGGCAGACTCATCCTCTTCTAGGCAAAGCCTACATGTTGGGTCCTCCGCCCTTCCTATCTTCCATAAGTGGTAATTTAGAGCACAGTGCCCGGTAATTAAGCCAACAAGTGTCCTAACATCACTCCTACTGCGCCGTAATAATTCCTTGGCCGTCTTAGGGGACGGAACTGGAAGGAACCGCTTAGAGTTGGCCAGTCCAGGCGCAAACACAACAAATACAACAAACACAACAAACACAACCAACACAACAAACACAACAAAAACAACAAAAACAACAAAAACAGCAAAAACAGCAAAAACAGCAAAAACAACAAAACCAACAAAAACAACAAAAACAACATAAACAACAAAAACAACAAAAACAACAAAAACGACAAAAACAACAAAAACAAAAAAACAACAACAACAAAAACAACAAACACAACAAACACAACAAACACAACAAACAAAACAAACACAACAAAAACAACAAAAACGACAAAAACAACAAAAACAAAAAAACAACAACAAAAACAACAAAAACAACAAAAACAGCAAAAACAGCAAAAACAAGAAAAACAGCAAAAACAACAAAACCAACAAAACAACAAAAACAGCAAAAACAACAAAAACAACAAAAACAACAAAACAACAAAAACAGCAAAAACAGCAAAAACAACAAAAACAACAAAAATATCAAAAACGGCAAAAACAACAAAAACAGCAATAACAGCAAAAACAGCAAAAACAGCAAAAACAACAAAAACAACAAAAACAACAAAAACGACAAAAACAACAAAAACAACAAAAACCACAAAAACAGCAAAAACAGCAAAAACAGCAAAACAGCAAAAACAACAAAAACAACAAAAACAACAAAAACAGCAAAAACCGCAAAAACCGCAAAAACAACAAAAACAGCAAAAACAACAAAAACAACAAAAACAGCAAAACCAACAAAAACAACAAAAACGACAAAAACAACAAAAAAACAATAAAAACAACAAAAACGACAAAAACAACAAAAACAACAAAAACAACAAAAACAACCAAAACAACAAAAACAACAAAAACAGCAAAAACAGCAAAACCAACAAAAACAACAAAAACAACAATAACAAAAAAACAACAAAAACAACAAAAACAACAAAAACAGCAAAAACAGCAAAAACAACAAAAACAACAAACACAACAAACACAACAAAAACCACAAAAACCACAAAAACCACAAAAACAACAAAAACCACAAAAACAACAAAAACAACAAAAACAACGAAAACAACAAAAACACCAAAAACAGCAAAAACAGCAGAAACAGCAAAACCAACAAAAACAACAAAAACAACAAAAAAAACAACAAAAACAACAAAAACAGCAAAAACAACAAAAACAACAAAAACAGCAAAAACAGCAAAAACAACAAACACAACAAACACAACAAAAACCACAAAAACAACAAAAACAACGAAAACAACAAAAAAACAATAAAAACAACAAAAACGACAAAAACAACAAAAACAACAAAAACAACAAAAACAACAAAAAACAAAAACAACAAAAAACAAAAACAACCAAAACAACAAAAACAACAAAAACAGCAAAAACAGCAAAAACAGCAAAACCAACAAAAACAACAAAAACAACAAAAACAACAAAAACAACAAAAACAAAAAAACAACAAAAACAACAAAAACAACAAAAACAACAAAAACAGCAAAAACAACAAAAACAACAAAAACAGCAAAAACAACAAAACAACAAAAACAACAAACACAACAAACACAACAAAAACCACAAAAACCACAAAAACCACAAAAACAACAAAAACCACAAAAACAACAAAAACAACAAAAACAACAAAAACAACGAAAACAACAAAAACAACAAAAACAACAAAAACAACAAAAACAACAAAAACAGCAAAAACAACAAAAACAACAAAAACAACAAAAACAGCAAAAACAGCAAAAACAACAAAAACAACAAACACAACAAACACAACAAAAACCACAAAAACAACAAAACAACAAAAACAACGAAAACAACAAAAACAACAAACACAACAGGAATCGGGATTAGGGAACAGGGAATCGATTCCAGGGAATCGATTCCAGGGAATCGATTCCACAGGGAATCGATTCCAGGGAATCGATTGGACAGGGAATCGATTCCACAGGGAATCGATTCAAGGGAATCGATTCCACAGGGAATCGATTCCAGGGAATCGATTCCAGGGAATCGATTCCAGGGAATCGATTCCAGGGAATTGATTCCAGGGAATCGATGCCAGGGAATCGATTCCAGGGAATCGATTTCAGGCAATCGATTCCACAGGGAATCGATTCCCTGGATTCAAGGGAATCGATTCCACAGGGAATCGATTCCACAAGGAATCGATTCCAGGGAATCGATTCCAGGGAATCGATTCCAGGGAATCGATTCCAGGGAATCGATTCCAGGGAATCGATTCCAGGAAATCGATTCCACGGAATCGATTCCACAGGGAATCGATTCCACAGGGAAGCGATTCCAGGGAATCGATGCCAGGGAATCGATTGGACAGGGAATCGATTCCAGGGAATCGATTCCACAGGGAAGCGATTCCAGGGAATCGATGCCAGGGAATCGATTCCAGGGAATTGATTCCAGGGAATCTATTCCAGGGAATCGATTCCAGGGAATCGATTTCAGGGAATCGATTCCACAGGGAATCGATTCCCTGGATTCAAGGATTCCAGGGAATCGATTCCACAGGGAATCGATTCCAGGGAATCGATTGGACAGGGAATCGATTCCACAGGGAATCGATTCAAGGGAATCGATTCCACAGGGAATCGATTCCAGGGAATCGGTTCCACAGGGAATCGATTCCGGGGAATCGATTCCACAGGGAATCGATTCCTGGGAATCGATTCCAGGAAATCGATTCCAGGGAATCGATTCCAGGGAATCGATTCCAGGGAATCGATTCCACAGGGAATGCCAGGGAATCGATTCAAGGGAATCTATTCCAGGGAATCGATTCCACAGGGAATGGATTCCAGGGAATCGATTGGACAGGGAATCGATTCCACAGGGAATCAATTCCAGGGAATCGATTCCCTGGCATCGATTCCCTGGAATCGCTTCCCTGTGGAATCGATTCCCTGGAATCGATTCCCTGGCATCGATTCCCTGGAATCGCTTCCCTGTGGAATCGATTCCCTGTGGAATCGATTCCCTGGAATCGATTCCCTGGAATCGATTCAATGGAATCGATTCCCTGGAATCGATTCCCTGGAATCGATTCCCTGGAATCGATTCCCTGGAATAGATTCCCTGGAATCAATTCCCTGGAATCGATTCCCTGGAATCGATTACCTGGAATCGATTCCCTGGAATCGATTCCCTGGCATCGATTCCCTGGAATCGATTACCTGGAATCGATTCCCTGGCATCGATTCCCTGGAATCGATTCCCTGTTCCCTAATCCCGATTCCTGTTGTGTTTGTTGTTTTTGTTGTATTTGTTGTTTTTGTTGCTTTCGTTGTTTTTGTTGTTTTGTTGTTTTTGTGGTTTTTGTGGTTTTTGTTGTGTTTGTTGTTTTTGTTGTTTTTGCTGTTTTTGCTGTTTTTGTTGTTTTTGTTGTTTTTGTTGTTTTTGGTGTTTTTGTTGTTTTTGTTGTTTTTGTGGTTTTTGTTGTTTTTGTGGTTTTTGTGGTTTTTGTGGTTTTTGTGGTTTTTGTTGTGTTTGTTGTGTTTGTTGTTTTTGTTGTTTTGTTGTTTTTGCTGTTTTTGGTGTTTTTGTTGTTTTTTCTGTTTTTGCTGTTTTTGCTGTTTTTGCTGTTGTTGTTTTTGTTGTTTTTGTTGTTTTTGTTGTTTTTGCTGTTTTTGCTGTTTTTGCTGTTTTTGTTGTTTTTGCTGTTTTGCTGTTTTTGCTGTTTTTACTGTTTTTGTTGTTTTTGTAGTTTTTGTTGTTTTTGTTGTTTTTGTTGTCTTTGTTTTGGTTGTTTTTGTTGTCTTTGTTGTTTTTGTTGGTTTTGCTGTTTTTGTTGTTTTTGTTGTTTTTTTGTTTTTGTTGATTTTGTTGTTTTTGTTGGTTTTGCTGTTTTTGCTGTTTTTGCCGTTTTTGCTGTTTTTGTTGTTTTTGTTGTGTTTGTTGTGTTTGTTGTGTTTGCTGTGTTTGTTGTTTTTGTTGTTTTTGTTTTTTTGTTGTTGTTGTTGTTTTTTTGTTTTTGTTGTTTTTGTCGTTTTTGTTGCTTTTGTCGTGTTTGTTGTTTTTGTTGGTTTTGTTGGTTTTGTTGTTTTTGCTGTTTTTGTTGTTTTTTTTTTTTGTTGTTTTTGTCGTTTTTGTCGTTTTTGTTGTGTTTGTTGTGTTTGTTGTGTTTGTTGTGTTTGTTGTGTTTGTTGTGTTTGTTGTTTTTGTTGTTTTTGTTGTTGTTGTTGTTTTTTTGTTTGTGTTGTTTTTATTGTTTTTGTCGTTTTTGTTGTCTTTGTTGTTTTTGTTGGTTTTGTTGTTTTTGCTGTTTTTGCTGTTTTTGCTGTTTTTGTTGTTTTTGTTGTTTTTGTTGTTTTCCCTGGAATCGATTCCATGTGAGTCAACTAATTCTCGATGTTTAAAATCGAGTATGAGTTCGAACTTTGTGAGAAAGTCCGCACCGGGTATAGCTTTGTTTGTGTTGACTATGATGAAGTTGTGGATGAACCTTCGGCGAAGACCTAGGTTCAGTTCCAGCAACTTCGTGCCAAAAGTTTGGATCGTGGATCCATTTGCGGCCCGCAGAAGTAAATTAGGGCATGTTGTTTGTACCCTAAATGTGTGCTTGGGAACTAATGATATGTCCGCGGCAGAATCGATTAAAAAATCAAGCTGGTTGTGTTGGTCGCGGACAAATAATCTGCACGAGCGTCTCTGCTGAGAGACTCCCGGGGATGTGGCGACTCCCCGCCAATTTAATTTTTTGAAGACTTGGCCTCCTTCATCTTGCGGTCCTTCTTGGCTGTAGAGCCAGGACCCTTAAAAGCGCAAGGTGGGGTGCACCGTTCTGCCCCACTGCCATGGATGGAGCTTTGGGGCCGCTCCTCGATTGGTGAGGTAGCTGACCTTCCCTGAAGATGGCGATGGCTGTTGTTGACCAGCAGCCCCTCTCGCCGACCCCTGTTGAGGACCATGCTTCCCCCCAACATCTTCTTCTTCTTTGAACACCTTTAATCCCTCATGGGACATAGGGCGGAAACAGTTGCCCTCCAGCGGTCTCTGTTTTGCGCGACAGTTCTTAGCTCCGACCAGGATCTCCCAGTTGTTGCGGCTTCTGCTAGTAGGGTTCTCCTCCACGTTGTTCTAGGTCTTCCTACTCGACGGGAACCTTGCGGATTCCAGTCAAGGGCCTGTTTGGCTAGATTTTCGTTTTCGCGTCGCAAGGTGTGGCCAACCCAATTCCATTTCCTTCGCCTGATTTGGTCGTCTATCCTTTCTTGGCCGGCACGGCGCCATAGTTCTTCGTTTGAAATTCTATCTTGCCAGCGGATTTTTAGGATACGACGAAGGCATCTGTTGATGAAGACTTGTAGGCGTCCTGTGATGAATTGGGTGACTTTCCATGTTTCGCAACCGTACAAAAGAACTGCCTTAACATTGGAGTTGAACAGCCGCAATTTGGTGTTAGTTGAGATCTCCGTTGATCTCCATATGCGGGACAGGCATGCATATGCGCCGCGTGCTTTATTTATTCTGGAACTGACGTCTTCTTCTGCCCCACCATTTTCGGTAATAATGCTACCGAGGTAGCAGAATTTATTTACCAGTTCCACGTCACGGTTATTCAGCGCCGTCCGTTCAATGGTGTTTGCATTTATCCGCATTTCTTTAGTTTTAGTCGGATTTAGCCTTAAGCCTGCTGGACTACTTTCTGTTGCCAAATTGTTTAACATATTTTTGAGGTCCTGGTGTCTGTGGGCCAGCAAACAGATATCATCTGCGTAGTCGAGGTCCTTAAGGCGGTCTACCAAACCCCATTGTATGCCGCCTGTTCTATTATCTAGAGCGCCGACAAGGATGTCATTTATTACTATAAGAAATAGTAATGGCGAAAGTAAGCATCCTTGTCGTACTCCTGAGCTCACCTCAAAGCTGTCGGATAATTTTCCATTTGGAATTGTTATATGTATAGGGCTTTTATCAATTATATTATTTTATCAGGCAATCCACGTCGCCGTAGTGCCTGCCATATAAAACTCCTATTGACCGAGTCGAACGCTTTCTCATAATCTACGAAAGCAAGGTAAAGGGGGGATCGGAATTCAGTAGACTGCTCCACTATTATTCTCAAAGTGTTAATATGATCAATAGAGGAGCGGCCCTTTCTGAATCCGGCCTGCTGCCTCCTAAGCGTTCGGTCAACTGCCTCACTTATCCTAGATAGTAATATATGGGACAAAATTTTGCCCACTGTAGATAGTAAACAGATACCTCTCCAATTGTCGCAAATTGTTAGGTCCCCCTTTTTTGGTATTTTGACTATGATACCTTCCGTCCAATCCTCCGGAAAGGTACAGGTGTTCCATGCTATATCTAGGATTGGCTGAAGCGCATATGCTATGAGGCTTGAGTCGGCTTTCAACAATTCTGGCGGGATGCCATCTTTCCCAGCTGCTTTACCATTGGCCATCGCATGAATTGCGGTTACTATTTCCGTCTTGGATGGGGCCCGGGTGGTGATTCTTATTGGCTGTGCATTGTTGCTGTTTCCTGAGGTTCCTGTGTAAGTGTACCATTCAGGGCTGCGAAGAAGTAATCTCTCCATCTTTGGAGTTGCTCTTCGTCGCTGCACAGCAGCTTCCATCCGCACTCTTAACGGCATGCTTTTTAGTAGAGTGCTTTCCCGAGAGCTGTTTAGTGATTTGGTACAGCACCTTACTGTTGCCTGTGTTTGCCGCGTTTTCCGCTTTTTCTGCGAGCTCATTTATCTGCTGCCTTTTATCACGCCGGACACTTCTCTTAACCTCCCGATGTAATTGGGAGTATTCACGTTCTAGTTGGTGACGTCTTTCCGGGTCGTTTGTAGAGTTTACGTTATTTTTGAGGGCCCTTCTGCGTTCTATTTTTTGCCAGGTTGTGTCCGAGATCCAGTGTTGCTGGTTTCTTTGGACATAACCAATGCTCGTTTCCGCAGCCGTCAATATCGCGCCCTTTGTCGTACTCCACAATTCTTCAATATTTGAGCCGTCAGAAACGGTTTGCTGGTTTAATAATTCTTGTAGGTTTCCAGCAAATTCCCGCTTTTTAACGCTCTCCCGCAGAAGGTCTACGTTAAACCGTCTACGGGTTCTAGCATCATGTTGCACGTTTCTGATTGCGGCGATTTTAAGGCGAATAGTTGCTACAACCAAATGGTGGTCGCTTCCAGTATCCGCTCCCCTGAAACTCCTGACATCCTCAAGAATAGTTCTCCATCTGCGGCTGACAGCCACGTGATCTATCTGATTTCTCGTTCTACCATCGGGCGATACCCAGGTCTCTTTGTGTATCTTCTTGTGACAAAAGTAAGTTCCACCTACCATGAGTTGGTGCGAACTACAAAAGTCAACGAAAAGCTCACCATTGTTATTGGTAACTTGGCTTAGGCCTTGGTTTCCAATTGTATGTTCAAGGCCGGTGTTGTCACGGCCGATCTGTGCGTTTAAGTCACCCATTAAAACAATGATGTCTCCCCTTGGAATAGAGCGAAAAAACTCATTCGGTCGCATATAGAACTCGTCCTTGATGTCATCTTCTGCGTCTTCAGTTGGAGCATAGCATTGGACTACCGTAGTACTTCTTAGTCTGGTACGCAGGCGCACGGTAATAATCCTCTCAGAAACTGGTGACCAGCTAATGAGGCTGGACCTGGATTCTTTGGTGAGTATTACGCCAACGCCACTCCTACGGCTTTCAGTTTCGTTTCTACCAGAATATAAGAAGGACTCACCGTTTGGGCAGATATGTTCCCCGCATCGGGCCATCTGGTCTCGCTAAGTCCCATGATCTTGATTTTATATCGATTCATCTCGTTGAGGACTTCATCCAGCCGTCCTTCAGCAAGCAGTGTTCTCACATTCCATGATTCGATTCGTGTCCTTGTTCGAAAAGCAAAGGTCGTCGTCGTGTTGTCCATCCGGTTCCGAGGCATTATTTGCCGATTCGTAGCAATGGTGTTTTTTATGGGAGCGGGTTGCTAACCCTCAGCCCAACCGACTTAAAACTCTGTTTTGTGGGGCAGAGAGCTCGCCATTCGCCCGTCTCCCGTTAGCTCCTTCCGAAGAAGTACCCCAGGGGGCACCGCGTGGAGGTGGGATTAGGACTTGCTAACAGGTCTGCTAGGTGTTCGTCTGCAGTGACTTTTCTCGGGTCTTGACAGAAGTGACAAATCGGGTGCCACCACTTTCCGAGGTCTTTGTTAGCCGTTCGCCCCCCCCCAACATGAGTGCCCTTAACTGGCGTACCTCACGTTGGAGGGACTGCACCGTCCTCTCCAGGGATGATGAGGCCCTAACCTCTGACACCTGAGCAGGTGTGGGCTGGTGAGATGTCACCTCCCACACCTTGTCTGCCATCCTGGACAGTTGATCCCAAGAGTGGTCCGTAGACGCAGCTAGGACCACCTGGATGTCCCTGGGAAGCCGCCTTTCCCAAAGACCCCTGATGAGGCCCTCGCTCTCGCCAAGGCTATCTCTGGCCAGACTTTCCAACCCCCTTAAAAAATCAGAAGGTTTCCTGTCCCCCGGCTCATGAGCCGCCAGCAGTTGTTCGAGACGGTTCCTCGTCGATAAACCATATCGGTCGAGCAACCTTCTCTTTGCCTCTACATAGCTGGCGGTGCTGAGGTCCGGGAAGGCATGGAGCAGTATCTTTGCGGCCTCGGTTGGCAGTGCCGAGACCACATGGGACAGCTTTTGTTTGTCTGAAGTGATGGAATTTAAGATTTAAGGAGAATTGTGCTTCAGCCTGGTAAACCCAGACTGCCGGGTCGCTCTGATGGAATTCGGGCAGATTTAATCTCGCCGTTGAGGCTATGTCAACTTCTGCCCGAACCCTACGCCGATCCGGCAGCCCCTCTTCCAGGCTGTTCAAGGATTCTTCCATTTCCACAACGAAGGAATTGTCTAAAAAACTTTGCCTTTCCATTTAATCAAATGACGAAACAAGCAAGAAAATAAGGGCTGTGACAAAACAAGGGTAAAATCAGTACTGTTTCTGAATTAAATAGACAGTCAATCCACCAACAAGAAATCTTTTTCAAAATTCAAAAAAAAACTATTAATAATTAAATATTTTCTTTAAAACAAAAAAAAATGGAAATTAAATATTTAAAATAATTAATCTTTTAAATATATATAATTTATCTTTTAAATATAAGATAATTAAAACTCTTATCTTAATCTTTTCCAATCGTAGGTTTCAAAGTTTCTTCCTTCGTTTTGGGAAACGTTTACGTAATCTTCTTTCTTCTTTCTTCTTTCTTTTCGCCACTAGGGAGTCGGGGTCACCACTTATTGGAGTTCCCTCCAATCCGCTTTACTAAACTTTTAACTTGCAGATTCCAAAAATTCCTTTTTTGCTTTTAATTTTTATTTTATGCACCAAACTATGTACATCTTTTACACTCTGAATCCTTATTTAATATTATTCCTTATTAATTGAACAATAGGTGATATACATTAACATTTACTATATTTATTTATTAATAGTTTTTTTTATATATTTTCACTGAGCATCTATTTTTTATTTTGTATTTAAATTTTTAACGTCAAAGCCTTTTTTTATTTTTACAACCAACTAATTAATTTGTTTTCCATTTTTTTAAATATTACTTGATGCAAGTTGGCTCTGCTTTTGTGCAAAGTCTTTTGCAGTTAAGTAATAGGTGAGTAGTGGGACGATGGTGCAAGTTATGTACACTATCCATCATTCGATACTCACATCAAAATGATTTGTGTATGATGCAGGTATTTCACTAAGCATTCATTTTGCTGCCTCTTTTTCGTGTAAATATTATGATGCGTTTGTAGTTGTGCAATAAACGCGAATGAGAGGGGGAATTTCTCATAGTTTTCGCAGACCCCCGAGTACGATGTTTTATTTGTGTTAGTGAAATGGAGGGTGAGTCTGGCAAATTTTCTGGCTCAAAAATGAGGAGTCATATGACGCATGAATTGTACTTCCCTGCGACCCCTTGCTAAAAAACCGGTTTTGTGTATGGGGGTAATAAACGAAATGAATGATAGTGTAACTTGCACCGATGTCCCTACAAATGAAGTTATCGTGCAGACCATGCGCGGTGGTATTTTCATTTCAACACCATTTTCAAAGCTTTACGTTGAAATATTTTTTTTAAACAATAATGTAATATGTAATTAATAGTTTTCAAATTTTTTTGCAATATACGGTTGAAAACATTCCCTCCACAGCCCTCATTTTTGGATGTGCTACACGTATGTGACCCCTTAAAACACGGAGGGGAAATTTTGGGCAGCGAATTTTTTTTGGAGGTGAAGGATTATACTTTTACCAACAACGCCCAGCAAGTTTTGCAGGGGTGCAGAGGGGTGCAATATTAGTTTTGTCCAAAATATATCGCATTCTTACAATCCTAATTCATAAAAATCACGTGTAGTAGATGCTTACTGTGTATTATATACTTGCTTAATGGGTATACTACAATTTTTTTATACTCTACATATCTTCCAAAGAAAATTCCACTTTAAACGACCACGATTGCTTGGTTACTTAATTTTTTATAGCGTTTTGAACACGTTAACCATTTTTAACAATATTCACGTTTAAAAATAAGCAAAAAGAGTAAAGTAGCAACTAAAATATATCAGTCCGTAAAAAAAATCTAACCTTTCGTGACTGATTGCTCACTATTGGAAGTGTCCTCGAACCAACCCTCAAAAAAACCGCATTTTAGTAACTATTTTTTGGACTTTTGGCCAGTTTTTTTGGATTTGGGAGTATCGATCTGCATATAATTCATGCTGTTTTACATGACCCCCCCTCCATAGCATATTACGTCATAGTCAACAGTATGTCCTCTACTGAATTATAATATCGGATAGTTTTACTAACACCTTCGTATTAATGATCAGCTTAAAACTGAGATAGGATCTAGCTCTAGCTTTTAATTTGGTAGAGTATGTAGTTAAATTTGAACAAGGATATGTGAAATAAATTAATGTTGAAAAAAAGTATTTTTTAATATCCTTACCAACACCCGACCCACGCCGCGGCTATATTGCGTTAATAATTTTGAAATTGGATTTTGATTTCATATACATAATATACTAAAGGAAGCAGGTAAAAAATTCCGCGTAATGAAAACCAACACTGGATACTCGAATTACATTGCGTGGGCCTATTTATTGAATGGCGTACGTAGGAGGATTTTAGAGCCAAAACCTAAAACAGAATGCTTTTTACCATTTTTTTACCACAAAGCAAACCCTTTTGATTGTTCATTTCCATGTAATTTGCCATTTTTCGTTTGATTAACCAACCATAATATCGACCGGTTGTAAACTAGATTTTAGAAGTTCGTAATAATTGCCTTAGCTGCCTATGATCAGGGGCCTGTTGCACGAAACTACAAGTACTTGTACTACAAGCGATTTTTTACAAGTGTAGAAAAATTCTGTTGCACAAAACTACAAGTCCGTCCCTCAATTTACAAGTGTAGAAAGCGAATTCTACAAGTGGGAAATTTCAATTTCCCTAGTTTCTGTTACACGAAACTACAAGTGTAGATTCAGTTATAGCTAGACTTGTAGAATTCTTAGCAAAATTCTATACACAAACTGAGATGTGTAAAAGTTGTACAAGTCAGTTAGTGATCATCGGTTTAACTTAAAACACGTTTACAGCTGAAGTTAACTGGGAAAAATGTTTATTTGGGATGATAGTAATGAAAGTGAGGACGAGTGGGAAAACATTCGTGTACATATATAAAAAGAGAATAAATTTTAAAGTAAGTGATAATAACTTTAAAGAAAAATTCCGAGTGCAAGAGGCAGTGGTCGAAAAACTTGAACATAGTTTATATAATAAATTGAACTCAGTGACTAATAGAAGCCAATCACTTTCTGTAAGACAGAAATTGCTAATAGCACTACACTGGTTCGGAACGGGTGCACAATACCATAGCGTAGCAGATATGCATGGTATTCATAAAGCAACCGTCTGCAGGTGTGTGCACGAAGTAACAGCAGCTATAAATGAAGTGGAATTTCAAGAACAAGTTCGTTGGCCATCTAACGTTGATGCTGTGGTTCAAGAATTTTAAGAAAAAGGCGGTTTATCAGAAATATGTGGCGCAATAGATGGAATTTTAATAAATCTGTGGTGATAAGGAAAAACCGCTTAAATCAAAAAACATGATTTTTCACCAGAGCGATTTTAAGAATCAAAGTTATTCAATCTGTAATGGAAAAGCGAAAAAACAATGTATCATAACTTTCTAAATATTGGTCCAAAGAGAATCAAATTTTGTGTCGATTGGGATTCTTATACGGAGAATGACATAATTAACTCAATTTTGTCTAAGTCGACTTAAGCGGTTTTTCCTTATCACCACAGAAATATAGACGCACCACCACAAGATGAAGTAGCTTTTGTTGACCGTCATGGAAATCATTCACTAAATTGTATGGCTGCTTGCGGTCCTGATTTACAATTCTACTACGCCAGCGCTAACTGGCCAGGGAGCGTACACGATGCAAGAGTTTTAAGAAACAGTAATTTGCACTTTAAGATGGAAGATGGGTGGAGACCATACCCTAATTCTGTAATCCTCGGAGACTCTACATATCCATTGAAAACATGGTTAATTCCACCCGCAACAGCAAACCTCGAAGATGATGCTGTAGCTCAATTTAATAGGGCGCCCGCGACGATTAATTGAATGCGCTTTTGGCGTACTCAAAGAAAAGTTTCTATGTTTAAATCATTTGCGAGTAAATCCAGTCTTTGCCGCTAATATTTTCAAATGCTGCGTAACTCTATGTAACATGACAAGAAGTTACATTAACCCTACAGACTTTTTGAATAAAGCAAATGACAATACTTCATTTCAAATAAGCGATAGCGACTCCAGTCTTTTTGAACCTCCAACAGCACAAGCGCGAGCAAGACAGGAAGAAATCATAAATACTTTTCGAAATTAAATTTTTTTTAATTGATTGAAATTTTAATTATTTACATGTACTCGTATATCATTTTTACCATTTCTAAATTATATTAATATTTATTTATAAATAAAATAAAATTTTGTTATTTTTCAATTATTAAGAACCAAAAAAACTAGCCTTTTTCAATATTCGTTGAACGGTAAAACATTTATACTCTCAACAGCCTCTTCTAAATTGTCATCGCTTCCATCGCTTAGAGTTTTTGTAAAACTAGAAGGAGGAAGTTTAAGTTGGCGCTCAAGTGCCAAAATCTCCAACCTTGCTTTGTAATTAATTAGGTCCAGATGGTCAACTGAAAGCTTTAGCTTTTTCAAAGCAAGCTGAGATTCTTCATCGCCTTTACAAGACCTTTTGTTCCCTACGTACATATTTAAAACACATTACATACCGTCGCTTATCCAGAATAGTGTCACAACTCAAAAACAATGAATTTTACAGGGGAGCCATTTGAAAGTTTTTAGTTTCATACAAGCCCATGTTATGATCTTCCAGCGGTCATTTTTAGAAGTATTAATATGGATTTTTGCTACATAAAAATATGCATATTTAGCTATACATTCTTAAAATAAACTCGAAATTGGAAATTTTTGAGTTGTAGCACTATTCTGGATAAGCGACGATATGTTTATCATATAACTTTTGGCTTTGTTATGTATTAAATTTTACCTATTGTTTGTGATGGACGTTTACTATTTTTTCTCGGCTCTATGTTAGTAGTTACAGAATAATTGATTGACTCAGACTCTCCGAACACCAAAGGCTTGCTTGCGTTTATATTAGGAGGATTGGTATCATTTAATGATTCTGTAACTCCCAATCCGTTAATCATTTCCGACTTCCGCCCCAAGCTAGTACAATGTCGTCAACTGGCGTAAATTTGGCATTTCGTCCTCCCCCCGTTCCCGTTTTTCTTGCATTATCTATTTTTGCCTGAATATTTAGATGTTCATTACAGTTTCAAATAGAATCTTGTGTGCTAACGAATACTTACTACATATTGTAGTTCTTTTTTAAATTTTGCCACAATACGTCCCTCACATAATTCCATCCCTTGTTTTTAGGAATTAAATTTATGCTGAACGCTAACTGAAAGATTTCCTTCCACTTTTCGTTTTTAGCAGTTTTAGTAATATCATTACTAAAAGCACCAAACAAAATTTCTTTGTTCTCCCATATTTTCCGTAAAATACTTATTTTCTTTTCATCCGTAAGCCGTAACCCGTAAGTGTAAATCTTTACCAATGAAATTTATTTGAATAGAAATCTGTCAAAGGTAAATTTAAAAAATTTAAATCTTAAAACAAAGGTTGGTATGGCAAACACGACAAATTTTGTTTTGTAAACATTCACGTTGCCATGGAGTAAGATATTTTACATATTTTGGGAAATTTTAATAATTCTACAAGTGTAGAAAATTTTTTCGTGCAACCAAAATTTGGTGGACTTGTAGTACAAGTATTATTTTACAGGCACTTGTAGACTTGTAGTTTCGTGCAACAGGCCCCAGACTGTTCTATGGCATAGGGTCGCAATTTTCCAACCTAGTATCGAACATTTGCATTACCTTTGTTGTACGCCCTTTCTTATCCTCTCATGAGACTCGTAGTCAATACAGATGGCAAATTTCACCTTCACCTCTTTTCTCATAGTTACAAAAGCGGGGATGAAGTGAACATCTTAGTTTTCCTCATTTGCATTAGATGCATGTCGTTTCTGTACTTCGGCAGCAGGAGCCTCCTTCATAAGGAGAGGATGTACATATATGCTATGCTTAGGCGAATTAATCCTCTTGGACTATAAATCAAGTAATACATATGTACATACATATGCCGCTGTCATCTCCACTCAATCTACAATATTTTTAGTAAGACATCCTTCACATCCGCTAACCCCTTATAACATCACTGGCATGTGCAATAAAAATGCAGTATCTTCTTAGGTAATAAGGCCGAAATACTCACAGCAATCTCACTCCCTGCATGTCCTTGTCCCTTATAATATCTCAAAATTACTGAAGCATTCTAAAGCAATAATAGAATAATTAATAAACTAAATTCAAAATGAACGTTAATGTCCTTCAGTCAAATTCGTGGCTTACATATTACCAGAAGAACAACTTATTTTGCAAAATGCGGAAGAAGGATTTTCCTGCTTTAGTAAAACCTTCATTTAAAACAAGATTAACATCCCTGGGTATGTCTCTGGAAAGTTTTAAAGTGCCTCCCACCTTCTACCGCGTCAATGAATAATACTTCGCGAAATGTAATTAAACCCTGTTACTAAAGGTAGGGAGGGTTTAATTAAGGGAAATCTTTATCCTAATGTCGTGTAAATATTCTTAAGCGAGTTCTCATTACGCACTCATTGT
Organism: Thereva unica; assembly: GCA_949987705.1. Lineage (NCBI taxonomy): Eukaryota > Metazoa > Arthropoda > Insecta > Diptera > Therevidae > Thereva > Thereva unica. The sequence goes on along the minus strand of OX465283.1, from coordinate 126,124,649 downwards.
CCCACACCTCGGGGAGTCCCCGCTGCGAATGAGATGGCGTCTGGTTTTTCGGGTAAAATTTTATTCTTGGGTAACAGCATTTCTTCCTCCCCCCTTTTTTCCAGCAAAAGCAGAACCGTTGAATTTTGTTTTCTTTGGAAATCTCGCTCACCAATTAATTTCAAGTATTGTTTACCTTAAGGGTGGAAAGGATGTGCCTCGCTAAATAGTGTATTCCCCTTATGATTGAGTTCGGGACTTCCGAGAAATCCGTTTTATTTGTGGAACTTGATGATATATGGATGTGGCGGCAGGGGGCGAAGCTATCTACGGATGGGACTTGCATAAATAAAATATGAATACCCTAACTACAATTGATTGGTGAAGTCTTACCCTACAGAATAATTTAGCCCTCACAATACTCTAATCAGAGCTAAATGATTAAATGTTAAAACGTAGGCACCACATTGGCACCGGCGTTCATCTGCAGACGTTAACTTTGCTAATTCCCCACGTTACGTAATTGTTTTACCTAGAGCTGGATGCGTATCTCGAATACTTTCCGGTATACTGAATTTTTCTCCATATTATTTATCATACGTATCTAGCACTCTAGCACATACCTAATCTCCTCAATCCTCATTTTTATCTCGAACACTTCACCACCGCAGAAGAGAAGTGAAACATGTTCTCTTAATAAAAAGCTTTTGTAGCTTTTATCTCATTGCTTTATAGAAGCTTGAAGGCGTGTTTTAATTTATAAAATTACGTGAAATTACAAAAAATGTTTGGTGGCAAATCTGAACCACAGACAATATAACTATACCCAGATATGCCACGCCGAACAAAATTTTGTCCTAAGGAGATTTTCAAGTGGATTTACTAATTTTCCAGATCGCAAAGCTCGGCATAAGACTGCGCTGAGCTTTTCGAGTGTGGAGAAGCGATTCTCAAAAAGCTTTGAAGTTATCTCCAAGCAGACTGCTTGGCTGCCGTCGCCTGCGCAATTTGAGAATGAAAAAGGGCTTGAGTGCACTGCACACACAAATAAACATACAAATAAGCATACACAATATGAAGAATATGAATCACCAAAACGAGCATTTAAAAAAATTTGCAGTTTTTGTGGTAGAACATCAGATTAGTGATTTATAATTTTTTTTATTAGAGACAGACAAAAGAACAGATTTAAAGGTGTTGAAACGAAAATAAATAGAGAACAATAATTTAATATCGCGATGGATGGCATAATTCGGACAGTTAAAAAGACGAATAGTGAATTGAAATCTTCTAAACCCGGCAACAAATGCTGCTTACCACATTGCGGGCGATCTAGACGGGAATTTCCTGAAACAAGGATTTTCAAATTTCCGGGATTTGACAGCCCTCTTTTCAAACTGTGGGTAGATAAGTGTAATTTGTCTGAGGAAATTATTGCAAGGTCGTCATCATTGTTTTTATGTGACAAACATTTTTCTTCAGACTTAAAAGGTAGCAAGTTTTTAAAAAGAGGTGCTATACCGAATTTGAATTTAGGAGGATCTTTGGAGTCAGATGATTCTAGGTCCTTGCTCGATGGTGAAGTTTGCTTCGATCTCCTGGTCATAAACGGAAGAGATCCGAATCTCCTCCTTCACTGTGTAGTTCATGTACAAAAAATTTAAAGAATGTGCAATTTTATTCCAAAAAGTGTTCCAAACTGTCGGAAGCTATTAACCATTATAGAAAAAAATAATTTTTTAAAAAAGCGAAACTCAAATTTAAACAAAATTGTGATTAGATTAAGAAATAAGGTTAAAATTAAGAAAAATTTCAGTATTGAGGATCATGTGACTTCGATGGAGTTAACCGAAAATGAAAAAGTTTTGTGTAAAATGATTTTAAGACGAAGGCCGATAACTTCGTGGAATGAAGACGAAAAAATATTTGCACAAAATTTATATTATCGATCTACTTCAGCGTATTTATTTTTAAGGAATGTACTCAAATTGAATTTGCCAAGTTTGTCCTCATTAAAGCTGGAATTTAATCAAAAATCTGCAACCAGGAGACAATATGTGCATAAGAACGCTCTTCAAAATGCAGTGAAAAAGATGAACAGTGTTGAAAAAAATGCATTTTAATCTTCGATGAAGTTTCGATTAGACACAATTTAACATACAATGCATCAGTAGACATTATAGACGGTTTAGTGGACTTGGGATTTAAAAGAGAAGATGCACTTGGCAGTGCCATCTGTGTCTTTATGTTGAGAGGACTAATTACCAATTGGAAGTTCATAATTCATTATGTAGTTTCAGCAAGCTCTATAAAAGCATATGATTTGGAACGAATTGTTAAAGAACTTGTGGAGCAAGTTGGATTACTTGGCCTTGATGTTAAAGCCATAACTTGTGACCAAGGACCAAATAATCGTGGATTTTATAATAATTTGAAAGCGAGTCCGGAGAATCCATATTTCCATCATAATGGCAAAAAAATTTATTTATTGTATGATGTTCCTCATTTAATTAAATCCATTAGAAATATACTTTTGAGAGGTAATCTGGAAACTCCTGATGGAACAGTAAATTTTGATGTAGTACGTGAAATATATGATCTCGAAAAAGGTAAGACAACCAAAATGACTGCGCTAACTAGTTCGCATATTCAACCCACATCCTTCGAAAAAATGAGAGTTAAACTAGCTGCGCAAGTGTTGAGTCATACTGTTGCAGCTGCTATTCTGTCAGCTACTGAAAACAAACAATTTAAAAGAAACTCACCACAAGTTTCATTGTCAACAGCAAAATTTATTCAAAAAATTAATATACTATTTGACTGCCTGAACAGCCAAGTACTAAAAGATACAAATCCTTTCAAAAGTGGATTAAAAAAAGAAAATATTGTTTGGAAAAAATTGGAAGAGCTTATAATATATTTGCAACAAATCAAGTACACCGGAAACAGGGTTTATTGTATTGATGGATTAAAACAAACCACGAGGGGAATTCTTTCTCTAGCAGATGAAATCTTCGCCCAGGGAGAAGTATTTTTTATATTGACCAGCAGATTCAACCAGGATCCTTTGGAAAATGCATTTTCTTATGTAAGGGCAAAAGGGGGCAATTGTAAAAATCCTTCGGTTAACGAATTCAATATAATTGTAGCAAAAATGTTATCAATGAAATTTCTGCATTTCACCTTTAAAGGTAATTGCATGGAAGATGAGGACGAAATGTTATCAGTTGACTTTGGAGAAATTTTAAGTGAAATTCAAAGTTCAAGTGCAATAGAAGTTCAAAATACTAATCTTAATTTTACTTATGATGATGTATAAGCAGAAAACGAAAATTATTTTGATCAAAGGGCTGATGATTTTAATTCGGAGAATATTCCGATCGAAATAACGTCAACAAGATATTTTTGTGGCTACATTGCCCACCGAATCACGTGTGAACATTGCAGAGAACTCATAATTAAACAAGATGAAATTATATTATTTCCTTCTGAAATGTTTATACTAACAAAAAAAAATATAAAACGTCAGGTAGTGACTTTGGAAGCTTATGTCCACCTTCTGATTTATTTTTCAAAATATGCAAGATACATATTAAAGTATTTGAAAAAAATTTCACTAATAACATACAAATACGGAAAATAAAACATTGCATAATTGAACAAAGCATATCTTGCACAAATGATAGTGAATATAAATTCTGGTTTCAAGAAGATCATCCTTGTTTTCTACATAGAAAAGCAATATTAAGTTTCCTGATAAAAGTTTTAATTCGTAAGCATTGCGCGTGGATAGTTAATAAGAAGAAAAGGACGAATAATAGTAAATTAAATACGTTGGCTCACATATGAAGAAACAATAGTTTGTAAGATGTAGAAAGATGCACTAATGAAAAAATAAATATTAGTCGAAACAAGAAAATTTCTTTTATTCTAAAAATTTGATAAATCCAGAACATAACTTATCCCTAAATTTCATAATTTTTAGCGCAGCCCGACCTGAAAAATCATAAATTGAGGAATTTGAAATATACGCTATGGTCACGGCATGTTTATTAGGAACTCTCCAGGTTATGGATTTCGACAAAAACTGCACATTTTTTAAATTTTAAAATCCTTGTTTCAGGAAATTCCCTTCTAGATCGCCCGCAATGTGGTAAGCAGCATTTGTTGCCGGCTTTAGAAGATTTCAATTCACTTTTCGTCTTTTTAACTGTCCGAATTGTGCCATCCATCGCGATATTAAATTATTGTTCTCTATTTATTTTCGTTTCAACACCTTTAAATCTGTTCTTTTGCCTGTCTATAATAAAAAAAATTATAAATCACTAATCTGATGTTCTACCACAAAAACTGCAAATTTTTTTAAATGCTCGTTTTGGTGATTCATATTCTTCATATTGTGTATGCTTATTTGTATGTTTATTTGTGTGTGCAGTGCACTCAAGCCCTTTTTCATTCTCAAATTGCGCAGGCGACGGCAGCCAAGCAATCTGCTTGGAGATAACTTCAAAGCTTTTTGAGAATCGCTTCTCCATACGCGAAAAGCTCAGCGCAGTCTTATGCCGAGCTTTGCGATCTGGAAAATTAGTAAATCCACCTGAAAATCTCCTTAGGACAAAATTTTGTTCGGCGTGGCATATCTGGGTATAGTTATATTGTCTGTGTCTGAACGTTTGAATATTTGCAACGATGCACCGGTGGTCGCTCACAGGGCATAACATGTAAGTATGTACATATATGAAAATATGCACTTGCCGCAACTAATTCAGGCTGATGGAAGCGCGATTATAACCTCCTAGTGGTTGCCACTGGCTACTGTCTGATGGATCGAGCTAGACCCGCAAACTGCAAAAAACTGCATGGCAACGAAAAAGGCAAAACGATTTAAGAATTTTCTCATGGAACGTTCGAGTAAAATTGTGTACAGAACTCGAGCAGCACAACATCCAGACAATACCCTGTCAAAGTATAAAGCTGATATTAGAGGTCCCGCCAAAAGAGTTGATCCCGAGAAAGTCGCGTTTTCCATGCGCAGTAGAATCCCCGCATGCCGTTCCCGTCCCTTAGCCTAGTCGCAACAAATTTCGAAGAGGAAATTTGAAAATACATAAGCGCATTTCTTATCAATATGTGCGCAATTTTTATTTGTGTGCAGCTTTAATTTCCCCAGCTGCGCGCTCCGGCATCAACTCTTTTGGCGGGACCTCTACCACTATTAAAGAGATGCGATGGACAGGTGTCTGACAAAAACTTGCGTATCATGTAAATTACAGCTGTCATACAAGAAACCTACCTCGAGCGTTTTATGGTTAGCAAAAAGGATGAATCCTACCATCATCGGCTTTAACATAATAAATGAAAGGCTATGTATCATAGGGGTACCCAGGGGGTGCTTTGGGGATTCAAACTCCTCCCGAAATATAGAAATAAAAAGAGAGTTTTGGCTAATCTTAATGTTTTTGGTTCAAAGAATAAATGTAGTTCGCCAGGGATATGACGGAGTAGCTGCAAAGAAAGGACTCCCAGCGGGAAATGGAGTGCTCCAATAGCCATGTATGAGCACAGCGCTCCCGTGCCCATACCAGTTCCATGTACTTTTTAACATTACATGTCATTGCAGGGGAGAATACTTTTTTATGCTCCTTCAAAAGCGTTCTAGGAGCGTTATAAAAAAGCGGTATCGAGAGCCTTTATTTTGTCCATCTTTTGCTTTCCAACCACTTCTAAAGCTGCTCGTTTTGCGTATCAAACGAGAGTCGGTCTATTGAAGTGTGCTAATATCACCCTGGTCACAAAAATAATCGCCCGTTTTCTTCGTTCTACAAAACTTATGAAAACTCCAGGAATGCTCCCCCGGGAGCATATTTAACAGCATCCAACGTAAGCTCCCCCGAGCAGCGTTCGCAATTTTTCCAACTTATGGTGCTCAAGTGAATATAAGCAAAGAATGCCCCTTAGTTCTCTATGTGCATTGCATAAGAGCATACTCACTGAATCTGCCGACATCAGAATCTTAAGAATTGTTCTCAAACTGTGTAATATTGTGTTTGTGTAGTCCAGTCAACGGTAGTTTTGTCCTCAAGTCGTGTTGGTAGACATACTGAAAAGACAAATACGAGAACTTCTTCCAAAACAGTTCTGGCAATGTGTAAAACGTTGTGGCTGCATAAACGTGTTGCATGAATGGTCCAGCCTCCGATGTTCAAAGCCACTACAAAATAAACTGTTTTATACCATTTGTAGATCATGTGATAAGCCATCAGATTGCTCGTTTTTCCAATCCTCGGAAAAAAATTACTGCTTTATGCAGCAGTTTTCCCAAACCTGTATAACTTATGATAACACAAAGATTTATGAGTTCATTGCAATGCTTATGCCTCCTCTACACATCGGAAGATGCATCAGCCCTGGATACATCAGCCGATGTGTAGAGGGGGTTTTTGCTCGTCTCCGGACAATATTTAACATCCGGAGATACGTCTGTCCTGAATCCATTCTTGACGGATTTTGAGCCAGACGTCAGAGCGAACGCAAGGCTTGTGTCCACACATCTGCCGACGCATCAGTGTTGTGCGCATTTTTAATGCAGGTGGACGATTTTTTGATGTCTTGCGTCTTCCGATGATCAACACAGACTGATTGATACGCGGACGTGTGGACGGCTCGCGGATTTATTCCCGGATGCATCTGTGGATCATCTCCCGGATGTATCTTTCGATGTGTAGTGCAGGCTTTATACAGAAACGTATACAGTCAAAGCTCAGTTTACAATCTGGCCGCACTGACAACAGCTGTGGAAGCACTGGACCACTGTGAGGGGGTTTATACCCCCACCACTGCCCATCCACTGCCTCATAAAAGATGGCCTTTCCCGTCTCAACGACAACTCCGGTTCAGCAGATTGAAATCCTATCTGTGGAATGTCATATTTCAGGACAGGCTGAATGGACTGGCCTTACTTAAGCACTAAATAATTCGCACCGACCCGGAGAAAGCGGTTATTGAATTCACTAAAAAAACAAAATTGAAGAATTCTCCTGTAACCAGTTTTTAAGTTTTAAAAAAACGCCTATGCTATGTACCCTTCGATCGAGGTAAATTTAAGAACATAAGCTTCATAAATGTTTACGCACCTACATAAGAGTGGGATGAAAACTATTAAAATGAACAATTTTTGGAAGTAATTAAACTTAGCTTGCACGGGAACACTAGTGGAGCAACGAGTTTTGGAAATGGCATTACGCAAGAATTTGGTTGGTGCAATCACTACATGTGCGCTTAAAGATATTCATAGCCACCTGGATACCGTCTGATACAGCGAGTCACAACCAAATAGACCATGTATTGATAGTACAGACGTATTAAGGTGCCAACTTTCATTCGGACCACAATGCAACGTAGAAAAACTTTGTATCCATGAATCAGGCCAAAAACACCTATGGCCAGACGTAAGAACTCGCGCTCAGTGAGATCTCGTACGCCGACGAGAGTTGGACACGGGTTAAAAATGCTGTCATTACTACTTTTGACTCGGACTCCGGACTTACGTTTTAAATATTCACATAAAAACTTATTTATTAAAGACCAAACGAATTCAATAACAAACACAATTCTTAAAGTTCACTGTTATCACTTGCAATTTAATATCTCACACTATTAAATTCTATTTATCGCTTGTTAATTCACTTTTCAATCACCACTTTCGCTTTAGGTCATTTTTATCACTTTAGAACTTCTGAAATCCAAACTTACTGTAAAATCCGTTGCAACGGCTTTTATATATCCAAGCCTCTCCCTTGTCCAAGTTACAGAGCTTTACCCCATAGACTGGAAACTTTTAGAACATTCTTTTAATTACTTCGAGAAAGTTGTCTGCTCGTTCTCATTCTATTATTACCTGATACATAGATGGGAGCAGGAGTTTATCTAGAGACCACTAACAGTTCACTGTCTTGGCACCTGGCGGTGTATGTATCTTTCAAGCGGAAGTACTGGCGCCCCTGAAGGCCTGCCAGACAATGAACTTAGAACTTACACTAAGATGTAACATTGGAATATTCATAGTTAGTCAAACCTCTATAAAACCTCTGGATTCAGTAAAGTGGATTCACACGCCTACCGTAGGGGGGATCTCGGTCGCACGGCGATCGGAGCCATTTCGGAGTTGTCTTTACACACATGCCTACCAGTCAGTGTGAGTGAACGTTTAACTGAACACACGCGTTGAGAATGGCGCCAGAATGGTCAGACACACATGCACTCCGCACGGAAGTCGCCAGCAAATTGACGGCAGGGATGATCTGAGGAGCTAGTACGGTCTCGCCCAATTGCGCCCCTGCTTGCCTACACACATCACAATTAAGGAGGCAATTAAGGGTCACATTCCGAAATTGCCCCTGCAGCAGGCGTGTGAGTAGGCCGCTTAAGAATACGGTTCCAGATAGTGGAGCGATGAAGTGCTGAGCTAGATAGGCTTGGTGTTGGTAGTAAGCACGACGTGACTATCGTCTGGGTTGCCGGTCATAGGAACATGCAGGGGTACGAGAAAGCCGACTACCTAGCTAAGCAGGAAATCTCTCTTCGGCGGTCGAAAACCGAGATGATTGGCAGCCCAATAGGCGGGGTCAAAAACGCTGGAGTGCACTGGAGGCCTGCACTATCTCTTGACTTGGAGACTTGATAGACTTATAACAAAAAAAAACAATGGGCCTCTTAAGCCATCCCTTTTCTTTCCTGGAAGGAGAGTGGCGGGTATCCGGAGCACGCCGCTCACGACTGAGTTATTTTTTAATCTGGGTCCCCATTCAAGCTAATCATCGGCACGGTTCGCATTACACCTTGGGTTAGGTTAGGTTGAAATAGCCGCCCCCACTAGAAAGCCCAGTTCGGCACGCCATTGGGCCCATTGTGATGCCATTCTAGTGTTGAGACAAAGTGCAGGCCATTTCAAGCCATTTTGAGCTTTTGATAAAGCGACAGAGTCTAGGGACACCAATATTTTGCAGCTCGCTCAATCCATCAAGGAAAGGTGAGCCAAGGAAGTTCCCTCTTTTCCTTGCTAAAGCGGGACATGTACAGAGAAGATGGGAGACATTTTCTTCCTCTTCTTCATTACCACTACTTCTGCATAAGGCGTTGTGGGGAAGTCCTAATCTTTCGGCGTGTGGGCCAAAGGGACAGTGACCAGTCAGCACCTTTACTACATGGCTTATCTCCTTTTTGTTCAACTGAACAAGAGATTTTGAACCCTTTGCGTCCAAAGTTGGCCACATTGAATGAAGAGTGCGACAAACCGTTGCTGTGGTCCATCTCAGCCCAGCTCGAGCTAAGCTGATTTTTCTCATAGCTAGTTTATAGGTGGCTAAGGGCATTCCCATTCGGGTTAAGTCGGGTGTCCTTTCCACTTCGGTTCCCTGTCTAGCAAGCTCATCTGCCCTACACTTTCCCCTAATCCCACTGTGTCCAGGAACCCAACACAGTGTTATATCAAACTGAATGGCAGACAGAGACCTGCGGCAGTTCAGAAGAGTCGTGACGACAGAATATAAGAACCTTGAGGGCCGCTTGGCTATCCGATAGAATACATATATTCTTATGAGATATATTATTTATCTTCAACCATTCGAGAGCCGCATTACACTTTGATCCGACCCAGAAAATTGGGGATGGGCAGTAGGGATTAAAAAGCGGAATTGGTTGGGGGGACGACTGTCTGCTACGTTCGAGAATGCATTGGCCAGGGTGAACCAGCGTGATGCATACGTGGAGGTCGTCATTTCGCCCCAACTCCAAGCTAAGATAGCCAATATTATTTTTTTGAAGTTGATCGACTCACATATTTTCCTTACTCAGGAAGAGGCAGTGGCCTTCTATGGCCATTTCTACACGAAGAGGGACCATGGTTCCCTCCCGGAGCCCGAGCTTTTTTGCTGCTGCTCCCAGAACGATGGCCCCTCATGTAGGAATGGCCCAAGTAAACTTGCAATTGAAACATGCTCCGCGGACGACCTTGAACTATCAATAAACCTGATCAGATTTGATCACAATTGAAAGAGTGTTTGATGGTAAATTGAGTTGAAAAATTAATTCAATCGCTTTATTTTATTGCATACCTATTCTACTTTCCCCTACGTTAAAGATGATGTAGCTGGAACATGAAACCCCTGGATCTTGCCAATTTATGTCAAAGGCACAAAAAGGCCGTTTTAAGAGTATTGTGGTTGTTCGGGTCTTTGCTCCAGACTGTATACCGCGAAATTAAAGAAGTTGGAAAAAATGTCACTGAATCGACAATCAGCTGAGGTTTTTGGAAGTTCCTAACAAAATTGGTTGCCTTCTTAAAACCGGAAGAGAAGAGACTCATTTAGTTATGATACAGGGCACCAATCATCTCAAGGATTTTCAACATTAAGGATCAGTTTAAAGGATAGACACTAACTGGCGGAGATAATTACTGTCTGCGATTTCTTCACGACGGTTCTAGAAATGTGGTAATTCCAGTACCTCTAACAGTAATGAATATTTCAAGGTAAGCATTAGTGAGAATAACGAGCCTCCTATTGGGCTAAACTGAGCGAATTGAAGGTTATCGCGTTTTACACCGCAAACCTCAATATCATGTACTTCCAATTCGTTAATCGAATTGCTTAGTTCAAGTTGATAAATAGAAATGCCTTGTTAAGTACGTTAGCAGGCAGTATTAGCGATGGTAAAAGGAAAACTTATAGAGGACAGTCGACAGTAATTCAAATAAATCGTCGAAGCTTTACGTTTTAGCCACAGTTAGCACAATAAATGAATCGACCATTTGCGTGTGGAGAGCAAAGTTAAAATCCCCATTATTTACACGTAATTCCTTTATTTCGAACAGATTATTATGATACACATTTACATTTAAATTTTGTTTCATTACTTTCATAAATAGACCGCTCGCTAAAGAATAATTTTTCTCCAATAAAATCTGAGAATGCCAAAAAAGACAATAATTTCTGGTCGTTGTTGGTTGGTACATGTCTAATTTCGAGTAGTGTTTTCTTGGAATGCATTTCGGACATCTTAATTTAGACGAAAAAAATATATGAAATAAATGAAACTTAACAAGGATATAATAATTATTGCGGAATATTTGTATTGAATGCTGATACAAACCACTAATATCCCACAATTTTTAAAGCTACTCTCAACAACCAAACAAAAAAATCTTTAATCTTAGTGCTACGAAAAATTTAGTTTTAGTTCTGAAGATGCAGGTATATTGTCTGATTAGTTAAACTAGAAAGAAATATAACAGTTAAACAATGGAATCAATTATTTTTTTAATTATATAAGGTGCTCACTTTCTTAAAGAGTAACAGCTATAACAGAAACGATAAACCTAGAAACAAATTTAGTGACGGGCGTCCCTTGGGTAGTATTCCGCGAGAATGGAGGCTGGAATTCTCTTAAGCATTTCCTTAGGGAAAATACGGAGCAACTGCCAACCAATGTCGAGGGACTCGAATACTGAGCGGTTTTCGTAGTTACCCTAAAAGTAAAAATCGTAAATTAGTAAGCTGCTGTTAATTATATGTAAAATCCTTACTTGAGAGATAAAGTTCTTCTCGAATTTTGCAAGGAACTCAAGATATAGCAAATCATCAGGAGTTAGAGCCTCCTCACCTACGACGGCCTTCATAGCCTGCACATCCTTACCAATGGCGTAGCAGGCGTAGAGCTGATTGGATACATCAGAGTGATCCTTTCGGGTCATTCCTTCACCAATGGCCGATTTCATCAAACGGGACAAGGATGGTAGTACGTTACATGGTGGATAAATCTGCCTGTTGTGCAATTGACGATCAACGTAAATTTGACCTTCTGTAATGTATCCTGTTAAATCAGGAATAGGATGGGTGATGTCGTCGTTTGGCATAGTAAGAATGGGAATTTGTGTAATAGACCCATTACGTCCCTCAACACGTCCAGCACGCTCGTAAATGGTAGCCAAATCGGTGTACATGTAACCAGGGAAACCACGACGTCCAGGTACTTCTTCTCTGGCAGCCGAGACTTCTCGAAGGGCTTCAGCATATGAGGACATATCTGTAAGGATGACCAACACATGTTTCTCGCACTGATAAGCCAAGAACTCGGCAGCTGTTAATGCTAAACGTGGTGTGATGATACGTTCAATAGTTGGATCGTTGGCCAAGTTCAAGAACAGGCAAACGTTCTCCATGGAGCCATTCTCTTCGAAATCTTGCTTAAAGAATCTAGCAGTTTCCATATTAACACCCATAGCAGCGAACACAATGGCGAAGTTGTCTTCGTGATCATCTAGAACTGATTTGCCAGGTATTTTCACAAGACCAGCTTGACGACAAATTTGAGCTGCAATTTCGTTATGTGGTAAACCAGCAGCTGAGAAAATTGGAATTTTTTGCCCTCTGGCAATGGAGTTCATTACATCAATAGCGGAGATGCCAGTTTGGATCATTTCTTCTGGGTAAATACGTGCCCAGGGATTGATTGGCTGTCCTTGAATATCTAAGAAATCTTCTGCCAAAATTGGAGGTCCCTTATCAATTGGCTTTCCAGAGCCGTTGAAGACACGCCCCAACATATCCTCCGATACTGGTGTTCTCAAGATATCACCAGTGAACTCACAAAGGGTGTTTTTAGCATCAATGCCCGAAGTACCTTCGAACACTTGAACCACAGCCTTTGATCCACTGACTTCCAACACCTGTCCCGAACGCATTGTTCCATCGTTCAGTTGTAGTTGCACAATTTCCGCATATTTTGGGAATTTCACTTCATCTAGGATGACCAGGGGTCCATTCACACCCGATACAGTTTTGTATGCTGGAATTAAACAAGAGTAGCATCAGTTATCTGAACCTCAAACGAGTGGAGAAGTGCCAAGCTATCGATTTGTAACAAGTGAAGTAGGTCAGGTGCTCGAGTCACATGACTCCGAAAAAGTACAAATTTCGGTAGTGAAAAAGGGGATTATTTTGGCCCAGGCTCTTGTTTTACATATAAATTAATTAAAATTGACAAAGCCAATCGGACAGTCTTGACCTTTTAATCCTTTTTAAGGCTAAGTTGGGTTGACTTTTGTCTGAAGTCCCATAAAACAAAATCGATTGATCTGTCAAAATGGCTGAACTTTTTTAGATAAACGAAATGCATGAAAAATCGAGCACCAGCCATCACGTAACGCAAAATATTTATCAATTATTTCTCAAATTAAACACTTCTGCACATTTATATTTAAATAAAACCAAAAACTTACTTAATCTGGGCTGGGAATTGAAGTCCCTCGTCACTGCCAGGACATGCTCCTGATGGGCTTGCCTTGCGCCAATCAACATTTTGCTAATACTTTGTTAAATATTAATGGACTTAATAAAACCTTAAACTGATAAACCTACACGACCAGAAACTGATTTTTCAACCTTTAATCACTTGAATTAGAAAAATTGCGAACCCACCTCCCAACAGGAAAATCAGTCAGCTGCTAGACGAAAAATTTTTTGCTGTACGAATAGACCAATATTTTGCGAGTTGCTCACGTGCTGTCATGTGATGAGGAATGCCATATATAGTAGGCCGATGGGAAAATTTGCTCATTATTATTACTATTACAGCGGTTTCATGTGAAACATTTGAAATTTATTTTTTTGATTAGTGTGTTTGGAACCAATTTAAATTTTAGTTAAATAAATTATATAATGGCATCGAGAAAAAAATGTGGTCGCTGCGGAAAAGAAACAAATAGACGAATAACGATGGCTGACGCTCCCCCAGCAGTTTCATCCGTTTCCGAGGACAATACAGATTTCCAGATGCGTGTTTGGGCACATATGACTCCTCCAAAAATTTCAGGAACGAATCCGATTATTCCGCCAGAAAGATTAGGTATATCTACATACATATTTGTTTTCTTATTTAATCAATAAACTGCAGTTTTTTGGCATATGTTCAAGCATGACAAATTCGTTTTCGAATCGACATTTTTCGAGCCAAGGCGTTTCTTTAGGAAGTGGCAGACTACTGCCTTGCTTTATTCTAGCATTAATATTTAGTTCATAATCGTCAGCTTTGTTACCTCCTGCAACTTTGCATAACAGCATTTTTCTTAGATGAAAAAAACAGGCTAGAACTCCCGTGCTACCCGTGTGTCCTATCGTACAGGTCATTGAGCAATTTATAGTAGTAAGCTTGGTTTGAAGGATAAAAAGAATAGAACAAGTTATAGAGGCTCTGGGAAGGGCCTTCTAGGCTAGAAGACCGTCCTTTCTAGGTTAATTGTTACAATAACATGGGAATCAAACATGAAAATTTATAAAGATTAACGTCAGTTGTTCAATAGTCAGAACAATGGCTAGATTTAAACGACTGTTAAATGTCCTTCCATTTGTCCATTAATTTCTTTTCAGCCCTGCAGACCCTGTAGAGCTCGGACCTATCAAAGTCTCCTTTTTCACCTTTACCATTTGATAAGTCGATCCAGTTAATCGTTAGTTATCTTTTAGAACCTCATCCATAGACCATCTTTATCGATGGTCCAAAAAAGTTAAAAGTGCTACTGCCATTCGTTCTCTCAAGCGTATCCGGGTCACTGCCGCTGGAAAAATTAAGGAAGCTAAGAGAAGTTATTATGCTCGTGAACTTGATTCTTCGCTCCCTGCCAAAACTGTCGGGTATAACTTACACTCCTTAGGCGTTCATTCTAAAAATGTAACTGCACCTCATAATCTTAGTCCAGAAAGCCTTGATCAACATTTCATTGGCAGCCATACGACAGCCGAGATTAATATTCATTCTCCCCCACACATCCCTTGATGGCTTTTGCTTTCGCTCTGCCCAGGTTGTCTCAGCTCTAAAATCAGTTGTCACAAGCAACCGGTAGTGACAATATCTCTCCTAGATTACTAAATATGCTTATACATTGCCTTTTGCTCTCTGCCACCCCGGGGAAATCCGACCTATCAGTATGCTTCCTTTTTTTGCTAAGGTAGTTAAAAACTTACTGCTTCTCAAATCCTATAGTTTTGTGTACGAGTCCAATTCCTTAACGAATGCCAATCTGGCTTTCGCAAGCGTCACAGCTGTGACACTGCTTCCTTAAAGTAATGTCTGATATTCGAAAGTTTCTTGACCAACATCACATTTGCTGTTTATTGTTGCACGATTTCTCAAAAGCATTTGAATGGTATGCTTCTTAAAAAACTCGCTACCCAAGGTAATTTTTCTCTTCCTAAAACTGATGCATAGTTTCTTAACCAATCGTTCTCAGAAAGTTCTACTCGGTGACTATAGTTCTTCCGTTGCTACTCTTCATGCTGACGTACCCCAAGGCTCTATTCTTGGTCCGCATCTATTCGGAATTTTTATTAATGATCTTCCATTTATAGCCAAAGATTTCAAGATCAACATGTACGCGGAACAATTCCTCAGTAGTTTAGAGAAACAACGCAGATCTGCAGCGTTTTTCCTCTTGGTCCACATTGAACCATCTACTACCTAATCCTCGGAAATTCTAATGCATTTGTTTCTCTTCCCTTCCGCCTTCAAATGTCCTAATGTGATATTTCTTTAAATAGGGTTCTCCTCGCCTGTGTTATAAAGTAAAAAATCTTGGGCTAGTCTTGAATAGCAGTTTAACATGTTGTGATCACATTAGCTACATTGTTCAGAAAACCTAGTCAGCTGTCGAAACTTAGGTATCACTGCAGTTTGCTGAGTAGGTCTCTGCATATGAACTCAATGAAAGTCTTGCTACTATCTTGCCTTCAACGAATGCGTACGTTTTGTCTATAAACTACGCCGTTATGATTATATATGTCCCTACTCTAATACGAGCCGTAATGGTTATATATGTCCCTACTATAATACGATCCTGGGTTGCTCTTTCAGAATCTATCGGGAGTACAGACTTATGCGCCTACTCCATGATATCCTGTAGCACCGCAAACCAGCTGACCTTAACCAGTTTGCAATGCCCTCACAATCTCATGAGAAATCCAAGGCCATTTGGAATATGTGATCATTCTATCGCAGATCCTCCTTTAAAGTTACCCCTAGGATTTTGAGAGTTGAGTCAGCCGTTAGACTCTTTATCCACTGAGATAGGAGGAAGGGCGGTACAGTGTTTGTTGGAAATCAGACAGTACTCCGTTTTCGTGGCGTTAAATTTGAGGCGATTCATTTTGCCCCATTTAAGAATCGATTCGATATCCCGGTTGATCGAAGTGGACATCAGTTGGCGGTTGTAAAGATAAGTTCTGGCACGTGCTTGTCTTATATTGTCGAAGGAGTAAGAGAAATGCAAAGTACCTTGAAAGAAAGCTCTTAATCCAGTTCCTTAAAACTAAGTGTATGCCAAAAGTATACCACGCTGTGAAAAGCCTTTGATATAGAGCAACCAGACCAGACTCACCAAGATTCTTACAGCTTCTGTAGAACTCTTAGGTTTCTAGACCTAAGCGGGCTGCATGCGTCCCTATCAGACAGTGGCCTGTTAGCACTCCTACTGTAACTGAGAAGTCTCGTCTACCGAGGCTCAGCAGTGAAGTGGTCCGCCGGAGATCGTACGAGGGTCGGCATTTTGGCCAAGGTGCATTTGTTATACTAAACTAATAAATCGACAAAGATCAAGAAATTAGTATTGCCTATTGCTAAAAATGTTAATCTTTTCTACATTTCGAACTTTGCATTAAATCTTTTTGATTGATAAAGTAATTAAAATTTTTCTGCTCACTAGAAAGAGTACGACGCCTCCTAGATAGATCAAGAGCACCAGACGAAGGCGTTCTAGAAACGCGTGTTGATAGTCGCTGTAAGACCAAATTACCTAATTGTTTAAAATTGCAAACTTTAAATCTTATCTCCCTTAATTTTTTTCAGTGAATATCCAAATGATGGAAGATGGCACAATGAAGAAAATAATAACTCGAAATGAAGTCAGGCGATATCCTGTTAGTCCGACGCTAGTAATGGCACGTAGTAATCCAAATAAGAAGAAATACTGCCGGCCAACTTGTGAACAGACAACAGAAGCTGACTTAGACAATATAATTGCCCAAATGTGCGAAAAGAGGTACTTAGAAATGAACCAATATATTGAAGATGAAGAAGCCGAAGAATATTATGCGGAAGACGATGAAGATATGTATGATAATGAAAATTATGAATGTAATTAATTAATTGAAATATAATTATTTATTTAACTTAAATAACAGTACTGCTATGTTCTAATGAGAGTTTTCCTTTATGCACCCGACGTTGCAGTCTCTAAAAAGGCAATTAATGATTTTTAAATAATTTTGCACATAAAATGAAGTCTTACTTTGTTAAATATTTCCGCCAGCATCTTGTTACTTTTCTTCCTCTTCTCCTTCTTTTCTCGCTCGATTTTGTCAATTACCTCAGGAAGTTTTGAATACTTCTTCTTTGTTATCGCTTTCATTTCTTTGGTAGGGAAAATTCTGGTGTATTCTGAAAATATTCAATTTTAAATTTAAGATTTATTCAAAAATAAAACATTAATTTACTCGTAGGCGGAGGCGGTAACTGTCGCAGCTTGTTTGGAATCGAAGTAATACTATTATTGTCCAATATATTACGAATTTGCTCGTCACGTTCATTCCGAAGTTTGTGGAGCTTCTTGATTACATACTGCCGCTGCTTGGCGCGTTGCTTGAAACAAGGATTATTCCTTTCCAGCCGTTCTTGAAGCGTTAAGCTCTCTGTGGAGCCTGGAGTGTCGCAGCTTGTGTTTGTTTCAAAGTTAATCACATAAGCAACAGATTTGGGCTCCGATTGAGTTTGTTTATTTATTCCGACTTGATATACTCTAACTGTTGGTTGTGGGTCAGTCCCATCCTTGGGACCAAAAATTGGCTTCGTTCTCAGTATAGAATCTGTAGTCTGAACTCCAATACCAACTCGAGTATCATACTGATGAGTTGTAGTCGTAGTTGAGGAGCTAGCTGTTATCGGAATTGAAATAGAATCTGAAGACACAAAAAAGTCGGAAGATGAAACGGATGTGTATGCATCATTCTGGGTAAATTTTTTCTTAATGCCAACTTCTCGCGGTTCTGAATAGTGATCACTTACAGCTGCTGGATCATACTGCTGACTTTGGGCTTTCTTGTAGATTTTTAGAAACTCTTCCTTACGCTGCTTGGCGTAGGCTCTAATACTTCCATCTTCTACACTTCTCGGGGTCTCAAGTTTCGATCTTTCTTGTTTATCTGCTTCAGAGACTTTAGCTGATGGGTAATCCTTAACTGGTAATTGTTCGGGAGGATCTTGATCGGCATCTAAAACAACTCTTTCGGTTTCAGGGACTTGATCATATTCCACTTGTTTCTGCTTTACTGCTGTTGCAGCTGGTACATGATCCCCATTCCTAGATGATAACTTAGTTTTGGCAGAGGAAGGTCGCGAATCACCGGAAACTTTATCGTAGAAATTTTTCCCTTTCGGGACATTATCAAGTGCTGATTTTCTTTCAGTGCTTGAAGCAGTTCCAGAATCAAATTCCTTTTCGGAAGATATTAGTAAATGTTTCAAATTTGCAAGTCGCTCGATTTCATTTTCAATCCACTTCAAATGTGATTTACGTTCCTCCTCGGCAAATTCAAGCAGATTACTAGATCTCTTGGGAACTACTTCGGAATTTCTTTGTTTCACGCTTCTACCTTTATCTTGACTAAAAGCTCTCTCAGATCTTGTTAGCGGTTCCAGCCATTCATTCATTGTTGGCTGCTCGTCGGCTTTCTGTAGATCAATAACGGTCATGATCTGTGAACCTTTACTACTACTGCTTGTTCTCGATTGCTGCGTTGAAGGTCTTCTTGAAGCAACATCAATCTGCTGCTGTAAATTTGCAATTTCTTTCGAAATTTCTTTTGACACTCTCCTGGCCGTCACGGGAGCACTCACTTCATCAATTGGATGTCTACTTTGTGCACTTCCCATTGTTGAACTATCTTCCACTGAACTGGGCAATTCACTGCAAGTCTCCGCGGCCGGCCGCTGCTTAGCACCATTAATTATTGACAGTCTGCTAATAGGACTGGAGCTGCTAGTGCTGCTAGATTGGGCTAAGTTAGTTTTTGTTATTTTAGCAACAATCTTTTTTGCTAAGGATTTTTTTTGCTTATCATTTAAGCACTTGGCTTCTATTAATGAGCAGAGAAGCTTCACACCAAGTTCTAGTTCACTTGTAGAACTTCTGTTATCTTGGGTCGAATCTCGACTTTCTAAAATCTTTTTTGCGCTTTGTCTTAATTTCTTGGATTCGGAGCTCTTTCTGCTGGGTGATAAGTTTTCTTTGTCAGATGTGCCGTCGGTACTTGCCTTGTATTGTACATACTCGAAGCTAGACGGGGTAGTAACATCATCAACTTGAGCAGAGCTTTTTACTGAGCTGGAATTTGAGAAGTTAACCTGAATTTCCTTTGTTTGCCGCTTAATAAAGCTAGTCTGGCAATATTTTTCGATGTTTTGCGTTATAGGTGTGCTTTGGAGCTCGTCAGGTAGTTTACTAAACATAGATAAATCCTTCTTCCCTGTACTTTCAGAGGTACTCTGGACACTATATTTCTTCTTAACAGTCTCTAACGTTTCTCTCCACTTTTCTTTCACAGTTTTGGAGGAGATTTTTGTTGGACTTTCCTCAGCAATTTGTGGCAGCTCTGCTTTCTTTTCTACCGCAAAATTAATTTCAATACCTTGGTCTGCAAAGAATCCTCTTAGGACAGATCTTTCTAAAGTACTCATAGATCTCGATTGCCGTTTGTTGAGGTTACTACCCTTGTCATAGCCCACATCCGCTAATGAATCCCATTCTAAACGTTTACTCGATTTGGCATTGGCTTCTGGAGATTTTTGCTGTCCGATAGGGTCTTCATTCACAGATGATTCCAATTTATCCTACAACAATAATGCTATAATAAAAATCTTTTAAAAATTAAACACAGTTTACCTCCTCATCAAAATCAGTCTGCGAAAATTCCGTCACTGTCTCTGTCTTCTGAATCAATTCCGGCATAGACGTGGTTACTTGCGGGAAGGGCAAGCTTATATTGATGTTGGATTCACAATTGAAGCTATACGCCTTTTTAGGCTTATCGATAACGCCCTTTGTTTCAACATGTACAAGGGGCTTCTTAGGGGAGCATTGCTCGACATTTGGTGGCTCAGGTGGGTGGCAATTTAACCTACTTTTGCAGCAATCATCAGAGGAGGACGATGAGCAGAACTGCTTCACAAAACTTAATTGATCCAACGACTTTGATTCGCTGGATGGAATCTTTGCACATTCCGTCGCTATGTTGATGCTACCTTCACTTGATGATTTATTGTAACTTCGACGAAGACGTAGGTATCGATCAAGGTCACGATTTTGACCAAATTTGTAGTAATAATCTAGAACTTGCTTATTTACACTAGGCACTTTGCGAATTTGTTTCTTTGGAGCGTGGTCCTCCATTGTAAATCAAATTAAAATAACCAGAAACAAATAATACAAATAATAATGTATTTTTCTTTATTGCGCTAAGTCTTTTACTGGGAAATTTTGAACAAAAACGAAATGAAACGGCTAAAATGCGGTAAACAAAAAGCACTACATTTTAAATGTATCCTCGGTTGCACCTTGCTTTCCAAACGTCATTTATAACTTCGGTACCGCACTGAAGATGGTGTCATGGTCGATTCCATTATTTTCCAGTTGTAACGATTTAGCAGACGTCAGTAAAATTGGCGCGTAATATTTTTGCTTGAAAATAAGAATATTTTGTTTGTTTGTTAATAAAGCCTTTAAAAAAGTTGTTACACATAAAAAATTCGTGGTCAATATTGCTGCAAGGCTCGAATCATTAAGGGACCCTCATGGGGTACACTAGCCTTTGCTAGTAACAATTAAAAAACAACAGCATATATTATAATAATTATATAAAAAATAGTGTAGGTAAGGATTTTTTTTTACAATTTATATAGATAATAAAATAATAAATGATTTACATGAAATAAAACAGCAAATCAAAAATAAATATAAATAGCAATTATTAAACTACCAACTTATATTTTAGAACATATTACTACACTTGGTCCTTGATTGAATTAGAAAATTGGTCATTGATGGTCGTTGATCAACTTTTGAGTTAATTCGGTGGCCAAAAAGAATTCTTCAGCTAGTTTTACGCGCACAACGTCAAGGCCCATGCAGGAAGTGTTTGACTTGGTTTCTAAATGGTGCGCTAGTGTAAGATAGAGAGATTCAATCCCAAAAAAACGTTTTTGGTACCATTCAACAAAAAAATTAAAATGCGAGTCTTGCTCGATGACCTCGCTCTCGGCTACTCATAACAAGCCATATACTTAGCGGCGACATTATATGCTAAACTCCTTTGGAACAAGTACATGGATAATTCGCTGAGCAAGTCTCGTACACAAGTCCCCTAGAGCAAACGGGGTATATCCCATCCTACTTCAGGAGGGCTGCGAAATATTCACTCCCTTATTTTGCAAAATATTCAGGACTTTCTTTGCAAATGGCTATATCCCATATGTCTGGTGAAGCGTTAACATTACATTTATACCTAAGCCAGGGGTTCCGGAATACAAATCGGCTAAATCTTTCAGGCCGATAAGTCTCTCGTCTTTTGCTTTGAAGACGATGGGGAAAGTTGTCGACAGGGCTATAAGAGAAACTTAATCTTCACTGCCAAACACTAAGCTCCTATCAACATGCGTACCAGGCGGGCAAGTCCACTAAGACAGCACTGCAGAACGTGGTGCTCAGGCTGGAATGCGCAGCACTAAACAAAGGAGTTCCGCTGAAGGCCTTTCTCTATATTGATGGAGCCTTCGACTAGGGCTCTAAGTAGATGTAGTCTAAGTAGCATTTTCTCAACTGGATCGGCTCTACGCTGAGAGCTGGCAAACTAATGGTCTCTCATGTCGAGGGGTCTCTAGAGGGCACTATAGAAAACGGTTGTCCGCAGAGAGGAGTTGTATCTCTGGTGCCAATCATCCTCCCAGTCGCGATGAAAGTTTCAGTTTTAGTACGAGCTAAATCGATATAAAATTGGAATTTAGCCTCCGTATTTTAAAAGCAGTCATAAGTCACAACGCCATCATAAGTGTTTGGTGATTACTCAACTTGAGGGCCTTTACTAAATGAACGTGGAAGCGAAGTAGAAATGAAGTAAACGTAAACTTATGTTAACATTGACTTAAAAATCAAAATCGGCCATTGGGATCGGTCATTGTGGAAGTAACTAGCTACGGGCGGTAATATTTGTTTATCTCATCGCGGCTTTTTTGGAGCTAGAACACATTTAGCGGTCTTACATGAGCAGCATAAACGGAGAGTTGGAAATTAATTTCATAATGCTCATGGTACCTAGTGTACAATTCGAGCAGGGCACTACGATCCGTAGGAAGACCTTCTGTTGGTTTGAGTCAAGGAGGCTGGCTCTGGTTTTACCATGTATTCTGGTAGAGTCAGGTTTGCTATGCATGTAAGCGAGAAATAGTCTTACATTGTCAAAAATCTTCCTTTCTCTTAACAGAGATAGCAAATATCGACTTTTAGTCGAATCAGCTTAGATCAAGGTATAGTTGTTTTCAAACCTCGTGACATCCCGCGCATGTTCCCCAGCTAAGCTCTTAAAAATGTTTAAAAGTTCAGACAAAAGCTTCAGTTAACTCCTCCTATCAAATAGGGGCCCATACACTACAAGGTTTTATGCGTACAAACAAAGCCTTCAAACAAAGATTGACAGTGTGTGGTGAATTTGGTTTTATGTTTGTCACAAGTTTGTCCCAAATATCAAAATGGTTTGATTTTTTCGTGGTTTTATCTGACAGTTCTTTGCATAACATAAAATTTCAAAGGCTATTGATTACAACTTATTCCTAGTTAAAGAACTCATTTCGATTTGAAATCTTTAAAGGAAAATGAAAACCATAATAGTGTATGGGTAAGCGCGGCGTTCAAACAAGTTTGTCAGAAAGATTGTGGGACATGTTTGTACGCATAAAGCTGGTGATAGAATTTCGCTCAAACGCGGTGCGGACATTGGCTTCGCGGTGTGCGCGGATTTTTCACTGACACAAAGTCGCCGTGCTGGTGTCGCGTACCGACTTTGACACAACCTAAAAATCAAAGTGACAAGTGGACGTGATACGAAATAAATTGAAAAAGCTGTATGATTTGCGTATCAATTTTCTATCCTACAGGACTTGTATTTGTTCTAGGTATTAATTCCATCACCACAATTTCGAAATAATTATGAAATTCAACAAATTTCTTATCCCCTTCACCAGCACACGATTCAAAACATAAACAAAATGCCCACCAACACCAAAACACGACTCAAAACACACACACAAACAACTTTTTTACACTGGACCGCGCGGCAACGCGCCAGAAAGTAGAAAGTAAAGCAACTTACGCGGTGTGTGCGTAGTGCTCAAGCCACATCTCGTTAGTTCGCATTGCAATACACACACTTTACTCTATCTGTCAATGTGCGCACCGCGTTTGAGCGAAATTCTATCAGCAGCTTAAAACCTTGTAGTGTATGGGGACCTGAAGGCTCTGACAGAATTTCGCTCAAACGCGGTGCGGACATTGACAGATAGAGTAAAGTGTGTGTATTGCAATGCGAACTAACGAGATGTGGCTTGAGCACTACGCACACACCGCGTAAGTTGCTTTACTTTCTACTTCTGGCGCGCTTCCGCGCGGTCCAGTGTAAAAAAGTTGTCTGTGTGTGTGTGTTTTGAGTGGTGTTTTGGTGTTGGTGGGCATTTTGTTTATGTTTTGAATCGTGTGCTGGTGAAGGGGATAAGAAATTTGTTGAATTTCATAATTATTTCGAAATTGTGGTGATGGAATTAATACCTAGAACAAATACAAGTCCTGTAGGATAGAAAATTAATACGCAAATCATACAGCTTTTTCAATTTATTTCGTATCACGTCCACTTGTCACTTTGATTTTTAAGTTGTGTCAAAGTCGGTACGCGACACCAGCACGGCGACTTTGTGTCAGTGAAAAATCCGCGCACACCGCGAAGCCAATGTCCGCACCGCGTTTGAGCGAAATTCTATCACCAGCTTGACCTAATCACTTGCTTCCATGTAATCAGTCGCGACTGCGTATTGCTAAAGGGAGGTGTATTTTTCTGGGACTTCAATAATTATTTAAAAAATTTACAAATTATGACTGAAAAACACTCGTTTTTATATATTTTTTTTATTTAAGGTTATTATATTTTACACATATGCTACAGAAATAATTTGTAGTAATTTCTACTAAAAAATATACGAAATTTGTGTTTTTATCACTTTGATTACTAGATTGTTGACGTTTCCTGCCAGTCGCATACGCGCTTCAGCTGGTGACATATCCAAGCCGTACATGCATTGCATTCGTTGACAGATAATGTAGAAGTGTGTGTATTCAAATGCGAGCTGACGGAATATCCCGTGAGTGGAAGGCATGCCACGCAAAGGTCGGGCTACTTTCAACTTTTTCTGCATTGCCGCATTCGAGATAGCACACACAAGCATAAGCACACAAACACATGAACACGTTACTTAGATTTTCGGGCTATGTCAAGACCCTCTCAACTACAGGCCCCGAAGGAGAGTTTTTCATGGTGGTCAACCCGGTCCAAAAATTCACCGGAGAGAGCGGAATAAACATGGCGCGGAATAAGTTCGGGAACGTTTTGGTTATAGTTTTGCAGTAAAAAGTGATAAAATATTGTATTTTAACACTTTTAACTGCACTTGGATTTACCAGTGAATAGTTTATTAGTGATTTAATTAAAAAAAAATAAAAATAATTTAGTGATTAAGTGTCTTTTAAGTGTTTTAATTGTTAAGGCGAACAACTGTTTTTACATTCACGGTGTTTTTTCATGTTTATTTACGAAAAAAATGTTGAAAATTTAATGTTTTGTTTAGTTATGGGATTACAAGTGATTAATACATATATTATGTAATTAGTATTAAAAATATAGGTGTAGAAAAACACTTCTTATTCACTTTTCCTTTCACAATTTTCTGCACTTATATGTTTAATAATAATTCCATAAGAAATTATTTAATGACTTTAAAATCACTTTTAATTAAATAATCAGCATATTTTTCCTTAATAAAGACGAAAAAACACCGCGAAAGTAAAAGAAATTGATCACCTCAACAATTAACACACTTAAAACTCACTAAATCACTATTGTTTTTTTTTTTTTCTTATTAAATCACTAAAGAACTAACCACTGATAATCCATGTTTAGTTTAAAGTAATAACTTACAATGATTTTCCACTTTTTACCACAAAAATATAACGAAAACAATCCCGAGCCTATTCCGCGCCATGTTTATTCTAACCAAATGTCAGATTTTGTGGACCGACTTCAGCTATGGTTGGATTAGTTCAAGAGAGAACTTCATGGCCTGTAATGGAGAGGGTCTTGGCTATGTGTGACAGCTGGCACCACTGACATATAGAATGGACTGCTTATGAGAAATTTTTCATGGCACCAATTTGTTCCATAGGCTACAAACCTTTTTTCACTCCATGTAAACACCGGAATCACTTTTGAAATTTACATTTTTTTAAATACGTACGTAAAACATTAAAACAACACAAATATTTTGTTTAAAAAAATTAATAAACACTATTTTCACTTTTTCACCTTTTAAAATGCCTTTTTTTCATTAATTTGCAAATTTTATGTGTATCTGATTTAAGTTCTTAACGCCTGTCTTAGCAACTGACATTCTGCCCGGGGGCTTATGGGGAAAAGAGCAAAAGATATAAACATCACTATACCCGTCTATTTTTTTCTAATTGATTTAACGCAAAAGATATAAACATCACTATACCCGTCTATTTTTTTCTAATTGATTTTATTTCTGAGTGCTTCTGTCAGTTTGGGGGCTTATGGATGAGCGAGCGACTATACCTTTTTGGTGCCATCGGTTTGTATGGGAATAATTGCTGATGAGCAGTCCATTATTATATGTCAGTGGCTGGCACGGAACGCAAACCATGTAATTATATGTCAGACGAAATTCGCCGGATTTCATGGAGCCTCTGAATGCAATGCATGTACGGCTGGGATATGTCACCAGCTTTCTGCTCGGTGAGGTTGTATTGCTTGCGACTGCGGGGAACTGTCGGTTTATGAATGAAAACGCTCATTTATTCAAATGAATTTTTTTCAGCATTTTTTTTAAATTATTTTAAATTTAGAAATGAGAAATATTTCGCATAATTAAAGTAAAATTATGCTTATTATGTTGAATAAACTGCCTTTGTTGAGCAGGGGCTTTACATGTATTTAAAAGCTCTGCTCAACACATAGAAAGATAAATTAACTTTAAGCCTGTTCGCTTACTTAAAATGGGATCCCTCGGGATCCCGAGATTTTTGACAATAAAATTGAAGAGTGGGGATAAAAATATGAAAGTAAGCGAACACCTTCTGGGCTGTTTTTGGCAAATCTAACCTAGAAATCACTTGGGTCTTCAAATTAATGACATAAAGCTATTGAAACTAATAATTTATGCATGAAATTATTTAAAATCTTGTTACTAGGCACCAAATAAAGAACTTATTTTCATCAAGTCGTAATCGTTTTGGTTTAACATGATAATTGACAGTTCCATTTGACAATTCAAATACACTACAAACAGCAATCCACAATCGCCGGGACTCAAAACCTCTGGCACAAATTGGCAAGAGGGGAAGCGAAAATTTCCCCTCTTTTTCGAGCCCGAAAAAGTAAGCGAACACGAAATGGGCGCAAATGGGATCCCGAGAGATCCCATTTTGAGTAAACGAACAGGCTTTTTATTCATTCGGCATGCGCGCATCCCTTCCCAAATTATTTTGTTGAGTTTTTTCAGTGTTTGTTGCCGTTTTAACTAAAAAGAGGGGAAATGATAGAACATTATTTATAAAATTTGGCAACGAGGTGCGCAGAACTGCTCAAATTTTTTGTGTCACGGAGTTTGAAAAATTCTATACTTGAAAAGGAGGGATGTAACGGGTTTAAGAAAGGTGGTTTTGTCGAGGGGATGTTAAAGAATGCACTTATTTCTGTTCTGTGTCATTTACAACCGAAGATGGCGGTTGGGTCAGATGTCGTAGGAACGACCACCGACGTTGATGTGTCGGTCAAAGAAGCTAGGGTAAGGATTGCTAATTTAAGTATTGTTAATATTAAGGCTGTTAATGTTAGGTGTATGGTTAGTTGTGTTAAAAGATCTTATACGCTTTGTAAATTTATTGGGGCTTAAACTGGGTTAGGAATAATTTTTGTGGGACCACCTCCTAAATTAAAAGCCTTATGTAAGCCTCTTATGATATAAGAGACTTAGATTTATTACTTATTCTACTTATCCACGACTGAGTCTAAGGTTCTTCCAAATAAATGCAATTCCTGAATGGAAGAAGAGCTACTCGTATTTGGTGGGCAAGATTACTTTGAAACACTTGAGTAGTCGCTATAAATGTAGTAGCATATAGCCGAGGGTAGACACGCTAGCATTGTCGATGTAAGAAAAGGGATCCCAGAAACTAGAATACTATCAGATTGCAGGCTCTTGAGGATCTCAAAGTTCAAGCTTCCTTCTATGATTATCGTCTACTCTGGGCTCTCCCTGAGATACAACAAGGCGGTTCTTATGGTACACAGATTACTCCAAGACGGAAACAGGTGTGGATGGCGAAATTTGTCAAGAAAGCATCAGGTTTAGTAGAGCATTTAGCTTGGTGCCTTGCTAGCACAAAAGTGAGAGTAGCGCATTTCCGATGTCATTTATTGTTGCATTTCTCAAGGATAATTGTCACTTTTTGTCAAGGAAATTTTTTTAAATGAAAAGCGACGAAGGGTGAGAAAAATGATATTTTTAAATATTTTTGGTGATTTTAAATTATTCTTAAATTATCGAGTTAAAATAACAAGAAGGAGATAATTTGATTGTATTGTTGACTTTATGGAAAAAAACCAGGAGATTTCGAAGCAAAGCAGAGTTCATTAATACTGTATAGTTTAGGTGCACCATCTCTTTAAACATCGAAATAAATTTTATTACCAAGGTACAAAGTTCATGCTCACAAATATTAAAAACGTCTCCGTAATACATACATATATTTATAGCCTATTATATATAGAAAATCTATATTAATTAAAGAAAGTGTCTGTCCGTCTGTGTGTCTGCTTGTGCGTACCGTCACGCGTTGGAGCCAAACTAGATGAGATAGAAATCTGTTTTTTTTTGTAGATGCTGGAAATTTTATTTAGTTTTTTTTTAAATAATTAATTAGTATGATTTTTCAACATTTTTTTCGTTCTACACCTCTTGCAACTTGATTTTGGCCCACTTGCATGATCAACCCCAAATTTTGCAAATATCCATAGGTCATGTGACAATGCGTTATAACATTTTTGTATAAAAATAAGATGGCGGCTCCAAAATGGCGCCGAATATTGCAATTGTGCTTCCCCATCCTCGACATGGGTATGAAATGAAAGGGTATAACAAGTTGAATACAATTAGCTGTGTGGCGTCATTCCAAATTCAAAATGGCGGGAAACACAAAATGACGGTATCAAATAGAAGAGTGTGGCGAGCAGAATACTGTTGTCTGTGTCATGCCATTCCAAATTCAAAATGGCGGCCAGCATAAGATGGCGGTTTACATTTTCCATACTTTGCTCTCGGTATGGATATCAAGTGAAAGTGTATGACATTGAGTAAGAAAGTAAACTAGCATATGACGTCGTTCACCACAAAATGGCAATAGACATAATTTAATAATAGGAAATAAAACTATGGTTTTAAAAGAACTAAAAAATACGCTTTAAGTTTTTAGTTTTTATTGCTCCAGCCAGTGTATATGGGCAAAAACGCGAAAAAAGGCATATTTGCACATTCAAAACCCAGCAAAAAAAAAGTTTACCGACCGAGTTTTTTGTGGGTTCTCCCCCCATATGGCCCCAAAACAAGCCCGTTTCTGATACAGGGGTTACAAGGCGACCGTCTACCATTTTGGAACTTTCTTGGGGAAATTTCCTCAGAATTTCTATCTTTATTGAAGATTTCAAGAAAAAGCTGCCACGGAGGGGACCGCCACGGAGGGGACTATTTGACTTAAAATCGCTTTTCTGAGTTCAGGAAGAATCCTGAGTGAATTTCCGCTTACCGGTGACCACAGCTTCTTAGAACAACTTGAACTTTCCACTTCTGACGCGTTTTTTTCGGTTTGAAGTTGAAACCGCGACTGCCACGGTGGGGACTTGTTTGAATATGCGTTTGCACTTTGAATTTTAGAGCAAGCGAATTTTACAGTTAGGGATTCAAATCGAACGCGCCGAATGGGTTTTCGAATTGCTGCAGGTTCATGAAACATCCCCCGAGCAGAGGGAGCCACAACAGTACATTCGAACGCATGCAGGCTCTAGCGGCACTGCGGTTCGCAATTTTAACGGAAAATTTCGGACAAAATTCGAATACGTGTAAGTTCTGTATTCTGGCGTTCCGGTTTGCGATAAAAGAGAAAAAATCAAAGTTTTAGGCCCCAAAAACCATTCGTGAACGTCCTATCCCGAATCGCACAAGTTGGTCCATTTAATATGCGCAATTAATCTGGATTTTTGTAGTTGGGACATGCCACGGAGGGGACATTTTGCACAGTTTCTGGGGCCTGCCGGGCTTCATGGCTGGCTGGATGGCCGTTTTTTTGTGGAAAAATGTTGTCTAGGTCGGTATCCACCGAAAGCATTTTTTTTGGGTACTCATTTCCGACTCTAAAACGGTCATCGGCTCCGGACACGCATATGCCTTTTTCCGCGTTTTTGCCCATATGCAAACAAACTACATTTCGAAATGTAACAAAACGTAGAGCGCTAACGAAAAGTTACGGTGTTAATAAAATAAGATAGGTAAAGTATTTATTAGATTTTTTTGGTGCCCCTAAATTGTGCATTTTCGGGCTGCACGGTGGATGCCAAATTTGCAAAATTCATTTTTTTTTTGGGATAAAACAATTTAGAGGTGAGAAGGGCGCCATGAGGGAAGTTATCCATAGGGCGTCTAATCCCCCTGTATAGTGAAATCTATGCGGATGATTCTGAATATGTTTGGTTAGGTGTTTGTTGTGCACACAATTTTTTATCATCGAATCTTAAAACATACTTTAAATTTTTTCAAGTATCAAAAACCAATTTTTGCAGATTTCTCCTTTTTTCATTATACCTTTTTCCTACCGCGACTGTGCAGAAATAATCTTTTTTACCGAAAGGCGTTGCAACGCACCCGGGTTTTTGCTAGTTTAACAAAACTAAAAAAAATCCGATTTTATTTTTAAATAATCGAAAAAATAAGAAATAATATTGAATGTAAAGTTTTTATTGCTTCAGCCAGTATGTAGAATAAACATACCTTTCAAAAAGTTCCGGTGGAAAAGGTAAAGAGACCCACGCGTTCTTAGATTCGAAAGGTAGGTTGTTTCCATATACTGGCTGCAGCGATAAAAGCTTTACATTCAAAATAATTTTTTATTTTTTAGTTCATTTTAAAATAAAAGCGTATTTTTGAATTATAGTTTTTGTTGCTAAATTTAAATTTTCTTCTTCCTCATCCAAAAATAAATGGAATGATATTAATATTAAATAATAAATAATAATAATAATAAGTATTGTCTTATGACATCTATCTAATTTTTCATGGACTGGACCGCAAAATTCCGTAACGTTGACATTTAAGTGTAAATCGGCGACAAAATTCACGTGCCGCTGCCACCACATGACGTGATGCTGACGAGCGAATCGGCCTTTAGCCGTCAAGCGCTTGAACAGAAAATTTGTATCTTTTCTGAGTACAAGAAATTGTGTAAAGCATCCTCCATCTGCGATGGAGTAGGACACGTAGGACAATGGATGCAGATCTCCTTCATTTGGTAAAAGTAAAGATGAAGTTAGATAAATACAGGAACGTCTTGTAATATCCCAGTGGGAAAAATTGGGAGCGATGCACAGGGGAGTGTACTTGGAGCACTCTCAAGGGAGCTTTCTTGGAGTTTTCATAAATTTTATATAAAAAAAGAAAACGGGCAATTATCTTCATGCCCATAAAATGTGACTTTAGCAAATTCAATAGCCCGGCTCTCGTTCGATACGGAGGACAAGCAGCTTTGGAAGTTGATACAGTTTAGTTGGGGGACTGCTTTGGTAAAGCCACTCTCGGGCTTGGAAAGAAAAAGGCAATTGCAAAAGATAAACAAAATAAAAGCTTTTCGATACCGGATCACATACTCACAGGCGCCCATGAATATGTCTTTTTTAAAAAGCTTTTTTATAATGCTCCAACAACGCCTTTTTGGGAGCATAAAAACGTATGCTCCCTCGCAATGACATGCAATGTTAAAAAGAATATAGAACGGGTATGGCAACGGGAGCACTCTATGCTCCTTTTGGAGCGCTCCAAGATGGCTCTTGGAGCACTCCTTTTTCCCACTGGGATGTTCTGCTGCCTCATATTGCCAAAGAGACTGTAACGAAGCCGGCCAAGCTTCTACCACAACCATAGCGTTTAAATTTGTTGCAATCAAACAAGGTTTTCAGTACTTCCCCTTGGTTTACCATATTGAAAATGTCTGGTTCTTTGTAAATGACTGGTTGTCAGCCATGGCCTCAACTAAGGTTTTATTGAGCTGATAAGTGCACTGCCATCTTGAAAAGAAAATGTAATATAACGTGAAACTTATAATACATTATATCGTAGCACTTAGTACTATTGCATGGGTTTTCCCGCGGTGGTTTACACGAGAATACTAGCAAATTCACAGTAGATAAGAACTGGTCAGCACGAGACCAGGAGATAACAAAGGAAAAACCATAAAAACATGCTTTTACTGCAAATTTTATAACCAACCTGTATACAGATATTAATTTTAAATTAACGACTGGAAATATTTAAAATTTTAAATTTATGTCCAGTTGGTATAAAGTGACACCCCACTATACTTCTCATACTCCATACAATTTATTTTATCTCGTAAACTTCAGACACGCGTTACTAAATTAGCAAAGTATCAATAAACATAAGTGAAACCGAACTCATATCATAGCCGCCTAGTGCTGTCACTAATCGCAGGCTGAATATTATTCTAAGCCATATGTGATACATTTTTCATAATTTTTTTTCGTATATTTGTAACTCTTTTTTCCTCTTGTGCTAATTAAACACGTTGGATAGAAACAATGCGGCTGAGAGTAGAACAAACAAAGGAGGACATGAGTCGGTCGATAAGTCAGCTACCGGTGATCGTGGCCAATGAACGCACTTAATACAGAGAAGCGTAAAAGACGGCACAAAAGCAGTTCAACATGTTTTCGGTGAGGTATAAGACGTCCATGAACTGATCTCGTGCGAGAATCGACTCCCCAACATTGATCGTTTCGTCATTATATATGTTGCCTCTTCAGTTAATTAAAGTTGAGTAACCACAGTGGATTACAACAAGATCAAAAGATCGTGTGGATGTATCTTAAAGATTTCGCTTGAATATGGCATAAATAAACAAAGCTCAAGAATATACTTGACTAATCTTCAATGCGTTTCTTTCATGCTCCGAAAATACTAAAAATAGTCACAAGTTTATGACCTCACGTGGATACAAGATCGGAAGTGGAATGATAAAAAGCAATTTGTAGCTGACTGTAGATACCTCATTTTACCTGCAAGTACGTACTATTGCCGTCTTCTTTAAGAATGGTTGTGAGTAATGCGGTATTTTATACCTGGACAAGAAAAAAATACGCTTACGACTCGAGAGTGCGGAATTCCCGCTCGACAGTTTTAATTCAGTTGATGGTCGGAAGAGACCAGAAAGCTGTTTCCTCGACACACGGCGGCACAATCATCATAGCTTTAGCGCTAGTATTTTTGTCTTAAGACAAGCGTCTTGAACCTCGCTATAAATTTAAAATTTTCGTCTACACCAGAGGAGGGCGATATCGAAATTTGACCAACGGGGCCGCGAATTAGTAGCGAATTATCTCGTTTCACAGCGCGATAACAGAGTCTCAAGTGACACCCCATGTTAATTGCTTAAATTCATTTCTGCTGAATCTTTCGCTTTCGACGGTTGATAGAATTTTCGGTTGTTATATATATCAGAAAATAAAAAATAACTTCATACAACTAGTTTAAGTGTAGTATTTTATTATCATACAATTGATTTCTAGTTTCGTGATCTCATTTCGGAAATTGTATAGTGATCGTGCAGCCATTGGTACCTTTCCATCCATGTACAGTAGAGAAATCGCTAACTTTAGTGAAGGTGAGAAAATGACGTACAAAGTGCTTTAGTGTTTGTCATTGAGATAGCTGTGAATCCAATCTAGTTAAAAGTGTTTGTTTAAGTTACACACGATTTGCGCCAACAATAACGCCAGGAATAACTACCATCACTTCCACCTTTCCACCTGAGATATTTCTTTTTTTTTTTTTTGAAAGAAAAAAAGTACAGGAAAAATGTTGAAAACAAAAGCTCCAGAGGAAAAAATTGACACACTTCTGGCCAAGAGTCAGATCCCTATTATTGATCTGGCACATTGTGGTAAGTTTTATAGGACTCATGATATTAATAAATTTATGATTTATAGTTATCTATAAAAATATATTATGTGGCTACATCACACAGTGAATTGCGGCTACATTATATCATAGTAATCGCTTTTTGCAAAAAATAATCATATCTCAATGTGAATGCTACTAAATATCGTTATAAAATAAAATACAAATTCGGTGTACTTATCAGTCTCTTAAAAATTTAGGTAGCTATAGCAAAAAATGTATTTCAATAAAAATTGATTGTAGGATTTTTACAGGGATCTTAACTTATCTAAATTATTCTAGACAAACTTTGGTATATGGTTTGTAATATCTAATCTCCATACCTACTGCAATTGCGATACAATTAAAGTAAAAAATGAAAAAAAAATTTAAATATCTTTTCTAAAAACTATGAACCATGTGAAAAATCCTTTCAAATTTACTTTCATTATGATATCAAATATTTTTTTTCGTCATTTGGGTTTTTTCACTGTTCAGAAAAACGACGCCGAAATATAATCTGTCCGTCACATGTGAACATCTGCCATAGTATGTGGAAGTTGATCCAAAGTCTAGGAAAGGACAGTCTCGGGGTATATACCTCATTAGATACTTGTAATGATGATTTAACGACTTCGGTAAGGTCGATTTTTATAAGATCTTAACAGAAAAGGGTTCTGCTGGTCTAGTCCCAGATGGGGCTTAAAGGATGCATCTTTCATTAGAAAATTATTATCCTTTCCAAATTTTGCCTGCATTTTTATTTTTATGTTGTTAACGAACTTTGTTTTATTAAGATTTGATGCCAGTTTGAGAAGGTATTCATCTTGTATTCTATTCGTAAAAAGTAGAACGAGATATGAGAACGTTTTATATGATCTGATTTTTCAACATGAGATGTACTATTTTTAGAATATATTCTAATCCTGAATAAGACTACTCTATTTTCCTTCCTGGAGTTAGGCTCATGCGCTTACCTATTGTACAGCTGTCATAATTTCGTGTTTTTGTTTACATACATAGATAATGATAACCAAATTTGATGACATTTTCAGTTCTTCTTTTTCTTCTTTGATCCGTTAGCTGGCGGGACGTCCCTGCAACGAATACGCTGCTGTCGGTGCCGCTTTAAAAATGCGGTGTTTTGCCTAGTTTTTTTAGTTTTCCGATTCTGGTCAATTCGGTAGATCGACCACCCTCTTCCGTTCACACCCTGGACTTGGCACCAGACGATGGTGGAGTTGACAATTTCAGTAGTTGCTTCTTTCCTCAAGCTGTTTGTATTTGCGATTTTAATAATATTGATTAGTAAAGTAATATATTTAGATTAAGTGTTTAGTCACTATCCCACCGTTGACCAAACTACCAAACTACATGAATATGGTTTCGATGTCATCGGTTATGCAGATGATCTGGCCATTATGGTCTCCGGGAAGTTTAACTTCAGCATTGCAAAGGTGTTAAGATGGTGTGCATGTCAATCAAACCCAAATAAGAGCACCCTGGCGCCTTTTCTAAACCTAGGTCCTATTTGTATTTAGGGTACCACAGTTGACTACTACGGCTGAGCTAGGGCGCTCAACTGAACTACACCAACGTAAAGCGACTAGGGCTATATGGGCCTGTAAAAGGCTTTTGGATAACATATTGGTCAGTTCATATGAATCGAACAGGAATCAGTAACAGAACCTTTATTCTTATCTTTCTCCTCTATTAACCCAAGATTCTCCCAAAATTTCACCCATAAATTATGAGGGCGAGCGAAGGTGTATGTGAGTGGATATGCGAAATACTATTTTCGATTCCCGAGTAAAAATAAAAAATAGCCTTACATCGGGCGCTTGGCTTTTGATGGCCCTATGGTTTTTACCAATTTTCAATGCGAGCACGTCTGACTTCATGAAGGCCAAAATTGACCAAAAGATTTCAATGACTTTACTGAGCTGTAAAAACGGGAAAACGACGGCAAATTTGAGCCAAAAAAGAATTTGTACCAAAAGTATGATTGAATGGGTTTTATGGGAACGTGATCGTTTTCGTTGTGTACAATGGTTCTTTCAATTTATCCTGGTTAAAGATTATCGACAAGAGTATCGGCAAGTTAACACCTAAACTCAATGTAGTAACCAAGTATGCTGATGACTTGTTTGCTATAGTTAAATCTAGTGAGATTGAAAACCCACTTGCCGCGTTGAACTATTTCCAGCAACATATCCATTTTACTGTTAAGAAATTAAGAAAGAGGGAGAGCTACACAATTTAACAATCATTTTCGATTGCTGGAAAAAATCTGCATCCTCGGGACGGCTTATTAATTTCCATTCGAAACAGTCAAAAGCAGTAATATTGAACACTGCATAGAATTTTAGTAA
This sequence comes from Thereva unica, assembly GCA_949987705.1. Taxonomy (NCBI): domain Eukaryota; kingdom Metazoa; phylum Arthropoda; class Insecta; order Diptera; family Therevidae; genus Thereva; species Thereva unica. Next base: position 126,088,647 of record OX465283.1, on the reverse strand, counting down.
TAGAGAACTAGATGACGCTAGTGTAGTGACCCCGATAACTATCGCCTAATAGTAATTACTTCTATTCTCTCCAAAATCATGGTAGTCTAAGCTCCAATGACAAAAAAAGTGCCCCATCGAACACCTCAAAACAATAAAGTGAGATTGGCTGAAAAACATGTAAAAAACATGTAAAGCCCGCGCCAAACTAGTAAAAATTTGTTAATTGCTATTTTTTATGAATTTTTGAATTTTGCTAAAAAACAATGATTTTATTTTCCAAAACACCTGTCTGAAATTTATACAATTTAGGTCTGTTCCTGTACTTTTCCTGTAAAAATTTGTTTGGCAAAAACTTAGTGAATGGTGGGGATAATTTTGTCAAAAATTCAGAAAGTAAAGAAACACGTTTTGGGCAATTTCTTGCAAATAAAGAAGAAGATAACATAAATGTCGATTGTCTATGTGTATGCCGCTTTTCAAGATACCCACACACATAAACAAAATGTCAATTGACACCTTTTGACAATTTGCAAGAAATCGCCGGACCGAAAACCTCCTGCAAATTCCTGCAAGAGGGGAAGTGAAAATTTCCCCGCTTTTTCTTGCATGAGAAAGTACAGAAACACAAATTGGGAAAATTTTTGTCCCGCGTGATCCCACATTCGAGTTCAGGAACAGACTTTTTGTAGTAAATAATGAACCATTTTTGAAAAAATTTGTCTGTTTGACAATTTTTGTTGATTCGCTTCTGATAGAGCTTATGTTATAAATTCTTTTTTTTTTATAAAAAGGCACTTCATAACACCTCCTTGATTTTTGTTTTAAATAGAGTTTAACATTTCTTCTGTCTATTAAAACTTGTCTGGCTGACAATTTTTGTTATGGGTGTTTCTCTGTAAACTGGTAAATTTTTGCAAGAAATCTGTCCCAGTAACTTTTTTACGTGAATATGAAAAAAAAATATACAATTAAATAGATATCTATCTGGTGGATAATAAACAGTAAGGGACCCAAATATATTTGTTTTATTTTAGGACTTATTGAGTAAATTTAAAAAATTCATATGTCAGAGGACTGTTGCATATGTCAGAGGACTGTATTGTATAAGTGAAATGAGCATTTATTAGTAGTATATATACTTTAAAAACATTCCTCATGACGCATATATATAAAAATAAAACAGTCTTCTTTGGTAGTTCCAAGTTCTCTGTGTAGTTCCAAGTAAACTTGTGAACTTTTATTTCTTCCTTAGACACTTTCTTCTTTCTCGCGCCATGATTAAAAGATGGTTATAGACCTAAAACAAAGGCAAAAGTACAATAACAGTGCCCTAATAAATGAAACAGTCTCCTGTTTCTGTATGTAGCGGGGGACTGTTGACGGGGACTGTTGGCAGGGGACTGTTTAATTTGTGTAATTGGTACGGTACCATAAAATTCCTTCATTATGACTTTATTTTGTTATATAGAAACAATATAAGCCATCTTATTTAAAACTATGCACAATAGAGAAAACTGGAACACTTTAAAAAAAAAAAAATAACACTTAGCAGAGGACTGTCGAATGTTGCGTACCGATACGCGCATGTGCCCCTCTAACTCTTGTAACACTAAACAAAATGAGGTATAGCTACTTTTGGGGGTAACAAAGCTAATTTCATGTCGTTCACGTTTCGTTACGCCCATTAACAAGTCTGTCTTTACTGTAGATGTCCTGATGCGTAACTCGAAACTTTGGCAGGGGACTGTTCATGAAATTCGGGGACCAACTTTAGGTTAAATTAAACTAATCAAAAAATAGTTTAAATAAATTGATATGGGTGTTTCTCACCAAAGTGGTAAAATCGCTGTCCTTGGCAAATATTACGGAAACTATGGCGAGAAATATTTATATTTCTGCAAATTTGAATTTATAACTATCTAAACTATAGTATACAATATAGAAAATATCTCACTTAAAAACCTATATGGTTTCAATAACGTATTTTTTAGGTCTAAAAACAGTCCCCTAGCCGGTCCCCAAACCAAAATATTTTCTATTGAGTTCATTAATTGAACTAATCTTTTAAAAACAATTAACTTATATAACACAATTTAATCAATATGAAATGATATGCTATTAGACTCTAATATCAATTTATTTAAACTATTTTTTGATTAGTTTAATTTAACCTAAAGTTGGTCCCCGAATTTCATGAACAGTCCCCTGCCAAAGTTTCGAGTTACGCATCAGGCCATCTACAGTAAAGACAGACTTGTTAATGGGCGTAACGAAACGTGAACGACATGAAGTTAGCTCTGTTACCACCAAAAGTAGCTATACCTCATTTTGTTTAGTGTTACAAGAGTTAGAGGGGCACATGCGCGCATCGGTACGCAACATTAGACAGTCCCCTAGTAAGTGTTATTTTTCTTTTTTTAAAGTGTTCCAGTTTTCTCTATTGTGCATCGTTTTAAATAAGATGTCTTATATTGTTTCTATAAAACAAAATAAAGTCATAATGAAGGAATTTTATGGTACCGTAACAATTACACAAATTAAACAGTCCCCTGCCAACAGTCCCCTGTCAACAGTCCCCCGCTACATACAGAAACAGGAGACTGTTTCATTTATTAGGGCACTATTATTGTACTTTTGCCTTTGTTTTAGGTCTATAACCATCTTTTAATCATGGCGCGAGAAAGAAGAAAGTGTCTAAGGAAGAAATAAAAGTTCACAAGTTTACTTGAAACCACACAGAGAACTTGGAACTACCAAAGAAGACTGTTTTATTTTTATATATATGCGTCATGAGGAATGTTTTTAAAGTATATATACTACCAATAAATGCTCATTTCACTTATATATACAGTCCTTTGACATATGCAACAGTCCTCTGACATATGAATTTTTTAAATTTACTCAATAAGTCCTAAAATAAAACAAATATATTTGGGTCCCTTACTGTTTATTATCCACCAGATAGATATCTATTTAATTGTATATTTTTTTTTCATATTCACTTAAAAAAGTTACTGGGACAGATTTCTTGCAAAAATTTACCAGTTTACAGAGAAACACCCATATTAGAGTCTAATAGCATATCATTTCATATTGATTAGATTGTGTTATATAAGTTAATTGTTTTTAAAATATTAGTTCAATTAATGAACTCAATAGAAAATATTTTGGTTTGGGGACCGGCTAGGGGACTGTTTTTAGACCTAAAAAATACGTTATTGAAACCATATAGGTTTTTAAGTGAGATATTTTCTATATTGTATACTTTAGTTTAGATAGTTGGGGCCTCGGTAGTCTAGAGGTAAGGCGCCTGACTGCTATCCCCAGAGGTCCCGGGTTCGAATCCCGGCGGCGCCACGGTCCTTCGCCTTTCCCACCTAACTTTCCTTCTTTCTTCTTCCCTCTTTACATTCCTGATTCCCCTGTCATAGCCTTCCCTAGTCCTTCCCCGCTCCACCAAGCGCATGCCATCGGTTGGTTGATGAGATTCAACTCGTTTCAGGAGGCATAACACTCCAGCGAGTTGTTCTCGACGCCCCGATGTCAGAGTCGCGAAATGGTTGTGAGTAAGTGGAATAAAATATCGCGGCTAGGTTGCGACAGTTACTTCCTTCTCTTCTCTCTATCTTCCGGCTAGAGCTGCTGTCCGACATTCACTCTATACGGAAAAATAGATTGTCGACAGTACAAAGGGACTTTCCCTAAGCCTCTAGTCTGTCACATAAAAAAAAAAAAAAAATAAATTGAAATTTGCAGAAATATAAATATTTCTCACCATAGTTTACGTAATATTTGCCAAGGACAGCGATTTTACCACTTTGGTGAGAAACACCCTAATAAATTTGTCAGGCTGATTTTTGAATGTGCAGCATCAATGCATCAAGATCAATCACTGGCATTTCACAACGCCTTGTTCAAAAAGAAAACAACTGAAGCTTAAGATGTCCTTTATGCATAAAAATAAGCCTACCATTGAAAAAATGTTTTTTACCATGTCAGATATAATTTTTAAGCGCAGTGACAGGGGGGTTTTCTTTAAAAAAGAGCTTTTTACCACAACGTCTGCTCCACTGAAATAAGTAACCTTTTGCCTCCACGGCAACATTGTGTCCCGCAATACACGATTCGCCCGCTCGGCTTACTCTCACAGCTTACAGCCCTTAAGGGCCCAATACACGAGCGCTCCATCCGACTTACGCCACGCCAATACAACAACAATTTCTTTGTATACAAATGACAAGTGCATACAAATTGTTGTTGCTTTGGCGTGGCGTAAGTCGGATGGAGCGCTCGTGTATTGGGCCCTTTATGTTCGCGCACACTCCGGTATAGAAATTCGTTTAAGAACAACTCCATTGTAGAACAACCTTCCACAGTCATCACTTCCGAACTCATGCAACCCAAGAGTTCAAACGTAAGGTTCCCCACCATCTTCGCCTACACCCACTCGACTCCCTCTAATCTATTCTATCTTTCTCTCTATCCTTCGAGCTAAGCTTACTACTAGACATTGCCCCATGACGTGTACGACATAACGGACTGGTAGTACAAATAATGACACCTGAGCTTAGAATATCACATCAAAAAAAGCTATGTGCCATCCAAGCTCGAAGTAAGTTTTAAGCATAACTTACCTAATTCAAATCCTACCTAATTTCAAATTATTTGGAAGCATTTAAACGCATCTTAACGCCCCCATACACGGTCAAATTGGATGTACACAGGGCCGGCGCTTGGGTTTTTTGCGCTCGGTACACTATGTCATATTGCGCCCCATAAGTTGTGCATTTTTGAAGGCAATGAAGGACAAAGGAAAAGACACAAAAACTCGCTGAAATAGGAGAGAAATAATTCTCATAGTTTGCGCATAATTTAAGATTGCACAGAGATAGGAAGTTTCATACTGACCAACATCCAACCTACAAAAATCTGCCGAAAACATCGTTTGCTGAGAAGAGAGTCGGCGAGAGCGATGGGGCGCAATGCCAGAAGGGAGAATTAATATTAAAAGCAACAACAACAAGCTAAAGTATTCTAACGTGCAGTTTGTTGGAAAAGTTGGCTGTTGTGAAAACCTATGCGATTTTTCACCGAATTTCAAAAGGGAATTGACGATTACAGCCAATTTTTGATGGTTGAGACGTGTGAAACTGGCCTTATTAATTTGTTACACAAGTTCGAGCAAATTTATGAACTGAACTTCATTTTTTGCCTGAGTTCCCATCAATTTCTACATATTGAATTCAGGAAAAATAAAGCCTGAGTTCAAAACCCAACAAAACATGAAATTGCGATTGAACGTAAAAGCTCGCTCAAAAGAGAGTAATCAACTGGAATAATGAATTATCATTCCAGTGAGCTTTTGCATTTCTAACTTCTGGCGAAAAAACAGCAACAATTCAAAGCATGAACTGAACATGCCAGCCGGTGAAGCCCCTTTATACGGATTGAATGAAACTTTATTGAACTGAGGCAGGTGAAGCCAGGGTAAAAAAAACAAACAAAAAAGAGCAATTAAATAGGAGTTCTCGCCAGGAGTTTTATTTTCCTCATTTCGTTCATTTACCTCTATTAACAGTTCTTGATAGAGAATTTAAAAGTGCAGCAACAGCGCCCTCAAGTGTATACCAATCATGGTAAACAGGCACAATACAGAGCCATCGGAACAAATTTTCTTTTGTGTGAGTGGATATGATACTTTTTACAAAATTTTCAAAACGTGCTTCTAATTAATGAGATTTTTCTCGCACTAGGGAGATTTTTTCGAGAATTTCTTGAATCACGAAGCTAAAATCTCTGGAAAATTTCTGCACGAGGAGTACAGGGACAGAAATTGGGTAAACTTGTGTAATTTCTTGCACCCGTGAGTTTTTTAAATCTTAATTTCTGAAATTGCGCCTCCGACAAACTGCGCCCGGTGCAAGTGTACCATTCGCACCTATGAAAGCGCCGCCCCTGGATGTACATCCAGATTTTTATCAACCCATAAGCCTAATGTATTTTGATCGGCCGACCGGCCCACAATCGATAGTTTTGGTTGTACATCCGCCCTTCGATGTACTTCCAATTTGACTGTGTATGGGGGCCTTTAGGTAGGATGTGCTTAAAACTTACTTCGACCTTGGATGGGATCAAAGCAAACCTTATTGTGTCTCGGGGGTTTCGTTGGTTATGCGAACAGGATACGTTTTCATGACTGTAGGTATATTTTTAGGATCACTTTTAGACTGACAATTGAGTGGTTAAATTTAGACTGATATTCGGTGCCTTGTTTTTGTCTACTGTTTTTTTCAGTAGCGCTGCTTAAATAGCTTTCGTTCAGCTTTCCGTCTAACCAAATCACGCATTTATGTACATGTTAAATCGCTACTAAATCGACAGTCTGAAAGGGACCTAGTAATCATCGGCAGTTCTGCTTGTTATGTGCTTGATCAATTTGAATACAAGTTTCTGACTATATATTATTTATATTAAGCATATATTTTCTGCCTTCTTTAAGTCCTGTTTCAGTTTTGTATCATTAGTTAAAATCTAGGATTATATCTGCCTGTTTGTAGTAAATTAGCAGTTTGAAAAAGCTATGAAATAATAACTACAAATACAAACAAACAATAAATAATATCCAAAGTCTCTATAAATTGTAAATATGTATCTAAAAAATATATCCATCTAGATAACTGCATTCATTATATTGTGGATTTGCATTACTCTTGATCCTAAGATTGTACCAGGTTCAATTTTTTCTTTACTTCAATATTCATGCTAGAGCTATACGCACGAAAATCCGAAAAAACCAAGAATCCTTATTAAACTTATCATTTTTATGTTGTCTTCATTTAAACTTCCAATTGAAAAAAATCATAACAAAACACAAATTTGATAATATAAATAAATAGCAAACACGTGAAAAGTTGCGGTCACAGACAGTAGTAAAATCATCCACTAAATATTGTATTTTACGTTCATAAATCCTAAGAGAACAACAAAACCGCGAAAAAAATAAAAACAAATAAATGCTATTTTTATAAACAACGCGCATTATTGAAGACTTCTCTAAAAAAGTGTTTAAGACATTAAAAATCATTTTCAAGGTTGTTTCTTTTTTGTAATCGAAGAAAAACAAACTATATTTTATTTTTCTTTTTGATTTACGCAAGGTGTTTGAAAAAAGTGGTTGCGGGAATTACACAGAGAGAATTGGAAACCGATGTTTTTCGTGTGACAATTGAATAAATTAGATTTTGAGTTCGGAACCAAAGAAAGTCTCATTTTCAATTCTTGGTAATTTTTTTGAATATGGATGTGATATTAAAAAGTGATTTGATGGTACAAATATAATTATTGGACTAACGTTCGTAGAACATTGATGACGAATGCATATAAGCACATCACGGCCACGTGAATACATATAACTTATATTCGCAACTTATGTATCATTTTTAGTGGACAAGAACCGAAGCAATAACATATGAATCACTTTAAGTTAATTGCAATTTTCAACTTTGATAAACAATGCTTCAATTACCGCACTTTGTGAAATTTTTAATTATTAGGTCCTGGAACATTCCGATATTTCCTGAAGGGTAGGTTTCCGTGAAAAAAGTTATGAGCAAAAGTTGCTCAGCTTGGAGGGTGGAATCGTTTGCACGCAAAACTCATCCCACCCACTCACCCCACGCAGGGAGTGGGGATAAGCTCACTAAATTAAATTTAAAATTTTTTAATTTAAAATGGCAACCCCTATTTTTTCTCACGGATTGCGATTCTCCGAAAAAAAAAGATGAAACTTTTGTCCAAGAAATTTTTTTATCCGAAGCTTCCCTGTACACCCAAATAAATGATTTTTGAGATTAGATATACATATCTAATCTAGATATCGACTTGGTTGTGTCATCCAAGTTGATGACATGATATGGATCCTCATATGCAGGGTCGAAAGGGTTTCGGACAAGGTCGACTCATGTGAAAATGTAGTCAGAGTCCTTCAGAGCTGCGATCACGTAGACATTTTTTTGAACGGTTTTCCGAAGATGTATTGTCTTTGTACTCGGCATATGACAATGAAGGAGAGAGAGGAATTTTGATTCTTCAATTGGGTTTTCATAACTTGTGATGGAAATCGAATTGGGAAATCTCAGGTTTCGGCCGTATACGAGGATCAGTCGTCTCGAATGAGGTGCGGATGCCTAATATGACAAAGGACAAATCTTCACTCACAATGATTAGTGCTATCCCTTGCCATTAAGACTTTCAGTTGCCTGTGGCACCGTGCAGGTCGAAGTGAGGCGTGTTGCGAGAGTGGAAGAGTTTCGATTCTACTTCACTTCACTGAACAGTTTCGATTCTAACTGTGAGCCCTGATTGTTTGTGATCTCACGAAGTACGCCGAAACGTGGATCGAATTCGGCGGCGAGCCTTTTTGCCACTGTTAAAGCGGAGATGTCTCAAATTGAGACTACTACTTCAGGCCATCTCGTGAATCTGTCGATTATGGTTAAACTATAAGAGCATCCACGAGATGGTTTCACTACGCCCATATGGGTATGGTCAAATGTATTTTTTGGCTTTAGCTTCAAATGGTATGCTTTGAAACTTTTAGACTTTTAGGAACCAAGGCACGATTGATCATAACCAAGGCCTTGATAAGCTTTCCACAATTTTGGAATAGGTTTCCTTTACATCTTGTGCTTTGCGTCCAGTTATGACTATGTGATTTGCGAAGGCTATATCTGAATGTTCTTTGTGAACATGCAATTTGCTCCAATAAGCTGTGTTTCTGTCATTATTGCTTCCAGAGCAATGTTAAAAAGTATTGGTGAGATCGCATCTCCTTGCTGCAGACCTGATTCTTGAGGAAAGTTGATTGAGTTACATTTTCGTATTCTCACTTGTGTTTTATAATCTTTGTTCGTCATTCTGCATACTTCTAATTTTTTTCGGGAAACCCATATCACTCATCTTATTCCATAACTCTCTTTTCTTCAGCAGGTCATAAACATTTCTATAGTCTTGAAAAAGAAGACAATGCTAGCATTTCTCAAGTATTTGTCTTTATAAGGAAATTTGGTCTGTTGTCGTTCTGTTCGTTCTAAATCCCGCTTGGTAATTACTTTAACTTAAATGTGGTTTCAGTCTATTTAATAAAATATATGAAAGCACCTTGTTAGATGTGCTCAACAAAGTGGTTGATCTGTAGTATTGCAGCTCACCAATTCACATTTTTGGTGGTCTGGGACTATTGTGCCTAAAGGCAATTGTTCTGGCATCTTTGTGCTTGTCCATATTTTTACTATGAGACTATGTTAGGCATGGCCTAACTTCTCCCCACCATATTCTAAGATTGCCGTGGGTATGCCATCTGGACCTGGAGCCTAGGATTTTTCGGTTTCGCTATGACATTTGCACTTCTTCAATTGTCGTCTGTATTACGGTTGCCTGCGTTAGGCTCTTCTACGTTATTTTTGAAGAGGTCTCTAAAGTATTTCTTGCACACTTCGAGTATGTCATCCATACTACTAGCTATAGTACCACCCTCTCGTTTTACCATGTTATATTATGAAATCCTAATTTGATTGTTAGGGTCGCTCTCCGATCTCTAAGTTTGGTGAAATTTATTACGTTGTTGATTAGAGGCTTAAGTACACAGAAACCTACCCCAAAGTTTCTTCCGGAGTCACTGTAGAATATCGTCCCTCTTAATTCTTGTAGTCCTGTGATGAGTATTCTTTATCGTCTAAGCTAATCTATCATTTCTTCATTGCTCCAGGTCTATATTATGTTCTCACATTCCATGTTCCAAATTTTATATCGTTATTCTTTAAATCATTAGCCCTGGGGCCTTGCTGAGGTCTTTGCCGTAAATCCTGGCTAATCCGACGATGAATTCTCGATTCCATAACATTAATTGTTTTCCGAGGAGAGGTTGTTAACTTTTCGCCCAACCTCCGAACTGGAGGACCGGATCCGTGAATTATATGTACGTACATATACACCATCGGATAGGGTGGCTCAGCTATACTCTCGAGCACTGAGCACGTCCGTCGCCGGTGTTATCCAGAAGGCACCAGCGAGTAGCTGGCGGTACGATTTTACCCCCGGTGACTTTGATCCCTTTTTTTATTTTGCTGTAGAATTTTTACAGTGAAAAAATTTCTGAAACTTTAAAATTTGCAGCTTTAAGGCGGGTTTCACACTGAGGCAACAAGCAATAAGCAACTAGCAACTGGTGATAAGCAATACGCAACATTATTTTGACCTTATCTCACATTGAAGCAATATTATTGCTACTAGAAATCTGTAGCTATCATGACATCCGACGACTCCGATACGATTTTTTTAATGTGGTAGCATTTAAGAACAAAAAGACGAAAAGGAAATAATGGGTGCCTTGAAGTTTTACTTCAGCCTCAATTGCCTATTCAATAACTTCACTTCTGCAGTGGTCTTTTCTAGTAAAATCGTAAATGCAGGGTTATTTCTCCACTAGTTTTACAAATTTTGTATTAAAAACTGTATCGTCCGAAATATTTTTCAAAAAGTAAAAAAAAAAGTGTATATTCATCATTCCCTGCTACTACTCGCAAATATGATACTACACGATGCAATATTTATCGCTTTTCACCATGCACTGAGTATCGCCAGAAATAATATTGCAGCAACCAGCAACATTTTTCGTTCGACCAATGTCGAGTTGCTCTAATGTGAGACCTCTAATTTAATTCAATGTAAAATATGCGCTACCGCTAATATTGCGTGTTGCCTATTGCCAGTTGCTTATTGCTCGTTGCCTCAGTGTGAGAGCCGCCTAAAAGTTCCTTCGTTATCTACTAGAACCTCGGTAGTCTAGGCTCTGGGAGTTAAGTCTCCCAAATACTACCACCATCGCAGCTTGGTTTGATCCCACGAACTATCAGATGAGAGTTCTGTCATTTTCCTCCCTACTATATTTTCCGGTATAATGATGCAGCGCTCCACCATACTTTTAATAAGGACACCAATGTCCACTTTTTATGCATACGCATTCAATACGAATTAACCCAACCGGCCTGGGTTGCCTAAGAATTAAGGCGCCGAACCCATAGATCCGTAGTTCGGAATACACTGCAGCATAATCCTTAGCCTTTCCATTTTTCCCATCTAGATCCATCCTTCTTTACTCCTGTAAGGATAATTTAGCTACGAAGCCATATCCTGTTCGATCACCAAGTAAGAGTTCTGTTATGGATGCGAGTCAATTCTTCCAATCTTCTTTCCAACAAAAAGATCTGTTAAATTGGTTCCTTTATTTTGATTTGTCCCAAGACTGTATCTTTTGTTTTCTGGATCAACAAACCAATGAATATTAGCATTTAGAACGACTATCACTCGAAAAAATATTATTACTAAAATATTTACTCATGACGAAGTGACTCGTTGGCGATCGTCGGTATGCTCAAGGTCTTTGTTTAGGGTGGGCAATCGGTTTTTAGGGTGGGCCCTGACCGTTCTTGCCGCTACCTAACTATGCCCATATTTAGGTGTGTTGTTTTAACATATTTGGGTTTCTACATGAGATTGTGCGATCTACTTATGCTATTTTAGCTGTGTTGCGTTAAAACTTCATTTTCTTTAACGGCCCTATAATAATACCTGGATTCGGTACTGGCCTCTCGAAACTGTTCTTTCCACCGATCCCGATTCTTAGCCGATATTATCCAGTTTGGCATCCCTTGACTGGGTTTCCCTCGCTGTCGCGTCTCCCAGATCTTACCCCATAAATCTTATCTTAAAATCATGCCTAGCGACTAATTAAATTAGTATTTCAATGTCTTAAACTATCGGATTGTCGGAAAGAAATAAATCTAATCGAAATAATTAATTTTTCAGTCTGTTAATACATACATATATAGATAAGACGCCTTAAGAAAGTTGTCACAATAATAGACAAGGAAATCCCTCTTATAATTTTGAAAGCAACATTTCCTTTATTTGAAAAAAAAAAGAAACAAATCCAGATAACATCTCCAAAAAGTATTTTTAGACTTTCATAGTATTTTTAAAAACAAATGAATGTTGAATTCTAAAAATGTTAAATTATAATTAATGATAGAGATTTACGCTATAATATTATTTACGTCCATGATGTCTTCAGCTTTTCACATTTTTATCTTAAATTAAATATATTTGTTTAACTTTCGTTTGCTTTATTTGAAAGAAGTTTAAAAATAGCCATAAAGCGTGGAAACTAAAAACAGGAACTAAAAGAATATTTTTAAGTTCATAATTTGCATAAAACAATAGATGCAAACAAGGCAGTTATGAATTTATGTTACTTGCTTTATCTACGTTCTTTCGCTGAAAACTGAAAATAATATAGAGAAATGTAATTAGCTGTGTCTTTTCCTGAAATAATATGGGGATTTCCCATGATTTACATTTAACATTCCAAAATTTCAAGTCTGACGTTTCTTCATATTTCTGGTTTTCAGCAAAATAAATCTGCATATCCGGGTTCAATCTGAATAGAATTCTTGAGTATTCTAGGAATGTTTGTTCCGCATTCGATCTTTAGCTTACGATTTTTTATTTACCTCCCTCGGTGGTGATCCAGCAGGAACACCCTGTAGATCCGCTTGCATTATTTAAATAAATCAATAAAAATTTGTAGAATTCCCAAAAACTATTTTCAACGCTGTCACATGATTGTGATCGAATTGGGCCAATGAGTATCGATATTCCACTCTTGATAGAAAAAAAAATTGCCACTTAATCCTCATAAAAGTCAACAATGAGCAACTTAATTGCCGCATAATAAATTCCGCGTTATCGGTCGAGTATCTGAGTCGCATTCCGCCAACCTGTTTTACGAAAATAGACTTTGTTTTGAACATAAGATTAAACTACTATGTAGAGAGCTCCTGGTTGGGTCTAAGACGCAGTAATTATAAACGGGTTCACGTTAGGCTTTCTAGCTCTAATAGAGTGAGTCATTGGCCCAAATTCCGGAAGGAGTTATCATTATGTCTACTAAAAATATACATTCCGAATTTTTTTTAAGTTTTATATTGGCAAGCTTAGATAGAAAAACGTCACAGCTGAGGCTTAATTAACGCTGACTTACATCTCAATTAACCACAATTTATTACTGGTGTAATTGAAGATGAAGGGAGGCAAGTTCAATTAACGATTCGAAAGTGAGGACATGAACTTCTTCATTTTTTGGGTGATTTTGGAATATGTTTCGAATATTTTGTTGCTTTATTATTAATTAATTTTAATTAACAATTACAAATCTGTTTATTTCTTTGTAAATTTAATTACTACAACTCTGCAAGATGGGATTTAATTTTAATTTAGAGTTAATGCATGCATATGTTTTTTTTTAGCAAGGATTTAATAAATCAGACTGTTGCCAAAGCATTAATACATAAAGTAATAAAATCAAGGTTAATCGATATAAAAAGAAATTTTGCATATACACTATGTGAATCACTGCTGTAAATCGGAATTATAAAATCTTAAACCTAAGTGGATGCTTACGTCAGAGCCATTAGTCTTCTACAACAATATTTAAACTTGGCGATAATAAAATCAAGAACGATCGTGCGGAAGGAACTAATGCTGTCTGGCATAATGATGTATGATCATGAGATGAGGAAATGTGATAAGTTCTAAACATTTTCGTATTTTTTGCTCTTTCTGGTAGTAATAAAATTTTAGCGTTATAACAGGCTATATTTCGCCTCCATTGATCGCTGTTTCTAGCAGGAACTCACCAATTTATTAGAAAAGAGTACCTTTCAATCTTTTGTACTTCAGACTGCATTTTTGAACATTTCATTTTTGAAAAAAATATAACTCAAAGCTTAACACCATTTGTAAAGCCAGATCGTTATGTCTTTCACGTCTTGCTGCAATGGATAGAATAAACTTAGTTTGAAGGATAATAAGTTTGGGGTAGGTTACGCGATCTAGGAATGCTGATGAAGAAGGCGGCGATCTTTACTTTTAATATCTCTTCTATCCTTCAAAATAGCCTGCTACTATTAGAAATTCTACTTGAACAACATGACAGGCTGGTAGCTCTAAGCATGATTACCAAGCTTGTTTTATTCACACAAAATGTCCTATGAGTTCGGAAATATTGACTGTGGAATATTGATCTGCAGTCATATTATTCTCTTTGAAAAAGAACTTATAGACTGGACTATGTGGGAAAAGGAAGACTGCAGTGTGTGTGGCTGCACCGAGCAGGCTAGAATTATATTGTCTGTTGTTGAAAGAAAATAGAATGACAGAAGAATGAAATAGCATTAATGCCGTTGTCAAGTTTTCGTAAATGGTTCCCATCTAATACTGCCAATCATCATCTGTAGCTCTACAGCCTATTATTGGCCTTGGCTTCCTCCAGCATTTAGGCCGTATCAGATCAAATTTTTGAGCAGCGACAGCAGCAGCGGAAGAGGCAGCATGATGCTTCTTGTATCAGATTCGTTGTAGCAGCAGCAGGCAGCAAACGCTTTAAGCGTGGTAAGCGTCTTAAATAAAAAACTGAAATGTCAAAAAAAGCTGCCTTGGTGGGCAGCAAAATTAGGATTAGGAATGAAAATGCAGCGGCAGCATTCAGTGCTGCTTCTGTGGTCATGTGACCCGCTTTGACCAATAGAAACAGTTTGCTGCTGATATTTTTGTTGCGCTGCTTTGGATCTGATACAGCCTTTTCTCTCCATGCTGTTCGGTTCCTGGCTAATGCCCTTCAATTACGCACGCATAACTTTACTAAATCTTCCTTAACGGTCCTTCTTTAGCCGACCTGGATTTCAGAGATTAATTTTATACTTTTGACAATTTCGGGTTCCCTTGACTGTTGGTATAATTCATGATTATACCTCCTTATCCATTGATGGTTTTCGCAGATACCGCCAAATATTGCGCGTAGAATTTTTCTTCAAAAGTGCCTAGAAGAGTTTCATCAGGCACTTTTGAAATCCATGCCTCTGACCCAAACATCGGAACGGGATTAATTATCGTGGTATATAGTTTATGCGGCGGTTACACGAATGACAAAAAATGACAATGGTCACAATTTCTGGTCATAATGGCATTGTTGTTCACACGACTCAAATAATGACATGTGAAAAGCTCTATTATAAAATGTCATTAATTTATTGCAAGTTGCCATAAATAATGGCAAGAGCTGAATTTGTATGAAAGACAAATTATGACAGAGTTGAATTTAATTGTGTAGTGGATGAAGAACAGGTCAAATTAAATAAAAATTAAAAAAAATAGCATGGAAAAGAATTGGTGTCTAGTGTATTGAGCATTTGCAGACACTTGATTAATTCATGGTCCTGTTTGTTTTGAATAGCCAGGTTTAGGTGCTGATTTGAGTGTAAACCCCTTTGAAATAACACTACCGCACTTCATGATAATATCCTGTGAGGTAAATTGATATAATTATTCATCTTTTTAACAAATTTATACTCTTTCGCCTTGTTTAAAAATAAATTGAACACAAATTCCCTTCCTTTTTGCATTTTTACGAGTGTTAATTATTTAGACTTGCCTATATGAGATTTGCCTTGTTAATATAAATAAAAATGATCATAAAGGATATGAAAATAAACTGCGGGGTGTGTTGCCGGTATAATATAGTCCATTCAAAACGAACGTTTGGGTATCAAAACATAACACCTTTTTGAAACTTTTTCCGCACATATTTTTTTGTTTGCTGATTATGGGGCCGCCCCCTAATGTAGGGGTAGTTGAAAGTAGTTTTGTTCTGGCTTGAAAAGAGTTTATTTTTTTTATTTAATGTTAATTTTTCAAATTGTAGGGGTAGTTTTTACTCCTTAAGGGTTGAAAACAATTTATTTGTACCTGACTACACGCATTCAATAAAATTTGAAGCCTAATTTTTTTTATTTTCGGTCCATTTAGGGGTGGTTTTAACTGTTTAGGATTATCCCTTATCATAAAATTGGGCTTGATTTGGTATAAATCAACCACTTTCGCCAATAAATATTGAAAAAAGTGCATTCCATTGGGTTATTTTCGATTATTATTGAAATTGTTGTTGTTGTTGAAATTGGATTTTGCATTTAAATAATGACACTCTATCATAAAAGAATGAGCAAGTTCATTCTTTTATGATGACTTGCCATAACTTTTCATAATTTCTCATTATCGTTTACACGGTCATAATTTCTTTCATTATTTCTAAGCTTTTTTAAGCTTTTTATGACAATAATTTTTGCCATTTTCCATGACAGAAATAATGACACAAATTATGATCGTGTAAACGGTTATGACAATTAATGACCAAAAAAATGACAAGCGTGTCATTCGTGTAAATTCACCATTACGCTTCATTCCTATAGACAAAATGGAAGATCGTTGTTGAAGGCCAAAAATGCTTCTGTTAGCAACGTATATTATTCTTCTGATCTCCATTGTCTCGCCACTATCACCTTATAATACTGTTCCAATATACGTAGGTTTCTATACTATATGAAACTATTATTATATTTTGTCCTGGAGTTGTGTATCTTTTTTGATGAGTGAGCTGTTTCCAGTTTGATAAAGGCTTCTTTCACACTTGCAAAAGACCTACTAGACCGACACTCATCAACGTAAGCCATTGTCTATGCTGACTTGTTAAAGATGGATCCTGTCGCTTCTACCCCACGTTCTCTTACCACCTTCTTCAACACTATGTTAAATAGGATGCATGACAGAGCATCACCTTGTCTCAGGCCTCTCTGTGATGTAAAATACTCAGGTCTTGTTCAACTCTTACTCTGCATCCTACTACCTCGATTGTAGCTCTTGCTACTTCGATTAGGTCTTTCGGAAATCGGATGCACTCCATAGTCGGCGGTTTCCAAACTGAGGAGTGCGAACCACCAGGGTGGCGCTTATAGCTCAAAAGGGGTGGGGGGAGGGCGGATGATTTTCTTTTTGACTTTTTTGGCTCACTTTTTAATTTCTAATAAAAAAAATAAATAAAATAAGAAAATAAAAAAACGTTACGTTACTGAAAAATTTTATTTTGTAAATTCATATTGATAACTGATACTTCTAATCAGGGGCGGCGTTTCCATGGGTGCAAATGGTGCACTTGCACCGGGCGCAATTTCAAATATTAAAATTAAAAAAAAATTTAAGATTTTGAAAAAAAAAAAAAACAAAAAAAAAATTGAAAAAGTGTTCCGTTGTCATATATTAAAGGAACTGTACACGTAGGTGCTTTTTTCCATTGTCTTTCGCAAGGTGTGGCCAATCCAATTCCACTTCGTTCGTCTGATTTCGTCGTATACCCTTGTTCGACACGGTGCCATAGTTTTTGATTTGTAATTTGTTCTAGTCGCATTATTATAGATCCCTAATACGGCTAATGCGGTTGAAAGCACCTTCTAAGCCCACGAAGGCGAACTGTTGTGAACTGTTTTTTTCTCTACAAGAATCTACAGTAGAAACTAATACATGCAGTGCAGTGACCACCTATTATCCTTAGAAATATGAAGGCTTGGAAAACGATATTAAGACCTCTATTATGGAGATTTGAGTGTATAGTATTACAGATTTTCGGAGCCCAGGATTGTGCTGGCAATAGTTAGGGAAGGGCAGCCAACACCGAAAAGCATCCTGGAGCATTAACCAGCATTAGCGGGAGAATTTCGTGAAGTCAAAGCGCAAGCAAACTCAGCATAAAAGCAAGATCGTGAAGCAAATCCTGATTGGACAAAGGCGGCTGCGGCGTTTTCATAGGTGCAATTGGTGTATTTGCGCCGGGTGCAATTGGATGGCTCCCAATTTCAAAAAAAGTGAAAAGGTGTCCCCGTGCTTTCATTTTCTCTTGTTAAAGGAACTCTACAAAATATTTGTGTATTTTTCCATTTTCTTTCACTGCGATCACAAGTGAACAGAAATAATGGGGGCGCAAAATGGCATACTGCACCGGGAGCAAGCATATATTGCATACTGCATCGGGTCTGAGCTGGACGGCCCCGCAACGGATACGCTGCTGTCGATGCCGCATTAAAAAATGCGGTTACTTGGTTTCCCGATACTGGTCAGTTCGGCAGGTCGACCACCCTCCTCCTTTTACACCCTGGGGTTGGGACCAGGCAATGGCGGAGTTAAGAAATATTACTTTTAACATAATTCAAATTACTTTTTTTAATTAGTTTTGAAAAAAAAAAAATTTTTTTTTCTTGAATTTTTAATATCAGAATAAAGAAAAATAAAACAAACTAATTTTTCAATGCATTACTGTTTTGAATTAAAATGTCTTGGCATCCAGTTTTCAACACTGGAGTCATCTAGGAAAGTTGTGATTCTAGGATGTTTTCTTGTAGAAGGCCGAATATCCACATCGCTTGGTTCGTCTTCTTCTGAATATTTCGTAGTAGGTACTACATGATGATTCATTCTTGTGTTGCAATTTCTTAAAAGAATTTGCATGTGGCCTAATGCAGTTCTTGAATTGTGCTATAAATGTTGTTTTCGGTACCTGGCAAAGATCGCCTTTTTCTAAGAACATCTCCAATTTGTTTGCCGAATGTAATGCATACATAATCAACAGAACAATTTTAGTTTGATACATTTTCATTATTCTCTGCAGTCACTGAATGTAAATTATATTCTTTCTTAAATTATATTTTCTACATCCAATGTATTTTCTAAAAAATAGACATATCATCAAAACTGTACCACATAGCAAACTTTCAAAATTAATTATCTGATTGTATTCGGTGTGTTTTTCCGCCCTATTTCCCATGAGGGATTAAAGGGGAATAAGTAATAAGTATTCGGTGTGCCTACACGGAATATTAGAATCTTCAAAACCATATCCAGTAACAGAGCTTTTCAAACGGCATTGGGTGTCGAAGCTTTAGATTACTTAAAGATGAAGATATAGTATTAATGCAATCCAAGATTGAAAATTCTTTCGAACTTTGGGTAAGTGCCTTATTTCCTGCAGCTTCTAAATTATCCAAAATAGGCTGAAAAGGCATTCGTTTGTAATATGCCTTAAATGTTGATATTACAATTTGATCCAGCGGCTGGATTGGTGATTTAGAATTTAGTGGTAGAAATAATGACTTTACATTTGGATGTTCCATTTCCTTCGGATGTCCAGGGAACTTGTCTACATCAGAGGTAAAAGAGAACCAATTTACATACTCGTAAATTAACCGCTGCATAACTTCAAGCAGCCTCTACAATTGCAGAAACATTTTCTTCTTAACGCCTGATATTTACCATGTTTATAAGAGCAGTTTCACTCTTAAATCTTCAATCCAAAGTAAAACTCCCGGTGCGTTTATAAGCAATGGGAATGAAAATCCAAAATACCTTCTGGTTTGAGATGAACGCTCCAAGCTCTAATTCAAAACGATAGCAAAGACAAATGTAAAAACAATGTTTAATTTTATGTATTTAAAAAAAATCAATAAATAAAGGAACAAAAACTATTGTAGCAAAATAAAACACCCAGCTTATTTTTTTTATTAAGTTTTCCCCTTCATGCAATCATGCTCCTGTCATCTCACTCCCAGTCAGCGTTTATAAGCACAATATACATAAATCGGGATCGAAGTTTCACTCCAGCTATTTCTACGGCAGAGAAAATCCAAGTTCTGGATTTTCACTCCCGGTTTATAAGCGGTATTTTACTCCGGATCGAAACTTCCACCCGGAGGGAAACTCCGCTTATAAACGTAGTAATTGTTTAGAGAATACCTTGCTTTATAAATCTTCCATCCTGTACTTGCAGAAAATGATTACGATTGTTATTCTGTGGTAATTTGCAGGACCGCAGCGGTTTTTGTTTGATAATGTACTCGCTCAAAGCTACTCTTTTATTTTCACATAGATCAATCCATATTGAAAGTACTTACTCAGTATTCATAATATTTACATTTGTTGAACAAAAAGGTCGTTTGATACGTAAAGGTTCTATTGATGCATACTCTCTTAGCCTTGGCCTTCACAATTTTAGATAGGTGGGAGTATTCTTCGTAGATTGCTACCTTATTCATGAAAATATCTCATAGGGTTACAAAAATACAAGGTGATATGTAAACCTCTAGCAAAAAAACTTCAAAACGCCCTAGCGGTTAAACCGTTAAGATTCCCCCATCCATACGATTTTTCGTTCGTTTATCCAAAACCTATCCACAGCCGGCCGCTTTGTTACTTTATGCAATACACCCTGCATAAGTTATAATACCTCTGAACAATTTTGCCTTCGATCATAACTCTCTATTTTATCAAACAAATTACATATTTGGAAATAATTTTATATCAAGTAATACATTTTACTCTTTTCCAAAAAAAAAATAATTGAAAATCGTGTAGTTTGAAACCATATGAAGAGCGATATTCCAAAACGTGCTAAGTTCTTATAATGTAATTTTTTTTTTTTTTTTTTTTGATCCGTTAGCTGGCGGTCCCAGCGGGACGTCCCCGCAACGGATACGCTGCTGTCGGTGCCGCTTTGAAAAATGCGGTTTCTTGCCTAGTTTTTACGATCAATTCGGCAGGTCGACAACCCTCCTCCTTTCACACCCTGGACTTGGGACCAGGCGACGGCGGAGTTAGTGGGAAATAAAAAAAAACTGAATATCACTTTCACTCTCGCCTAAAGGGCTGTAATATTATTTCCTTTCTCAAAAAACCGATAAAAGAAACTATTATTTATAAAAATATAAATAAATTTGCTACATTTTATATGAAAAAAATGGTTTTATTTATGGTGGTACATTTTCATAATGTACTAAGTCAATTACTTAGTACATTTTGAAATAAAATTTCATAGTAAAATTATGATACTATGGTAAATGTTTTCAGTCCTCAGAAAGTTCAGCCCAGCAAAAGAAAGAATAGTATTTTTCAAATCTTTATTTTTAATATAAAAAAAACATTAAAAAATTCAATATGAATACTAGCTATTGAAATTGATGGAAAATTCATTTGTATGACCCATTATACATCGGAATGAGTATGATTTGTGATAAATGTTTACGTGAATGCATATGTAACTACTACGTCATAGATTGGAAAGCAATACAATATTAAAATTAAACAAAAATTGACTTAGTACGTTTTGGAATATCGCTCTTCATATAATTCGGGGAAGGCATCTATGTTCTTCGAAACTGGTGTTCTTCAAGTACCGTGTTCTTCGAAGGTTGCCTGTAATATAGACTAAGAGCAATGAATTTCTGTGGAAGTGAATTCATATTAGACAGTAATCACAGTTATTAGTAGCAGCATTTTCAACAGCTGAAACCAATCAAACTTTAAACAAACAATAACAAAAATCATAATAAAGTACCACGTGTGATTCATACCTTGTAGTTTTTGGCGCTAAATCTAAGAGCACGCTTCAGAGACTCAATTTATTCAGATTATTTGTTTATAAATCCAGTGATTCATTAAGCAGCTGAACCGCCTGGCGCCATTCGTCGTCAGAAACGTAAGATATAATATTCTCCAACAAAGCGCCATCGAAGATCGATGGATTGTTCAGGGTATCAATAGAATTGGATTGTAACAAAACACATTCTTCTTGCAGAACAAACACTCCGTAATAGAATGAAGATGCCAACAATTCAATTTGCCAGGCAAAGAAAGGCGTCAAAAATTGTTAAATATTTGATTATTTAATCACACATGCGCAAATATCGCACCCTTCTAATCAACAACACGTGATTCGGCGCAGCTCGGTTATCCGCCAAATCTAACAAATAAAAAATTTCGATGATGTCACCGCGGCCCGTTGCGATGCGAAAATGCCTTCTTATCTGCTTGGAATTTAAGCACACACAAAAAAAGATATATTAACAATAAGAAATTATTAAAATAAATAAAATCTTTTGATTTATTAATATTAATTAATTAATTTTTTTCCAGGCACCGAGGAATTTCCTGTAAGATCCGTATTGGTTCGCGTTGCCACACAACTGCAGAAAGCTTTGAGCGAGAAGGGGTTGGCCTTTTTGGTCAATCATGGAATTTCCGAAGAGAAGGTTTGTGCCTTGTTTTTTTTTGCAATCATAAACAATTATAATAAATCTTTGAATAAGCATTTGCCATTAAATTACAGCTGAAAGTTGCATGGCAACATCTTGATGATTTCTGTGAACTACCAACTGATGTTAAGGAGCATTACATACGGAAAGGTGATGACAATCATGGCTACGTTGAGCCAGGACAAGAGAAATTTGATGGAACTAAAACAGAACTTCGTCATGCATTCAACATTTGCACACTTAATGCCAAAAATCTGCCAGAAGAGCCTTTACCTGGATTCTCTGATCATATAGCTGGTCTTGCCACAGAATTTAAGACTCTTGCCAGCTTTCTTCTGCAGGCACTAGCAATAGCACTAGGTATAAAATCCCGTCAACTGTATGAAATTTTCTTGGTGAACTAATCCCAAAATATATATATTCCAGAACTTCCCCAAACATTCTTTTTAGAAAAGCATTCCCATATGCTGTCTGGAGATCACGACAATGAGACCACCCTCCGTCTCCTATACTATCCACCGATTATAGAGGATGACGATAAATGTGAGTTTATTAAGGGACGCTGTAAGTACAGCTATCAACGCTGCATCATGGATAGTCCTGATTTTAGGCCAGAAGATGATCCCAAGGAGCTGGCACGTGAGGCGGAGGAGAATGGTAATGCCAGTGCCTCGGTTCTAAATTCTGTAACCAGATGTGGAGTTCACACCGATTATGGTACCTTCACTCTGCTTGCGCAAGATTCAGAAGGAGGTCTAGAAGTTCAACTTCCTGGCAGTGAAAAATGGAAACGGGTCGGCCATTTACCTGGAGCTATTCTAATTAATGCAGGAGAAATCCTATCCGTGTGGACTGAGGAAAGATATTCTGCTTTGGTAAATATTTGAGATAAGTTCTATTCAAACAGAAATTATGATGGGAATTTATTCTTCCAGAAACATCGAGTTGCAATCCCTCCTGAGGAACATGTTATGTCGCGTGGTAGACATTCGATCGCATTTTTCTGTCATCCAGGTAATTAAAGTATTATACTTTATGGAATATAATTATAGGTAAAAAATACTTTTAAGTTAAGTGGTTTTATTTGAAATCATAAGCTGTATAAAAAACTAGAAAATAATTGGGACACAAACCTTCTCGAGATTCTGACGCCTGGTAAGAAGTCGTGCAATAGTAGCCGTTCTGGCTTCTCATGTCATATGTCAAGGGGCACTTTTTGTCGCTGCGTCAATAAATTAAGTAATATTTAATTTTAACGGACTAAAATATAAACATGGGGCGCATTTGAAATATATTGTTGGTGGGCTTGAAAACACATGTTTTTAGACAAGACAATCTTATTTAATTATACAGTGCTTATACAGCTTTGTATGCCCCCATGTTTTTATTGCACGTTTTCTTACCAGCCGTTACCGTTTCTTACCTGCTGATTTCAAATTGTGGAGAAAACCTGGAAAAGAAATGTAGATGTATAGGGGCGGCGCTTTCATAGGTGAAATTGGTGTATTTGCACCGGGCGCAATTGCAGAAAAAAAATAAATAAATAAAAAACTTTTCTCGTGCCTTCATTTTCATATATTAAAGGAACTCAACAGAGTGTTTGTTTCTTCTTGCATTGTCCTTCACTGCGATCAAAAAGTGAACAGAAATGATGTGGGCGGAAAATGGCATACTGCACCGGGCGCAAGAAAACCAAACGCCGACCCTGTAGATGTATACCAGATATGTGTTGATTTTCAATAGGAATACGACTCAATAAACAGAGAGAGGCCATTCGAGATCTTATCGGCATTAGGAGTCCCCTCAAAGCTGGTACAACTGATCAAATGCGCAACAAATAGCTCACTGACGAAAGTAGGGATCCAAAATGTTATAACAGAAGATTTCGAAGTGCGACAAGGACCTAGACAAGGAGATTGACTGGCTCCCATGTTTTTCAATCTGGCCCTAGAATGGGTGATAATGAAAACGTCAGTTCAGAGAAGTGCATCAATATCAACAATTTATGCGGATGACGTTTACATCGTGGGAGGGTTATTTTTGGCAGCAAAAGAAGCTTATGTCAAATTAAAAGAGGCGGCCAAGGACATCGGCCTGAAAATAAACGAAGAAAAAACGAAGATGATGCAACAATCCAGAGCTAGAGGATTTAGAATGGGAAGAAATATAACCATCGAACATAACCTAGAAGTAGTCGATAAAACAGTGTACCTTGGGTCTACAATCACAAAAAGAAATGAAGAAAACGAAGAAATAACCAGACGAATACTACTGGCTAATAGAGCCTTTTATGCCCAAAGACAAATCCTGCACACCAGTACTGTGTTATGGTAGCGAGACTTGGACTATGACCCAGGACATAAAAAATTCTCAGGTGCATAATTGGTCCAATCCTATGATGCTCTAAGGGGGCCAGGGAGTAAGGCGCCTGGCTATCATTCCAGAGGTCCCAGGTTCGAATCCCAACAGCCCTACGGTTCTTCGCCTTTTCCACTTTCCCACCTACATAACTTTTCTTCTTTCTTCATCCCTCTTTACATTCCTGATTGCTCCTGTCATAGCTTTCCCTAGCGCTCCCCCAAAGGGCATTTCATTGGTTGGTTGATGAGATTCAACTCGTTTCAGGAGGCATAACACTCCAGCGACTCGAGGCCTCGATGTCACACAGTTGCGATAGTAATGGTTGGAATAAAAAAGAAAAAAATATATATCGCGGCTAGGTTGTGGCAGTTCCTTCCTTCCTGACTAGAGCTGCTGTTCGACATTTCACTCTATATGAAAAAAAAAATCGTCGGCAGTACAAAGGGACGTTCCGTGAACTAGTCTTTCGCATAAAAAATCCCAGAGAGGATAGAATATGGCGAAGAAGATACAACAACGATTGTATGAAATTTTTGACGACCCACAACTCTAAATTTTAATAAAAATTATTAGACTGAGCCTAGCCGGCCCAGGAGGAGATGAATAGATTCTGTGACGGCTGCCAGGAACCGTCAGACTTGGAGATATGCCCTAGAAGAGGCCAAGGCTCAATGGTCTGAATCTCAAGAAGGTCCATGTTTGTGTTCTAATTATTTTCTAGGGTTTGGTACAGCTTATGATTTGAAATAAAACCATTTAACTTAAAAAATTTGTGTGCCTATTTTTTTATTTTCTAGTTTGTAGTTTGATCTTTGGCTAGTATCATTATGCAAACTCCTCATCCTTTCCAACTCTTTCATTGCATTTTTATTGCACCGTTTCTTACCTGTTCATTTCTGACAATCAAACTCCCCAACATATAGTCCTTCCAAAGCCCTTACGCGACTCAATGCTACATACGGTTGACCTTCCTCAAACAGTTTGGAGCTCAAATATACTACAGCATGGACAACAGTACTACTCTGCATATTATGGCCCATGACAAAATTATTGGCAACATCCTTCTCTCGCCCGTTCCATAATTAAACTTTGCTGGAAATTGTATGGCTTTTGATGGATAAGGTGTACGCCGTCCCTTTGAAAATCAATTTGAACAGATGGTACGTCTGTTTCATATATTTGCGTTCGACGAAACTGAGGCCATACAATCTGTGTGATGTAGCCGATAGCGCCGTTCACCAACCCTTTCGAGACGTCAATGTTAGCACGTAACATAACTTCGGATCCTACGATTAATTCAAGTTCTTGTTGGTATGATATCGGTTATAATAACGTTGTCCATATTTCGTGAGGCATCTGCCAGCTGGTTCTGGGCTTTGATTTTGTATATACGGGCACTTTTGTTTCGGAACGAATTAAGAAACGCATTGTTGTGATTGTTAACCTGTTGGTGGGTTGGGCCTTATTTATAGCGAACTCACCAACTCCACCTTGAAGAACTCTTTCCATAAGTACACTAAAATGCTCAGATGTCTGTTCGCCAATTCGCAGTGCAGTTAGAACATCAATGAAGATGTTGTCTCTTTGTTGTCGCATGTTCTCAGTCAGCTCACAAAGCGTGAATAAATGCCAGAGATGCGTGGCTGGCTGAAGGTGCTCGGGATGTTTAAATATAGGTGCCCCAGAGCGATTAATTGGAGGCAGTTGCAAGAGATCTCCAATCAATAATACATGGACTTCTTCAAAGAACTCGTCATCGCTGTTTTTGAGTTATCTAAGACGAAAATCAATCATACAGAGAATCTGTTATGACACCATAGAAGATTCGTCGATAATCAGAAACTCCGCCTGCCTTCATTGTTGCCTTATTCAAGAAATTTCCTGTTAGTGGAGACATTCCTGTCATACGACCATCCTTCTGTTCGGTCAACTTTAACATGCTATAAATTGTTGAGCCGCTGATAAGCCGTGTTGCCACTCCCGTTAATGCACATTGTTTTACTGCGTCCTTTACATAGCATCTATTGATTTGCTTTCGCAGTAAGTTCGATAAGAACGTTTTTCCTACACCGGCTCCACCAGTAGAGAATATTCTCAATCTTTCGTCACCACCAGATATCTGAGTTTGAATTGATTTGGTTACCATGGTAAATATTTCTCTTTGACCAGCAGTCATAGCTCGTTGAGCCAATTAGAACTGGCTTTCGTTCATGGACAAATGTGGCACTTCTTCTTCTTTTAACTCAATAGGCTCAGCTTGTTCTAATATGTGGAACGCGTGCACTTGATTAAATGGTGAACTGATTAGTTATGAATACCATATTGCCAGCACCATTTTAAATTTTCTAATTTTGACAACGGATTCATTAATTCCCATTTTGACATTCCAAATTTTGAACATAGAATCGTCATTTGTGACCCTATACAGATTTTCAATGGGTTCAGGAAACATTTGCAAAATTCATCCGCTATATTGGCACCGCCATTTTGAATTTTCAAATTTTGACCACGGAATCGTCATTTGTGGGAATAAAAACCCCCCGATACCGATTTTCAATGTCATCGGAACCCAATTGTAAAATTCGTCTGTAATCTTGGAAGCGCTACCTTGATTATTTTGCTCAATGTGTGTGCCAAGTTTCATAAGAATCGGTTAAGTAGAAGTAGTTGAAAAAGATGTCGCATGATTTGAACCAAAGAGACAAAGCAAACAAACCAATATACGATGTCAAGCTAAATAAAACCATTAATTGCATATTTTTTTAGACAATATTACTTTAATATCCCCCGCGGATTTACCACATAACGATGTACCTCAAGACTGTAATAAGAAGAAACCACGTAGGAAATCATTTAAGGCAGCCAAAGATAAGTAAGTTGATGATTTTTGCATATTTTTTTTATAAAGTAAATATTTTAAATAAAATATTTTTTTATAGAGTTTTTAATGCATACCAACTCATCCAAAGACGGTTTCGAGAAACATATGGATCTTAAAACATTTAAGTACTAAGCCATATCTCACCGCCGTGAAATGTGCCTATCTATTATGAAACACGCTATTTAATTACTATTATAATTTTTATTTATATCACCTTAATAAAATCCTTGTATTTCCACTATACATTGTAATTATTAGTTTTACTTTAATGGATTCAGTTATAATTACAGGAAATACTTATTAAAATTTATTTTAAACAATTTTAGTTTGAGCTCGTAGGATATTAGAGAGGAGATATTCGACTACATCAGAGTGCTTAAATTAAATTCTACGAAAAGTATATTAAAAATTTAAAGTATTAAAAAAATAAAATTGTATGGTAAATATAATAAAATAAACTCACATTTCAGATTTATTAATATTTTGCAAAAATATACAAGTTAATAGCGAACATAGTTTACAGCAACTATTTTATAATGTATTATTAATTGCAAACTAATTTTCATTACTAGTGGGATTACTGTAGATATAGTTGGGTTACAAAAGGGTCTTTCCATTCCTAGAAGCCTAGATCGTTCTGTTTAATAATAATGCCCTATATTTAAGTTGTATTGAGATCAGGCCCCTATTACCCGTTCATGTAGGCGTCAATTAATTTCATCAGTCATGATTGAAAGAATTACATCAGTCATCACTTTAGAAGGTAGTTTTTCCGCCAGTCATAGCAGTGACTGTGACAAAACTGACAGCCAAACCTATTGTCTAATGGGCGTTATAGATCCGGATTTATATGAAGCATTAAGCTAGAGTTTCAGCGAAACTAATCTCGAACCAATTTCAGTAGCATACAACTAATAGGAGAACAAATATTCGCACTTCATTTGTTCTTATTCTCATATCTAGCCTTGGTCTCTTCTTACGTTTTGCTCTAGTATGTTCTATCTCTAGCGGCTTGTTTCCAGTTACGGTTTTCTGGGATCGGCTAGGTTTCATCATCGTTTTTTTAAGGAATGAGGGGCAATCCATATGATGAACACTTAACAAGTTAGGCCTCATTAGCGGAACCGACTATCAGCCTGCCGGACGAAAGTAAGAAGGTCTTTAATTGAACAAGACCGGACTTGAGCGGGCATTATAAACGTTCTTCCTCTAAGCCAGATCAGACCAGGACATTCGCAAAGAATATGTGTGGAAGTCTCATCGGCTTCCATGCAGAGTTGGCATTCTGACTCTTGAGACAGACCTAGATCATAGTGGTGATACCGCAGTCCTACATGACCAGTCATATAAACCACCACAGCCTTAGCTCCACTCTGTTAAAGCAAAGAGGCTTGTAAGATCTTTAGCTTTTTAAGGACCTGGGACTGATTCCCAATAGTCTAGGTTTAGTCCCTTAATCCGCTCTTCTATCAGGGACATGGAGGTGGACCAAGAGATGCCATCGAAGGGTTCTGGGCCCTAGACTAACGACTCAGACCCCTCCCTCGCGAGGGTGTCTGCAGTCTCATTTCCCTTGATACCCCAGTGTACGGGTACCCAGCAGAGCGAGACCTAATTTCTTCTGATCTCGCTCTGGAGAACGTCAAAACATCCTGCAAAAAATTGGAGGAAAATTTCCACGTTGGGAGTGCCTTAATGACGGCTTTACTGTCATAAAAGATTTTAATGTTGGCGCTTTTCAAATCTTTCTCGAGGTTAAGCCTAGTGCAAGACTCAATCGAGACCGTGGAGTTGGGCCCTGTTCCATCTTTGACTCTCCGGTAAACCAGTAGAGATGTTGGATCCCCAGATCAAAGATAATCACCCTTTGGAACTGCAGTTATGGTTGGTAAACTGGTGAATGGTCGCATACACCGCAAATGGAAATGTTTGGGATATTGTTAAGGAAATCCATGCGTCCTTTGTCGAGCGTTCCAATTCAGTCTCTTGTCTAACTTTACTCCCAATGTTTGGCTGAGTCTATGTACTCAATTATGGTACCTTGGATGTAGAGAGGAACTAGGTCCACTTTGTAGTATTTGGAGAGGGTATCAGGACAGCCTTATTTGGGTTGATTGACCAACCTTCCGTCATACACTTCTTTGAACTTCTCGGAGTGCTGTTCTCATGACCTCTGTAATGGTCAAGTCAAACTGCCTAGAGACAATGATGGCAAGATCATTTGCGTAATCGATGATACGTAGATAGTTGCAGATTCAGATAGTTTGGTCAAAAGTTCATCCATAATTAGTGAACAGAGTAACGGGGATAGTACTCCACCTTGAGGGCAGACCTTAATAGCCTTAACACTAATGGTGGAGACACCTAGGGTAGAATAAATGTCACAACCGACAAACACGGAATTTATCCACGCAATCGTGTGAGAATCCAGGTTTCTGAGAACCAGTGCTCTCATGACCTCGAAAGCATCTTCGATGTCAAGGAACACACACAAAACAGTTTCGTTTATCGAGGAAGGCTGTTTCGATTTTGCTGACCAGGTTCTGTAAAGCAGCCTCCGTTGATTTACCCTTCGAGTAAGCGAACTGGGAGCTCTGTAGAAACGGGGAGAGCTCCATCTCGCCCCTAATATGAAGGTCTAGGATCCTTTATATCATTTTCAAAAGAAAAGAGGTTAGGCTGATAGATTTGTACGATCTAGGCAGCTCCAGGGGTTTGTTGTCCTGTTTGGAGGTAAAAACCACCATGACTTGATTTTCCTTCACATGGTTGGAATGTATCTCCAGTTGAAGCTAGCTCTAAAGAAACAGACCAGGTTGTCAGGAATCAGATTGAGGCTTACGAAAGAGTGCCGGAAACCATCCCTCCCAGGGACTGATAGGGTTGAAAAAAGGCCACTGTTCATTTAGCCTTGTCGAAGATGTTCCCAGAAAGAGTCGCAGAATAATGGTTTTGGATGGTCCTGTGATTACACCCAGGTGGATTGGAGTATTGACCCTGGAAAGTGCTCGCTGAGCCGCTAAAACCAGTTAGTTTTCTTAGGAACCAAAGAGGAGGCGCGGAATTACAATTGTCAATTAAAAGGGCAGTGTGAAGCGCACCGCATCTTCGATCATATACTAGTTTACTTGAGCAGATGGTAAGTCCTCTGACCTTGCCATTGGTCTAAGAGCAAGGGTAAGATGCCTCTCCGTGAAAGTCTTGCACTGGGTGGAGGATGACCCTTTCGCATGATGGAAGTTAACTTGGAGTATTGGAATTTTTTCTCTAAAGAGCGTTTAACAATCCCGGCTTCTTGGCTTGTCTAGGATCCTTTGTCCTACCGCCTTCGCCTTTGGGGGTGCTGATTTGTCCCGTATTCCAATTCCAGGGTCCACAGGAGTGTTCTTTCTCCGTCCTGCTGTTTGCTCCACTACAAGCTCTCTGGTGCTTGCTACAGATGTGTGGCCGGATGTGGAGCAACAGCAGATAGTCCCGGAGTCGGTACGAGCGCAGCTACATTACTGCAGCCCTCGGTAACACCAGAAGCATTGAAAAGTGCTATTTCGATCCCTCCCTGGCTACTTCGTTGGAGGATCTTTATCCTTAAGAATCAGCCTGGTCTTGGAGAATCGATAGACGATTTTCCCCTTCAGACAAATCAACTTAGCTATGGAAGCGGTGTCCACTACCATGACCAAGTGAAAAGTATTTTCATAAACCTGCCTCTGGACCACTTTCCACTTGTCAGTTTTGAGTGGCGCTATTCTTCCACCATATTCGGAGAGCTGGAGACGAAAAAATTCTTTAATCTTATATCGGCAAACTCGATTGAAACTCATTCTATTACTAAACGGGTTCGAGCTTTCCGATACTTTCAAGTGATGCAGGATTCAGGAAAGAATGGTGAAAGCAGCCATTTTCTTATTGAAAAATATTCATCGGGATATTCATAGGATGGAAGAAGCTACTTAATATCCTATCCTTTAGCTTTAGAATTTTTACAGTATGTATTAGTAAATAAATTTTTTTCTTTGAAAACCTATACAATAAAAAAGATAAACGTCTCTAATCTACTCGACGAAGTAGCCAAGAGAAATCTACAACATTTCTTAAAATGATCTACTTACCTTACCAACCAATTTTTTAAAGTACATACATTCCATTCAATGCGGTGCTGCATGTACAATGATTCTATTCTGCTGGAAAATATATTTCGTGATTGTATCCTGCAAATGTACACAGAGTTATGGATCCTTTTTTGATGAGAGATTTCAGCACTTAGATACCCTTGCACATCTTAAAATAAATATGGACCAATGACCTTTTCAGTTACGTACAATATCCTAGCCACCTGTACGAATGGAGAAAAGGAAAAGATATTGAGAAACAGTCTTTTTTAATTTTGAATTCTGAAATAAAATGCAGTTCTCATCACTGACTTCAATGTATATTAAGTAGCTTTCACTTTCGTCTAGTTGGTTTATTCTGTAGGAGTGAAAGTAAGCAAAATGAAGAGTATAAAAATTAAATAAAAACTTTGCTTTTGATTTTCAAAGGCTTGCAAGAGCATATTCCATGTATAAAGGTTAATGTATACAAGAGAGGACATCTAAAAATATTTATCGATTGCGATAGTGGGTTTTTTAAATAAGAAAGTCTTTCATGTATCCCATCTGTTAGTCTATTCTAGCTACTTAGGAATTTTGTTTAGTTAAAATTTAATAACATTCAAGTTAGGCCAAACGGAAGGGAGGGGGAGTGTGCAACCTGATAATAGATCTGCATCTAGATCATATATGAAGCTATGGACATCTTTTTCCAATTTCGTGACATACAATCTTGGAGTGGTGCCACAAACCTACAATGGAGATTGAGTAAAAACACTAACGGAAATTGTAGAAACAAAAGAGATCAAATGATCACGTTTCAGGGAAGTAGATCCGTACAAAATGTTCAGAAATCTCAACAGATGAATTGGACCATTGTTAGCGTAGGAAGAAGGCGACTGACTACCACCCCACAGCTCCATGGTTCTTTTCTACATTTTTGTCTTTCCAGTTCTCCAACATAGACAACTTTTCTTCCTTTTTACAAAAACTCCTTGCCCTATCTGCTGTCATCGCCTTATACTACGAATACATAATGAGTTCAATAGTTGAGTTGAGGTTGAGTTGAATTTTCGACTCGCGTCACAAATCACAAACAAAACAAACACAGAGATGCTGCTGTCAAATTAAATTCAACTACTGAACTCGCGTCTATATGCATAATTTCAACTCAATGCAGGCATCACAGCGATGGGTAAGTAACGGTGCTATACAGGGCTTGTCGGCAGCCGGTTACAGCATCGGATCCTCGGACCTGTATAGTTTACAATAAAAACACCAACTGCCTTTTATTGCTAACTAACTAATAATGTTACACTAATAATTTTTTTTTATTATCTTCCGTACATATTTAAAAACATTTAAAAATTTTTTTGTTATGATATATGTATGTTGCTATATTTCGATATGTTGCTTCGCACATCCCTATGATTTTCACGCATTGTTGGATGGTGTACATGATTCTGCGAAAACCAGTCGTCTGAGACAAAAAAACCAGATATTCTCATCATCTATATGGTATTGGCTATCGCGTCACGTAGCCTTTTTTTTAGCATTTTTTGGCAACGAGAAAGAAAATCCTGAATTATACATACGTTTTTTCGGCACAAATTTCATGTTATGATTGTTAATAATAATTATTGAACAAAACAAGATATCGACAAAATCCTACGTGACGCCAGAGGCACTCATCCATAAAAGAAGTGTGTCAAATTTCAAGTCAATTCGTTAATTAGATCTTGAGATATCATGTACACCGTTTTGAAAGACATCGTTTCGAGAAAAACGCGTTTGAACATTGCACTGTGGGACAGAGTCCCAAATTTCTGGCCAAAACGTGAAATCTTGATTATTTTGTGATGAAATTTCTAACTCGGTGGTTTTCGAGGTTGCTGATTTTAAATTTAAAGCCAAAAAAAAAATGAATTTTTTGAAAATTTTACTGTAGTCTACCCCCTTAAAGGGTTTTCGGGAGATCTTGGATCTATCAGGAGAACCGATGGCTCTTTCACACCGTCTAGAGAAGAAACCTTGATAATATTGCTTTAGGCACCATTTCTGCTGGGCAGCCAACAGGCCCCCTTTCTAGAGTGATCAAAGCTGCCTGGATAGAAGCAAACACCGTGTTCGTGGTTACTATTAGGGAAGCGATTAGATCGTTCGGGTAAGTCCACTGAGACAGCACTGCACAATCTGGTGCTCAGGCTGGAAGGCGTAGCTCTAAACAAAGGAGTTGCATCCTTTGATACTATATACATACATACATCCTTTGATACTGTAGCTAGGGCTCTAAGTACCTAGACGTAGCCTTTGTAGCAGTTTCTGCAACTGGATCGACTCTATGCTGAGAACTCGCAAACTAATGGTCTCTCATGTCGAGGGATCTTTTAAGCGCACTATAGCTAACTACACTTCTCTGGTGCCTTGTTGTAGATGAACTTCTAGAGCTGCTCAACGGCCGAAACTTTTTCGCCCAAGGTTACGCTGACGATGTCGTCATAGAAGTTACTGAAGGAACCATGTCATGGCGCCTGCAGAAGGCACTAGATCTGGTCTCTAGCTGGTGCGAGAGCGTAGGACTAAAATTCAATTTCGACAAAATGATTCTGGTTCCTTTCACCAGGATACGATCACTACGACTTTTTTTTTTTTTTTATGAAAAAACCAAGCTTAGGTGTAACCCTTTGTACTACCAGTCCGTCATGTCGTTCAGTTCATGGTGCAATGTCTAGTAGTAGCTTGGTTTGAAGAATAGAGGAGAATAGGAAAGGTTAGAGGGGGTCTGGAGGGTGTAGAAGAAAATGACGATGAACCTCACGTTTGAACTCTAAGATGTTGTACGAGTTCGGAAATACTGACTGCGGGAGATCATTCCACAGTCGAGTTGTTCTATTCATAAACGAACTTCTAAACCGTATTGTGCGTGAACGAGGGGGCTGTAGGGTATGGGGGTGAGCCGAGCGGGCTAGTCTTGTGTTGCGGGAAAAGTATTGCCGTGCAGGCAGGAGGTCCTGAATTTCGGTGGAACAGTCGCCATGGTAATAGCGATAAAGTATGGAGAGGGCTGCTAAATTCCTACGGTGGCTCAAGGTGTCTATGGAGGCGCGAAAGGGGCCATCACCAATGAGTTTGAGGGCACGATTTTGCACCTTGTCGAGACAAGCCAAGGTGGTTTTTGGGGCGCCTGCCCAGATATGTGAGTTGTATTCGAGGCGCGGCCGAATGTAGGATTTGTATATTGTAGCCAATGCGGCTGGCTGGAGGAGGAACTTGCATCTCTTGAGAAATCCAAGGCATTGGAAGGCTTGTTTGGCGATTTGGAATATGTGATCGTTCCATCGCAGATGCTCCGTTAAAGTTACCCCTAGGATGTTGAGAGTTGAGTCAGCCGTTAGATTCTCTCCATCCACCGAGACAGGAGGAACGTCGGTACAATTTTTGTTGGAGATCAGACAGTGCTTCGTTTTTGTGGCATTGAATTCGACGCGGTTCATTTCGCCCCAATGAAGAATCGATTCGATATCCCGGTTGATCGAAGCCGACATCAGTTGACGGTGGTAAAGACAAGGTCTGGCACGTGCTTGTCTTATATTGTCGAAGGAGTAAGAGAAATTCAGAGTACCGTCATCAGCGAAGCAGTGAAGTGGGTTGGAGGGGATTGAGAGCAGATCATTAATGAAGATTAGAAAAAGTGCGGGTGAGAGAATTGACCCCTGGGGAACTCCGGCCGAAATGGCGTGGGGGTTGGATTCGACGCCATCCAATACTACCTTGATTGAACGGCCTGAAAGAAAGCTCTTAATCCAGTTCCTTAGAACTAAGTGTATACCAATAGCTTGGAGTTTATTCAACAGAGCTGGGTGCCATACTCTGTCAAAAGCCTTTGATATATCTAGAGCAACTAGACTAGACTCACCAAAGCTGTGAATGCTTTGGTTGATACGCTTGGTTAAACACACAAGCAGATCGCCAGTAGACGGTTTAGATCTGAAGCCGTATTGCCTGTCGTGTATAATTTGGTTGGATTCTAGATATTTCATCAGCTTTTTATTGATTATTGTCTCCATGATTTTGGAGAGAACAGAAGTAATTGCTATTGGGCGGTAGTTTAAGGGGTCGCTTGCTTCACCTTTTTTTTGGAATTGGCTGAACATGAGCTAGTTTCCAAGAGTCGGGATACACTCCGGAGAAGTAAGACAGGGCAAAAAGTTTGCGCAGAGGTTTAGCTAAAGGTGAGGCACATTTTTTAAGTACCATAGGGGGGATTTTGTCGGCACCAGTGGATTTATTGGCGTCGAGTTCCTTGAGACACCTAAACACCTCGCGAGTCCTGAAGTGGAGGAATGGAGTTACAGGAGTTTCTAAGTTTGACGTACTCACGACGAAGTGGCTCATTAGGCGAACGTCTGTATGCTCTATAGGCGGCTTCTTTAGCTTTGATTGCGTTCATACATTCCCCATTGAACCATTTGTTCGGCCTAGGCTTCACAGATTTGGTAGAGTGAGGGATGAACAAGCGCATACCCGCTCGAATAATTTTGGTGACACAGAGGGCCGCATAGTTCGCATTGACATTACGGAAACACAAATCCCAGTCAGTGGCCTGGAAGAAGCGAATAAGA
The DNA here is from genome assembly GCA_949987705.1 of Thereva unica. NCBI lineage: Eukaryota > Metazoa > Arthropoda > Insecta > Diptera > Therevidae > Thereva > Thereva unica. The sequence goes on along the minus strand of OX465283.1, from coordinate 126,052,691 downwards.
CCCAACCAGTTGGCTTTCCCATAGTGCCACACAGTTCTTTTAGGAGCTGTGGTGGTTGTGGTCGAGGATGGATATGGGAAATAAGCGCTAATTAGTTTATGGTCCGAGTTGCCAAGGGGTGAGCTAACCTTGATGGAGTACCGCGTCGGGTGGGAAGTAAGAAACAGGTCAAGGAGATGGGCTCCTTGACCTGGAATATCAGGGACTCTCGTCGGACATTTGACAATTTGGTGCAAGTTGTTGAGGCTCGCAAAGAGCTCGGCGTCTTTGCCAGGAACACTGGTGCCATTTGAGTAATTTAGCCAATGTACATTGTGAACGTTGAAATCACCCGCAACAATGATTTCGCTTTCCGGGTGGGAAAATAAAAATCCGGAAATCTGTTCGGAAATAGCATCGAAGGCTGAGGTGGTGGCCTCATTACTAATATTAGGGCTCCTATATAAAAAACAGAAAAATATGACGTGGCTATGGATAATTATTTTAATCCAAAGATGATTAAAATCCGAGGATGTACTACTGTACACCTTCTGAAAGGCCACGTCATTCCTAATATATATGGCTAATCCCCTATGGGCGGAGAATTTGTGCACTAAGTTATACCCTGTCACCTGAAATCGATCTAAATCGAGATCTGGTAACACTTGGGTTTCACTCAGTGCGAAAATAGCAGGGGTATGGAGGAGTAACTCGCACGTAACGGCCAGGAAGTTCGCATTCAGTCCCCGAATGTTACAAAAATTGATTATAAAATCATTGTCACATTGGGGACTGTTTTGCGTGAGGTCCATGACCTCATTTGTAGCCGGAACCTACACTCGCAGGCAGAACTATAGGCTTTTCACAACAAGCCAAATTTTTAGGATGGTAGATGCCAAGCTCAACTGGAAGCAGCACCTGGACACTCTGATGAGTAGAACGCGCAGATATCTGTAGACTTGCCGCAGAACGTGTGGTTTCCCATGGGGTTTTCAACCGAAAACCATGTTATTGGATATACAATTTAAGCAAAATTCAAAGATTGGCCTGCCTCTTCATCACTGGAGCCATCCACACTTCCCCGATGCCAGCGCTGGAGACTCTCCTTAATCTGGTACCCCTCCACCTTGAGGTAGAGAAGTCCGCCATAAACGCGGCGCTGCGGCTGAAAGCGAATGGTCACCTGAGCGCTGGTCTCGGGCGAGGACTTTCTATAATAATCAACATCTTAGAAGAGATACCGGAAGCGGGAATGCTATCGGACTGGATACCCTTTAGAATCTCAAAATTTAAGCAACCTTCTGTGTACATACAGGATAGGCTAACCTGGACTTTTCCTAAAGTATTGCTGGGCGGACTATAGTATGGTACACGGATGGCTCTAAAACAGACACAAGTGGGGCGCCGGAATCTGGAGTGAAAGCCCCAGATTCAGCAGGGCGATAAGCCCAGGCACCCAGAGCAGTTTTAGACTTGATTCCCGGACACTGTGCCGTAAATTACGACTTATGGAGGATAGGAAGTGTGGAGGACCCCACATGTAGGCTTTGCCTGGAAGAGGATGAGTCTGCCTTCCACTTTCGCTGTGAGTGCCCCGTAATAGCGCGGAGCGTGGCTACTTTGTTCACTCAAGTCTAAGCGACAAGCCACTAGGTAGACTGCTGAACTTATTCAAGCGGTCTGGCCTACAAATATGAGGTATAGGGGTTGTAGTACAATAGGCCAAATGAATGACCGCAGTACGGTGACTCTTTGAGTTCGCGATGGGGACGGTGTCTCTTTGAGTTCCTTGCCCCGTGTTCCGGAGATGGAGTCGACTTCTAGGCCGGCCTCAGTATCAACCTCTTCCCCCTTAATAGTGGCCAACCCCCCGGTCACGGCAGCTACAGTTCCCCTACAACCGTGCACCCCTCTGGTTACGATACCGAGACCTTTAGATATCTTTATATCACGATTCTCTCCTGAAACTATGACGGAGTCTGTCTGTGAATATTTAAGGAAGAAATCTATAGACCCTGGAACTGTCTCCTGCAGAAAAGTCAGCAAGGCTTCCAAGCCTGTTGCTTCTTTTGTTTTGTCTGCACCGCCCGTTATTGCCGAGACTCTTTTAGATCCCGGTTTCTGGCCTGCTGGTGCCCTTACCAAGTTTTTTGTTCCGCGTACCCGTACTCAAGCGCATCGTGCAAACGCTTCTACTCCGAGCACTATACAGATGCCAAAAAACTCAAGACGCTTTCCCTCTACTACCAGAATGTAAGAGGGACTAGGTCAAAAACTAACGAAATCCTTCAGGCATCGATGGCTAGCGGGTTCGATGTCATAGCATTTACTGAAACCTGGCTTCATGCAGGTATTCTTAATGCGGAACTCTTTGATTCCTCTTACCAAGTGTTTCGGAGGGATCGTTACACTGACTCGGATGCTCGTGGAGGTGGCGTACTTCTTGCTTGTAGTAGCCATCTGTCTTGTAATCTAATTTCTCTTCCTAGTTTTTCTATCCACCTTGACATTGAGCTTGTCGCTCTTAAAATTACCTTATCTAAAATTAATCTCTTTCTGCTGTGCTGCTATATCCCACCAGATATGATAAGCACTCTTGACGATAGAGGTAAAAATCTCTATGATATTCTCATCTCTGGTGTTGATCATATCTCGAGTATGATGGACACTGGCGATGAATTACTTCTCCTTGGAGACTTTAATTTACCCAATATTCAGTGGGTAACGGATGTAGATGACGATAACTACCTTCCTGAAGGCAACCTGAATTCTAAGGAATCCTGTTTTCTTAATTCCTTATTCTCACTTGGCTTGAATCAAATGAGCGGTGTATCTAACGTTTTGGGGAGGCAGTTAGATCTTGTATTCTTTACTGACGCAGTCAATATGACTGTCGAACTCAGTCCAACAGTCATGACGTCTGTTGACAGTTACCATCCTCCGCTTCTGCTTAATTATTGCTTCAATTCAGAGAATAAGCCTTGTCCGGAGGAGGTAACCCATTCCTTTAACTTTAGAAAGGCTAACTTTGGGGAGCTGTCATCTAAGCTTGCCTCGATCGATTTTAACAGTTTGCTTTCCGCAAATGAGTTGGATGACGATGTGGCACTGTTTTATAACGTACTATACGAGGCCCTCGTTTCTTGCGTACCTTATGAGCCCCAAAAACTGCCCAGTTCTTCTCCACCTTGGTTTAATAATGAACTCAGGCATTTAAAAAATCAGAAGAATAGACTTTGGAAAACCTATTTAAAGAGAAAGGACTCTCCTAGTCGCAATTCATTTATCAATTGCTATAACAGATTTCGTTCACTCTCTTTTACTCTGTATCGTGAACACCTTAGCAGCATGAGTGATAAAGTGTTTACTGATCCTAGGAACTTCTTTAAATTTGTCAACTCTAAGAAAAAAGTTGATAACTACCCTAATACTATGCAGCACACGAACTGGTCTAGTTCTGAGTCACTTGCGATTTGCAACATGTTTGCATCATTCTTTCATCAATCTTTTTCACCTTCTGACTTTCAGCCTAATGACAATAATTTTCGTCACATTACCCCTAACCGAGAGCCTCATTTTTTACCTCTCTCAATTACCCTTGCTGATATCGTGAAACATATTGATGAACTCCCTTTCGACTTCACTTCAGGCCCTGACGGTATTCCACCTGCTGTCCTGAAGTCCTGTGTGGAGGTTCTCCAGTCTCCACTGAAAACCCTGTTTCAGAAATCCCTGGATAAAGGGTGCTTCCCTACGCTTTGGAAGAATTCGTTTATAATTCCTATTCACAAAAGTGGTAGCAAAAACGAAATATCGAATTATAGACCAATTGCGAAGTTGTCTGTTATACCGAAGCTTTTCGAATCAATTATCTATTCTGCGATCGCTCCGATCTGCAAGAGGCTTGTCTCAACGAATCAACATGGTTTTCTTGCAGGTCGTTCCACTACCACCAATCTTCTTGAGTTCACTTCTCATGCTGTCGAGGGCTTCGTTTCTGGTTATCAAACTGATTGCGTTTACACTGATTTTAGCAAGGCATTTGACAAGCTCTCCCATTCTATTATAATTCTCAAATTAAGAAGGCTTGGCTTTCCGCAAACACTTCTGGTGTGGTTCCAGTCTTACTTAGCTGACCGGACCTACCAAGTTCTTTTTCGAGGATCCAAATCAGTACCCATTGAAGCATCATCCGGTGTCCCTCAAGGAAGTCATCTGGGCCCTCTTCTCTTCATTTTATCAATTGATGACATTGTTTCCTTGCTAAGACACTGTAGAATATTGATTTACGCTGATGACATCAAGATATACCGTCACATTAAGAGTATTGAGGATTGCAAACTTTTGCAAGCTGATCTTGACACCTTTTACTCTTGGTGTACGTATAACAACCTGGTTCTTAATATTAGTAAATGTGAAGTCATGACTTTTAGTAGGAGACGTGATCCTATAATTTTTAACTACACCTTTCTTAATGAAGGTGTCCCTCGTGTAAACTTTGTTAAAGATCTCGGGATTAGATTTGATAGTAAGCTGGATTTTTCCACTCACATCAACTATATCTCTTCTAGGGGTAGTTTAGTCCTGGGTTTTATAAAAAGGTGGTCCAAAGAATTTAATAACCCCTTGATTACTAAACACCTTTATATTTCTCTTGTCAGACCATTACTCGAATATGCGTCCCAGGTTTGGTCTCCTCACTACTCTGTGCATGTTAGAACTATTGAATCGGTCCAACGAAGGTTCGTTCGATTCGCACTGAATCATCTTCCTTGGGAAAACCCATTAGTTCTTCCATCTTATGAATCTCGTCTTAAGTTACTTAACTTAAGCTCTCTTCACAGGCGCCGTGAGGTGGCCGATGTTGTTTTTGTTCATCAGCTCCTTAATGGAAAGGTTGACTCAGGTTTTCTAGATCACCGTGCATCGTTTAGAGTGAGTCGTTACAATCTAAGAGGACCACCTCTCTTACAAATCAACTCTTCTAATACGAATTACGGCAGATTCGAACCTGTCAATCGCATGTTCATTAACGTGAACAACAATATTAATGTGTTTAACGTGAGTATTGGTAAAGATGTCCTTAAAAGGAATCTTTTTAATCTCACGTGATTGCTTACATTTTATGTTGTTTGGTGGGTTACATGTTGGATGCCCTTACTTTTTATTTTAATTTATGTTCAATCTCTTTTTAGAGATAGGAGTTGTGTTTTTATTCACTAATTTTTATGTTACTAATATTTTATGTTTGCATGTCTCAGCTGAGCCACGGCAGTGGTAAATATTTCTCAGCCCTGCTGGGAAGTGTGCCTTCTGTGTTAGAAGGGAAACTCTATATATGTATATATATATATATATGTATATATATATGTATGTATGTGTATGTATATATAGATTTTCATGCTTAGCTGAAAAGTGCGCCTTCTGTGCTAGAAGGGTTAACTCTTGCATTAAAAAAAAAAAAAAAAAAAAGTACCTTTGGACCCAATACTTCACACAGAAAAAAAGGACAAAATCAGGTTAGATTTAGGTTTCGCTTGGTACCCCAAAGATTTTGATAATATTCTAGTAAAAAAAATATTATATTGTAAAATTGTATTTACAATAACCCCACAAATTTAAAGAAAAAACTCTTTTAGGGACCCTAATATTTTCAAAGGTTTTTACCTATTTAATTTGATCTCCAAGAACTCTTCAATCTGTTGAAACCAATTGAATTGAATCAACACAACAAAATCCATAAATATTACTCAACAGCTTGTTGCACAGAAGGCTAAAGGATAATCGAAAAAATCGGGGCCTGAAGTACTTAAGATTAACAACGGAGCGTGACTGGACTTTTCCTTTTTGCCCAACATTGATTTTCATTTTCCTTTCAAAGTTCACTTTCTCCGCCAAATTTTTATGCATATCATCACTGAAGGAGCTCTGCAAATATTGCATTAGGAAGGAGCGCTCCCTGCGGTGTCAGAAGCGAGTCTCGTGAGCTGGCAAGGGCTGTCTGCTCCTTTTACGGAATAGTGAATATTATACTTGGAATTTGATGAAGTGCCCTACAGCTGGGACTGCTGTAATAATTTTAAAGTGTGAATGCCCTTGAATACTGCCATTGCTTGGAAACTATGTCGTCCTTATTAGGTTTAGGCATATATTGTAGTATCTTAAACTGTTTCACTAAAGGGACCAAAATCCCATTTCAATTGCCTGCTAGATAATGTGACTTTAGAAGGATTCTACGGATCTGTGCATATGTATTGTGTTCGTATTCATTTATGGGTTTCCTGAGGTACGTTAAAACTTTCTAGATTAGTACAGAACCATTTTCACACATCCGTAAAGTAATCAATTCAGATGAAAGTAACATTTTCGATATCCTTTTGAAATCTTCCTGATTATTCTGATTTTCCCTTTAGAGCTGAATTATCTATCTTTCTCAAAAAAAGGCTTTCGTCGAACGGGGCTTATGTAGATTCTCTATTATCACCGCATATCTTAGTTGAAAAAAAATTGGAATTTGGATAAAAAAAAACAAGAAAATTTCCAACACACAAAAACGAAAAAAGCTCCACGGAAAACTTCATCCTTGGACTCACACACAGGACAGGCAATGAGGCGACTAAGGAAGATAAATAAAGCAGGCTGTGGATGCGAGTGGATGTCAATAAAGGCAGAGATGAGCTCAGAAATGCGTCTATCATGGCGAATTTAGAAAATTTTTCATCCTTTACGATTGTTTGATTATGGTAATAGGAAAATCCTTTGTTTAATGGAACTCGCTTAGGATTTAAATAGCCTGTTAAATTACTATGTCCCTCGAATATATTTGACTGGAAATTATAAATTTTGATTACATTGCGATGGGATTTATGGATGGTGCTTTTTTACCACAAAATTTTGAATTTGAAAATTTTATAGAAGGATGATTACGAGGAGATGATATACAGTGGTGTGAAAAAGTTTTTGGACATCGAGCTTAGTTTGCAAAAAGAGTAACTCAGAGAAGTTTTCCTAAATTTTATTCACTTGTTTCAGTAATGGTTAAATTAATTCAAATGTAACAAACATAATTCAGCTGTAAAACAAACATTTTCTAGGATATTTAGAAAAAAAAATAATACTAAAAGGAAACACAGATGTTAAACGGCTGTGAAAAAGTTTTTGGACAGTTACCAATACCACCCTTAAAGTAAATAGAAAGTTATTGTTAATCGTACTATTTAGAAACAAAAAATTACCTAATATTTAGTATGACGCCCTTTCTGTTTTAGAACATCATTAATTCTCTTTGGCATTGACTCTACAAATTTTTTTACAAAAGATTGTGAGATCTTCCTCCATTCTTCACCAATCACTTCTCTTAAGTGGGAAATACTTGTAATTTGTTCCCTTTTCCTGATTTCTCTTTCCAATTGGGCCCATAGATGCTCAATTGGATTGAGATCAGGACTCTGTGCTGGAGTGTCAATAACATGTGGGCATTTATGAAGCAACCACATACGGACATCCCATGCCTTATGCTTGGGATCGTTGTCTTGGTAAAAATAAAAATTGTTAATAACATTTAATTTTTCTGCCGAAGGCCTAAGATTTTCTTTTAAGATGTTCAAGTATCCGTTTTTGTTCTGTATTGACTGGAAAAAGGTGATTTTTGTTGACGAAAGCAAGTTTTGTTTAGCTAGAAGTGATTCAAAACAAGAGAGAGTGAGAAGGCAAGTCAATACAGAACTTCAGAAAAAGCATTTATGCAATACTGTTAAACATGGAGCAAAAAGCGTTATGGTATGGGGTGCAATGGGATATAATGGGGTAGGAAATCTTGTTTTTATAGATGGTATATTAAACAAAAACGGATACTTGAACATCTTAAAAGAAAATCTTAGGCCTTCGGCAGAAAAATTAAATGTTATTAACAATTTTTATTTTTACCAAGACAACGATCCCAAGCATAAGGCATGGGATGTCCGTATGTGGTTGCTTCATAAATGCCCACATGTTATTGACACTCCAGCACAGAGTCCTGATCTCAATCCAATTGAGCATCTATGGGCCCAATTGGAAAGAGAAATCAGGAAAAGGGAACAAATTACAAGTATTTCCCACTTAAGAGAAGTGATTGGTGAAGAATGGAGGAAGATCTCACAATCTTTTGTAAAAAAAACTTGTAGAGTCAATGCCAAAGAGAATTAATGATGTTCTAAAACAGAAAGGGCGTCATACTAAATATTAGGTAATTTTTTGTTTCTAAATAGTACGATTAACAATAACTTTCTATTTACTTTATAGCCTTATGACACTGGCTTCATCGTAGGCTGAAAATACCGCCTTGGCTAGGCTGAAAACTGAAAGAAAAAATTCAAAGGAGATTTTCCCATATGTAAGAGTGAGAGGAATATACTCAAACTTTTCTCGGCTGAATTTTAAGTGTTATAAAAAGTCTAGAAAACTGTTATAAAAAGCATAGGAAAAGAATGAAATTCGTGTTCTTTTTTCTATGCTTTTTATAACAGTTTGCTACATCTCTAGACTTTTTATAACAGTGAGTGAGAATTAAAATAAATTGAAGTAATAAATTGAAATAATTATAATTGAAGTGGCAGAAAATATAATTGTAGTGAGAATAAATAATATTTTATTGAAGGGTAAATTTTTAGAATTGGGCTCCGGAGTAAAATCGCTCCAAACAATTTTTGGTGTGTTTAGTGTGATTTTTAATTGCCCCAAAGTAATTTCAAATCGTGGGAGACATATGTATTTTTGTATATTGGGGGAGTCTAAAAGAAAAATATTTTTTTTTTTTTTTTATATATACTTAGTTGTTGAAGTATTTTTGAAAATATTTGAAGCTATTGTTTTACTCTGGAGGACTCAGGTCAAACAAGATTTTTTAATGAGGAAGTAGCAAATTGAAAAGAAGAGAACAAAGAATTTTAATTTACCTGATGTTCACCATGTTTAATATTAAATACAATAAATTTAAATTAATTTAATTTTAATCATGATAAATTTGAATATTTGAAATATTTCTAACGGATTTCTTCTCCCCTTAACAACTATCTGTTATAATAATCAAATAATCGTTCTTACTCTCACATGCTATCTCTGTCCCACAGTATAACAGATTTCGTCATTTTCAGCCTAGCCAAGGCAGCATTTTCAGCCTACGATAAAGCCAGTGTCATAAGGCTATTAAGGGTGGTATTGGTAACTGTCCAAAAACTTTTTCACAGCCGTTTAACATCTGTGTTTCCTTTTAGTATTATTTTTTTTTCTAAATATCCTAGAAAATGTTTGTTTTAAAGCTGAATTATGTTTGTTACATTTGAATTAATTTAACCATTACTGAAACAAGTGAATAAAATTTAGGAAAACTTCTCTGAGTTACTCTTTTTGCAAACTAAGCTCGATGTCCAAAAACTTTTTCACACCACTGTACATATATGATTGTTGTGGGTTTGAATAAACATTAGGCCATTTGTATTAATAACTGGCTGACGCGTCAGAGCTTGTACGAATTAAACTGATGGATTTCCAACGTTAGATTAGGCCACATAATAGTACGATATGATGAGTTGAACTCAAGTTGAACCCGTCTCCAACAAAATGTAGACGCGAGTCGAGTTGAGTCCTATTAACGGCAATGATCTACACCAAATTATCGGGCAGCCAAATTCTTGTGGTAAATGGCTAGACCTGATCTTCACCAATTCATACGAGGAGGTGAGTATTATACTCGTTTCCGATGAGGAAAACCTATTTACTATCTCCATTCACCACATAATAATGCACTTGTTTACGATTTTAATAATGCGCACAGTATTGGCTTCGAATTATCCCTAGTCGATCGGGAACATAGGCTATCTGGTAATGATCTTGACGTGATAGTTTCAAATATGTATGTACCCAAAGTTAAAAAACGGGATAGAGTGTCGGAACCATCCGTGGATGGAGATATTAGATTCCTACGTAATCAAAGAAATTAATTATATAATATGATCAGAAATGTTCAATAGGGCAAAACACACCGGCCATTGGGATGAATATAGGTTCACCCTAACAGCCTACAATAAGGAGTTGAGACGTTCCAAAAGGACTGCCTGGAGGAAACACTGTGAGAGCCTTCAAACTCTACCAGAGGCGACTAGACTCCAAAAGCTACTTTCCAAGGACTCCTTTAATGGAGTGGGCCTTCTCAGAAAGGAGGATGGCTCCTACACACACCTCTAACCATGAAGAAACCTTGAGGTACCTGCTCAGAGAGCACTTTCCAGGGTCAATCCTCCAGACCGCTTATCCATTGGATTCTGGGTATAGTCATAGGACCATCCCAGACCGTCATTCCCGCAGTCTTTCTGGGAACATCTTCGACCGTGACAAGGTTAAATGGGCAGTGGCCTCTTTTCAACCTTATAAGTCTCCGGGAGGAGATGGAATTTTTCCGGCACTTCTTCAGAAGGGCCTTGATCTGATCCTCGACAACCTGGTCTGCCTCTTTAGAGCCAGCTTCAACTGGGGATATATTCCAACCATCTGGAGGAAAGTCGTGGTGGTTTTTATCCCGAAACAGGGCAACAGACCCCTGGAGCTGCCTAAATCGTACAGACCTATCAGCTTAACCTCTTTTCTTTTGAAAACGATGGAAAGGCTGCTAGACCTTCACATTAGGTGCAAGCTGGAGCTCTCCCTTCCTCTACATAGCTCCCAGTTCGCTTACTCGAAGGGTAAGTCAACAGAGGTTGCTCTACATCACCTGGTCAGTAAAATCGAAAAAGCCTTCCTCGCCAAAGAAACTGCTTTATGTGCGTTTCTTGACATCGAAGGTGCTTTCGATAACACTGGCTATGATTCTATCTCTAGAGCACTGGCTCTCAGAAACCTGGATCCTCACACGATTGAGTGGATAAATGCCATGCTGGTAGATCGTGACATTTCTTCTACTTTAGGCGTCTCCACCATTAGTGTTAAAGCTATAAAGGGCTGCCCTCAAGGTGGAGTTTTATCCCCATTACTTTGGTCACTAGTTGTGGATGAACTTTTGACTAAACTATCTGAATCTGGTTTCGATGTCATCGGCTATGCAGATGATCTTGCCATCATTGTCTCTAGGAAATTCGATTTGACCATTACAGAGGTCATGAGAACAGCACTACGAGAAGTTCAAAGATGGTGTACCAAGGAGGGCCTAGCAATTAACCCAAATAAAGCTGTCCTGGTACCTTTCTCCAAACGTTACAAATTGGACCTAGGTCCTATCTGTATTCGGGATACCACAGTTGAGTACTCAGACTCATCAAATATTTGGGAGTAAAGCTAGACAAGAGACTGAACTGGAACGCTCAACTTGACTACGTCATTACCAAATCCACTAGGGCCATATGGGCCTGCAAAGGGCTTCTGGGTAAGACATGGGGTCTTACACCACAAATGATGTACTAAATGTACAATACGATCGTAAAACCCATTTTGACTTATGCCGCTATAGTTTGGTGGCCCAAGACTAAACAGGTTACCTCGATCCTCAAGTGCAGCAAACTGCAACGGCTTGCTTGCCTCTCCATTACCGGGGCTATGCGGACCTGTCCCACAGCTGCAATGGAGGCAATCATTGGATTGACTCCTTTTCATATCTCCATATGGAAATCCGCTGCCATAAGTGCCTTGAGACTTCAGATCTCATCCAACTGGCCCTATACGGTCAAAGGACACATGGATATCCTTAACAATATCCCAAACATTTCCATTTGCCGAACTGCGGTTCCAAAGGAAATTCAGAGCAATTATCCCGGATCGTTCTGAGTGGGAGGAACTCATTCTCCCTGGGGATCCTAAACATCTTCACTGGTTTACCGACGGGTCAAAGATGGAACATGGCACAGGGGCTGGTGTCGCAGGACCCAACTCCAAGGTCTCGATTGCAATGGGTAAGTGGCCTTCTGTTTTTCAGACTGAAATACATGCCATTGCGACCTGCGCTAGTCTCAACCTTGAGAAAGGTCTGAAAGGCGCCAACATTAAAATCTTTTCTGACAGCCAAGCTGCCATCAAGGCACTCTCAACTTGGAAGTTTTCATCCAAAATAGTTGCAGGGTGTTTCGACGTACTTCAGAGCCTGACCAGAAGGAATAAGGTCTCGCTCTGCTGGGTCCCCGGACACCGGGGTATCGAGGGGAATGAGGCTGCAGACCGCCTCGCGAGGGAAGGGTCTGAGACGTTGATCCAGGGCCCCGAACCCTTCTGTGGCATCTCTTGGTCCACCTCCAAGTCCCTGGTAGAGGAGTGGATTAAGGGACTAAACCTAGCCTACTGGGAGTCAGTCCCAGGCCTTAGACAGGCTAAAGATCTTATAAGACCCTTTGCCCTAAGAGGCAGTATTACCTTAAACAGAACGGACCTAAGGCTGCTGGTGGGTTATCTGACTGGCCATGTGGGACTGCGGTATCACCTCCATAACCTAGGATTGTCTCAAGAGACAGAATGCCGACTCTGCATGGAAGGCGATGAGACTTCCACACATATCCTTTGTGAATGTCCTGCTCTGATCTGGCTTAGACGAAGAACGTTCATCAGAGAGTTTTTGAGTCCTGCTCAAGTCCGGTCTTTGTCAATTAAAGACCTTCTTGCTTTCATTCGGAAGGCTGATAGTCTGTTCCGCTAGTGAGGTACGTACACAATAGGCCTAACTTGGCCGCAGTGTTCACCATGGGGGTTGCCCCCCCCACTTCTTAAAAAAAAAATGATCAGAAATAAAGCGGGAGCCACATAGCACACGTCTCCCGTTATCCGTGTTCCGCTTCCTGTCAAAATTGATTGTAATGGCTTAGTACTGTTTGACCAGATAAACAAAAAAAGAACGGAACGATAAAAACATGGGAACGGATAAGATAAACAAATTTCAACTTTTGAACGGATTGACGGAAACGTTACCACAATTTTTTGTAGATTGAGTAAATCGAAATTGCAAAAGCACTCATTTGTCAATAATATCAAGGATACCATGGAAACGAATGCTTATGGCTAACATAAAAATAAATATCGGAACACGAAAACACGGAGAGGCAAAAAACAGATAATTGTGGCTGAAATAAAAATATATACCTGAACACGGGAGGATGGAGAGACGGAAAATGGATAGACGGAACTCGGAACACGTGTGCTATGTGGCCTACGCTTAACACATACATACAGTGAGCATCAATATAAAGTTAACACAAAAGGCTCAACAACAAAAATACACTAAAAAATCCACGTTTTTACCTCTTCAAAAAAAATCGGAGGAGGCTACACGACCCCTTAAAATCTTCGTAACAGTCTCTACTACAATTAAAAAATAATTTAAAAATTCGCATTTGCCTCTAAGGGGGTCCTGGAGGCTCCCTAAAAGGTTCAAAATAAAAAAGGGGAATTTGTGTTAACTTTATATTGATGCTCACTGTATGTAAACGAGCGACGAGGCCTACTCTGCATATATTAATTCTGTTGGAGATAGTATCATAAGTGATCCCAAAAAATTCTTTGATTACGTTAACATTAAACGGAAGACTTCAGGCTACCCAACAACAATGACGGATGGTAGAGCACACACCTCGTGCCCCCAAGTAATTTGTAGCATGTTTGCTGATAAGTTTGCTGAAATTTATAGCCCCTTGTCCAGCGCAGCACATGATCTAACTGACTCGAACACTGACAATCGCCTTATATCCCTTTCTGTTGACGAGATTACGGCGGGTCTGAATAATCTTGATATCAAAAAAGGTAATGATGCCGAAAATCTCCCTCCTATTTTCTTGCAGTGCTGCTCACAACATATCGCATTTCCTCTTTATCTCATCTTCAACAAATCTTTATCGTTAGGAAAGTTTCCCCAGCTGTGGAAGAAATCCTACCTAACGCCAATCTATAAATCCGGTGACAAGTACTCGGTAGACAACTATAGGGGCATTGCTATTTTATCATCAATTCCTACGCTTTTTCAAAAACTTGTTTATGACTCTTATCGATCCATATCTAAACGAACAACAATATGGTTTTCGGAAAGGACGTTCAACAACTTCTAACATTATGGCCCTTATATCCGAATTGCTATACGGTATGGAGAGCGGCCATCAATTGGATGCAGTGTACAAAATTCAGTTTGGAATATCAGGTTCTGCTCTGGAATGGTTAAAATCATATCTGTACGTTATCAGATTCCAAGGATTAAGGATCTATCTAATGAGATCGAAGTAACCTCTGGCGTTCTTCAGGGTAGTCATCTTGGTCCCCTTCTCTTCAATATTTTCATCTCCGATCTATCCGAAAAATTAGCAAATATTCCACATCTCTTTTACGCGGATGATCTCAAAATTTATAGTGTCATTAAGACCCAAACTGATGCTCCTTCTTGCAGACAAAACTTAATGCTCTACAAGACTGATGCACCACGAACAAACTGCAACTTAACACCAGCAAATGTCTTGCAATTACCTTCTCCCGTGGAAAAATCACACAGATGCAGAATTATTATCTCAATGGCATAATGTTGAGTCAGGTTGATCATATCGTAGATCTAGGCGTTGTGCTAGACAAAAAACACAATTTCAACCTGCACTACGATAATATACTTGCCAGCGTGTCGTATCATATGCGTGTCGTATCTGGAATCCGATATTCCAAGTAAACAGCAAGAGGATCGAATCCGTTCAAAAGAGATTTCTTCTTTTTGCCATGAGACATCTACACAACCCCCATGACTACCAAACCCTACCGCACTACTCAGACAGGTTCAAAGTACTTGATCTCATACCCTTATCTAGCAGGAGAAAACTGCTCATATCTTGCGTTGCCTTTGACGTCCTAAGTGGAAAACTTAAAGTGCAGTTTCTGTCGGACAAGATCGAATTCAATGATGTAGTCCGACATACGCGACACACTAAATTACATAGGGAATATCCACACCGTACGCTAGGAACGAGCCGGTCAACAGATGCTGTATGGTTTTCAATAGTCATAGCTCCTGTTTTTCCCCTTCACTCAACAAGGCATCCTATAAGAAAATACTCAGATCCCTACTAACATAACCTCCCTCTCTTCGCAATAGTAGGTTTTTAGTAGCCGGAAATAGTTATAGTAATCTATATCTATAAAAATCTCGTGTTTGTTACCGAACTCCTCCGAAACGGGTTGACCGATTTGTATGAAATTTTTTGTGTATATTTGGTGGGTCTGAGAATAGGTCGTAGGCTATTTTTTATGCCTTTAACCAAAAAAACAGCTGAAAAATCCAAAAAAAAGGTAATTGTAGGAATTTTCACTTCATTTTAGTTTCAATAGCTTCATGGCCTACCTACTGTATGACAGCTTCGTAAATGTAAAATTGTCATTAAATTGAATCATTACATTTAATGAAAATTTCAAATTTACGCAGCTGTCAAACAATAGGTAGGCCATGACTATATTGAAAATAAACCGAAATACAATAAGCAATTTAGTATATTGAATATACGGTAGATCCATGGCGGCCGTCTCAAAAAGTCGGATCAACACTTTCATCACAACCCCCTCGACGTGGGTATCAAATGAAAGGGTATGATAAGTAGAATACAATAAACAATAAAGTACACTCAATATACCGTTAGATCCATGGGGGACGTCTCAAGAGGGCGGATTACCACTTTATTCACAATCACCTCGACATGGGTGTCAAATGAAAAGGTTTGATAAGTAGACTACAATTAGCAAAGAGTATACTCAATATACCATTAGATCACAACACCCTCGACATGGGTATCAAATGAAAGGGTATGATAAGTAGAATACAATTAGCAATATAGTATACTCAATATACCATTAGGTCCTGGCGGCCGTCTCAAGAGGGTGGATTACCACTTTCTTCACAACCCCCTCGACATGGGTATCAAATGAAAGGGTATGTTAAGTAGAATACAATAAGCAATGTAGTATACTCAATATACCGTTAGATTCATGGCGGCCGTCTCAAGACCCATGTACCCGTTCTTTGAGGCACTTCATCTGTGTAAAATTCATATCTCGAAAAATACCAAGTCAATGGATGGGTTTAATTGACTACTATTGGCTTATGGGTGCAGCGAGGCGTACCGGGTCCAAGCTAG
Organism: Thereva unica; assembly: GCA_949987705.1. Taxonomy (NCBI): domain Eukaryota; kingdom Metazoa; phylum Arthropoda; class Insecta; order Diptera; family Therevidae; genus Thereva; species Thereva unica. Next base: position 126,036,606 of record OX465283.1, on the reverse strand, counting down.
TATTATTATAAAAAGACTGTAGTAGTTTTTTCATTTTAGTGTATATATACCTAGTTTAAGTGTGCCTTGTTTGGCGAATATAAATAAAAACCTACTCTTTAAATTCGTTAATTAAAATCAAGGTATTAAATGCCCTTCTTTTAAATGAAAAAATAAAGAAAATAAAAATGAACCTTTTCATTAGTTATGATCGTACCGAAAACATTTGAATTAATTTCTTACCTATGAAAAATATTTGAAATGTAACTTTGAACCTACTTTTAAAATAAGTAAACCCTTTTTTATATTAAAAAATTTAAGTGACAATTAACCCAAAATAAAATGTCCACATAAAATGCTGAATTCAATTTATTTCTTAAAAATACAGTTCAAAGGTCGGGTCTGTAATGCTGGTTCAAAAAAGACCTTGTTTCTTCGCAGTGTAATAATATATCTCAAGGCTAGAAGTATCTTGACATCATTTCCCATTTTCAACTAATTAATAATTATCAACAAATGTTCTTAATAAACCCATAGTTGACTTCTGCTGCCACTCTTTACAAATGCTGTTTAACTTCAAAATGAGAAATCTTAAAATTGAAATTCATTTAAAGAGCATTGATTTATACAGCAACTTGAGATCTCTGATTATAACCCATAAAATACTCAAGATAAAATTTCTAGTAAAGTTCAAAAAGTGCCAATTTTAGAAACTGTAACCACAATTTACATACTAAAATCTAAACAAGCACAATTTTACTGCTCCTTCCTCCTGGTAGTAAGTTAGTGTTCAAGCAGACTCTCGATTAATTTTTCCTCTAGTAGAGGTGGTTCAAGGAACGAATGGACAAATAGATTCTAAAAATAGAGAATGGAACGTTCGTTTTAATCAATTAAAATGTTGAATTTAAATTTATTCGTGGAATTGTTAAGGAAGCATCAGACACCTGAGATTTAATTAAGGGAAGCCCGCATTCTTGTCCGTTTCCCCTTAATGCGAGAGCTGAGCTGAACAGTGGTGGAACTGGATACAGTTTAGAGATACCCATTTCAATTTTTATAGCAAACAATGAAAAAGATGTAGACAACCTTTTTTTTATTTTATTTTAACATTAAATGCGGTTTCGAGTCATTCTGCAGTGGCCTTTAATTACCAAGAGGAAGATCCTTGTTGTTGGTGTTTCCTTAGGGCAATCGGAGCTCGATGTCTACCCAAATTAGTAATTAACTAAAGGCAAATCCAATTATCTTAGTTGACTTTATATAAAGAGCCTTTTGATTTCGTCATTCAAAGGAATCCCTAAAGGACTTGCTTAAATCTTGAATAAAAAGGTACTTCCGTGCTCACAACCATATAAAGTCGCCAAATTACAATATTTAGAGAGCAGATGATCTTTGATGTGGAAGGCCCTTCGTAAATGGAGATGCCACTGAATGTCCTAGTGCAGTACAAAGTAAATACGGAAGATGGACTAAGACGAGGTACTTGGTCCATTTATGACGAAATTAATTCCATTGCTGCTCTGTAACAGCCACGACCATTCGCCATTGCCCCAAAGACATTGGCATAGATTTATAGGTTTCATGCCATCACGGGCAGGGGGAGAGAGAAATGTTAATAACACTCGGATAGTGTGCCGCTAACTCTACTTAAATAACTCTTGTCGAAATAATTTAATTTCACTGCACATTTCGAAAATGGGGCTTGGTTCGGGGACTGCCATTACTTCCACTTTGTAGCGGTGGTGAGTCCGAGGGGCGTCGTCGTATCAATCTTGTCCAATTGGTATGGAAAAGTCCCAGTTTCAAATTACCCATCCATCAGATATTCTTGGGGTCCTTGGCACTTTAGTAGAGCCTGTTGAGCGTATTGAAATTGCTAAATGACACCGAAAGGTTGAACATCGTTTAATTATTATCCAGCCCTGAGGTGGGGTTCCTCCATTTGTTGTTGTTGTCATTCCCTTTTTTTCGAAAGTGTTATCTTCGATGTTTTCGTATTGTGCGATATCCTTAACGTGGCCAGCTCCTTAATTTTAAAGAGGGGAAAGGGGGAAGGAAGGTTAATCGATATCATCACCCAAAAATTTTCACAAAAACAAGGACAACTGCTTGCTTTTATAGAATTTGTAAGAATAACACTAAAGGGAGCTTGTTCATAAGCCATTAACTTCAATATTCCTGGAAAAGAAGAGAGCATTTGGATTCATCTGGGCCCAGTTTATTTATCCTACGGTTCAGTGATACAACCTAATACTACTATATACAATCCTTCTTAGTGAATGGGTACAAAAAGGAAAGTTGCCTGGCGCTTCTCTTGATTGCATTGCTTTTGTTCCTTCGGTTATATATAAATACATACAAATACACATATCTAACTGTGCCTGATAATCGTATTTGTTTTCTTTAGACTTGAAAATAATCTCAACTAAATCGTACCACGGCTTTGCGTTTTCATTAAGCCCTTTTAGGTCTTTTAGGTCTCCTTTTACTTATATAAAAAAAGATGGAATCAATAAACTTAATGAAACCTTTTGCAGATTTGCAACTATTATTGCTCCTTTGATCTATGCATACAGAAACGATAGTCTTTCATATAATCATGACTGAATACTGGATTGACTCGACTTTTACTACCTCACAATTTAAATCAAGCCTTGGAAACCATGGCGTTGAAGTTCATAATACTGGTAGCTTTCCTTTCCTTCCTCCTATGTACATACAATAGTGGAAAAGGCATTGATTCCCTTCTGTTTGTGCTCTACTGTAAGCGGTTAGTCATAGGTTGAAAGCGTCTGAGAGATTTCATTTTGTTTGCACTATTACTCTACAGCAAATTTCATTTTTATTTACCTTGGTTAAAGGGTAAAGAACTATACTTTCTTATATACAAGGGTAGAGGACTATATTTTTTTCTCAAAAGCAAAAACGCCTTTGTGGCACTCTACTTGTTCCATTTATTGGTGTACTATTTCAGCTACACTCGAGCAGCTTGATTTTTTTTATAATAGAATTTTCTGTTGCTGTTGTTAAAGTTATAAAAGTTGTCCTAGCCAGGACCTGGAGGTGAGGCTAAGTGTTTTTAGGTAAGGATTGAAAAGGAAGATTGTGCTTTAACTTGCAATTTAAACAGAAGGAAAATATTTAAATAATTTTAAGGACAATTTTCTAAAAAGGACATTTAAATATATTTATATACTAATTTGTTTACCTTCGGTAATTAATAGTTCATTTTATTTTAAGGACCCACTTCCATTTGCTATTTACCATAGCTAAGAAGGAAAGGAAAAATATAGCTTCACAGTTATTCAAATCAATTCATATTTATTTTTGACCATAATTCTTTTCTTTTAGCAAGATGTCGGTTCCAAGAACTACCACGTCTGCAGCTTGGATCAGACTTCCAAATGGCTTAAACAGGTTCAGCAGTCTGCCTAAAAACTTGCCTCTCAGACTTGTTTAGTCAAAGAAGCTCGCGCCAAACAACGAGACCCTATTCTTCGCTATCATAGGACTGTGACCAAGAATGTGACGGGCAGACTTATGTACGTCTTAGTTTACGGCGTAGTGTCCCCCTTGCGTTGTTTCAGCAGCACTCCAGTAATATGCATTACGAGATGGCCCAAAAATAATCGCCATGCAGCTCACCAGGCTAGGTGTGAAGCTCCAGTGTTTGGGGTATTTCATGAGAGTCCGATTTGTCACTTCTATCAAAACCCGAGAAGAGTCACTACAGACGAACACCTAGCAGCTCTGTTAGCAAGTCCTAATCCCACCTCCCTTGATGCCCCCTGGGTTACTTTGGAAGGAGCAAACGGGAGACAGTCGAATAATAAGTTCTCTGCGCTATAAACCCGAGCTTTAAGTCGGTTGAGCTGACGGGAGGCCAAAAAATACCATTGCTAAGAATCGGCAAAAATCCCTTGGAACCGGATAGACAACACGACGACGACCTTTGTTTTTCGAACCAGGACACGAATCGGATCATGGACTGTGAGAACACTGCTTTGGATGGACTGCTGGATGAAATCCTCAATGGTAGCATGAGAAATCAGATAGATCACGTGGCTGTCAGCCGAAGATAGAGAACTATTCTGGAGGTTGTCACAGGAAATGACCACCATTTGCCAGAAGAAACCTACTTCCCTCCTCCTTTTTGTGGTTCTAAAACCAGGATCCGGTCCTGGCCTCTCGCAACTGTCTCGATTCTGAGCCGATTTCAACCAGTTTGGCATCCTTAAGCTCTGAGGGTCCTGGTCTACGCCACCCTTTCAGCGGAGATTGGGTCTTTATCGCTGTCGCACCCCAAAGATCAGTTGATTCCAGTATATTTCAAGGAAAACGCGATTAAAATAAAATTTTACATGTAAAGTTCGGCTATTGTAAGTTCATAATTTACAATATTGAAGTGCCGCCGTAAGAAACAAATATAATAGTGAGAAGAAGAAAAAATTGCACTGTGAAACCGAATTTGACTTAAGTTTCACTTAAGTGAAAAAATTTTTAAGTTTAAGGTTTAAGTTTAAGTAATTTTAAGTTTAAGGAAAACTGCCTGCCAAAACAGCTATTAAGCAGTTGAATCAATATGAAATTATAATAGTAACACTTCGAGTAACGGGCCCCGTATTTCCAAACTTACTATAAAAATCATGAGTCAGAATGCTACTAGTTCGTCTGTCCTTCTCTATCTTTCGAGCCAAGCCCACCACCAGCGGATGATCAACGAATTACGATCACCATGAAATTTTTCACAACTTCGACTTCGACTTAATTATCACAAAAATGCACAAAAAAGAAAATAAAACAATTTTTTTAAAATTTAATATTATAAATGTATTCTTACTTAAGTATTTTCATTACAAGTTTTATTTAATATGCTAATATTTAGTAAAGCCACCTCTTGCTTTCAGAAGCTCCTTAATTCTATTTGGCATACTTTTCACATTTCTTATCACTAAGTCGACGTTATTTAACCATATATCATGAATATTTTCTTTTAAAATATTAACATTCTGAATTCTGCCATTGACAAACTAAGGATTTAAGGTGCGCCCAACAGTTTTCGATAGGATTCATAACCGGTGAATTCCCTGGCCAAGGTAAAATCATAATTTCCTCCTCATCGAAGAAAGTTCTTATTGATGCCGCTGTATGGCAAGGTGCCCCATCTTGCATAAAGATGTATTCCGATCTTCCGAGGGGTAAAGGGTCCAAAAATTGTATAAGCTCATCCCGTAAAATGTTTCTGTATTGGTCTTGACGAAGATATCCTTCTACAAAATGAAACGGTCCTGGTCCCTATGTTATGCAACCCCATATCATCACTGCTGGGGGATGTTTCACTCTTGTTACCACGCAGGCTAAATGGTATATCTCTTGCGGTCGTTTTCTAACAAATTGGGTTGATTCCGTCAAGACCTCTAAGCGGCACTCATCGCTAAAGATAACCTATGGAAATTCAAGAAAATTGTAATATCAAAACGTCAAACATAAAACAATATATTAAAGAATTAAAACAAATAAAAATTTTTTTACCCTTTTCAATCGCTTTCCGTATAGTTTTGTGGAGTTTCGCCCAAATCAATCATTTCTTATTTACATCATTGCAAAAAAACTATTTCTTTTTAACGAAAATAACAAACACTTTTTTGATGCTTCAGCGCCACCTACTTTTTGTATTTCAAGTCGGATGACGTCACTTCAATGACAAAATATGTAGTTAACAATGTACTCTACATTTTTTGTTAAATAAACTTTTCATCAAAACCCATAGATTCTGAGAAAAACGCGTTTCAAAATTTGGACCCACTTTTTGGATTTTCTCAAAAACAGGGGGAGGGGGGACTTCGGAAATTTGACATTAATTTCATTACATGCCCTCCTAACGATTCATCAAGTCAAATTTCGGTATGTCATTTTTCGGAGACTCCATATTTTTTCGTGACAGATTGACTGTACTATTCATCGTACATCAGTGGCGGATACAGGGGGGGGGGAAATGAGGGACATTTCCCCCCCCAAGAGCTCTATAATTTATGGATTACTTTAAAAAACATAATCATAAAAATTACTATCTTGATTTTTAACATTAACAAAAAATATCTTTCAATATCACCCACAGACCGTCAATTATATTGAACAAAACAAAATATTTCACTAGGTCTAGGGGCCTCATAAAATTTAATTTCCCCCCCCAAGAATGGTTTCTGGATCCGCCCCTGTCGTACATTCATCGTTTTTAAACTCTTTTCTTTACTTTCACTTCGGAGCATCAAATCTTGTAACGTTAATTTAACCGCCTTTTACTCAATGCAAATGGATGAAACTTTGCAGGCATACATATTCCCGATGACAATACACGAATATGACATTTTGTTACATTTTTTGTTGTTGATTTTGTTGTTGAGTAACAAAAAACGATTTTTAATAAAAAATGCTTGGAATTATTCGTTCTACTCAATGTAGAGTCTTAAAATTCACTTCCCTTCAATAAAAATTGGTAAAAATTAACAGACATGTGTATTTCCGACGAAAACACACGAAAATGATAGTTCCAAATTAAAAATGGCGGCCAAAAAAATATGACGGATTACATTTTTCTTTACAAGCCACTCGTTCGATATGGGTATCAAATGAAAGGTTATAACAAGTTGAATACAATTAGCGTCATCCTAAATTCAAAATGGCGGTAGAAAAATGGCGGCATAAAAGTGGCGGCCAACACAAAACAGAGGATCAATTTTTCTTTACAACGCGCTCGGCATGGGTATCAAATGGAAGGGAGTGACAATTAGAATACTGTTGTCTGTGTCCCGTCATTTCAATTCAAAATGGCGGCCAACACAAAATGGCGGTTTACTCTTTTATTTACTTCGCTCTCGCTATGGATATCAAATGAAAGTGTATTAAAGTGAGTAAGAAAGTAAACTGTATGACGTCGTTTTAAATCAAATATGGCGTTCACTAAAAAATGGCGGAAGACATAACATTCCTTAAAGAAAAGCGTGGGGCGCCCATACCAACCTGAACTTAAAAAAACATGACTGCCGTGAGTACATTTTAACATTTCAGACAGCTACGAATTTTCACTAATTGAGCATTTTGTTTCATAAAAACGCACCCCACGCTTTTCTTTAAGGAATGTGTGAGATTTTTTCCATTTTGATTTAAAAGTTTATATTGTTTAAAATCTTCTTATTTTTTACCTTTTAGTCGATTTTTTTAGTATTTATATTAATTTTGTGTTCACAACTGATCAATATATTAAGGTAAAGAAAAGAGTTTCTTAAAAATTTTTTTTTCTTTTTTTTATTTATATGGAACAAATCGTCACATGCTGCTTTGCTACATTTATCTTCATGCAATAGTAACGAAAAGCTGCTTATGAAGCTTTGGTATGCGGCCGGCCTAACGCCTCCTTCGTTGCTGTATACCCCGCCACCGCTACCTCGAAACTTCTCGAATTAGAATGTTCGCCCTATGTACCATTTTCAAAAGCATTTTTAGCATTGTTCTCCAAACTTATATTAAAATGTGAGATAGACAAATTGTAGCCCCTAGCCTATACTTTCAGAAACCGTTTTGGAAATTTCAATCGGGCCACTCTGCTAATATTGGCGCAATGTGCAAGATTAGGGTCTATTTTGTTTATGCTGCAATTATGCAGAAACTATACATGCGACATCTTTTGGCAGTTTAAAGTATATGTACCAAGGTATTATGTCCCAAAAAATCATACCCTGATATTGCAAAGTAACAGAGGTATGAGTTTTTGAAAAAAATGGCCCTTTTAAGGGGTTTTCTAGATTTTCTCGGCGAAAAATTATCCGATCGAGGTCTAGAAAACCCCATCCTGTTGGGAGTAACGTGATTCATCCAGTACTTTTTATTGTATACGCCAAAAACGGAAAAAGTACCCATTTTTGTTGCTAATTATTGTTTAAACAATTCCACATGAGTAAATTTTGGCTGGTTTTTTGGTTTTAGTAATCTATGAGATACCCCTGAAGTAGTAGTGCAAGCAGTTTGCTGTACAATTTTATAACAAAATCTGCCGTTTTTTTCGCTCTAATGACTGGCCTATTACTTTCTAACCTAACCCCAAGATCGATTACAGATTCAGTACGGGAGACCTTGTTGTCAAGGAAAGTATAGTCATAAGTTATAACACCACGTTTCCTACAAAAAGTCATGATCTCGCATTTACTAATATTAAGCACAAGGTTGTTGTTGAAACACCAACCATCCAACCTTGCAGAAGTTTGCAATCCTCTATACTCCTTATGTGGCGATACAGTTTGATGTCATCAGCGTAAATAAGGATTTTACAGTGCCTTAGCTGGGTAACAATACCGTCAATTGATAAAATAAAAAGGAGAGGGCCAAGATGACTACCTTGCGGGACTCCAGAGGACGCTTTGATGTTCTTAGATTTGACTCCGCGGAATAGAACCTGATAGGTTCTATCGGCTAAGTACGACTGGAACCATACCACAAGGGTATGCGGAAAGCCTAATTTCTTTAGTTTAAGAACTATAATAGAGTGGGAGAGCTTGTCGAAAGCATTACTAAAGTCTGTGTAGACACAGTCAGTTTGGCAGCCAGTAACAAAGCCTCTAACTGTGTGTGAAGAGAACTCCAGTAAATTAATCTATTTGCCGAATTAAAAACGATTGTCCTAAAGGGGCAACGACCCTTCTTGATATTTTAAAGTTAACGATTATTGACAAAAATTTGCAAATTTACCAACTTATCAGATATATGAATGAACTTGATAAAGAATTGAGTTCTTTAAATAAAACTTCTCTAAACATCTTACAATTTGCTACTATACGCCAACTATGCATTGCAGTGACATTTGACACAACCATTTCCATAGTGCAAGGATCGACTGCTCAATTATCTTGCCTTAACTCCAAAGCTAGAAGTAATCTGCTTGGCTTATCCTTAACAACTGCAGACACTGACTCTAACATCTGAAATTGTTTTCCATTTTGCGATTGTGAAATTTAGTAAAAAGAAAGAGATTTGTGCTCAAATTGCAGCGATTTGCAGCAGAAATGAAGTCTTCTTAGCCTAATATGGGTAAATAAGATGCAGCATCTGCCCTGAAAAGCCAGCGCTACAGTAGAGTAGAAGTAGTAGCGAGTATAAGAAAATTGAATAACATTCGGATCCACCACCGCCATAACTAGGGTGGTCCTTCGCAACATGAATTGTAGTGTCTATGGCAATAAACATCATCACCCGACACCATCAGATACCAATTGTCTGACGATTTGCATCCCATTTACACAATCAAATAAACCGAAAACGCTTAGCTATGCGATTTCTGAGAAAATCCAGGACCCTGTGTAATAGTTTCTGTGTTGTCATTCTGTGCCTTTTGTCTTTTAGTTCGTTTTTATTTTGCTAGGATCTTGAATCCTGCAATCTCTCCTAAGATGCCAGCTATCATACGTCCGATCTCACTTGAAAATGTGAGTAATATGACGTGTTTGCTACCCTGGCAAATTAACAGAATCGGGCAAGTGAGCGACTGGCTTGAGGATGTGTAAGCTGGCAATAATGGCACAATTACAGGAATTTGCATAATGGCTGGTGTAAAGTTTAATAACGCTCGCAACACTTCAAATTTCAAATTGCCGCCCATAAATCTAGCCTTGTTAGGTCTAATAAACCTCGTTACGGAATTGCTCAAAAAAATTCCTAGAGGGGTGAAAGTATCGTGCAATGACTCCTGGGGGTGGACTTGAGACTTTTACTACTTCCGCTCGCTACACAGAAAACGGAAATGGGAGAATTACAATTTCACGGTGGGACTTACAGCTACAGATACAAGAACGTTAATCCTTGCGTTTCAGGTTATTGAAATTGAATGGCGTTTAAAATTCTCCCTACTCCTTCACTTTTATCAAAGCCATGGTTTTATCTCTTCTCGCTAAACTTTCTCTCTAGAACGCGTATGGATGTTTGTATGTATCTTCTTAACAACTTTGTTCTACACCCACAAAGCACTTGTTGTATGTTTGTTTACGAGCTTGTACATCTAGAAGGAGCGTCTTATATTGTCTGTAGTCCGCACTGGAAACAGCTTTAATTTTTGCGACAGACAAACTTTTTTAATCTTGGAATTTCGTTGCTAACATATGTCCCCATTAGTTATACCCGACGCCACCAGCTCCCCGTTCTCCAGACTGGGTTCTATTCGGGTTTTAGCCAGAGCCTTAAACATGTAACAGTGGAATTGATAGCTCATCGCAATGTTATGATTAGGGGCCATCATTCCATGCAAACAACTTTTTATTCGTTTTGGGGTTAGTTTTTTGGGTAACCAGTGCTGAAGCGGCGCTTTCATAGCTCTGTGATATCATGGGGAACACTTTTGTTTAAACTCTTATGCACGGATACCTGGTGTAAATGAATTCGGTAATGACGTGATTTGAAGGTGTTCCAGTTTGATAAAACCTGAAGTGGTTACAATGTTATCTAGTCTATAAAATTTTGTTTATTCAGTCACTTTAAGTCAATGGACAAACGGTTTTTTTATGAACTCAAAACGTACAAAAGTTATTTTTTGTTTTTATTGGTGTTGAGATCTTATCTAGAATTTTTTTCGTCGGTGACAACGTGATAGATTACTTTACACCTGAAAAAAAGGTTCACATTTATTAATAAAGACACTTGTAATACATCCGCACAGATTTATTTTTGAATTATATCAGATCATAGATTTATGTACTTCAGAATTAGATCCAATGACTAAATGCTCATTTTTAATAGTAAAATATACAAATTTCACATAATTATTCACCAAAGTAAATACCACCACACTTAATGACATTTGTCACCAATTTTTATGTGATGTACATACATACAGATTTGGAATTAAAAATTTGGGGTAACGATTCTGAGTTTTGTAGTTCCTATGAGTCAACCAGTTGCCATCGTCTCGGTAGTTTGAGGGCCAAGTTGTGCTACTACCATCCCAGAGGTTCTTAAGTCGATACTACTCCGTGGTATGGACCGTCGTCTTTTCACTTCTCCCACCTTAAATAACATTATTCTTTCTTTTATTCCTTGTGGACGTTTAAAGCTATCCGGTCTAGTTTAGGAAGATTATCAGTGCTCCCACATGCAGGGCTGTGATTGGCCAGGTTTCATTGCATGCCCACCACGCCAAAATAAAAGGTGGCTAAACTGCATTAGAACTCGCATTAGAACTCGCCCTAAGTCCTGGGGATGAGATGCCGGGCGTCGACGAGAACTGGACCCGCCTTAAAAATACTGTCATTAGTACTGCTGATTCCATCTTAGGCAGAAGTCGTAAAGATCGGAACGACTGGTTCGATAATGAATGCAAGCTGGCAACTGAACGTAAGAATGCTGCGTACCGAGCCATGCAGCAGTCTCAGAGAACACGGGCACGCGAAGAGAACTATAAAGAGCTCAGAAAAGAAGAAAAGAGAATTCACAGACGAAAAAGGAAGCCTGGGGAAAAAATCTCGTCTGTGAGCTAGAACAGTACAGAAAACGACGGCCGCACCAGGCGCGGGAGTTCTACCAAAGAGTCCGCAGTATGACGCAATTCACACCACGTTGCACATACTGCAAGGACAAAGAAGGGAATCTGATCACCGATCCTAAAGGCATCTTGGAGCGATGGGAAGAGCACTTTCATGAATTGCTAAATGGCGAGCTAACTGAGGATTCGGAGGCTCCACCAATATCTGATGATAATGCTATGCTGCCGCCACCAAGCAAGAAGTTAGCAGAGCCATCAGCCGGCTCAAAAACAACAAGGCCTCGGGTGCAGACGGCATCGCAGCGGAGCTGGTTAAATGTGGAGGGCCTACATTACACCAAGCGATTCATGAATTAATTGTGCAAGTATGGGAGCAGGAAGTGATGCCAGAAGACTGGAGAAAAGGCATCCTCTGTCCGGTACACAAAAAAGGAGATATCACAGCGTGCACTAATTATCGCAGTATAACGTTGTTGAGTACCGTGTATAAGATATTCTCCGCTATCCTACAAAACAGGATGGCCCCATACGCCAGAAACATCATAGGCCATTACCAGTGTGGCTTCAGCCCAGGCAAATCAACGACTGATCAGATTTTCACCTTGAGGCAGGCTATGGAAAAATGTCTAGAGTTTCAAAACTCAATTCAACACCTCTTCATAGACTTTAAAGCCGCCTATGATAGCATAGCCAGGGTAGAACTCTACAAAGCCATGAGAGAATTCGGCATCCCCAACAAACTGACAAGACTATGTAAGTTGACCATCATGATCAATGTGTCAAGCCAAGTAAAGGTATCCGGAACACTGTCCAGACCAATCAACATCTATAATGGACTCCGACAAGGGGACGGTCTGGCCTGCCTCCTTTTCAACCTGGCGTTGGAGAAAGTGATCCGAGACTCGGGCGTACATCAAGGGGGCACAATCCTCCACAAGTCCACCCAATTACTGGCTTACGCAGACGACATTGCCATCATTGGAAGAACAACAACAGCTGTACAAGAAGCTTTCACTCAGATTGAGCAAGCGGCAGGAAATCTGGGACTGCACATTAACGAAAGCAAAACAAAGTACATGGTGGCCTCGTCTGGAAGAACACCTAACATTGGTCCCACAATCAAGGTAGCGGAACACGAGTTTTACGTGGTAATATCATTTACCTACCTTGGGTCAATAGTAGCAGCCGACAATAGCATGGAACCAGAAATACGCGCACGACTGCTAAAAGCCAACAAAGCCTACTATAGTCTGTCAAGGCTCTTCAAATCCAAATATCTAACCATAACGTCTAAACTTTTACTATATAAGACGATGGTCTTACCGGTTCTCACATATGCATCCGAAACGTGGGTGCTTAGCAAAAAGCACTCAAACCTCTTGGGCGGAAAATACTTCGGAGGATTGTTGGCCCCGTATGTGAGGAAGGACGATTCCGGAGACTTTACAATGACGAGATCTAAGAGCGCTATCGCGACATATGTAGATATTGTAAAAAAAATAAAGCTCGGTAGACTCCGGTGGGCAGGGCATCTAGCTCGTATGAGTGAAGATGAGCCTGCTCGGAAAGTTCTCTGCGGTAAGACCTATGGGGTGCGACAGCGAGGGAGGCCCAACCTTCGCTGGAAGGATGGCGTGGACCAGGACGCTCAGAGTTTAGGGATGCCAAACTGGATGACATCGGCTCAGAATCGGGAACGGTGTTGAGAACAGTTGCGCGAGGCCAGGACCGGATCCCGGTTGTAGAGCCGATAAAGAAGAAGAAGAAACTGCCACACACATATCCGTAACGGCACCGCGCCGATGGTTTCCGTGTCAGTGGCTTCCGTGTTGTATTTTTCACTAACATTCACACAGTACCGTCTTTTCCGTATCAGTGCTCAATGGTCAACGGCATCTGGCATTTTAGCTTTGAAATTTGGATAGAGATCTCAAGTGTATCATGGAATTTAGCGTGGAAAGAGTGGGTTCGACCCAGGTGGACTCTTCGGGAAGTGTATTTCAAATTAACTTTACCTAAATTTCTGTTGAATTCTAATAAAATTCTCCGTTGAGTTTAAAAAATATAAATTAAAAAATATCGGCGGCAACGTATTTTTAAATTCTTTAAATTCTTTTATTTAACTTCACATGTATCAAATCAAATCTTGGAAGTTAAATTTGACCCACTTCCCGGTATCGGATAAAGCTGAAATTTTGCATACACGTTTAGTTTGGATGACAATGCAATTTGGCCATTTTGTAAAAATATCAAGATGGCGGTTCCAAAATGGCGGCCGATTTTTGAAATTGTGCTCCGCGGCCCTCTGACATGGGTATCAAATGAAAGGATATGACAGGTAGAACACAATTAGCTATGTAGCGTCATTCCAAATTCAAAATGGCGGCCAACACTAAATTGCAGAAAGCTTATAATAGACTAAAAAGTAGAAAATATAACAGATCAACTTCCAATTTTGCACACACTCGTAGTTCGGGTGATAATTAATGTGTATGAATGATGAGATGAATAATTGAGTTAAGGGTGAATTGAAAATAAAGAAGCAATACACGTTACAAAAAATCACAAACAAACACAGAGATGCTGCTGTCAACTAAATTCAACTACTCAAATACTGAACTCATGTCCGTATGCATAATTTCAACTCAACCCAGGTAGCAGAGCTGATTCGAGTTCAGTCAACCTTAACCCAACTCGACTCCCGTTTACATGTAGTTAGACTTGGTTTCAACTGGAGTTCAACTCATCATGTATAAGTACTAAATGCAATCTGACCTTTTTGTAAAAAAAATCAAGAAGACGATGGCGGCCGTTTTTGCAATTATGTTCCACCGAGCCCACGACATGGGTATCAAATGAATACAGTAAACTGTGTGACGTAATTTTAAATCTAATAGAATTGCCATCATAAAATGGCGAAATACATATCTATATATATAAAAATGAATCATTGTTTTGTATGTAATCGATGTTTGAAAAATTGGCTGTATGAAATGACTGATTGAGTGTGGTTTATGTTAGAAGACCTCAATAGCAAGGTTTATGTATATAGTTTTCATGATTATGTCTGTTGGTATTTTTGTAATGGCGCTTGAAAAAGAATTGTGGATATCCTTATTGGAAATTTTTTCTTCGCATTTAATTGATATGATTTGTACGTGAAATCGGTTTGTTTTATTAAATGAAATAAAAAAAAAGTAAAATCGTTCTAAAAAAGGATTGTAGCAGCGATAGTGGTGTCAAATTATAAATGCATTAACCGAAACGTAACAGTAGTAACGTTAGAGTGCGTTTACATGTTACTCTCATTAGGCTGGCGTAGACGGGTCAATATTTAACACATGGTTAACCGGTTTGTTATCATACTCTCGGGGTACATGGGTCTTGCTTCACCAAGATTAACTTATTATCTATAGATGGGATATCAACGGCTATGGCCGAGTAATGTTTCTTTATCTATAAGGCATTTGTGCATGTGTTAGTTTTTAAGCAAAAATTTTTGTTGAACAAGGTACAATATTTACCTCTCTTGCTATTGACCCAATTTTTATGTTAAAATGGACTTTATTTAGTAGTTTTCGACAAAGGCATATGTGAAAAAGAACAAAAAATATCAAAGTTGACGCAGCCGAGCGGTTACTTTAACAATTTTAGTTAGGTTCAGCAAAGAAAATCGATACAGTTCGAAACGAACGTTGGAAAATCGTTGATGCATTGTGTGTCGGAAAGCATATGTCCAATATCAATATGGTCGTCAGATTTGTTCATAACTTTTACTTGCAATCCACAATGGGATGAGACTGAATCATGGTGCATGTTAGAAATATTCAAAGCGGTATTCAAGAGCATTGATTTCTGAAAATGTAATCGGGAACAATGGTTACCCAATGTATCTTCGTCGACCGACTAAGGTCAATGGCAAAGAGATAACTTGGAAGGTTACGATTGTGAAGCTGACAATCGTTGGGTCGTACTCTATTCGCCATTATTGTCCAAGCGTTCAATGCTCTCATAAATGTTGAATTTTGCAATTCTGTCGAATCAATCAAATTCATATTCAAATATATAATGAAGGGGAGCGACATGGCTGTTTTTGGTGCTGCTAATGCAAATGCGATCGGCAAAATAACACAATATTAAATGGGACGTAATGTTAGCAATAATCTAGCGGTATGGCAATTTCTTTCATTCGCCATTCATAAAAGATATGCAACTGTTGTTCATTTGGTTGGTCATCTAGAAAATGGCCAGCGTATATATTGTACAGCGGATAATGCTGCGGAAAGAGCTGAATCGTAACCATCCACCACATTGATGGGTGCAGCGAGGCGCAACGGGTTCCAGCTAGTAATAAACTAAAAAGTAGAAAATAAAATAAAAGGTTAAAAAAATTTTTTTAAAAAAATTCTTTTAATTAACTAAAAAATGTACTGAAAAGTAAAAAATAAAAAATATTTAAAAGAAAGCGTGAAATTTCAATTTTAATGAAAAAGTTAATTAAAAGAATGGCGCATTTTTCATCAAAAAATTTTGCTAGAATTTTCTTCAAAGTGAATTGAGCAAAACAACAAGTTTAAATTAATTTTTTTTACTACGCCTTATAAATTAATACATAAAATCTTAAATATATTGAAAAATACAACAGATGATTTTATAAAAAAAATGTGAATTTTAAATTAACAAAGCAAAAAATTGAGGGTTATTGTAAATCTCACGCGATTTACAGTTATATTTTCAATTTTTGATGAAAAATGCGCCATTCTTTTAATTAACTTTTTCATTAAAATTGAAATTTCACGCTTTCTTTTAAATATTTTTTATTTTTTACTTTTCAGTACATTTTTTAGTTAATTAAAAGAATTTTAAAAAAAAATTTTTTTTAACCTTTTATTTTTTTGTGTTTTTCACAGACGCCTGAAAGTGAGGTCATCGGTACCCCCTGCGTGGGATATCTGGAAACATGTCTCGCGTTTCTCAATTTGTTTGCATGGAATTATTCGTACCGATAATTTTTTTTACTGATGCTCCTAGTACTGCACTGAAGTCACGTCACGGATATGGGTGGATCAACCCTAAGTGAACGACGTTCAGGTTTTTATGGTCCTGCTCTTGCAGTTTTGGAGTGCTTCTTGCGCAAGACCAAGGCCACTATTCGTCTGCAAGACCAAGCCTTACTTAGCTCCCGGTTATATTGCAAGGTATCATATCCCACATTATAATATACACATGTGATCATAACCTTATTCTTTAATTTTATTTTTTAATTAAAAATAACTTAGCTTTATGCACTGCCCACATGTAGTTTGGAGATATATTTTATATCCTCCAGAACGTAACTGTCTACAGCTTTGGTTAGAGTCGAACATTTACACAGGAAGTGAGTGTTTCTTCCTCGTTCGTCTCGCCGCAGATACGAAAACAAAAGTTGTGAGGGATATCCAGTTTCACAGCGTGGTCCTCTATGAGCCAATATCTCTATTTAGAAGGCTTAATGATCTTGCTTTGCAGTAAGTAGGTCAAGACCTTCAAGATATAACGCTGGTATCCAGTGCGCTGGCTATGGTAATGGTTAAAAATAGTGACTCTTCCTGGTAGGCTGCTAACCATTTCAATCTCCTAGCTAAGTGTACTCCGCCTTTTCGTTCATATATCCCCCTTTGTCCTGGAACTTAAAACAAAAATCACGTTATGCCTTCTACCGACCCTATCTAGCTGTGTTCTGCCTCTCCGCTAGCTTGAAGCGCACTGTCACTCAATTTAGATCTCCTATAGAGACTTAGATATCTATGCAAGTTTAAGGGGTTGCTCTGATTTTTGAGGCAAAAAATTGACTATTTTTGGATTTTTTTTTACAGAAAACCCTTATTATTTTTATATACAAAAGTTTTTTCATTGTATTAGATAACTTTTAGAGATCACAAAAAAATTTTTTTTTTGTTTTTTTGCCGTCATAAATAAATATGTAGCACGCGCTGAAGTTGACACCTCAAAAATAACATGGAAAACGGTTCCATCGATAGCTCCGTCCCCATTGGTCAGAATGAGAAAAGTGAAAAACGGTTTTGTTAAAAATTATGTCCTTTAGTTCGCTTGTGTCAACATTAGTAAGAATTGCATCAAAAAAAAATTTAAGGACATTTTAGGGAAAAAACGTAAAAATGCAACTTTTCTGGCCCAAAATGGGAGGATAAAATACTAATAGTAAGATTTTGAAAAAAAAATTTTACACAAGCGAACTCGACAACATCATTTTCGACAAATTGCCGAAAAAATTAAGTCAATATGTTAAATAGTTTTTTCTATATTGATGGAACCGTTTTGACAAATGACATTTTGAGAAAAACGCGTTTGAAGTTTTCGCGCGTCGAACGCCCTGCGGAAAATCAGTTTGTGCTACTGCATATAACTTTTTAACGAACAAAAATTTTGTCATAATATTTTAGGAACGTATTCTACACATATTAATAAATATAAAAAAGCAAAAAAAAAATTTTTGTTTTTTTAAAACCAAAAATCAGAGCAACCCCTTAATATTACATCTTCCTCACCGATGTATCTACACCTTGACGTGGTGGTGAGGCTTGTGTGGTCCCGTTAGGACGCCCTGACTAAGATAGATACTTAAAAGCAATGGACACAACAATGGGAATTTGTACCCCAGGTGGTAAACCTGCAAGCCAGGGAAATCCACCCTCTACGGAGGTCGGCCTCATGGATTCTGGGGGAGGCCATCTATTGCTTAAGAGGAACAGGGAAGTGGACGACTCGCATGTCAACGCAGTCACGCAGGAAAGCGTAGAAGCGGCGGCGAGCGAGCTAGTGAAGCTGAACCTGGAGGTATGCTCAGAGAAGGTGGACAATGCGATGCAGCAATGTGTCAAGAGGTCAGCCGGCTCTGGGCCTACGTTAGCGCAGGAATCCGACTCGGAAGTGAGGCTGCGAAAGCAGCTGAAGCAGAAGAGGAAGAGGGAGCGCAGAAAACAGAAGAAGGCAACTTCCTCTGTTGGGGGATCCGCCGAGTCCACTCCGGAGGAGGTGGGACCCACGAAGAGGTTTAGAGGTGAAAGTCTCTGCACCTCAGCCGTGGGTACTACTGTCGAAGAGGAGGATAAGGCCAGGGAAAGGAAGGGTGGACAACCTCAACCTGTAAAACAGGGAGGAGTCAACCCTTCTGTCTCGGGGGTCGTGCGTGCGGAGCCTGTGGCGGAGAATACCTACGCAGGCATAGCAGGCTGTGACCTCCGTTTGGGTGTGACCGACGATGGAAGGGAGGAGGGTCTGGGCACGAAGCAGGTAACCGTTTTTAAAGCGGCCCTGCTCAAGGCACTAGACTCTCTGCCTGACAACGCTGGCGACATCGGTATTACCGAGGTAGACTTGGAGGACGGGGTCATTGCACTCAGGTGCGTGAACCAAAAATCCAAGGCCTGGCTGTACGAAGCTGTCGGAAAGATGACTGACCTATGGGAAGGAGTCAATCTGAGAGTGGAGCGCCTTCACATCCTTAAGGATGTGAGGAGGATGATCATCCGAGTTCCCGGTTCGCCGGAGAGCAAGGAAACCATCCTAGCCAGATTACGCCGTCAAAATGCCTGTGTGACGGACACTTCTAAGTGGAGGGTCAGTCGCATAGGCAGATATGGTGACGCGAAAAACGGCGGTACCATTCTCACCGTATGGTGTCCGAAGGAGGAGGCGGAGGCGGTCAGGCGTGCAGGGGGGAAACTCAACTGCGGGCTGGACCTTGCCTATGTGCGATTCCAGAAGGACAAGCCGGAGGAAATGGTAGAGCCGGCCGGAAAGGCAGCTGAACAAGGGGACCAGTGAAATGGAATCCTCGTCAGCTGGGCGGGAGGTGGGCCAGTTCCGGCAATTAAAGGTTTGCCAGTTGAATCTACACCATAGCAGAGCAGCCTCAGCAATGATGACGCGAGGCTTCGGTGAGATGAAGCTGGATATTGCTCTCATACAGGAACCCTGGATCTACAAGGGTAGGATTAGGGGACTATCTGGGGGCTTTGACACTCTGTACGTTCCCAATGCGAATGAAAGAGTGAGGACGTGTGTGCTGGTGAAACACGGAGTGCAGGCGGTTTTACTGCCGCACTTGTGCACACCAGATCTCACAGCAGTACGCGTAGGTACTGGAAGTGGGGCTTTCATTCTAGCCTCAGCTTACCTTCCGTACGATTCGCCAGATCCTCCGCCCACCAGGGAGTTGGAAATTCTGGTTATTACCTGTGGCGAAAAAGGCACAGGGTTAATAGTTGGTTGCGACGCAAATGCACACAACACGGTGTGGGGAAGCACCAACGACAACCATAGAGGAGAGGCTTTGCTCGAATTTGTGGAATGCAACAATCTAGTTATTGCAAATAGAGGGGTAGAACCAACCTTCGTCGATGCTAGACGAAGGGAAGTCATAGATATAACTCTATGCAGCAACCGGATGTTGACAAGATTGACCAACTGGGAGGTGATGGATCGGACGACTATGTCAGATCACAGAGCCATTTCATTTGAGATAGAGTACGGAACCCCGGGCAGGGGAGACGGAATTAGAACAACGAGAATTCCCCGCAACACGGACACGTCTAGATATACTGAAATGTTGCGCAGGAATCTCGGGAAGCGCGTGCCAAGGGCACCGAAAACCACAAGAGAAGCAGAGTCTCAGTTGCATGTCCTGCAGACAGCGATAGAGAACGCTTTTCGAGTGGCGTGTCCTCTTACGTCAGTGGATGACCATGATCCCACACCCTGGTGGTGTATGGAGCTGGAGAAACTGAAGAAAGAGGTCAGAAAGGCTTTCAACCAAGCGATGAGGTGCAATGACCCGGTTGCCTGGGAGAATTACAAAGCCAAGAAAAGAGAAATGAAACAAACTCTGCGACGACGGAAAAGGGAGTCGTGGAGGAACTTCTGCTCGAGCATGGAGAGCATATCTGAGGCCAGCAGACTTCAGAAAATGATCTCCAGGGACCCGGTCTCCAAAGTCGGACTCGTTCGTGACCCGTCGGGAAGGATGACGGAGACGCTGGAGGAAACCAACAAGATCCTGATGGAAGTTCACTTTCCTGGCAGCTATGTCTCGGGTAAATCTTGGACTATTCGTAACAGAATGGCGACAAGGATGAACCGAGAGGAGACTAACGGGGTGGTGACGGAGGAAGGGGTGAGACGTGCAATAGACACATTCTCTCCCTTCAAGACATCGGGGCGTGACGGAATATTCCCTGCGCTGCTTCAATGGGGCAAAGATGTCATTGCACCCAGGCTTAGGGGAATATTCGTTACCTGTCTAGCAACAGGATACATTCCGGCGGTGTGGAGGGAAACCAAAGTGGTATTTCTCCCTAAGCCAGGCAAGAAGGACTAGACTACACCGAGGCGAAGTCCTCCAGGCCAGTCAGCCTAACATCCTTTCTGTTGAAAACAATGGAAAGAGTGGTGGCAGACCACCTGGAGAGTACTATGCTAAGGAGGCACCCTTTAAGTAGAAGCCAGCACGCTTACCAGGCTGGCAGATCTACAGAAACGGCACTTCACCAACTGGTGCGAGTAGCCGAGGGGGAACTGTATACCGGAGGCATAGCGATGGCCGTTATTATGGACATCGAAGGCGCCTTCGACAAGATACAGTTCAACAAACTCAAAGACGCTCTGGTGAGGCGAGAGGTCAGCCCTATGATTGTAAGGTGGGTGGACAGCATGCTGAAAAACAGAGCGGTAAGGATTCAGACAGGAGACTCGCGGCTTCGAGGGAGGGTCAGCAAGGGATGCCCACAGGGCGGGGTGCTATCGCCCCTCCTGTGGAACATCACTGTGGACACTCTGCTCAGGCGGCTAGAGGAAATGGGCGTGCATACCGTTGGGTATGCAGATGATGTAGCGATTGTGGCACGTGGCAAGTTTATGAGCACTACGGCAGATATCATGAGGAATGCACTCCAAGTGGTTGAGCAGTGGTGTACGGAACAGGGCCTCACCATAAATGCTAATAAGACAGACGCGATAATCTTCACTAGGAAGATTAAAGATCTGGATTTTCAGCCCCTCATGCTTTTTGGATCGAGGATCAAGGTGTCTGGGATGGTCAAGTATCTGGGTGTATACTTGGACTCGCGACTAACCTGGAAATACCACGTTGAAGAGAAGATTAAGAAGGCGACAAGGGTGCTTCACCAGTGCAGAAGAGTATGTGGACTAAGGTGGGGTATCTCACCAAGGTTAGCATACTGGACATATACCATGATGGTGAGACCCATCATAACTTATGCCTCGGTGGTCTGGTGGACTAAAGCCACACAGAAAACCGTCAAGAGGCATTTGGACAAGGTGCAAAGAATGGCCTGCGTAGGTGTGAGCGGTGCTTTCCGCACCACACCCGCCGCGGCATTGGAGGCGCTGTTAGGGCTGCTGCCGTTAGACCTCCAGGTGATGAAGACTGCGGCAGCCTCAGCGATTCGGATGAGACGGGATGCCGCATGGCAGGCGTCAGGAACCTTATATGGGCACATGAAGATCCTGGATCGCATTAAAGGGATTAGGGAGCTCATGATGCCCATGGAAGGGATCACAAAAATGAGGGTGACCGAAAGGTATCATAAAACCCTCATAGGGAACGGAACGCTCCCCGAAGGGAGACCGGAAGACATATATATCTTCACGGACGGATCCAAGATTGACGGCAGAGCAGGTGCGGGAGTCTTCTCGGAGGACTTAAATCTGACCTGCTCTCTGGCTTTGGGGAATTACACCTCAGTCTACCAGGCGGAAATGCTTGCTCTGCTGCACGCGCTGGATCACATAAATGAGGGTCAGGTGCAGGGAAGAAGTATCCTTATAGCACTGGACAATCAGGCTGTGATTAAGCGCATGAACCAGACAGAGATTAATGCGTCTCTGGCGTTGGAATGTGTCCAAAAACTGAACAGGTGTGCGCAACAAAACAACGTGACGCTAGCTTGGGTTAGAGGACATACAGGCATCGATGGGAACGAAAAGGCTGACAACCTGGCAAAACAGGGGTCAACCTCGGAATTCTGGGGACCGGAGCCATACTCTGCCATTGGCAGAGGGTTGGTAAGGAACTACATCGAGAAATGGGTCGCTGAGGAACACCGGAGACGGTGGGACGCTATGACCACGTGTAGGCAGGCTAAGATGGTGCTTACGCTGCCGATTACCGCAGCCAGAAGAAGGATCCTGCATATGTAAAGGAGAACCCTCAGATGGTTGGTGGCACTGATTACAGGACACGGATGTTTCAGGTATCACCTAAAAAGAATGGGAATTCTGGAGGATGACACCTGTCGGATGTGCCTGGAGGAACCTGAGACGGCCACACACATAGTGTGTCACTGTCCGGCGGTGGCGAGGAAAAGGGATGCCATAACTGGACTCCAGTGGATGGAGGACATGAGGCAGACTCCCTTCAATCAGCTGCTTGCGATAACTAGGGGAGTCGAAGTAAGGGAGCAATGGGACAACCCACTGCAACCCCAATAAGATGACTCTAGGCAGAGGGACGAAAAGGGACCCGCAAATAGTGGTCTGATTCGGTATCCCTCGAAAATCTATATAATATTACATCTTCGTGCAGGTTCGTGCTTCGATAGTAGCCCCTTGGTAGTCCCCAGATCAGAGATAGATTAAGGATCAGGAGGCCCTTAGGCTCAACCTTTGGTGCAGGCTTCATCCACCAAAAAATTTCAAACATTACCCTTTTTGTTATGTAGCATGGTTAAGTTCAGAAATCACCCTTTGTACCACTAGACCGTGGTGTCGTTCAACTCATGGTGCAATGTCTAGTAGTAAGCTTGACCTGAAAATAGAAAAAAGATAGGAAAGGTTAAGGGTAGTCTGGTGGATGCATAAGGAGAAGGCAGTGAGCCTCGCGTTTGCATTACTGGGTGTTATATGAGTGCATCCATTTTTTAACAGCCGGGTGAGTCACAACCGTCAGGGCTAGCGAGAGACAGTCTTGTTGGAGTGTTATGCCTCCTGAAACAAGTGAATCCCACTTACCAGCCGACAAAGGCTGTGACGCCAACAGTGCCAGACTACCAGGTAAACAAGGAGGTGCACCGACCGCTAGATGAAGACCCCCCTAAGCGGAAATTTGGTATCCTATTATTAACCGGTTAAGCCGGTAGGGCCTTATTAGGGCTACACAAGAAATATAACAATGCCAAATTCAGCAATAAATCATTTTAACTAAACTTGTAAAAAAGCTCTTCATTAGTATTCATGTTCTTTCTTTCTTTTTAATTTGCTTGTTTTTGTCATTTTGGCATTACAATAACACCTTGCCTCGTTTGAAGTGGGACATTGTAATGGTTCACAAGAAAAAAGAGGCACCTCATACAAGCTCGTTTCATAATCGTATCCTACCCAACACTAATTATTACTGTTGTTTAGCCAACTATGTATAACAACTATAATTATCCAAAATCAACCTAATGGACATAAGGAATTACAGAGAGATATTCGATCAGACATCCGTTTTTCAACTAATTTCAGACATCTTCATTATTTCTAATACATTCCCTTAACATTTTCAGGTGAAAAAAATATATCCGACTGATATCCGATCAGACATCCGGTATTGGCTGAAGGGAACATATTATGAGACAATATCAGAAATAGGGTCGATACTATAGAAGTACCATGAGTATGGTAGGACAGGGTAGGTAGATCCTGACAGAGCCTCCATGTGAGGATAAGGCATTACAAAACTGGGTGAGCCGGTAGCCAGAGGAGGTCGTTAAACGACATTCGAAAAAATTACCCACTGCTATGCAGTCCTCGTTGCGATAACTTTACATCTTAGCTTGGTAGGATCTGCAGGATTTGCTCCCTGCTACCGTCGCGTCGTTGGTTGGTCCTCTTGGGGCAGAGTATGACAGAAATTCTATAGGAGCCACGTGAGAGTAAAAAGTTTTTATTTTTTACAACGCAATATCATTCCCCGAACCACTTTCCCCACACTCTTCATTGTCCTCAATGCTTTCAAGAGATATTAACTTCCTAGAGATTAACCACTCAAAGGTAATAAATCCCCACAATTATAGCATAATAAAACAACAATAAAGACCCACCGTTAGCTAGATACAGACAGACAGGTTTTAACAAATCGCAACCGAGGCATGATTTTCAATTTTCCGGCCTATCAAAAATTGCCGCCATGTTGAACGTCACCAAATCCTTGAGGGCATAATTCCGCAATAAATTCTATGACAACGCTCTAAATTCTAAAATAATTGGGATATTCATCATTGCGTGGCTCTTAAGTAAATTGCAAAGTATTGTTTTGTTTTTCTCGTGATTTATAAACAATTATGAATTTCGAAAAAAAGGAACTGCAAGAAAATAAAAAGTTTGCACAAAAAGGAAATTTTTTAGGCAAAACTTTTATCTTAATTAAGGCGTTATGGGATTTATCTTATCCTTAAATTGTTTGAAGGATGAAGCAAAGACAACAGAGCACTGCGGGACATAAATTACTATCAAGGATGGTCATTGAACTTTCTGCCAACATCATGCGATTTCTGTCAGGATTTGGTCAGCCCGTTGTCGCCATCCTGCCGAGCACTGAAGTAGCAAATTACCTGTCACTGCAGATAGGCAAATTGCTGTGGCTCCTTATTAACATGGAACGGATTAATTCAATTTTTATTAAATCCTTTCCTCCCCCGCACCCCCGAAAAAAAACCATACACAAAAACACACCAATTTCGACTCAGTATGCATGGGAGAAGCACAAAGGATTCATACGTCCTTTCTTGTAGAGATACATAAAAATATCGATAATTTTTTTTGCTCCTCGCTGGAATAGATAACTATTTTCAGATACACTTATGCATATGCTTAAGTGGGAATAGGGTACACTGATGGCCCAGCTGAAGGAGCTCCAGAAACAATAATTTAAATAATCTGAACAACATTCGAATCACGTCCCGTTTTTTGATCCTGAGAAAAATGCTTCATGTACGTGCACTTATCCAGTCAGGATTTGGTGGATAGGGGTTCAGGGGTAAGTTATCAACCCTGAATTTCTCGGCGACAACAAATAGTAGAAGTAGTCTTAAACGTAATCATATTAAGCGCAGGTAATTTTATGTGGTAAAGATCCCATTCAGGTGGAGCTTCCTTGTTGCTGGGTAATGTAGATTTGTGGGGAGGGATTTGGTAGCAGTTTTGATCTACTTAGTGAATGGATTAGCACCAGCAGGGTTTTGGGGAGGATAAATAAGAAAGATTACTTTAATAACGTTCTAGTTTAATTAAAACGAGCGACGAGTTTTTGGCACAAAAATCTTAACCATGGTAGAATAATTATAATTGTAACGTGGAAAAGTTATGTTTGATTTTATTATTTTAATAGAATGCGTAAAGCTGTAAAATTGTGCTTTTTGGAAATTTAAGACATTTCAAAACAGTTCTAAGACGTATACATATTATGGAAGGCCCTAATTCAAGGGATACTATCGTTTTGTCACAATATGTTATGTAAGACGTAAGAAAGTTAGAGGTGTCGAGAGGATGCTTCAGTACCTAGAGGCCAATGAACTCTACGTTTGATTTTTAAGAAGTTGTATGAATCCGGAAATACAGTCTGCGGTCCACAATCGAGTTCTATTTATAAAAGAACTTCTATACCCAGGGGCGACGGAGCATAATGATTGTGGGTGGGGAGCACACAAACACGTAGTCGTTTAAATGTAAAAAGTTAATCGCTCAAATGAATTACCAGCTGTCTGTTGAGTTATATATGGTTTTAAATTCTATAGTTATGGGCTATGATCGAATAGCATAGCAGGGGGTGCAGAGAGGGTCTCTATGAACACAGCCCAACGGCCCTATGTAGCCCCCGTATGGATTGCCCTATGAGGCCCACACAAAGGATCTGAAACCTTGCTTCATTCGCCCCTCGTCATAAGGAATCCCCTATTTGGCCCCCTTGAGATAAAATCATTGCCTTTCGATTCGGAGTGAAAAATGGAGGCCAAACATTTTGAGAGTTTCGGCGTAGATATGTGAGTAATAACTTCCTGCATCTATATCGAAAACTTTATAGTTTAAAACACGAGTGTCGTTTTACGAATACGGTCTCCCAACTGAGTACTAATTACGTCCAATACTGCTTAGTCTCTATAATCGAACTATCACCGGTCTTTTGAGTATGTCTACCCTTCACGGTCACCAACATAATTGTATGAAATATGAAGCAATGCAACAACGAAAACTAAAGCTTTGTATGAGTTAAACTGTAGCTTAATGCTCCAGTTTCACCGGCCTTAGTTCAATAACTTTCAGTTCAATCCACATAAGTGGCTTCACTGGCTAATTCCAGTTCATGTTCAAATCGTGCTTGAAATTGTTGTTACTTTTTCGCCAGAAGTCAGAAATGCTGGAATGGTATTCCACTATTCCAGTTGATTACTCTCTTTTGAGCGACCTTTTACGTTTAACTTCAGTTCGAGACCAGTTGGTTTGTTTATCCTCAGTTGAATATGTGGAAATTGTATGCGAACAGTATCAGTATCGCTTAAGCGGTGCTCATGAGGAAACTCTTTCTAAGGAGCCTACGGAGAATGCCCTTGAGACAATCCTTTTTTTAAATGCTAGGTGGGGTTTAAAAAGCTTAGGATATACAGCTATAAGGTCTTCGCTCCCCGCCCTTGTCTATACCGTACTGTGCACGAAAAGGCGTTTGTAGGGTATGGAGTAAGCCAGTAAGCTGACCAAGCTAGTCTTGTGCTGAGGAAAAAATAATGCCAAGCAAGAAGGAGGGAAGTAATATCATAGTGTTGCATAGTGCATATTGTTGCTTGATTTTTCAAAAGCATTTGATAGTGTTAATCACGGTTTGGTTCTGAAAAAACTCGACTCCCCAGCTAATTTCTTTCTTTCTGCCCTTAACCCTAGGACCCTACACTGGGGTTCTTCAAACCCCACAAAGTTTTACCGGCCCTGGCGTTTCGGCTGTATTAGTGGTAGGGCCAAGCGATTTTTACCATTAGGAGGGGGACCTGTATAGAGAAGAGTGCTGCAGAGAAAATCTTTAGTTCTATTTTAGAAGTGACACAGTGAATATTTGTTTAAACGTTGGGGTTAGCGTAACCCCACTATTATGTAAATTTTCTGAAAATTGATAATATTCATCGCTTGCAAAAATTCTGATATCCTTCGATTCATACATTTTTTATGTGTTATTTATACCTTTTTCTTTATAGCCCAGTGAATAAGCCGGAAAATGTGGAAAAGTTGTGGAACAGCACCGATTTCAAAAATTCTTTTTTTCCCGTATTCTGTAGACGTTCAGGAACATTCATCACAACTATCCCTTACATTACCTCGAAAAATGAATAAATTAGGGTGGTTTTAGCCCTCCAAAGCACCCCCATGGATTGCATTATATTACGGAAAATCTTTGTAAAATTTATATATTTGGCCTCGAAAATCGTCTCCTGGGGGGGTTTGGGGGTCGCTGATCACGAATCCGAGGTCCATTTGTATGCAGGGGTGGTTTCAACCCCTAAAAGTACCCTTGGTTTGAGGGAATATTAAAAATGCATTATTTTGCCTCGGAAATCGTTTCTCGGGGATTTTCGGGGTCGCTGATTACGAATCCGAGGTTCATATACACGTAAAGGTGATTTCAACCCCTAAAAATCCCCCACCACCCCTCTCCCCCAAAAAACAGAAAAAATTATTATTTTGCCACGGAAATCGTATTCCCGGGGGTTTAAGGGTCGTTGATCACGAATCCGAGGTTCATACATGTAGGGGTGGTTTCAACCCCTTAAAATCCCCCCAGTTACAGAAAATATTGAAAAATTTATTATTTTGCCACGGAAATCATATCCCGGGGGTTTTCGGGGTCGCTGATCACGAATCTAAGGTTCATATGCATGTGGGGATGGTTTCAACCCCTCAAAATCCCCCCCCCCCCCGACAGAAAATATTGAAAAATTTCTTATTTTGGCTCGGAAATTGTTTCTCGGGGGTTTTCGGGGTCGCTGATCACGAATCTGAGGTTGAAATGAAAAAAAAATCAATTTGCCGAGATGAAACACGTTTCGATGAAGATTTCATGTTTCCGTCTGCCAAACTGCAATACACACAGTGCGACTAGTTTCCCAAACTCTGGGCCCCGCCTCATAAAATTAAAAGATTTTGATTTATCCCAACTGAATTCCCAACTGTCAAATCAGTTTGCCAACTGCCCCACACGCCCCGAGAGACGATTTCCGAGGCAGAAAAATAAATTTTTCATTTTCTGTCACGGGGGTGGGGGGATTTTGAGGGGTCTTGTTCTTGCAGTCTTGTCTTGTTCTTGCACGTTTAGCAAGACCAAGAACTAGACTTAGTTATGCTTGCAAGAACAAGAACAAGACAGACTGAACAAGAACAAGACAAGATTAGTCTTGTCTTGTTCTTGCGTTTGCTAATCATTACTTTTGACAATTTTCCAGGGGATCGTCTCTCTGTGTGCAATATGTATTGATAAAACCTTTCACCATGTTCATCTGATACTGCACCAACATTTTCGTGAATGATTTAAGCATTTTCTCATTTGACATTTACAGATATTGCACTGAAAGTTGAAGAAAACAAAAAGATATTAAGAAATCTTGCAAATACGAGGGCTAACACCGCCTAAAGAGTGGGCTTCCGGGGTAGAAAATCGGTAAACTTTATAACCCCTTATTAATAATCCTAAAAGGAAGCACTCTGCCTAAACCTTAAAAGGAAGCTCTCTACCTAATTATTCTCGCTATTTTAGCATAATTTACCTGTACTATTAATTTAACCCTGCTTTCTCGCAATTTTACACTGTTCCATGCGGAAAAAAATTACGGGATATTTGACGAGATACCCCACGTGTGATTTGAACAGATTCAGCTCGACTTCCTCCCCCGTTTTACCCTAACGTAATTCATGGCCCCATTCAATAGAAGTCTTGATTCAGTTTCAACCAGGAACCTCAAAAGTTCTTCAGTGATGCCATTATGACCCTACCTGAAAAATAGCGAATTATAGTAATCAAATATTTTCACACTATAAGAAAACCAGAAACTTTTTCCTAGATCTAATATACATACAGTGAGTCGGCAAAAGTATAGGTTACCTCTGAAATGAATACAGAAAAATTCGTATAACTTCTGTTTTATATAAAGTACGAGTATATAACATTTATTGTTAAATTTATAATTACTGATGGGTAGATTTAAGAAATATATAACCAAAATGTTTACTCCAAAAACTGTAAATTAATGAAAACCAAAAACTAATTTTTTAACAGAAAACACTTATGCAAAATTATAGGTACCTTCAAAAATGTAGGTTATGTATTAGTATACAGGGTGTACCAGTTACTTGACGAGCTAGGCTGTGGATAGGTCTTGGATAGACGAACAAAAAATCGTATGGATGGGGGAGGGGAAATCGTAACGGTTTAGCCGCTAGGGAGTTTTGAATTTTTTTTGGTAGAGGTTTACATATTACCCTGTATTACCCTGAAGTTATACGAATTTTTCTGTATTCATTTCAGAGGTACCTTACTTTTGCGACTCACTGTACTATGCACTATACAATGGTAAGAGGTTATGTTCCTCCAGCACCACATGCATGCAGTATTTCAATTAATTGTTAAAGTTTTTGCCACATTTTTTCCTTTCCTTGTTTGGTGTCATTTTAATTACCAACAATACAATAAGAATTGCCAGATTCAATTATCTTCTGACTATTTAGCACTGGCATTACCTATTCATGATTAAATTAATGACGCCAACGTTTCTCATGTGAAAGCGAAAACATTTTCAACTTAGTTACATAAGTATTTCAGTTTCAGATATCTAAAAATCAAAGTAAATATTATCGACCTTATCGCAAGTGAAAGTTATCTTGGCGTTATTACAAGTCGGAAATCGTAAAATCCATGCGGTACCATGATGTGCGGAACTTCTATCTAAAAAGGGGAATGTATCCGTGCTCATGGTCGCAAGTTCTCCCTTCTAAAATTTAAATTACACTTCACTTTAAAATTGAAAATATTTTTATTTCTTTTGTTTTTTTGTTTTTTTTTCTCTTTGTAGTGCTTAGTAACGACTGAGAATGAAAAGTGCACCGCCAATATCCATGCATGCAATTCTTTGCACCATGCCCAAATGCCTCTTAATTGTTTTCTCTTGCCACTTTAATATGATGACTACACCTTTTCTGTAAAAAGTACCTGCAACTGTTAAATAAAAAAACTAATTCAGGCATAAAAATTTATATCCCTTCAAAGTAGACACTCAGTCGATGCAATACAAATATGACAGCAAGTTCCTCGATACTTCTTGTACTACTACGATAGAACATTTGACTTCGGCGATCGAATGGGTGATGGATGACTTCGTTGCTAATTGTACTAACAGGCAAAAGCAGAAGAGTAGGCAGGGAATATTATCGGGAAAGCATGCCGAGCAGTGAATTCAAGCCACAGACCACTTGGATGGTGTTCCCTATTTTATGTGTAAGTCTAAGCCCCCATGTGTCACCCTTTGTACTACCAGTTCGTCATGTCGTACACTTCAATGTCAGGTGTCTGGTAGTAAGCTTAGCTCAAAGGATAGAGAAAGGATAACATAATTAAAAGGAGTCTGGGGGTGCATGGTGAGATGGAGATGAACCTTGCGTTTGAACTCTTGGATGTTGTAAGCGTTCGGGAATACTGACTGTGGGAGGTTGTTCCACAGTCGAGTTGTTCTCGAAAAGAACGAAGCTCTAAACTGTTGTGTGCGTGGAAATAAGGGCTGTAGATAGTGAGGATGAGCCGAAAGAGCTAGTCTTGTGCTGCGGGAAAAACATTGCTGTGGAGGCAGGAGGTTATATATTTCGGTGGAACAGTCTTTATGGTAAATCTGGTAGAATTTCACCAGAGCCGCTACATTTCTGCGGTGGTTTAATGAATCAATTGCGTAGCAAATGACACCATCGCCAATGAGTTAGAAGGTGTAGTTTTGCACAGGGTTTAAATTGCTGCAGCAATTTTAATACTGTTGCTGTTGACTTTGCTTTGCTGCCAAGAAGACCACAGAATTTACTTTGCTTTGCTTTACAGCAATGATGCTGTTGCTTACAAATGCTGGAGCATGCTGTTACGGCTGCGAATGCTTCACATACACATACAAAAAAAGTTTCCAACCCTCTAAACAAAAATAAAATAAACAAAAATTTTTCGCAGCAAAGTATTTTAAAGCCGAAGGATTTGCAGCCGGACCAGAATGCTCCTGAAAGTAATTTGAAATTAACAGCATTCGCAACAATTGGGAACAAACAGCTTTCACAGTCATCAGCAAAGTAAGCTTACAAATATGTGCTTTGCTTTAAGTTTACTTTGCTTTCAAACCCTAGCTTTGCACGTTGTCCAGCCACGCGAAGGTGGTACTGGGCGCTCCTGCCCAGAGATACGAGTAGAATTCGAAGCGGGCCGAATGGAAGATTTGTAGATTATAGCTCTAGCCGACGGCTGAAGGAGGAAATTGCACCTTTTAAGGAATCCCAAGCATTGTGATGCTTGTTTTGCGATTTAGAATATGTGATTACTCCAACGCAGATCTTCTGTTAATGTCATGCCTAGGATATTGAGAGATGGTTCTGCCATCAGTTCACTGAAATGTTATTGTTATTTTGTTTTCCGTGCGTTGAATTCGATACGATTCTTGAGGCCCAAATTAGTTCGATGTCCCTATTGATTGAAATGGGCATAAGGTCTCGATCAAGCAGACAAGGTCTGACACATGGTTGTTTTGCTTTTTCGAAGCTATACGAGTAACGCAGAGTACTGTCGTCAGCAAAGCTGTGAATAGAGTTGGATGGGATTGAGAGCAGGTCATTTATGAAAACTAGGAAAAGAGCTGGAGATAGAATTAAGCCCTGGGGAGCCCTGCAAAGATGGTATGGAGAATAGATTCGACGCCGTCAAATACTACCTTGACCTGCCCGTTTAGAAAGTGAGCTCTCCATCCAATTCTTTAGAAGAAAGTCAATGCCAATAGCTTGGAGTTTACTCAATAGCGGGGTGCCAAAGGCCTCGGAGATATCGAGAGAGCTTAACGTAGGATATCAAAGGCCTTGGGGATATCAAGAGAGCTTAACGTAGGATAGTTAGGTATCGATCGTCTGAGCTGAATCTAGTTGAATGCTCATTAGTATTTGATTCGATTTTATGAAAAACCTATTGTATATAAAAATGAATGTCTGTTGGTTTGTAATGCGACATTCAAAAAGTAGACCGCCGAATGAACTGAAATTTTCACAGAATCTGCGTTTTGACTAAATCTGGGTAAACAGCATCCCGATTAAAAATAATTTCATGGTTAATTTCCTTACTAGCACGCACGCGCCCGCAGCTAGCACGCATAGCGAACAAACAGGCACGCCACAAAAGTACGTACACTCCCGCCACAGGTACGCACGCTCCCGCCACAGGGATACACGCTCCCGCCACTGGCACGAAAATCTAAAAATTTGTTCGCTAGAGGAATGCACTCTCCCGCCACAGGTATCCACTCTCCCGCCACACGCACGAAAATCTCAAAATGTGCCTGATGACGACTTTACATACATATATAATACTCTTCTCCATCTTTTTTAAGAGGCATAGAATTTTTATTCTACGAAAAAAAATTGTTTTCTTTCATTTTAAATTTGAGTTTCGTGCGTGCCAGCTGCATGCTAGCTGCGGGCTAGTGTTATTTTCACTCAGGCGTGCATGCTAGCTGCGGGCGCCGTGCGGGCTAGTGCATGCCAGCTGCGTGCTAGCTGCGGGCGAATTTCATTTTTACTCGTGATTTATAATATTCGTGCGTGCCAGCTGCATGCTAGCTGCGGGCTAGTGTTATTTTCACTCAGGCGTACATGCTAGCTGCGGGCGCCGTGCGGGCTAGTGCATGCCAGCTGCGTGCTAGCTGCGGGCGAATTTCATTTTTAATCGGGATAGCACGATTGCGATCCGATAAGTGGCACCGAAGAAAAGAAAACGTTTTTACTGGCTCCATATAAAGGACGTTGTCGAGGAATGGTGTCTCAAATGCATGATCTGGGCCGCAGCTAGAGGCCCGTGGACCAAACTCTAAGCGAAAATGCAGCAGTACAATGTTAACCAAGACTGATTGCCGATTGACTTGTTGGGAGTATTCCCAGCAACAGATATGAGCAACCGTTAGTCATCAAGGACTCCTCCAGTGGCGGAAGTGCATCCCATCTCGAGTCACGAAGGGTGCTTTCAGTAATGCAGTTTGCGCATAGTTACTTTTGTAATAGTTTTATTAAAGCAAGCATGCGTTCACAGACTTCATAAATGCAAACATGCGAAACAAATGTGCTCATCTTTGCAAGATTTTCGAAAGCCCTGCGAAAAGTTTCAAAGCAGAAGAGAAGACACTTCGATGTCAAATGTCAAAGTGATGGTTGAAAACGAGGGCTTTACTCGTAATTTGATGGAATGGTGGAACGCTTCAACAGACCATTGGTCAACATCTAAGGAAGGTTGTTAAAAATTCTAACGCCAATGCAACAACCGCTACGTAAAATATCGATCGACATCACCAGCTGATGAAAATCCAAACAATTAAAATTTAGACTTGGACTGACCGCGATCTCAAAACGAACGAATTTACCAAAACGGAAAACCGATTAATGTATTTTCAAACGATAAATAAAATTATAACGAGAATTTTAAAGAACGTGTGTGTTTTATTTAACATTTGGTGCCGAAACCCGGGAAAGTTTACCGCGGAACGGAAAATAAAAAATAATAAATATGGATCGAGCGGCATATCGTGGGCAAATTACAAAGCTAACAAAGGCCATTAACGAATATTTGCAAAGTTCGGAATCGAAGCCCAACGAAAATATGGACAACCTGGATGATATCGAGGAAGAATTATCTTCTTATAAAGAACGGCTGCAGGTTGTTAACGAAAATTTAAGAAGGGTGAACGAAGAAATGAAATTACTTGTTAAGCCTGAAGAAGCTAAGACGGAATTTGAAAAAATAGCGGAATATGATGACAATGCCGTTAACACCTTAGCTCGTCTAAAAGTTCGATTGGACAAAATCCGTCGTTTACAAGAACCTGTGGAAAGGCCTTCAGCTCATCGTGCTGAAAAGCAAAACAGCGTCAAATTACCGAAATTACAATTAAAGAAATTTTCTGGTGATCTAAAAGAATGGCTCCCCTTTTGGGAACAATTTAAGGCAGCCGTCCATGACAATGTCACCTTCAGCACCGTTGATAAATTTAATTATCTCTTGTCCTCTCTAACAGGAAAAGCAGCTGATGTAGTAGGTGGATTCACAGTCACACCAACAGAAGGTTGTTATGAAGGAGTGATAGCTTTACTGGAAGAAGAATACGGTGATCGTGAAAAAATCATTGACACCACCATGCAGCAATTAATGTCGTTGAAACCTGTATTTTCAAAAAACGACGCAAAAGGGTTACGCGGTCTTTATAATTCAGTGATGTCTGGTACACGATCACTTACAGCATTAGGAATTCCATCTAGCCACTACTACATCATGCTTAAGACAATCATATTACGATGTCTTCCAAATGACCTTCGTGTTGATTTCCATCGATATTACTCTGGCGATCGGGATAAATCAGAATCCGGTGCAGAGTCATGTGACGTCACAACGACAGATGCCGATAGCTCTATCGAATTTGAAGGAGATAAACAAACAAAAGCTCTCCTTAAATTCCTAAGAAAAGAGGTAAACTCATTAGAAAGGTCGAATGAAGCAAAAGGGACAGCAGGAAAAACATATTCGAAGTCGTTTAGCACTGCAGCCAATTTGTTTACAGCTATCAAGGAGCCGTGTTTGTTTTGCAAATCCAACAACCATTCTCCAAATGCTTGTGATGCTGATAATTCTGTTGAAGAACGAAAAAAAATATTATTTACAGAGGGAAGGTGTTTTCGATGTGCACAGCGGGGGCATCTTACAAAATTCTGTAGAGTGCCTAATCTTAATTGTGAAAAGTGCAAGGGAAGACATATAACGTCAATGTGTGATCCAACCTATAAAAGAGTATCAAATCCGGTCAAAGCAAAAACAAATAAACAACCACCGTCGGCATTAAATTTATATGCCGCAAATTACCAATCCAAAAAAATGAAAGTGCACTTGCAGACCGCCTGGCCTGTGTATACGCCTCAGCAAAAAAAGCTCAGCCGGGTTTATTCGTGCGGTTGATATTAGATGGTGGAAGCCAGTTATCGTTTGTGCGTGAGAAAATCGCCAGAGCACTGAATTTACCGGTAATTGGTACTAAAGAAATGAGTATTATTCCCTTTGGTGAAAGCAGCAAACCTCCAGCGAAACAATACGAAATAGTGAGGATATAT
Organism: Thereva unica; assembly: GCA_949987705.1. NCBI lineage: Eukaryota > Metazoa > Arthropoda > Insecta > Diptera > Therevidae > Thereva > Thereva unica. Next base: position 126,000,692 of record OX465283.1, on the reverse strand, counting down.
TTGAAAGGGCAATATAATGATAAAGTTTCGTTTTTAGACGCAATTGTCGTTCCCGAAATTTGTATTGATGTATTAGCTACAGCCGATTATCGCGATCATAACTACCAACAATTAAAATTAGCGGATGTTTGTTTAGATAATTCATGTATGGAGCAAGGAATTAGTATCCTAATCGGTGCAGATCAGTATTGGAAATTCGCAACAGGTGTTATTAAACGTATCTCGAAAACATTAACGGCGATCGACACAGAATTTGGTTGGACACTTCATGGACCTGCAGAAGACTCCAGTGGCAGATTACAGTCTAGCATAACTATGCACATTTGTTTTACTAATGATTTTGATTTTAGGGATTTTTGGAGGTTAGACGCATTGGGGATAAACAAAGAAGAAGAGGTGGCTGATGATTTCACGAAAAGTTTTAAAGAAAATTGCATCATTAGAAAAAAGGAACGGTACGAGGTTTCTCTACCGTGGAAATCAGTAATTAAGCAATTTGAAAACAATAGAGCTAGTGCCTTAACGAGATTTTATTCATCCTTGCGCAAATTATTGAAAGAGCCACAGAGACTACTCGTATATGACAATGCAATGCGTGAATATATAGATAATGGGATAGCGGAGGAGATAGAGGAAAATATCTCCTGTAAAAATGAATACTACTTGCCCCACAGACCTGTATATAAGAATGATAAAGTAACGACTAAATTACGCATTGTGTTTGATGCATCGGCACACGCTGGTGAAGCATTATCTTTAAACGATCAACTGGAGAAGGGTTCTAATTTATTACCGGATATTCTAAAAGTATTACTAAATTTTCGACTAAGACGAATCGGATTGACTGCTGATATAGAGAAAGCATTTCTCCAAATTTCGCTGACAAAGGAGGATCGTGATTCGCACAAATTTTTTTGGTTCGCGACTAGAATTGGAAGAACGAGTAAGCTTCCTGAATTGCAGATTTACAGAATGACGCGTGTTACATTTGGCGTTACTTGCAGTCCTTTCCTGCTGAGTGCAACAATCCAAAAACATCTGGAATTAGAAGAATGCTATTATCCGGAGTCGTGCAAAATTCTTCGTGAATGCTTTTATGTGGACGACTTGGTTGCTAGTGTTGATGATGAAGCGGCTTGCGAAAAATTATATAAAGAAGCTAATATGATAATGAAAGGAGCTTCCATGAATTTAAGAAAGTGGAATTGCAGTGATGTTAAATGTCGAAACTTGATGACTGGAGCTCATGGAAGTCCCGCAATTCAGAAAGTTTTAGGAATACCGTGGAACGTTTCTCTGGACGAAATATCTGTAGATGTAGAATCAGTTAACAGGTTTCTTAAGTCACTGAGCAGAGGAACGAAGCGCAATCTCTTGCAACTCATCGCTCGAATATATGATCCAATCGGCTTGGTAGGACCTTACGTTATTAAGTTAAAGATTTTGTTCCAGTTAGCTTGGCGTTTGGGTCTAGAGTGGGATGAAGAGCTGCCGAACGACCAACTTAAGACTTGGCAAGAATGCTGCGATTATCTTCCACATTTGAGAGAAATTGTTATACCTAGATGTGTCAGTGGCGTATTACATCCATCGCAGCAAGAATTACATATTTTTTCTGATGCAAGTCCCAAGGCTTATGGTTGCGTGGCTTATGTTAGAAATATTTCTAAGTCTGAGGTAGTAGCGGTGCGATTTCTGTGTGCTAAAAGCCGAGTTTCCCCTTTGAAAGAAGATGGACCTTCGGATGTTACTATTCCCAGGTTAGAACTGACAGCAGCGCTTATTGCCTCAAGATTATGTGAGTATTTACATAGCAAGTTAAAATTGAACATTACTACATATCTATGGACGGATTCTAAAATTACATTATATTGGATTCGAGGAAAGCCTGAAAAGTGGAAGCAGTATGTATCTAATCGAGTTAAAGAGATTCATCGACTTATAAAAATTGATCAACGGCGATACTGTCCCGGTAACGAAAACCCAGCGGACTTAGTAACTAGGGGGTTAAATGGCAAACAATTAACGAAGATTTCGATGTGGCTTAATGGTCCATCGTGGCTACAAGAGTTTTCAAATAAATGGCCACTACAAGATTTTGATTGTGAAAATTTCCCAACTCCAACTTTCTTGGTAAACCAGGCTGAAACTGAATTGCAAGCCCAAGGAGGTATAGACGTTTTCAAACCTCGTGACATCCCGCGCATCTTCCCCAGCTAAGCTCTTAAAAATGTTAAAAAGTTCAGACAAAAGCTTCACTTAACTCCTCCTATCAAATCACTTGCTGCCATGTAATCAGTCGCGACTGCGTATTGCTAAAGGGAGGTGTATTTCTCTGGGACTTCGATGATTATTTAAAAAAATTACAAATTATGACTGAAAAACACCCGTTTTTATATATTTTTTTTATTTTAAGGTTTTTATATTTTACACAAATGCCACAGAAATAATTTGTAGTAATTTCTACTAAAAAATACGATATTTGTGTTTTTATCACTTTGATTACTAGATTTTTGACATTTTCCGCCAGTCGCAAGCGCGCTTCTGCCCGGGGAGGTTGTGTTGCTTGCGGCTGCGGAGAACTCTCAATTTATGAATGAAAATGCTCATATCTTTAAAAGAATTTTTTCCAGCAATTCTTTTAATTTATTTTAAATTTAGGGATGGGAAATATTTAGCATAATTATAGTAAAATTATGCTTATTACGATGGATAAACTGCCTTTGTTGAGCAGGAGTTTTACATGTATTTCAAAGCTCTGCTCAATACATATAAAGATTACTTAACTTTATTCATCCGGCATGCGCACATCCCTTCCCAAATTATGTTGTTGAGTTTTTTCTGCGTTTGTTGCCTTTTTAAGTTAAAAGAGGGGAAATGATAGAACAAATTTTATGAAATTGGGCAACGAGGTGCGCAGAACCCTTCAAATTATTTGTGTCACGGAGTTTGAAAACTTCTATAACTGTTTAGTAGAACCATTATTTTCATTTACAGATTGTAGCGACTGGAGAAAGCTTTTAAGAGTAACAGCATATGCTTTGCGTTTTATAGAGCATACGAAGAAGAGAATCAGAAGAGATTCAAGGTATTTAGTGACAGAAGAATTAGAAAAGGCCGAGTATTATTGGATTAAGTATGTACAGCAGAACAGTTATTCGGAAGAAGTGCAAGCACTTTTAAACGATAGAAGTTTAAAATCTTCTTCTAATATTTTTACATTATCGCCCTATTTAGACGATGCAGGTATATTGCGGGTTGGCAGCCGATTACGATTTGCTTCTGATGATGTTAACGTTCACAGTCCAGTCATCCTTCCAAAATGTTCTCATTTGAGTCAACTCATAGCTCGGGACTTACATATACGTACCATGCATGGAGGAGTTAATGTTGTTCTCTGTAGAATCAGGGAGAAATATTGGATTCCCAAGGCGAGGCAACTAGTGAAAACTATCGTGGGACAATGTGTATTGTGCAGAAAGATGAATAGTAAGCCGATTTCTCAACCCTTTGCACCTTTACCACGAGACAGAGTAATTAGTACACGGCCCTTCGAAACTACTGGAACTGACTTCGCCGGCCCGCTTTATACAAAGTCCTTGGCCGAAAATTCTAGTAGAAAATGTTATATTATGCTTTTTACATGTGCGGCTGTTAGAGCTGTTCATTTAGAATTGCTGCCTGACTTAACAACGAAAGGCTGTTTGATGGGACTACGACGTTTTATAGCTAGACGAGGCGCCCCGCGAACTATTTACTCGGACAACGCCCGCACTTTCAAACGCGCTTCAAAGGAATTATCGAATCTAAGCAAGTTTGTAGCTGAAGAACAACTTCACGACTTCGTAAGTGGAAAAGGAATCACATGGAAGTATATTGTTGAACGAGCACGGTGGGGTGGTTTTTGGGAAAGACTAGTGCGAAGTGTAAAAACTTGTTTGAAGATGGCTATTGGACGAGCTACCTTGGATGAAGAAGAATTAAGGACATTATTGACCGAAGTTGAAAGCATTGTAAACTCGAGACCGTTGACTTATGTTTCTGAGGACCCGTTAGATTTAAATCCATTATCGCCTGCGCATTTCTTAATAGGAGAACCGTCCTTTCTGATTTTGCCTGAAGCTGAGATACGAGGCTCAAACGACATTCGCCGAGCGTGGACTGAGCGACTTAGATGCGTAAATTTTTTTTGGAACCGATGGAAGATCGAGTATCTCCATCAACTACGATCTGCCCACAATACTCCGAGAAGTTTTTCATCGCACATCAAGACGGGAGACATCGTTCAAGTTTATGACCCGCTTGTCAGGAGACAGTATTGGAAGCTAGCGGTGGTTGAGAAAGTGTATCCAGGAAGGGACAACAAAATTAGAGCTTGCGAGATACGTTTTAAAGACAGAAAGTTAATGAGGAGACCAGTACAACTGCTTTATCCTTTGGAGATAAATTAATTGCCATCGCGCGGCCGGAGGATGTTAAAAATTCTAACGCCAATGCAACAACCGCTACGTAAAATATCGATCGACATCACCAGCTGATGAAAATCCAAACAATTAAAATTTAGTCTTGGACTGACCGCGATCTCAAAACGAACGAATTTACCAAAACGGAAAACCGATTAATGTATTTTCAAACGATAAATAAAATTATAACGAGAATTTTAAAGAACGTGTGTGTTTTATTTAACAAAGGTGGTTAACGACCATCAGCCTGATTGGGACAGTTACATACCGCTCTTCCTAATGGCATGCAGGACTGCTGTCCACAGTTATACCGGCCAGACGGCTGCAAGGATGATCTTCGCGAAACAGATTACGCTGCCAGGAGTTTTAACCCTTAATCACTCGCATTGGGTGATTGAGTACCCCAATGGGATTTTTTTAGCAATACTTGGCACTACTGCAAGTCTGGGCTTTGGCGCTTTTTCAAACCTCATTTATTTACCTAATTTAATTAGTTATTTACTCCTTTTTTTAATAAATAAAAATATTTAATTATATTTATAATTCTTAAAGCACTGTTCATTTATTTACCTAATTTATTGTTAAAAAACGGATGGGGTACAAAATACCCCGCGCGAGTAACTACGGTAAGAAGTAGGGCGCGAGTGATTAAGGGTTAAAGTTTGTAATCGTGCTAGAAACACGCCAACCACTAGCGAATACTACTTTGAACAAGGAAAAAAATTAACGGAAATCCACGAGACGGTCGGACGGGGAAATCTGCAATCTGTCAGCGGCAGAATGAGGACCCGCTACGACGTTAGAGCGAACAAAGATAAATTTAGCGAAGGCGACCAAGTGTGGCTATAGAAACCTCGACGAACAAAAGGGAAATCACCAAAACTACAAAAGAACTGGGAGAGCCCCTACACTGTCATAACGAGGATAAAAGGTGTTAGAAAATGTTTCGCATAAAACGCTTTCTAGCGGCGAAACTATGCTGAATTCGGAAAGAACAGTCAAGGCAAGGACAATTTATTCTCAATTGGTACAGGTCTTATAGCTGTAGGAAAAATTTCTTCAATTTTCCTAATTTAAGCGAACTAAATTCTTGATTAATTTTTTAATTCTTCCGGAAAATCATTGTCATTCTTAATTTGTAAATCCTTGAAGAAAATAATTTGATGATCAACTAGGTCATTACACTAGTATTATCACAAAAAGATAACTCATAATTCCTACCGAGGGTACCCCAAGAACATAATTACATACTCGCATTTTCAAGACATTGAATGATCCACAGGATTAAGATTTGTGCAATATTATAGAAAAGCTGTAAATGATGAAGGTAGACGGAAAGAGTATTTGCAAAAGTATGACATATCCCAAAAACTTGTTAGGATATTATGAAAGTTATTAAGAACTTGTACTTTTAATAAATTGTTCTTATTTTTTTGATAAATTTGCATTGCACTATTTGAGTCCGTTTTAACAAGGATTAATGCCGAACAATACGGAAATTGTGAAAAATTAAATCTTAAAGCAAAGGGTGAAAGTAGTACGTCTGAAAAATATAGGTCAGACAGCTTTTGCTTCTTTAATCATTATACTCTAAAGTAGGGGATGAAGAATAAATCTCTCGAACATAATTGGTAGGCTTTCATTAATCATATTTTAATTTTAACCCTTTACGCTGAATAGTAACCTATTTTAAATTGTAAATCGTACTATCTATATCTATACTGCAGAGTAGAGAGGATGAACATCGTATAACATTTTCATTGTAAGTTCATAAAGGTTTCGTTTTAGCACGAATTAAATTTAAAGGCTTAAACTTCAATTATTTTCAAATACAGGATCCGTCATTCGAAGTGCACTAATTAAAAATGCTATAGTCAGGAATTAACGCAAAGGACTCATCAACGTCCCAGGATTAGTAATTCAAGGAACTACGATACGGTGATAATGACTCCAGATGAAACTTTAGGGTAAGTTTTTGTGTGTTGATGTGTGATTAACTATCGGATTTTAAATTGACTTAGATTATGCTCCTTTAACCCCTCATGGGAGAAATGGCTCTCCGGCAGACTCTGTTTTGCACGATAGCTTACAACTTCGGCTTGGATCTTCCAGTTGTTTCGGATTCTGCTAATAGGATTTTCTTCCATGCTCGGAGTAGCAGACAGCGAAAGTGCAGATGACCCGGAAAAGGTTACGCCAGATTCTAAATATTGGAAAAGAACATCCTAAGAAGAATATTTGGTCCTCTAAGGGTTGACCCAAACTGTTTTGTGTCATATGGACGAGCCCTGACAGTCTCACACAGAGACCTGCGGCAACTCAGGACTGTGGTGGATATTGTAACGACAGAATTAAGAGCCTTGAGGGGCGCCTGGCTATACGATAAAATAAATATATTATTATACGAGATATATAATTTCTTCTCAGCCAATCGAGACCCTGTAAGACGCTGCAATGGTCGGATAAACGTAGGGAGGTATCTATATTCAATGCCTCGTAAAAGATACCACCACCTATGCTGTTCCCAATTTTCGAGCCATCTGTGTAGATACATAATGCCCCAGTCGGGAAAACCCCATCTAACCAGTCATTTCTGGCAGGAATAATTGTATTGAAACCTTTCTCTATCGTTTACGCAGGTGTAGAGTAATGAAGGTTGACCGCAGCGGTAGCGATCCTGGAAGCAGTCCAGGCTGCTATTTACTCGGCATGTATATCCAAAGGGATAAGACGCAACAAGACCAGCACAGCTTTTGGGGTTCTTCTCATTGTGCCACTAATACAGAGCTCAGCTGTTCTTTGGACTCTGCAGAGTCGGGAAATCGGAAAGTCTATACTTCCTTGTAAAGATCACTACTTCAGTCTTAGCTGGTTTAATTCATAGACCCTTTGTAGCAGCCCAATGAACAAGAATGTCCAATGCTCGTTGCATTACCTTGCATACGGCATACTGCGTGGGCGCAAGAATTTTTCTATCAATGCTTTGCTTAATATGAATCTCCACAAGTCTTTCGAGGAACTTGAGGAGAAAGGATGTGTGTTTATATAGGTCCCGAATGCTTGGATTGTGGTAGGAGCTTTTACCCGCTTTCGGAATGAAAGCCACCTTCGTTGATTCGTCATTGATGACGAAGGAACTCCTAAGATTTGGATATCCTCTTCGGATAAGAAAAGAGGGTCTTTTGGACTCAGGATTGGTAGGTGAATACCCTCAGGCACCATAGGATCTGCTACTTCCGTTCCTTTGTCCCCGCAATGCCAGGCACATTGGGCTCAGCTACTTGGGTAACTGTGGCACTCGCAATGCTAGGTACGTTGGGTTCAGAAACTTCCATACCTATGGTACCCATAGTACCCGAGGGCTCACTATCTGCAACCGCAGGTGGAGTAGTTGAAGCCACTCCACTCTGATTGAGGAACAAGATATTTATTTTGAAAGTTCTCAGAGTTATGGAAAAGAAACGTTACTTACTACCAGATGTCTCCAAAGGTCCTAGCGCCTTATAGCACTGGACAATCAGGCTGTGATTAAGCGCATGAATCAGACAGAGATTAATGCGTCTCTGGCGTTGGAATGTGTCCAAAAACTGAACAGGTGTGCGCAACGAAACAACGTGACGCTAGCTTGGGTTAGAGGACATACAGGCATCGATGGGAACGAAAAGGCTGACAACCTGGCAAAACAGGGGTCAACCTCGGAATTCTGGGGACCGGAGCCATACTCTGCCATTGGCAGAGGGTTGGTAAGGAACTACATCGAGAAATGGGTCGCTGAGGAACACCGGAGACGGTGGGACGCTATGACCTCGTGTAGGCAGGCTAAGATGGTGCTTACGTTGCCGATTACCGCAGCCAGAAGAAGGATCCTGCATATGCAAAGGAGAACCCTCAGATGGTTGGTGGCACTGATTACAGGACACGGATGTTTCAGGTATCACCTAAAAAGAATGGGAATTCTGGAGGATGACACCTGTCGGATGTGCCTGGAGGAACCTGAGACGGCCACACACATAGTGTGTCACTGTCCGGCGGTGGCGAGGAAAAGGGCTGCCATAACTGGACTCCATTGGATGGAGGACATGAGGCAGACTCCCTTCAATCAGCTGCTTGCGATAACTAGGGGAGTCGAAGTAAGGGAGCAATGGGACAACCCACTGCAACCCCAATAAGATGACTCTAGGCAGAGGGACGAAAAGGGACCCGCAAATAGCGGTCTGATTCGATATCCCTCGAAAATCTATATATAAAGGTCCTAGCGACTCCTTGCTAATAACAGGTGTAACCGCTCTGATGTCACTTTTCGGATCCTCCAGTTTCGTAATCTTCCAAGTTGGCCCCTGTTGCTGTGAGTTACTCAACCGAATTATATCCAGAATAGTCTGAGGCTCGGCTAATTCTGCTGGGTTCCAGGAATGCGGTCTCGGTCGACTCCGTATCTCCTCCCTCATAACGACTTTGAATTTAGCTCCTGGCCATTCTTCCCCGATTCTGGACAAGGCTATTTTATAGAGATCGACAGATCTCTGATCGGCACATACGATAAGCTTTACGTAGCCCTAATGCCATCCGCCATCGCGTCAGTAAGAAGAAGTGCCAGAATTATCCTGAAGAATTGGGAGGAAAATTGTCCCGAGTCTGACCTCAATTTTCCTCCATTGATCAAGCAGAATGGTTTTCGTCGATAACGGCATCACGATTTGACCTTTTAGCACTTGACTATAGGTGTTAGTAGTAGGAGAAAGTAAATTGTTACTCTTACTACTGCAGTCAGACTGATTAGTACCTCAAGGGCCCTCTAACGCTTTGGTGTTGAGTTGCCAGTTGGAAAGTGGGCTCGCTGACAACCTGCGTCGCCCACCTTAATAAAGCTTGCTGCTTCTCGGTGATCTCACCCTTCGCAGCTGCACTTCAATCGCATACTGTATGAACAATTTACTGCCTGAGGATCGACTGAAGCAGCTTGAGACTCGCTTGTCTCTATGATGAAGTACGCAGCTCTCTCAACAGCCAAGTTTGCAAACTATCGGAGGATTTAGTGCCACAAGTACCGGATTTTAGTCGTCCCTCTCCGTTCACCGACAGAACTCCACTTATTTGTCTGGATAACATCCCTCTTCCTGTTGTTGATAAGGTCCATAATCTTGGCATTGCTATTAATGGTAAACTGGCCTTGTGATGAAGTCTCACTAATGCTGTCCAAGATTTATGGGACATTACGTAAACTCTGACTTTATGATAGGCTCCTATCACCCACTATTTAAAGTTTATTCGTTCAAAGCTTGTAAAATCTCTATTTTCCCACATTTCCTGTATGGCTCACTTGTTTACATTGTAGATGATTCATCCTGTCGTCAAAGTCTCTTCCCTCTTCTACTTTCTAATAGCCATAGTTCCCTTTTCCTATATACTATGAATAACCTTTTCATAGCTCATAACTGTAGTATGTTTACTTCCTTAGACTGTGCTCAACTCTGTTAGGTATTAAGCTTAGGTTAGGTATATTGGGAGTCAGTCAAATGTCTGCTACTTATACCAAATAAAAGGACACCGGATCACTTAGAGACAGGGCCGGATTTACAAATTGCGGGGCCCCAAGCACAACCTCGTGATGGGGCCCCCCAACAATGACTACTGTAGTTACGTTTAGTTTTAAATTTATTATTTTAGTCGCAAAACTATGACGGTTGTATATTTGATTCGCAAAAGAATATTATGAAAACACGATGGCCAAACAATTTTTTTACTTCCCTTTTATCTAAAGACGAACCAAACAAAATATAAGAGGCGCGGGGCCCCCTGAGGGTAGGGGCCTCAAGCAATTGCTTGTTTTGCTTGTTGGTAAATCCGGCACTGCTTAGAGAACAATCCCAATTATCTTGCTTTACGATGTTGGGTGTAGGAGTCATTAAGATATTGGGTATAGGAGTCAGTCACAAATTAAAAACTTTGCCAAACGTCTTTTTGTAAACACGCTGTATCTTAGTGGAAAGTGCGGATAGGCCGCCTCTCCGCGGAATGACCCCTTATAGATAGATACTATCTTAGTCTGAAAAAAATTGCATAGAGAACGGTTTAAGCCTGTGCATTGTGAATCGTGATTTGGTAAAAATTATAGTGCCAAACATACTTCGAGGGAGGGTGAAAAATTCTGTTTTGTATGTCTAGCGGTTCAGCATATCAGCAATAAAGGTATAATTTAACAACTTTTGTTGGTACTCTTTGTGGTTAATCTTAGCGCCACTAGGAAGAAGCAATTCACAACCTTCAACCTCATTCATCATTTGTTGAAAAGCACAGATATTTTCTTTAGAAAACCCAAAATTTTCGAGGTCGCTGCTTACGTGCCGGTGTAATGCTGTAGTTTTATCTTGTAAAACATCAATTTGAATTCATCTTTTAGTTTTGCGCCATATGCTCGAGTCGGACACATTCAGACTTTTAATCAAATTTTCTGACGTAAATTTCTTAGCATTTGAGCCTCATCATAGTGATGCTGCAGGTTTTCTCTGATCTGCTCCACGGTGTTTTAAGAAGCTGCCAGTAACAATATAGCTCTTGCAGGTTCAATTCATAAACATTTTAATCACATGCAAATGCTGGAGCTGGCGATGAACAGTTGGTTGCGGTTTTATGGTCAAATACAAAGCAATCACACTACAAGACCTGAATTTCAATTAAAACATTTATTTTAATTTACAAAGTAGAGATTTAAGGTTTTGTAGGCTTTTAAAAAACTTGTTGGTAATAATTGTAACAACAACCTTTTTAATTTATGTTTAAGGTAACCTAGAGTAAAGTATATTAACTTCTACTACAAAAGTCCTACTTTTTAACTCTTCACTCTTAACTACTACATCATTTACTGCACCACATTTTGGTCTTTACACTCTTTGCTTTCTTTTTGTCGAAAGAATAGGTGCTTATTAATCGCCGTGTACCACGTACCGGCACACCTTAGGTATCTACTATGGCTTATGGACATGATCCTAAAGACACAAGGGGACCACATAATAAAGGCAGTTGCTTATGCGGACGACTTAACGATACTAGTATCGGGAAATTTTCGTTATATTATGCAGATGGCGCATGGCTCAACCGCTGCGGGCTACTCGTCAATTCGGTATACAATTCAATTTGTTTGATGAAATTTAAATTACACTTATATGTATGTATTAGACTTTATTACGCTGCAGAGGCTCTTCTCTTCGTCTGCAGCGTTGTGTTACTATTTCTTTAATGCCCATGGATGGATCTCAACCTTCGCTAGATTTTGGGTATTGGGGTATTCCATCAAGCCGCTAGTGGCTGGTGGAGCGATCGTGATCCATGCATGGCGTCCCATCCTCTCTCGAAGTCTGATGCGGGTGGATGTTCGGCTCCGATGGACTTCGAACCCTGTGAGGTACGATCTTTAAAATTCAGTGCAAGCTGCACCTTTAAGTGAGAATACAAGGAGGCGAGGAGGGGGCTTAAAAGAGTAAAACGGAACCCTTTAAGAGAGTCTGCGCAACTAAGGGGATAGTAACCCGTAGGGGCGGGGGTGCTTATAAAGTAGCGATGTCGTCGAATAAAGGCTAGCTTCCCCAATAATTACCTGTCCTGTAATGCTACAAGATATGCATAGTATGGACCAGATATTTGGGAGTGACGGTTGACCGAAGGCTCAACACGGTACATTTCGCGGGCACAGTGGAAACAGCTTCGTCATCAGCGCAGCACTCGCGAGGGTACTGCCTAATATAAAGGGGCCCCGGGCCAAGCTGGGCGCCTTATCACAAGAGTGGTTAGTTCGGTTCTATTGTATGCAGCGCCTGTGTGGCCAGCGTAATTGAACAAAACGAGCAATAAGAGGAAAATCAACTTTGAGGTTAAGTGCCCTTCGGGCATGCTGTGCATACGAATTTTTGTATTTTGTATATTTTCTTTATTAAAAATCTTTTTAAATACATAAAATTAACCTTCAAAAGGTAAAAGCCATGAGTAGTTAAAGCTTTACATATGACTCCGAAGTATGGTGGTCCGCTCTTGCCAAAGAATATAGAATACAGATCTAGACTCGGTCAAGTCGAAAGAATGGCTTGCCTAGAAATAACTGTAATGAGGCAGCAGGCGGCCAGCACGGGCATAAGGCTGCAAGAAACGAGTTGCTGGGCAAGAAGAACTACGGCAACAAAATACTGCACATGCTACCGTAGGAAATGGTTAAAGAATATATTAAATTACGGTAGGAACCTTAATCCTTACCAGAAGATTTCCAACTCCCCAAGGACCATGACGTTATCCTGTACACAGATTGGGTGCCCACAGGCCTTGAGGTTTCCTCCTCGTTTAATCTCCAATCTTTCAAACCTTCCTAGCAATACAGTCATTCCAATGTCGGGAGCCAGTGTAATCCTGTTATCAGATAGCCAAGCGGCTATAAAATTACCAGAAGGGGATTTATTTCGCGGTCAGAAGATGTAGGATCACTTTTCAGTGAAAGAAAGCAACTGAATTGGCCTGACTGGGTGTGCAGCTCTCCCGGGCACACCGGTGGAGAATGTACAGAAGCCGTTGTGTATACGTACTAACAGGAAGATGTCTCCATGTACTTTCTCATGGCAGCGGAAACGCCTATCATTATCATCATATGTTAAGGCTATAAATGCTTGGCCTTGTTATAGTAATCAGAGATCGCTCGATCTCTTTTAGTCCATTCAAAACGCGCGTTTGGGTGTTCCAAAATAACACCGTTAATAAAATCGCACCCTAAAGGTTTTTGGGGTCGCTGATCACGAAAATTGGGGTCCCGCGGTCTTAAAACATGGGCGTCACCCTTAAAAATGCAAAAAAAAACACCCCTTTTTAGGGGTTTTCGCGATAATTTCAATAATAATGAAAAGTAAAGCAATGAAATACACTTTTTTTAATATTTATTTGCGAAGGTGGTTGATTTTTACTAAATCGTAGGTGTAGTATAATCTAGGTTGTTCGCAGCGGTGGCGAACTTCCTAAGGATGGATGAATGGCCATATGAGTATGGAGTCCATCCAAGAGAAGCCTTTGTCCTGGCAGACGTCCAGGCTACCATTTGCTCGGCGTGTATATCCAAAGGGGTAAGATGCAATAAGACATCCAGCGCAGCTGTAGGGGTGCTTCTCATTGCACCACTGATACACAGCTCAGCTGTTCTTTGGACCCTTTCCAGTATCTTACGATACGTAATCTTCTGTAATGCAGTCCACCATACCGATATGCCATGCATAAGTATAGGTCTGATTACGGCTGTATAGAGCCAGTGGACGATGCGGGGTTTAAGGCCCCAGTTGACTCCGATCGTTCTCTGGCATAAGAAGAGAGCTGTTTTGGCCTTATTTGCTCTTTCTAAAAGATTCGGCCTCCACGTTAGTTTCCTATCGAGTATGAGACCTAGAAATTTCGCATCCTCCTTTATATGCAGTGTTTCATTACAAAGTCTTAAAGAAGGAAAATTGGGAAGTCTATGCTTCTTTGAAAAGAGCACTACTTAAGTCTTGGCTGGGTTGACGCCTAGACCCTTTGCAGTGGCCCAATGAGAAAGAGTATTCAATGCTTGTTGCATTATATCTCTTATTGTTGAGATGTACTTGCCGGTCAGCCAAGCCGATTTTCGATTCGATGTTTTTCACTTTTCTTCAAGTTTAAAATTTTTTCTTTTTCACCATCAAAAGTGCATAAAAGAAGCTACATTTAAAAAAAAGTAAGAACCTCATACGACGCGATGCACAAAACTGATGGGCCAATCAATTTTCAAATTTGAAGTCAATTTTTGAGCCTTGTATTAAATATTTTGACTTGAATTTTTAACCAGCTATTGTTCACATTATAAAGTATAACTTTTGAAAATTTCATCAAATTTCACTAAAAATATTCGAAGTTTTCACCAAAAAAACAAAATTCTGCAGTTTCTTCAGTTTTTGATTTTTTTGAGGTTATGTGTGCAGATAAGGATTTCATATTGTAACCGCTGGTAGCCAATATCATAACGAACAGCCTCTATTTTTTTCGGACTTACACATGCCGAGATATACGCATCTATGTTTAGAAAGAACCACCAAAATGGTAAATTTTTGACATAATTAGGTAGAAAATGTCCATTTCGTATAGTATTCGATGTAACTAGCATGTTCCAAAAAAAATTTTTGAGATTCGAAGCAATTCCTTATGTTTTGCTTATCTGACTCCACTAATAGTTGTTAAGTCAAATAATCGCTTTTTTAAAAACTAAAAAACAAGCAAAAAAGTTTTTTGCAAATTTTTTCAACCAGAGACTTTGCAAAAAATCGTTTGTCCAAGTTTGTCCAAGCCCATTTTTTTTGTCCAGGCACCGTTAACAAGTTATAAGCAAAAAAATATTTGCCAGGCACAGATTCGTTTGTCCATGCCAGAATTCGTTTGTCCAGGCACAGATTCGTTTTTTTCATGCCAGAATTCGTTTGTCCAGGCACAGGTACGTTTGTCCTAACCAGAATTAATTCGTCCAGGCACAGGTGCGTTTGTCCAAGCCAGAATTCGTTTGTCCATGCCAGAATTCGTTTGTCCATGGACAGAAATCGTTTGTCCATGCCAGAATTCGTTTGTCCAGGCACAGATTCGTTTGTCCATGGCAGAATTCGTTTGTCCATGGACAGAAATCGCCGACAGAGGTCGGTTGTCCGAAACTGTGCCTGCACAAACGGATTCTGGCTCGGACAAACGAATCTGTGCCTGGCAAATATTTTTTTTTGCTTATAACTTGTTAACGGTGCCTGGACAAAAAAAAATGGGCTTGGACAAACTTGGAAAAACGATGGACAAACGATCTATGCGGTTAAACTTTTTTTTTGCAAAGTTGCGGTGCTGGTTGAAAAAATTTGCAAAAAACTTTTTTTGCTTGTATCTCGTTATCGTTGCCTGGACAAAAAAAACTTTTGCTTGGACAAACTTGGACAAACGAATGAAAAAAAAAATCCAAAATTCGCATTTCGTGTTGCCAACTTCACAGACCTCAATATATCTTGGTTTTTTAAGCATTTTCCTATTTACAATGTTTTTTTTGTGACCCGAGTGAAAATAAAAGGAGACCTTACAGCTTTTTCCGTAGAGTTTTTACCTATTTTAAACGGGACCACATACGGGCCCGACGGTCAACTTTGTCTAAAAGAGCCAAAATAAAAATCTGCACCAATGTATTGTTGAGTGTGGCTATGTACAATCGGCCTTTCGATTATCATAGTTAAAGGATATCATGGCTATATCATATCAGGCGAAACCAGGTTAGCCAGTCGTCAGTTTGTGAAGGCACCGTATACTTGATTTTTGGTGTTGATTCATATTTTAGTGGGAAATTTTGTTATTTTAAGCGGTTCAAAAAAAAAACCCCATCGAAAAAAAATAAACCTTTAATTGCTGGGCGCTTATAAAATGTGACTATGTTTCAAACACGGCCGGTATTCGCCCGTTGTTATACCATTTTTCATTTTTACTAGGGGGATTATTTTATTCTTAGGAAGTAAATTTTTTTACTATCATTTTAAACTGTACACCCAGTACTATTTCAAATAACATCATCTCCAGATTGTAAGAAAGTTTTCATTTGCCCTTCCCCAAGAATTGTTTTTGGACCCGCCGCTGATAGGTACGCTAAATGTCTAAATTAGGGAATTTGATACAACACCCACATGCGCCGGTCATCATCAGACACTGTGTTCTTGGACACTTCTTCTAAAAGGATTTGGGGGAGTTTTGATCCGGTACCTAAATATGACTGGCTGGATATAAACTCTTCTCTAGTTTACTGTCGGCCTTCGGTTTTGATGGATCTGCCTGCACCTACCTATCCTATAGCGATTCTTCCAACGAAATAAACATTCTCCTGTCTCCAAGAAAATATTATACCCGCAAAAGTAGATTAACCAGGTGAAAGTGAAATCCTGATAGTTGGTCGGCCTCGACTATTTTATAAAACATCCTAAATCCTGAATTTATACTTTCATATAAAATCAACTAATTAATTCTAGACAGCAGATCATCTGATATGGAATATACATCTAATGCCGGCAACAATATAATTAATGCTATTTTAGGAAGTTTCCTGCAGAATAATTCATTATTAGGTAACGAACTACTTATCTACTTTTGTTCATAATGAATTCCACCTTTTTTTGGGTCAGGATGTTTACGAAATCCCTTCATAACGAAACCTGATAATGATAAAACTATTAAAGTTGAGATGCGTTAGCACGAGACCTGATGTAGTTATTTCAACAGGTTGGTATGTGAAGTAAGTACGACGAGTACTTTCTCTACTAAAGATTCTTTATTAAAGCCCAACCAAGGCTTTTGAGGTAGAAATGTTTCTCGAAGGTGTGTATAAGTGTAAACTTCCTAAGGGGACTATGATGTGACTATGATGTACCCTAATTTACAAGATTTTATGTCATTTTTATTTTGTAGTTTCCTTAAAAGTTACTTTAACATCACCTGTTGCTCTTTAAAAATTTCTATTGATTTTCTTTTTGGGCTTTTTCCCAAACTTGTCTTCTTCTGTAATAATATACAATTCCATTTGGCTGACTTCAATTCTACCTTCAAACGACTTCTGCCGCCGATATAACACCAATTTCCACGTCTGATTCGGCTCCTTGGTTGAGGAAATTACAGGATAATGTCCGTAACTTTGATAAGGAAAGAAATTGGCATATTTTTAAAAATACTATGTTCGAAATATTTAAGTACATCAAAAGATTATTTTTATGAAAATTCAATGTTTTTATGTTATAGTGGTATTTTTTTAAAAATTGATAAGATGCTTCCTTTCAAAATCAATCTGCTTACCTTCAATATCAATCATGATTCCTTAATACCTCAATAAATGCAGATTGCCAATCATCCACCCGCGTGCAATCTAGTGTGCTCCGGGTGTCGTACCCGTGCCAGATATGTATATCCAGAATGCGGCGCCACCACCTCAACCGATGGGACTCACCCGTTCATTCATAAAAGCAAAGTATATCAGGAACAATGTTGCCGAACTGCGGCGAATGCACTTGGTTTCGGCATCTTGGTTGGCGGCGAACTTTCGCTTTCGATCGGACCCTGCGCCAAGCTTCAAAACGTAACCCGGCATTCGTAGCGCCACCCGCTGCCGGCAACCGACCCGGCAAGTATTTTGGATAAAAACGCTTTTTTCGAAGCTTAGTCTGCTCGAAGACGCTGGCTAGAACGGTTTTGTTTGGCGGGCGAATACCCTAGTAGTACGATACTAAGTGCTAAAGCGCAGCGGTTCAGTGTTGAGTGCTCGTTAAGTAAGGTGTGAATCAAATCAGTTAAAAGTGAAAATTTTAAAAATAAAAAGAAAATCCGAGAAAGATGGAAATTATTTTTTTATTGTAAGAAGTAACGTTGTGTATCGAGAAGTCTGAGTGAAACTACCTTAGCACACAAGAGAGGTGTATTCCCGCAAAATTTTATTACCTGAGAAAGATTCTGTTGAAATGCAGGAAAATTATTAATCTCGGCCCAGTATCAAAACGATCTTGTGATGATTTATGGATTTATATGTTTGTGAAAACTTTTTATCGGAACAAGTAGCAGTTCGGCGAAAAAAAAAGAAACTCGGAAAAGTGCTTTCCACGGAAAAAGAATTTGGTGAAGTTGGGTGTATAGAAAATCCGTGATAGTTTTTCACGATTTCCCAGAATCCGAAGAAAAAAGTTGCTGCAAATTGTGAATTCCGATAGGAAAAGGGTTCACCTGTGTATAAGGTTAATGACATGCCATGGTCAATTAACAACAACAGATAAAATCATCGAGTCAGGTTTTCGACGTGATAGAGTTTGCTTTAGTTTCAAGGTATCGAGTGCGTTTTAGTTCGAGGAGAATATTTTTTTTTTTGCATAAATATTTCAAGTGAGGAAATTTTTTTTTCAACATGAATTCAAAATTATTTATCATGTCTCGAACTTCCATCTGGCTAGATCTAGATTTTTTTGTTTATTAGTATAATATTTTTCCTCCACTTTTTGGGTCAAAGGTTATATTTAAAAAAAGAAACCATTTGTAAAAATTTTCTAAGTTTTTCTTTACATTTATTTCTGTTTAATATCAATGGGCTTTGAACAAGCATGAATAATTCAAACATCTTAACGAAAAACGAAAAATGTTTCTCATTTGCCCTCAAAAAGGGTGAATTTATAACCAGGTGAAGGGTTAGAGCACTAAGCATATAATATGCTTGGTGGTTAGAGTCAATCAGCGAAATTTTTTAACCATTGTTGAATTTGGATAAAACATCGTTCAATTAGAAGAGAATATATGTATGTAATCGAATAAACCAAATATGATGCTTTGTTTACAAGTATCAATCTCCAAATTCAGTTCAGTAATTTCAGTTAAATTTGTGTTTATTTTTGTTTTAACGCGAAAATTTCCCCAAATGGATTTCAAGCAAATTTTTCCACTGAAAATTTTTTAGTTACCATTGCTTGGCGGTATCAAATTCAAATTCACCTTCATTATGTTCAATGTTCAGTCAAAGCATTTATGATTTGAATGTTTATGTTCTAGTGAATATTTGAGTATTTTTGTTTGATTAATCAATCATCACCACTGTACATCAAATAACTAAAATTAATATAAATTGGATAATTTTCTTAACGCACATTATTTATTGACATTAGTTTTTGGTTAGTGACCGACATTTGATTCAATAATAATTTAATTTTCAAGTAAATATTGTGATTGCGCATTACTTGATGGATTTATTTGGATTTTGAATATTAGATCAACTAGTTGATGATTTGTGTATTTATGTTATTTAAAGTTGTACTGTATGTATTTAGGAATTTTGTTAATTGTGAGAACCAACAGATGCGATAAATATGAAATGGAACATTTCTAAATAAAACAACTAGAATGTTTGTGTTATTTGATAAATTATTCATTAAATATGATAAAATTAATGTAAAGGGGATATATATAATTTATTGTAAAACAAATGAGATGCCGGCAGATTTTATTTTCTTTATCTGTTTGATAATTAATTTTGCTTAACTTCATAATTCTATGTTTGTTATTTTTCTAGCCCAGAAAATTTACGTATACATACATATATAATACGTAAATATTTATTGATAAAAACTTGTATTTTGTTTACATCCGTTTGGTTTCTAAGCCCGGTTTCACTACCTTATAGTAATATGGATCTCACGACCGAAATATTTAGCTAGATAGTTGTTGCAATTTCTACACCTTCCATAACCTATTGAATGCACCTCCAGCTTTTTAAATCATAGTTAAGACATCCTTCCTCGAATCTCCTCCTATACTTATTATACTACCGAGGTAATTAAACTCCCCCGTTCTAACATTCCCCATTCTTGCTTCTCTGCTGGCTTTCTTCATTATTTCGTCAAGTACAACAATGAAGAGGAATGATGAAAGAGAGCAACCATATTTAACTCCACTTGCCATTATTATTCAGTTCAATGGCACTACAGCCCAAATCTAGCCTTGGCCTCTTTCATTAACTGAAGGTTCCGAAACATCGGTTTTTTTCCATAACTAGATTGTTAGCCTAGTGCCCAACCAGTATAATCAGTTTTTCCGCGCTGAAAACTCGCCCGCGTCCCCTACCTTAGCTACAGTCACCTGCATTGCCCAGAGGTCGCGATGGGGACGTAGTGGATAGTGCGGTGGACTTTGCTGACAGACTGTGTTTTCCTGAAGACATTCCCTACTTTTTGTGTTCTTCAAACCCTGGACGTGTGAACACCCTAAGACATATGTCAGCACATTGACCCCCTGTCATTATTATTGGATCACTTAATTGTACCTTAAGAGGGATTCTTAGTTCTGCTTCATCCTATACCAGGGGTGGCGAACCTTTTTGAGTATGCGTGTCAAAAAAATACAATCTATTTTTATAAAAATGTAGATGTGCCAAGCTATTGGTAATATAGTGAGATTTAAAGTCTTGGTCTTGAGATTAAATGTCTTCCCACCTTGACCGTAGTTTGCCACCTAGTCTTTTTCCATCTTGTAGTTGAAGCAGGGATTTGTGGTATCCTTAAATTATCTATTCTTTGGTCATAACCGGGCCAACGTAAACGCTGTAGCTTGGCATATGTCGAAGGTTTACACTTTTTGTATATAAGTCGTACAATTCGTGATTGTAGCGTATATTCTCCATGCATTGTCTTCATTTGTTGGGGCGCATATCCGTCGGAGAACCTTCCTCTCAAATATATCCATCTTTTCGGCGGATTTCTGGGTGATACTCTATGCTTATTTTGGGTTTTCTGTGGATGTCTCTGGATTTCATTGTTGGTAGAAGTGAGAAGTATGTTCTGTTTGCGGCGTTTATTCTTCGTTGTACGTCTATCGCTTCATCGTTGTCTTCGATGACTGTGGACCCCAGTTAGTTAAATTTGTCTACCCATTCGTATTCCCCACAGGTGGTGTTGTGATATCTTCTTCTTCTTTCCACTCTTGACTGAATTAGAATCTTACCTAGTAGCCCTATATGTTTAGCTACATCTTCTAATTGTAATATTTCTCTAAGGTTTGACAGTGATCTGCCAAGGCAGTTTATGTAACGCTATCCTGCTAAGTGCTTTGATTTGTTAGGCAGGGTTTCGTCCGCATCAATGTCTACCTTGCGAATTACTCCTTCTAGCCATAGATTAAATAGCATGGATACCAGCCCTGCTTTAAACCTTAGTTTACTGGGAAGAACTCCGTCAACTCTTCTTGTATTCTGACTGTACACCTTGTATTTTTGAAGTGAAAACTTCTTTAGCCGCGTTGGGCACTTTTTGATAGGGGAAAATGTTATGGGTTCGCGTCACCGACATGCTCATGACTGGCGCACGCGCTCAATCGATTATAATCAAAAACTTTTTGATTTTGAATAAAAAAATAAATCTGACCGCCTACTATTATTCAATTAAGTATCGAAAATGAAAATATAAAACCAGTCATTTTGAACGTCACACTTCATTACTTCATATATGGACATATGTACATACTAAATTCACTAGATGCATTGGTGTTAATGTTTCTGATATAGGCGAAATATGCGTTGCTCGTTGCAGTTCCGAGAATGGGCAATACGTATTAATGGTTGCCGTTTATATTTCGCCTGGAAAATCTATGAGACAGATACAACAATTTTTATTCGAAAATTTGATGATTTACACAAAAGAAGGTTCTGAAATTCTCGAAAAAAGATTCGGCGAAAAATATGATAATGTACCGATGATTTTAAGTGGAGACTTCAATATTAACTTTGCAGATGATAGCTACCATTAATTGAATTTTTAAATACAACACTTAATTTAAATATGTCCAATGATCGGAAACTTAGTACTACCAAATATAAAACGACGATCGATGCGGTTTGTACGCGATACTTAGATAAATTCGAATCAAACATTTTCATTTCTTACTTTAGTTACCATAACCCGATTGTATCTTTTTTACAAAAGTGCTAATGAAATAGGATGGTCAAAATTGCTACAATTATTACATAATTTAAAAAATAATTCTGAGATATCGGTTGAAGATGCAGCAGCATTAAATTTTATAGAAAAAAGTACACTTATTAATGAAGACGCAGTTACTTGTGCTACATATTTTAATAAGTTGGTTAATGTCCTAATGAAAATACTGCAATCAAAAAGATTTAGTCCTTTCAAGAAATATAGAATTTTGTATTACTTCAAAAGAATCGAATTTCAACATCTAAGTTCTAAGTTTTCACTTCTATCGGCAGTCCCTATAACTGCCAATTTTTTTTCATTTTGCTTCGCTATCCTTAGGGTATGTTTAGTTGCAGCATTGTCGCATACATTATTTTGCTGTCGATGCTGTCGTATGCTTGTTTGAAGTCAATGAAAAGTTGATACACGTCAATGTTGTATGCCCAGCATTTTCGGGGGATTTGCCTTACTGAAAAAAGTTGGTTCATTGTTGACCTATTTCTTCTTCACTTATTGCGGGTTTTGCATAAGGTTCCAGTCTGACTTTAATTATATTTGTCATAATTTTATATACTGTGCTTAAAAAGAGTGCCTCCATAGTTCCCACAGTTGAATTTGCCTCCTTTCTTGTGTATTGGGCAGATAATGCTTTACTCCCAATCTTCAGGCATTTCTCGTTCCTAATTCGTGTATAGCTGCTGAAAGCGAGACACCCCCTTGTTTGATCAAGTCTGCCAGTGATGGATATTCTCAATTCCTGGAGATTTGTTGTTGTGTAAGGATTGTATGGCTCTCTGTAAGTCTTCCAGGGCTGGTACATTTAATTCTCTGGTGTCATCGTTACGTTGTAGACTGGGTTCTGGTACATATCTAATTCCTTCCACCTTTTCTTTACATCTTCGCTGCCTGAGACTACAGTGCGGGCTTTTGTTCTACATATAGGTACCGAAGGAGGGTTTGAAGCCTTTCCTGAAGAAGTTTACTTCCTTATATGCTTTCCGTGTTTTGTTTTGTGCAAAGTTTTCCTTTGCCCTCAGAATGTAATTGTTCAGGAATGGTCGAGGAATCGTAACTATTTCAATTTCTTGCTCCTCGTCGGTGTCTCTATGTATATTTTCCTATTTTTATATCTGGCCCCTATAGCTGCTTTGCATTCGTTTGTAACCTACAGCTTTTTTCATGACAACTGTCGGTAACGTCTTCAGTTTTATCCATTCTCCCTTGACTGTATCTGCCTGGATTATGTTTGAACCTATCCTTTTTGCTGTAGCTGCCTGATATCTCTCCAATGCAGTCTGTTTTGGAGGCGCTAAACGTCGAATTTCTTTTGTTTGTTGTTTCTCTTTTCTTGAGTGGACAGCCGACATCTGAATCTAGCGTTAACTAGGAAGTGGTCCGATTCATAATTTGCACCTCTGCAGGATCTTACTTGGAGGATACTGGTAGGTGCCCTTCTAACTATAAGTACATGGTAAGTAATGGTCTATTTGATTGCAGTTGCTTTCACTGGGAGATTGCCATGTGTATTTGTGAATGCCTTATCTTGGGAAATATGTTGAACTGCCGATCATATTTTTGCTCATTACAAAATCACTAACACGTTGTCCGTTATCGTATGATGTATCGATAGCAGTATCGTCCAGTTTACTTGCCATTTACTGCCATTATTTGAAAATTGTCAAACTTTGTGGGCGGGATACTTTTTCGCTTTTTCAATGCGCCATTATCTATATCTATAAAAATCTCGTGTCACAGTGTTTGTTACCGTACTCCTCCGAAACGGGTTGACCAATTTGCATGAAATTTTTGGTGTATATTTGGTAGGTCTGAGAATAGGTCGTAGGCTATTTTTTATACCTTTAACCAAAAAAACAGCTGCAAAATCCAAACAAAAATGGTAATTTTAGGAATTTTCACTTCATTTTAGTTTCAATAGCTTCATGGCCTACCTATTGTTTGACAAATGTAAAATTGCCATTAAATTGAATCATTACATTTAATGAAAATTTCAAATTCACGCAGCTGTCAAACAATAGGTAGGCCATGACGCTATTGAAACTAAAATGATCCATGGCGGCCGTCTCAAGAGGGCGGTGTACCACTTTCTTCACAACCACCTCGACATGGGTATCAAATGAAAGGGTATGATAAGTAGAATACAATAAGCAATGTAGTATACAAAATATATCTTTAGATCCATGGCGGCCGTCTCAAGAGGGCGGGGTACCACTTTCTTCACAACCACCTCAACATGGGTATTAAATGAAAGGGTATATTAAGGAGAATACAATAAGCAATGTAGTATACAAAATATATCTTTAGATCCATGGCGGCCGTCTCAAGAGGGCGGGGTACCACTTTCTTCACAACCACCTCGACATGGGTATCAAATGAAAGGGTATGATAAGTAGAATACAATAAGCAATATAGTATACAAAATATATCTTTAGATCCATGGCGGCTGTCTCAAGAGGGCGGGGTACCACTTTCTTCACAACCACCTCGACATGGGTATCAAATGAAGGGGTATGATAAGTAGAATACAATAAGCAATGTAGTATACAAAATATATCTTTAGATCCATGGCGGCCGTCTCAAGAGGCCGGATTACCACTTTCTTCACAACCACCTCAACATGGGTATCAAATGAGAGGGTATGTTAAGTAGAATATAATAAGCAATGTAGTATATAAAATATATCTTTAGATCCATGGCGGCCGTCTCAAGAGGGCGGGGTACCACTTTCTTCACAACCACCTCGACATGGGCATCAAATGAAAGGGTAGGGTATGATAAGCAGAATACAATAAGCAATGTAGTATACAAAATATATCTTTAGATCCATGGCGGCCATCTCAAGAGGCCGGATTACCACTTTCTTCACAACCACCTCAACATGCGTATCAAATGAAAGGGTATGTTAAGTAGAATACAATAAGCAATGTAGTATACAAAATATATCTATAGATCCATGGCAGCCGTCTCAAGAGGGCGGGGTACCACTTTCTTCACAACTACCTCAACATGGGTATCAAATGAAAGGGTATGTTAAGTAGAATATAATAAGCAATGTAGTATACAAAATATATCTTTAGATCCATGGCGGCCGTCTCAAGAGGGCGGGGTACCACTTTCTTCACAACCACCTCGACATGGGTATCAAATGAAAGGGTATGATAAGTAGAATACAATAAGCAATGTAGTATACAAAATATATCTTTAGATCCATGGCGGCCGTCTCAAGAGGCCGGATTACCACTTTCTTCACAACCACCTCAACATGGGTATCAAATGAAAGGGTATGTTAAGTAGAATACAATAAGCAATGTAGTATACAAAATATATCTATAGATCCATGGCAGCCGTCTCAAGAGGGCGGGGTACCACTTTCTTCACAACCACCTCGACATGGGTATCAAATGAAAGGGTATGATAAGTAGAATACAATAAGCAATGTAGTATACAAAATATATCTTTAGATCCATGGCGGCCGTCTCAAGAGGCCGGATTACCATTTTCTTCACAACCACCTCAACATGGGTATCAAATGAAAGGGTATGTTAAGTACAATACAATAAGCAATGTAGTATACAAAATATATCTTTAGATCCATGGCGGCCGTCTCAAGAGGGCGGGGTACCACTTTCTTCACAACCACCTCGACATGGGTATCGAATGAAAGGGTATGATAAGTAGAATACAATAAGCAATGTAGTATACAAAATATATCTTTAGATCCATGGCGGCCGTCTCAAGAGGCCGAATTACCACTTTCTTCACAACCACCTCAACATGGGTATCAAATGAAAGGGTATGATAAGTAGAATACAATAAGCAATGTAGTATACAAAATATATCTTTAGATCCATGGCGGCCGTCTAAAGAGGCCGGATTACCACTTTCTTCACAACCCCTTCAACATGGGTATCAAATTAAAGGGTATGATAAGTAGAATACAATAAGCAATGTAGTAGACTCAATATACCGATTCATGGCGGCCGACGCAAGACCCATGTTCTTTGAGGCATTTCATCTGTGTAAAATTCATATCTCGAAAAATATTAAGTCAGTGGATGGTTTTGATTGTTTACTATTGACTTATGGGTGCAGCGTAGGCGCACCGGGTCCCAGCTAGTCTATAATATAAAAATGAATCGCTAAATGTGTTGGTAAGCGCAAAACTCGAGAACGGCTGGACCTATTGGACTAATTTTTTTTTCGAATATTCGTTGAAGTACGAGGATGGTTCTTACGGAGAGAAAAATTTAAAAAATTGCCTGAAAAAACAAAAAAATGGTAATTTTAGGAATTTTCACTTCATTTTAGTTTCAATAGCTTCATGGCCTACCTATTGTTTGACAAATGTAAAATTGTCATTAAATTGAATCATTACATTTAATGAAAATTTCAAATTTACGCAGCTGTCAAACAATAGGTAGGCCATGACGCTATTGAAACTAAAATGATCCATGGCGGCCGTCTCAAGAGGGCGGTGTACCACTTTCTTCACAACCACCTCGACATGGGTATCAAATGAAAGGGTATGATAAGTAGAATACAATAAGCAATGTAGTAGACTCAATATACCGATTCATGGCGGCCGACGCAAGACCCATGTTCTTTGAGGCATTTCATCTGTGTAAAATTCATATCTGAAGGAAAGGTCTCGGGCTCCGTGAGGTTTATAGCAAAATTTCAATAGAAAAGCAGGCGTTTGGTCCATAGCAGCCATCTCAAGAGGGCGGATTACCATTTTCTTTACAACCCCTCGACATGGATATCAAATGAAAGGGTATGGTAAGTAGAACACCAAAGGCAATATAGTATACTCAATATATCGTTTGGTCCATGGCAGTCATCTCAAGAGAGCAGATGACCATTATCTTCACAACCCCTTCGAAATGGGTATCCAATGAAAGAGTATGATAAGTAGAACAATATAAGCAATATAGTATACTCAATATGTCGCTTGGACCATAGCGGCCACCTCAAGAATGCGGATTACCATTTTCTTCACAACACCTTCGACATGGATATCAAATGAAAGAGTATGACAAGGAGAACACCATAGGCAATATAGTATACTCAATATATCGGTTCGTCCATGGCGATCATCTCAAGCGGGCGGACTACCGTTTTCTTCACAACCCTTTCGAGATGGGTATCAAATGAGAGAGTATGATAAGTAGAACACATAAGCAATATAGTATACTCAATATATCGTTTGGCCCATAGCGGCCATCTCCAGAGGTTGGATTACCATTATCTTCACACCCCTCGACATGGATTTCAAATGAAAGGGTATGATAAGTAGAACACCATAAGCAATATAGTATACTCAATATATCGTTTGGTCCATGGCGGTCATCTGAAGAGGGCGGATGATCATTTTCTTCACTACCCCCTCGACATTGGTATCAAATGAAAGGGCATTATAAGAACAATGCCATAGACTGTGTCTTTAGATTCATGGCGGCCATCTCAAGAGGGCAAGTTACCATTTTCTTCACAACACCCGAGACATGGGTATCACATGAAAGGCTATGAAAAGTAGAACACCATAAGCAATATAGTATACTCAATTTATAATTTGGTCCATTGCGGCCATCTCAAGAGGGCGGATTAATATTTTCTTCACAACCCCTTCGACATGGGTATCAAATGAAAGAGTATGATAAGTAGAACACCATAGGCAATATAGTATACTCAATATATCATTTGGTCCATGGTGGTCATCTCCCAAAATCAATTTTCCCAGATTTGTTCTTTTTTCACTATATCATTTTCCTATCGCAGACTGTGTCCCCATAATCTTATTTCATTGAAAGGCGTTGCAACGCACGCGGGTTTTTGCTAGTTTATTATAAACTTACATATATATTTTCAGTTTAAAAATCACCAGCTTGTAAAGTTTCTGAAATTCATTGTGGTGTAACTTTAATTTGTTTATTTTAATTTTCTTCACCAGAATAAATTGTATTGCCGTTGTTCCTGTCTTAATCAGAATTATTTAAATTAAATTTTTATTCTATCACGTCCGTGCAATCTGAGAATCGAAAACCACATCAAATTCCAATGAAAATCAAATTTAACTAACTGAAAATTCGCACAGAACTGCCGAACTAATTAAACATTGAAAATTTTGTGGATTTATTCAATATTTCTTGGAAAGTTTTAGCCATTTAACCAGAATTCGCGCAGTCCCTGAAGGACTGAAGCCTATATCACTAATTTTGCCAATGAATTCATTAATTAGTTCAGGTTGCTTCGTGATACTGGAATGAGCCACGATATTTTGTCTCTTTTAGAGACCTTTATAGTTATGAGTATGTATATCGCTGTATCTGTATTTTAAGCTTTTGTTTGAAAAAGTAATTCAGGTGGTTTTCACACTCCTCTTTTAACGTCAGTTGGGCACTAATAAAGCCCCCCATACACGGTCAAATTGGATGTACATCGAAGGGCGGATGTACAACTAAAACTATCGGTAGTGGGCCGGTCGGCCGATCAAAATACGTTGGGCTTATGGGTTTGATGAAAATCTGGATGTACATCCAATTTGACCGTGTATGGGAGCCTTAATATGCACCTTTCGGTCGATATGAGTTTACCGGTATGCCATTCGGCTTACGGAATGCAGCACAAACCTTCCAAAGGTTCATAAACGAAGTTACGAGAGACCTCGACTTCGTTTATGTATACTTGCACCGTTCACCTCTAAGAGTTCTTTATAGGTCTCGATAGCTTCAGCTAGAGAAATGCGGCTTTGGTGCAAAAGAGATTATGTTTCTAAGCCACCCCATCACAACGGATGGAATACTTGAATTCTCCGATCAGGTTGATCTCGCACCTCACACTTCTGCCAAATCGATCCAGAAGTTTTTTTGGGAATGGTGAATTTCTACCATCGATTTATACCTACCAAAATTGGTGCCGATAAACGAGCAATTGAGATACCTTCGCAACCACTCACGTGCCAATAAAATATAGCAGAATATCAGGCAGCATTCTTCAAGGTGAAAACTTCGATGGCAGAAGCAACTCTGGTGAACCAAACAATCAAGGATGCAAAATACAGTGTAACGACTGGCGCTTCTGGGGTGGTAGCACGTAAGTTGTTTCAAACGACCTCCACATGCAAAAATATTTGTAAAACTTGAATTTTTGTATGAAGAGGTCGAATGAAACAATTTACGTGCTACCACCCCTGATTATGCAATCGGAGGCGCACTGGATCTCAATCGCTAACTTCTAACTTTTTATTGCAAAAGGCTGTCACCAACAGAATGGAAGTACTCTGCCTTCGATCTTGGCCTATACTGATCACCAACCACTGGTTCGCGGCCTTCACACAAAGACCGAAAGATCCCCTAGACAAACCAGACATTTGAGTCTAATCTCTCAGTTTACCACAGACATCAGGCATGTCTCAAGTAAACAAAACGTTGTCGCAGACTACTTGACGCGCTCACTGTCAACTGACCAACGCTGACTCGGTAACCTTCGACCTGCCTACAATAGCACAGGCTCAACAAGGTGACACAGAGTTGAAATCTCCACAAGAGCTGAGGTAAAACTAGTGCTCACACCAATACCATTTACCGCCCATCAGGTGTGGTGTGAAACTTGTACAGGTACTTCTATACGTTTTATGCCCACTTCCTCACATTGTCTAGTGTTCAACTCCGAACATAGTCTCTCTCATCTTGGTATTCGCGCTACAAGGCGAGCCGTTACCAAGAAATACTTCTGGCCATCTATCAATAAAGACATAAAGCAGTGGTCTAGATCATGCCAAGGTTGCCAAAAGTCCAAAGTTTTACGACATACCAAATCTCCATTTGAAACTTTCAAGCTTCCAAATAATAGATTAGACCATATCCTTATGGATGTAGTGGGACCAATAACTTAATCTTATATCTTAACGATAGTCGATAGATTCACGCGATGGCTTGTCGCATACCCAATTCGAGATATCTCAGTTTCAACAGTGGAAAAATGATTCGTCACTGACCGATTCGGCGTACTTTTTGAGATGACAACCGAGCAAGGTACGCAGTTAGAATCCGCCTACCATCTGCAGGCAAACGGGATGATTGAGCGGTTGCACAGCCAACAAAAAGGAGCCTTAATTGGCAAGGGACAACACCATTGGAGGAAAGACTTGCCTTTGTCATGTTAGGCATACGCACGGCAATCAAGACCGACTTACAATGCTCACCAGCAGCTCGTATACGGTCAGAATCTGAGACTTCCTAATTCGACTTCTATCACAACCTATGAAAAGCATATTGAAGAATCAGAATTTCTCCCCCGCCTTCATTCTCATATGCAGAAGATTAAAGCAATACATCCTCGGCAGCCCGCCCAAAAGGATGTATACGTGGCAATAGCCCTGGAGGACACCGACTACGTTTTCATACGAGTCGACAGAGTTCGAAAACCTTTCGAACCTCCATATGAGGGCCCATATGAATTAATCAAACGACTACGAAAACATTGCAATTGAACGGCACAACCAAGTTGATGTCTATCGACAGGCTAAAGCTAGCCTTCGGTTGTGGCCGCGACCACGAAGCTAGGCCGTCTAAAGCGGTAACATTCCGTTAGCGCTACTTAATTATTAAGTTTTATGCAACTTCCGACACGCTCAAAACGATCAGTCCGAACACTCCCACGATCACTGAACTCCAATGTTCAGTGTTCTAGCCAATTTCCAGCATCTTAAAATTGCAATCACATCGTGTTTCAAGTACTGTACTGTAAACCAAAGATTAATTAAACAATTAATATTAATGTATACTTATATACAATCCAAGTTAATAAACATAGAAACTAAACGACGTTTTAATTAAAAGTACTGTGATGCAACCACCATAGGACTATTTACATTCCAAACGCAAATTTGATATGTAGATTGGAATTCTTGTATCGCACAGAGTTTGTATGCTTCGCCCAATGTGGAATCCACGTTCATGTAACAGAGAAAGAAGCATAAGAGCTAAAAGAGCTCCAATTTGCGTTTTCAGTTTGCGTTTGGGATGTAAACGGGCCTTTATATAATTTATTTTATACCCGATGCAAGCTACATATGTAATATTTGCAATCTGTTCCAGGCGTAAGTCGAGTAATGCATACGCTAAGGGAGGTCGCAGGCATAAGACAACCCTACGAAGAAACTTATCAGTAATGCCAAAGCAAGGATTGGAAAATTTGCTTAAATTTTTATTCCATGGACCCGAAGCACATTCCTCCGTGAGAAAGTAGATATACATATGTCAAAAGAAGAACTCATCGATCTTCAAGGAATCGAGTACCTTTGAACTAGTAAAAAGAACTTATTGGAGTAATTTTCTTTCTATTCTACTCACGAGTATTTACTCGAGTTCTTTCCATCGATTCCGTATCCTGGTTGTATGCATACTAACTTTCACATTATAATCTTAGGTTAATATAGATTAACATTAAAATTTTCCAATGAAGTATTACATGAATATTGATTTTTTAGCCACAATAGCTAAAAAAGATTAATCAAGTGTAACACATAAATTCTTGATAATTTAATTCTAGGGAGAAAAGTCAGAAATTTCTTAAAGAAAATTGCGCAATCAGAAAAAACGTTTATCGCTCGTCTTTACATAATATTTCACAACTAATATGGCTGCGTAGCAATCTGACTTTATCCACTAATAATTTCCCCGATAATACAAAAACTTCAAAATTAAAAATTCTATTATAATTGCCATTAAGCAATTATTTGTAATTAATAAATAAATTTTAATAGCTTAATTTAGGTTTCATTTGGTTATTCTGATGGGTTTCACTTCCGGCTCATTTAGGGTTGAAACTAGTGAGACTTATTTAGAGGACCTGATAATTGCGAAATTTTCGTCCTTTTCCTTGGGTTTGGATATTTATTAAAAAGGGATTCCATCGAGATTTCCCTTTTTAGATAATTAGAAATGGTTTACAAAATGAATGCATTTTTAATCTGTTATTTGATTGGACACTATAATGGTAAGGGGTCAAATGGTTGATTAGATGACGTAACTTAGAGACGGTTTCTAGTCTATTGTCTATTCCTGAAATTGATCAATTTAAAATACAACAGCAATTGACCAACCAAATTCGAAACTGGGAAAAAGGGCATCAGTTTCGCCCAAATTACTATGAAACTGAGAAGATTTCATGTAAACGTAGGCTTCGACTGCAATTTTATCAAATTAAACTCAACATCTTTCAATTCTAAAAGTCTTAAGTGTTAGCTCTGAAAAAACTCTAGTTATTGAAAAAAAAAATGTTATTTTCTATACGACCCTATAAGTTTTTTAAAATCTATATCACCAGAAGATTATTGGGACATCCAGCAATGTCATCAAAGAAATAAATATACAAAAAAGGTCCAAAACATAACAAGAAAAGGGATACACCTTTAGGGAATAAAAGGAAATTTGAACTCTAACCCAGAAACAAAGGGGTCGTCATTTCACCAATGTCGTAGCAAATTATTTACTAGACTAGTCTACCGGCACCAATGTATGTCCTTGTGGCTAGTCAATCATTGTCATTTCTAGTACCCTACTAAACTCGAGGATATCCCTTTGAGAGTTGTTCAATAGTAAAAGTGTGAATCCAACGAAAATGTTGATTTAAAGCCAATAAAACAAATAAAATTGGACATCAAGAAATAAATGGTAGTTTTATTATGACTATTTTTTGTTATACCTAACAGAGATGTCCCAAAAAAATAGTTCCGGGTTTTTGTTGAGTAAAATGATTGATTCTTTGTGTTGGAAAGTGAAACTTAATGGGTCAGTTCACACGAGGCCATAAGTGTGTTGAGTAAAATTGGTTTTATTCGTTAATTCCCCCGTTCTCTCCCCTCTCTCATCTATATAAAACTCTCATCTGAATATGGTATCGTGTGAGGAGACCCATCTACACTGTTTATTGTATTCTAGTACCTTTTGAGTTGAGCTTTTGTACATTTTTCGTTTGTAATAAAAAACTTACTTGTCATCAAATACCACAATTTGTTATATAAGGTAACCTTATTTTCTAAATAACAGGGTGAAGTAAGATTTTTGGCTCTGTCTGTCCATCCGTCTATGACCCATATTTATCTCCAAAACATTCGTTGGATCTCAAATTGTAGGTCTCGGTTATCAGAGCGAAAGTTCCAATCCGATTTGTCACCTAAGTTTTATATGAATCTATACAAAGTAAGCAGGAACTCGATACCCATCTTTGGTGAGGTGATAGATCTTTTTTTCGCATACCGTATAAAACCTAGCCCTGTACTCCCCATAATACGCCGAAAGTCATGCCTGTAATGTATATACATGACATCTGCAGGAGACAACCCTTCAAAATTTTCTTCGCTAAACTCACAAATAAAATGTGTAGCGCATATGATGGCCGAACAAATCTTCAGTTGAACCGTATGTAAATATTTTAGGCTCGTCTTCTTTATAAGCCTTTTATAAATAAGGAGTTGTCCTTGGGTTGATTGCCTTGGCCTTATAGTCGGCTCTGAAACATACATGACTTCGTAGATTGGTGTGCACATAGACTAGCTGTAGATCGAGAGAAATTTCGTTCTTCGCTAAGAAGTCGGCTCTGAAATTGGCCTTATGTTGTAAACAAGAGAAATTTTTAATAGTTACTACAAACGAAACTTTTGTCAGTCTTATAAAGGCTTCTTAAAGCTGCACAAGAAAGCCATTGCCTCAGCCACGGTACCTGTCTAGGGGTATTGCCTATCTATCGAGGAACGGAGGTTGGGCAAATTTGCAGGCGGAGTTTATAAAGCTCCTAACTAACACTTTCGCTTTCACTGATACAAGGACAAAAGTTAGGTCGAAGCTCCTGACACTCCTGGGAGGTGATTTCGGCTATTATTACAAAGAAGAAATTTCTCTGGGTCTCCCCCTTCAAAGTATCCGGTCAGGACGGTGCACTACCAGTTACGCTGCAGAAACTACTTCAGGTAGCAGTACCATGGCTGGTGTTAATGTTCAAGAACTGCGTGTGGCTCAGTTACGTCCCCATGGAGGCGGACGAGAATCGTCTTCATCCCAAAGACAGGGAGAAGAAGTCACGTATTCCGGAAGAATTATATAGGCCGATTAGCCCAACATACTTCGTGCTTAAGACACTGGAAGGGATCATCGACTCCCACTTCCACCAATCGGTGCAAAGGTGTCTTTAACAACGTTTTGTACCAATCGATTCGCGAAAACGAGAATTCCTTCCTTCAACCTCTCCATCTCTTCCCTCGCCTTTTCCTCCAGAGTGACATTTCTTGGTTTACTACTAGAACCAAAACTCAACTGGAAGTCGAACATCGGTAAAAGAAACCCTGAATAGCTTAGTATACATGTATGTTATACGGCAAAAATTTTTGTTGAAAAAGTTTCAACACCCCCCTCTTGCCGTTTCGCCCCTCTTTTCTAAAAAATCAGTTTTACCAGAGGTAGCGAATCATCGAGGAGATATGGCCGATGGTCCTTTCCGCCCTAGTATTCTTTCTGAACTGACCCGTCTTGTCACCATTAAGGCTGCTAGAGACGCTGTATCGGAGAACTGGAGGAGCCAATAACCACCCGCAAGGAATCCATCTATCTTAAGATTTTATAAATTCATTACACCTACCCTAAAATATCGACTTGAGAATTCCTTAATTAAGTGACAGCAAATATATTTTTCTCATATTTTTTGCTATAAATACTTGCACTTTGATTAAAGAAAATAGTTGTATTTGTTAGCTTTAAGTAGTTGTGATAGTTGACTTGTGTACAGTGTCGTACCTTTTTTATTAATTTTTTTTTTCAGATGTTCTGGTTCACATAGATTTTAATAAATAACTTTTGATCGTTGTTCTGCACCTTATCCTTTTATCTGGTGTACGTGTTGTGAATTCTGAAAGGATTGTAAAACACCGTGGTACCAATGCGGGTTTTTTCCAGACCAATTTTTTACTTAAGCTTTTTTCAATTGTCATGCTACTCTCAATTTTGAAAATTGTAGATTCTCTTTTAGATTGTATTCGGTTTGAGTACATTTCATGTGTGTACCGAGGAAGCACATTTAAGTAATTTACCGTTAGCTAATTACTAGTAACTGGAGTTTGTAACTGTTATATATTCTGTTGTTAAAAGGTGTAATGAATTAATATACCTGGTGGTTAGAATCTTGGGGTTTTGGTGGGAAACAGATGTACCTGTGAGAGACATTCTGCTTGTATGATATTGATAACAAACAAGACGGCATAGCGGCTGAGATGGTCCCCGGACAGCTGAACTTTTGTGCTCAGTTACCCTCATCGTTCCCTCCAAGGCCACTTAGTCCTCTTCCAGTAGAGGAGCTCACCCTTTCAGGTAAGGGGAGATGCACGAATTTAGGGTGGGACCTCCGGAGTCTCCCCCTCCCCCACGACTCATCTGGCGAGCCAGCTCCCGTCTTGAGGCCCGGAGTACTGTCTTGCAGATGCTGGGACGACTTGTTTATAATGCAGTGTTTAGTTCGAATTTTTGGTTTTTTGTGAAGGGCAAATCCGAGGTTGGCTTTTTTGGGGCACCCAGCCCACATGACTACAAGCGTAAGTACTAAGATTTCAAGTACTAAGATTTCAAATTGAATGCTTGACGTTTCTGACCCCCAAATTGTTTCTCTATTTGAGTTAGTGAGTTGAAGCCCGAGAAATAGGTTTAAAATGTGGTGCATAGTTCTCTCCAAGTTTATCACTTTTTGTGGAGATTTCTTGTTGCTTCTCTTACTCCTTTCATAAAAAACCGGTTTGAATACTGCTTTAAGAATGCTAGTGTGGAAAGGCCCATTCAGTATAACGTCAGGTAGAAAGCTCCAGACGGAAAAATTACATCCTCGCTTATGATGCTTACTTGCGATGGCAGGAGAATGGGTGGGGAATTGTTGTAAAGAGGGAAGACAGAAAAAAGAAATGCTATGTAAGTGGGACGCGAAACTCTGCCCTGGAAAGCTAATCGCGGGAGAAGGGCATTAAACACTGGGCTACCGAGGTCTCTACAAAACTTTGTATCACCACTTATGTGCTAAAATTTATAGTTTTTGCAAAGTAGGTCTTGTGCTGATTTTAATTGTTTTCTTTCTTTATTTGCTACAAATTTTACGAAAATGTCAGGCTGTCCTTATAATTTCAATTCAGACACATTTCATAGAATTATTCATCTCCAAGTTAATGTAGTCTGCGTTCCAGAAAGTTTGCAATAAAAAGAGTAGTCAAGGCAGGTTTCCACCTGCAGTGATGTGGCTTGCAGTTGGCCAACAAATTCAAACAGTATATAAATCTAGCAAGAATCACCTGAAAAATAAATTAAATTTAAGACCATATTAAAGAAGCCACTTGAAGATTCACATTCTAAAAGATTTAGATTTCATTCCACTAGCAGAGTACTTAATCTATTGTGTGGTCGGGAGCACATAGAAGTGCCTACGTTCAATAAATAATCGAAATTTTTTTGTATCTGAAAACATCGACCTCGAAGTTCGAACTGAGTTAAAAGCTATCATGGATTCGGTGCCTTTTCGGATTCCTGGTAAGCTTAAGCCTTCGAGTTTACAAATGAAAATTTCTTTCCCAATTTCCAATACAAGTACAAGAACTTTAAGCTTTAAATTACGGCTCGAGGATCCACTTCAAGCCCCAATCCATCACAATTAAAATCGTTCTGAATAACATCCGCCATGATTAACTTTTAATGATTTCCTCAGGTGCAATAATGATGTTCATTAAGGGCTGTGTACACTACTTAAGTTGAAAATTTCTATAACAGAAACTTAATTTTCCATTAAGTGTTTTGACGTCTTCAGTCTTAGGTAAACACCAACACCCTTGGGGAAAACAACCCCTAGTCTACACCAGCACGGACCATCTAGGGTGGGAAATGCATTTGAAACCAACTGAAATTTATGGCTAAGACGAATGGCTAGTTATCAATATCAGCTGCCCGAGATTAAATTGCGCTTAAAAGGCTTGCATTATGCTTTAAGCAATTTATGCTCGAGCTGGACTCTGGCCGGGTCCTTGTGTACTTAGTCATTTCATGCTATAAATTCTCCACCACCCCTTCAATAACAAACCGTCTGGAATTTTTATCAAGATTGTTCTCTGGATGATGTGAATTGTGTATTTGTAACAAGGAGGAGAAAAAATATCTAGAATTAATCGATTTTAAATGACGGGGCTTTTTTTGGTGGATATTATTGTTGAATGCATTTCATGAAAATATGATGGATA
Organism: Thereva unica; assembly: GCA_949987705.1. Lineage (NCBI taxonomy): Eukaryota > Metazoa > Arthropoda > Insecta > Diptera > Therevidae > Thereva > Thereva unica. Next base: position 125,963,472 of record OX465283.1, on the reverse strand, counting down.
CACTTGCGATTACAGACGGTGTATGACGTAAAAGTTTTTGTGTTCTATAGTACTTTAAGGTACTATATTCTCAACTTTTCATTTGATTTATGATTAAAATTTTCTACTTTTTGTGCCAGTACACGTGGGTCAACAAGTCCTTAAAAAGCTAAAGAGATGGCGCTCGTAGTATCGAAAAAGGTTTCCTTGCTAGTAAGCGTCATCTGCACTAGACTGCTGTCAAAGTTTCATCCATATCCATCAAGTGGTGTAATTTTTTCAGTCGAATGAACCTATGTATATTTCGAAAATTGGAAAAATTAGTATTGTGCGCTGTCTAAACACTTCTATTTAAAAAGCTTAACACCGAAAAAGATTAAGGCTGAATTGGATGAAATACATGGCATATTTGCGCCTGTGCTTGCGACTCTAAGGTGAACGAGTTTAACCTTGATCGTACAACCATAAAAATGGTGAACATCAGTTCAAAATTTCCAGTGACTTCTTCCGAAAATATTGATAAAATTCATGACTCATGGTTTTGAGTCACGGTATACAGAAACAAGGTAATGTAAAAAAGACCGACAGATTCGAATACCGGTTAACACTTACGCAGAAACAACAACAACAGATTCGATTTTATACGGAAAGCGGCCACCAAGTGATGCCAGAACTAAAATGAAATTTCTCTTTTACATTTCGTAGTTTCTGTATATCATGGTAATGAGTGACCGATAAGTCAAACTGCGCTATATAGTTGAGGCCATAGAAATATCACAAGGCTAGGGATATGGAATCGGTGGAGAGTACTCGATTAAATACTCATGAGCATCGAAAGAAAATTACTCAATGAGTAGTTCTTACTCAATTTACGTAGCTTACATCCCATAAGAGCATGCACGCTACCGCTACAGGCAAGAAATCCTAATACGGAAAAATGCAAACACCATTGAACGGACAGCGCTGAATTTTTTTTATATGACAGACTAGGGAGAAAGTCTCTTTGTACTGTCGACAATCTATGTTTTTCATATAGAATGTCGAACAGCAGCTCTAGCCGGAAGATAGAGAGGAGAGGGCGAGAAGAGAAGGAAGGAACTGTCACAACCTAGCCGCGACATTTTATTCCACCTACTCACAACCATTTCACGACTTTGTTATCGGGGAATCGAGAACAACTCGATGGAGTGTTATGCCTCCTGAAACGAGTTGAATCTCATCAATCATCCGATGGCATGCGCTTGGTGGAGCGGGGAAGGACTAGGGAAGGCTATGACAGGTGGAATCAGGAATGTAAAGAGTGAAGAAGAAAGAAGGAAAGTTATATAGGTGGGAAAGTGGGAAAGGCGAAGGACCGTGGCGCCGCCGGGATTCAAACCCGGGACCTCTGGGATAGCAGTCAGGCGCCTTACTCCTATACTACCGAGACCCCCAACATGGAAAGTCACCCAATTCATCATAAGGCGCCTACAAGTCTTCATCAACAGATGCCTCCATCGTATCCTAAAAATCCGCCGGCAAGATAGAATTTCAAATGAAGAATTATGGCGCCGCGCCGGCCTAGAAAGGATAGACGACCAAATCAGGCGAACGAAATGGAATTGGTTTGGCCACATCTAGCTGGAATCCGCAAGAATCCCGTCGAGTTGGAATCCCTAGAACAACGTGGAGGAGAACCCTATTAGCAGAAGCCGAAACAACTGGGAGATCCTTTTCGGAGCTGAGAGCTTAAGTCCTTTGTCAAAATTCGATCCTAAGATGTCCGTGAAATTCCCAATTCTTTAGCGCGATAATGAATAGAGATTGTCGCAGTCCCGACACCCTACCGTGTACAGCTGCAATGTTTTCAATGAAACAAACTGTACAAGATTGTGTGCTCAGTTGGTTGATTAGGCCGACCGAAAAAATTATTATTATGTGTACATTATTTTGTACGGTAATAGCGAAAATTCTTGTTGATTTAGTCATCTCCATAGCTTTTGACAGAGTATGGCATTCTGTTATGTTGTCTAAATTCCAAACTACTGTTATCGACTTATAGTTGTAAGAAACTTAAATTCGAGTGGTCATTCCTGGTCTTTTAATCAAGGTAATATTGAATAACTTCGAATCTAAACCCCACATCATTTCGGCCGGTGTTCCCCAGGGTGCAATTCTATCACCACTCCTTTTCCTAATCTTTATTAATGATCTGCTCTCAATTACTTCTAACTCACTTTACAGCTTCGCTGATGACGAAACTCTGTTACACTTGACGAACTCATTCTTAATTGAGGCCGCAAGAATCGTGTTGAATTCAACGCCTACAGTACTGTCACATCTCTACATATTCCAAATCGCCACCTTGATACCTGGGATTTCGTAATAGATGCAAGTTCCCCTTCTACATTCTACAAAACGGCCAGCTTCGAATACAACTCATTTGGTCTAAATGGCTCCTCAAAACCACCTTAACATGCCTTAAAACCAAGCCATAAAACTCATAGGTGATGCACCTTTTGTGCCACCATTGGCTCGGCTCATTGAGCCATCAAAAGAATGTCGCTGCTATGACAAAATTTTATCGGTACTGTTCCACTGAAATCGACTTCCGCTTGCCAGCCCAAAAAAGGAAATTGATGTATTATTTTCTAAGCATTTAATTAATGACCCTTGTACTTTTATTTATTATTTATAAGAGTTTTCTTTCAATTTAAAAATCGGATACGCTTACTTCAACCATGACAAATTTTCACATTACTCAATAAATCATTCGAGCTCGAATTAAGCATTTGTTTCATTTTAGCAATGATTTTTATATTCGCGGAATTACTTGCAAATAACGAACATAATTCCGTTTGCTGTAATCAATCATCAGTTTTAGACATACAATACAACTAGGGAGAAAAAACTAAAACGTAATGAAATATTATTGTAACAGTTTTTAGAATTTTTATGAAACTAGGGCGCTCATTGTTATGATTAAAAAACGTTTTTTTAGTTAATGAAAAACGTTCAAAATCGAATTTATCGTAGATTTAAAAAAAAATCCTGTCTATGTATGATGAATGGCTTAATTAAAGGAATCTAGAACAAACCCATCAATATTCTCTTAATTATTTACAACTTATAGAATTTGTTGAAAGCAAATTTTCAGTTCAATAAAATTTTCTGGAAATGAATAATCGGAGACGTTGTGATTAGTGTTGTGTACGATACAATTATAAAATGAGCTTGAAGGAGGTGCCTCTTTTTGCTTTTGAGCCAGTACAATGTCATACTTCAAATGAAGCGAGAGGCCATTGCAATGCCAAAATGACAAAAACTTTGAACTGCCTCAGAGTAAGTAAGTAACCTATGCCTCCACTATGTACATATATTTATATTTTACAATCTCGCCTCTTTTCAAGTTGGAAATTTCACTGCTGCAAAAGAAGTAAGAAATGTCTTTCCAATGTGTATTTGCGATTTCTCCTCCCCTCATTTATCTCGATACACGCTCATATCCAGTAGGACGTTATTTTTAAACCGGGACATGAAGCCTCAGCAGAATTTACCATTGTGAAAGAGGAAAATGTACTGCCTCACGTAAGACCGACTCAACGCTAGTAGCGCTACTGAATCTTTTCCTTGGACTCTTTCCCACATCTTACGATATATCATCTTCTGTAATGCAGTCCACCATAGGGGTCTGATTACAACTGTATACAACCAGTGGACGATGCGGGGTTTAAGGCCAACATTGACTCCGACTATTCTTTAGCATAAGAAGAGCGCTTAAATAAAGAGAGAGGCCTCCACGTTAGTTTCTTAACCAGGATAAGACCCAGAAATTTCGCATCTCTTTAAGTTGCAGCCTTTCATTGCAAATTTTTAGAGAGGAACAATCGAGAAATCTATGCTTCCTTGTAAAGAGCACTACTCCAGTCTTGACTTCCCTTTGTAGTATCCCAATAAACAAGAGTGTTCAATGCTCGTTGCATTATATCTCTTATTGTTGAGACGTACTTTCCGTTCACCATTAGAACAATATCATCAGCATAGGGCACCGTGGCGCACCCAGGCTACCTTAAGGCCCCCATACACGGTCAAATTGGATGTATATCGAAGGGCTGATGTACAACCAAAACTATGGATTGTGGGCCGGTCGGCCGATCAAAACTCATTGCGCTTATGGGTTTGATGAAATTTTGGATGTACATCCAATTTGACCGTGTATGGCGACCTTTAGGGTTTTCAACACTTCGTTGACTGTTATATTCCAAAGAAGCGGCGATAGGACACGCTGGGGTGTGCCTCTTCCAACCTGTCTTCTTCTGAAAGCCCCAGCCCAGACTTATCAGCTACCTTAAATAAAAGATCTGGACCATCCGACAACATTGTTGAAAGCACATTCAATATCTAAGAAAGCAGTCAAAGTGAACTCCTTGAATTCAAGGAATTTTTCAATGATCGCTACCAGGGAGTTGACTCCTAAAACCTGTAACTGCGGTTGCAGCAAGGGATGTCGAGTCAGGAAAGTTGGTATCGAACATGAGCTTCAATGACTCCTAGCTACTTGTGGTACATTTACCGTCTGCAATTCTTGGCATATTATTATTGCACTATTTAGAAGATTGCTTACCTGGGGCCAGTTCACGCAATTCGACACTCGACGTCGACATCGACACTTCATGAAAACGACATTAGTTTCAACGACGTTGAATTTGGGTTCAAGTAAGTCGACGCAGGGCCGGCGCGTGGTTGTTTTGCGCCCGGTGCAGTAGGCAAATTTGCGCTCCATCAGCTAAACTTTAAAAAAAACAGATTCTTTCATCTGGATCGCAAGGACGGAAATACACATGGCACTTCTAATTTGGTAACAATTTATTTCTTTTTTTAAATAAATTCTTGAAAAGGAACAGCATTTCGTAAATCTATCAAAAACTCTTTTGTGCTAGCCTTAAAATCTCTGACCACTGCTGAGCTTCCTCAGACATTTCTTTTTGCAACGTAGAATCTATTGTTTTATTCACCCTGAATGTTAATTCTATTTCTTTCCGACATTTAAAATTTTCCATATTGGTAAAACTTTGCCACCTTTTTTTTACTAGTCTTCTCAATAAGTATATGCCGAACAGCAAAGTGACCTTTAGTTTCCTTTAGTTTTGAAAAATATTACAAAAAAACAAGAACGAAAGATGGAGTTTTTTTAAATTCAATAAACCAACCAAAATCTATTAACTAATTTAACATTGTTATTTACCATTACTGTAATACCTTGAAGATAACACAGAAAAATATTTTAAGTTTCTTAAAAATACAAAAAAAAAGCAATAGGCAAATTAATTCTAATAACATATAAATATAAATAACACATTTTAAAAACGCATTACTTATTTAATAATTATCATTAATTTTAATTAATTAATCACTTGTATCACTCAAAGTTTGAAATCAAATAAAAATATTTCACTCATACATAATTATATTCTTCATTATATTCCTACAGGGGCACAAAATTTAAAATTGCACCATAATAACTCGCATAACATAAAAAAATCGTTAGGATTCTCGCCCCAAGATATTTTGCTCTAATTTCGTTCATTTACCTCTTTTACGAAACTTGGAACAAAATTTAAAAGTGCTCCAACAGCGCCCTGCAGTTTATATCAATCACAGTATACAACAATACGCAACACAGACGCATTGGAACAATTTTTTTCTTTGTGTGAGTTGACATGGTGCATTTTACAAAATTTTCAAAAAGTGCTCCAGCGTCGTGAAAATGAAATTATTTTGTGTTTCATCTCCCTCATTCTACTGCTCAATTCTGTATTTACTTCTCATGTTAAAATTTGAGAGCCACAGTTGAATGAGAGATTTTCTCTCACTTGGTGGATTTTTCTTCTGAAATTTTTACTTTTGCCTCTCTTGTTTCAGTTTTTGAGCAGAAATTATATGAAAATGTCGAAGCAAAAATCTCGTGTAACTTCCTGAACGAGGGGAATAAATTTTCGCCGCTTTTTATCGCGTGAGATAGTACTGAGACAGAATTTGTGTTACTTTTTGAAAATTTGTGTAAGTTCATGTAATCTCATTTTTTCCAATTATTTAATTTTTTTAAAATCTTCTGAGCTAGCGCCCTTGTTCAATGGCGCCCGGTGCGAGTGCTCCATTCGCACCTATGAAAGCGCCGCCCCTGAGTCGACGTGTCGAATGTCGTTTTCACAAAATAACTGACCCCAAAAAGTATGCAAAACCTCATGAAACCGCTATAATAATACTGTTACTTCTGACATTGTACATAAGCAGGAAGAGATACACATAATTTTAAACTTCAATTAATGAATTAATTAATCAAATTCATAATAACATTTGAAAATCTTAACTCTGAATTTATTCTTCTGCAATGTGGTTTTCTAACTAGACTCTTCCTGGAGCAGTTTTACTTTTTATTTTTCGACTATCACGTAGTTTATCTTTTTCTATTGCATTTCGCTTGTTCAGAACTACAAGAAGTTTTGTGTGAATTTATTTCTTCTCTTGCAGTTTTTCTTGAAGAATAATGCGTGCTTCAGGAGATAAAAATGTTGATGCTAATTGAAGCGTTACATACTTTGAATAATTTTGTTTCCACCCTTAGAATTTAAATCCGTTAATAAGCTAATGAATTCATTCATTTATGAGACAATTTCTTGTAAAGGTCCGTTTATCGAGGAAGGATATTTTGCATTACTGCTGCCAGAGCCAGGTCCATATGATCTCGCATGGGGACACTTCTAAACATACTGTTCATATAACACTTTCTTCTAGTAGCGTTATATGAAAAACTTCATAAAATCCACAACCAGTCTTAGCAATTGAATTCTTATTTGTCACTAATGTTCTTTGATGTTATATTTAAAACCTCGCCACACCTAAAATATGTGTAATTCAATTGTAAATTTTTTACTTTATTTATTTGAGATACTTTTTGCTATCCATTATAATTTCTTATGTTCGGTCCGATTGAATTTAATTTTTCAGTTAATTGGTACCAGCAGCTTTTTGCCAAAGATCTTAAAAAAATTAAAAACCATAAAAAAAATTTAAAAACCAGAATTTTAATGATTGGATATTGTAAAGAGAGTCTTAGAGTATACGTAAAAAAATCAGGACCAACATGGGAGTTTTTCTTTTGGCGCAGTAACAAATTTAACTTTTTAAATTCACTTAATTGCAAAATTCATTATGCAAAAACTATTTGACCGACCGTGATCGGGTTTTGGATATAAGTTAATCATGCCTTTAACTATCTAATTCCAAAATTAAATTGGAAGATAATGGTCTCTCCTTTCCTTGTGCTAACTTTAAAGTGAGGTACTTTTTTTTCGCGGTTTTCGGCTATTTTGCAATGCAAAAATTCAAATTTCAAAAATCCACCTTAGGGTAAGTTTTAGCAAATCTAATAACGAACAAAACATGCTCAACAAATTTTACGCCTAGAAGCCTTCGCTAAGAGATATTTAACAAGAAAGGCCAAAAAACAGGGAATTTTTAGTGAACTTTTCAGTTTTTGGGCTACCAAAAGTTTTCCTGGGAGTTTCATGCTTGCGCACCCCCTAAATATTGTTGAGGATATCATTTCTGACCGATTCCACCAAAAAAGTCCGTTACATCACGCCAAAACCACTGGAAATGCTCCAGCGCCCGGACTAATATTGATATTAAAAAGAATGACTCTGTGGTTAGAAAAGGAGTGTTCACTGGACATTCTCCAGTTTTCTACACAATTGAACAGGCCTGGGGAAACAAGCGTAATGCCCAAGATTTCTTGTCATAGCCTTGTAACTAACGTAGCTTCATTTCCCCTGTTGGCATTTCCTTTGTTGAAGTAAAAGGTCAAAAAAGCAACTCACCTCTTACATTTGTGTCTGAGCTGCCCCGTCGCCTGGTCCTAAGTCCAGGGTGTGAAAGAAGGAGGGTGGTCGACCTGCCGATTGACAAGAATCGGGAAACCGAAGAAACTAGGCAAAAATCCGCATGGGAAAAAAACACCGACAGCATTTGCATTATACGAGAAAACGCCACCGCCTACATCTGGAGTCCTGTTAAATTGGGGTCTCAATATCACGTGGTGAAATAACCCTTGTACCGTTTCTCGTGGTCAAGAATATAAAGTGTATTGTTGTGTCCATACGCAATCTCGATTCAGCAACTAGCTTCTCGTAGCCTCAAGTTCGTAAAAGCAGTCTTCTTTCTTTGTCTTTGATCCATTAACTGGCGGTCCGAGCGGGACGTCCCCGCAACGGATACGCTGCTGTCGGTGGCGCTTTAAAAAATGCGATTTCTTGCCTAGTTTCTTCGGTCAATTCGGTAGGTCGACCACCCCCCTCCTTTCACACCCTGAACTTGGGACCAGACGACGGCGGAGTTTCGTAAAAGCAGTAACCTTTCCAGAACCCTTCTCCCGATTAAAAATAATTTAGTGGTTAATTTTCTTACTAGCACGCACGCGCCAGCAGCTAGCACGCATAGTGAACAAATAGGCATGCCACAAAAGTACGCACGGTCTCACCAGAGCAGAAAACCACCGTTCCGCCAAAGGCACGAAAATCTAGAAATTTGTTCACCAGAGGCATGCAATCTTCTGTCGCAGGCTTCCGCCACAGGCAAGGAAATCTAACAATTCAGGCATGAACATTTATAAATGCATCCGCATCGCCATCAACCATTTCGAACGCGAGTGTTGTTTTACCAAGCAGTCCCCCAGCTAAGTGCTAACCACGGCCAATGCTGCTTGACCTACGCAATCGAACGAGAACCGTTCTACTGAGTATTCTATTGGCAGCTTTTATGGTCATCATACAGTTTATTTTCGCAACCCTAATAGACAAATAAGGGGTTCTCAACAACAGCAGAACCTACTCCATTGCGCAGGCGGTGATGGAATTCGGGAAACACAACGGAGTCAGTCAGTTGATCTTCCCCATGGTAAAAATCAAATCCATCTACCGGCGCATAGGTAATACCAAAGTTATAAATTCGACACCTAAACAAAAATTTCTCTTACCGGTGATATGGCCTATGAATTAGGATATGGATAAAATTTTTAAAACATGAGAGAAGTCAAGTAATCTAGTCGGATGCCATGGTGATCCCAGTATCCTGATGTTTCCCGAATTCCACCATCGCCTGCCCAATGGATTAGTTTTTGCTGTTGTTGAGAGCCTCTTAAGGGGCCCATACACGGTCGAACAATTTGCGCAACGCAGCCCGTTGTGCAAACATTTTCTCCGTGTATGGGGCGGTTTGATGTATGTACTGCGCAACTGTTTGATGTAAATCACAAGTTGTTTCCTCATGTATGGTGATGTTGGTGTATTTAAAGTCATATACATTTTAATTGCTCAATTTTAGTGAGAAATTGGCAGGGAATTCATCGAAATTCGCCTCACTTACTACGTTTATAAGCGGAGTTTCCCTTCGGATGGAAGTTTCGATCCGCAGTGAAACACTGCTTATAAACAGGGAGTGACAGTCCAAAACTTCGATTTTCGCTCCCGAAGAAAAAGCTGGAGTGAAACTTCGATCCCAGTTTATGTTGTGCTTATAAATGCTGACTGGGAGTGAGGTGACAGGAGCATGATTTTTTATTTTTTTCCGAATGGGGAAAGCTTAGTAAAGAAGAAGCTGGGTGTTTTATTTTGCTACAATAGTTCTTTTTCTTTATTTATTGATTGTTTTAAATACATTAAATTAAATATTGGGTTTACATTTGTGTTTGCAATCATTTTGAATTTGAGCTTGGAACTGTTTTCTCAAACCAGAAAGTATTTTGGATTTTCACTCCCATTGCTTATAAACGCATCGGAAGTTTTAGTTTGGATTGAGGATCGGGGAGTGAAACTCCCGCTTATAAACGTAGTAACTTTCTGCAAATCCTGAATTTATAATAGCCAAAACCGCAGCCTCAGACTGGTTTTCCCTACGAAAACATAAACGGAACTGATGTTTGTGCTACTCGTTGCGTAGTGTATGGGCAATCACAATATATTTGTCAAACACAAATTGCGCAGATTGTTCGCTCGTGTATGGGCCCCTTTATTTATCTATTGCGGTTACAAGAATAAACTTTATTCTTCGGAGTATTCAATAGTAGAGAATATACAAACATCTCTTAGTGCGAAGTGCGGATTCTACAGCTGCAAACCTATCAATTCACCGGAAACAATGAACAAAACTCAAAATACATTAATAAATCATCTTCCTCTTATCTTTTTATACAAGAAGATATACCTCAATCTTCTTACAATGCACATATATGTATCTCTAAATCCTTAAAAAAACACCATTGCCCACACTTTATCTGACTTAACATTAATTTTATGTACATATATCTAAAACCAATTAAAGCTGCGATGAATTTATGCTCGTCAACAATTTTAACACAGTAATTCCACACCGAATCGAATGTAACAAGAAATTGCTTTTATATCTTCCTTTCTGAGTTAATGGGACACGACGAACCGAATTATTTCAAGAGGCGATCACTCTAATTCTTTATAATTTGTTTGGACATAAATTGAAAAATATCTCCTCAATACATACAAGAGTCGATCAATCACGGTCAAGAAATATCCAAAAATCCATTACTACTCAATTTCATGGAGTTCACTGGACATAGAACGATATCAACAAACGCCTCCTCAAGACGTATATGTACGTACACCGTGGGCCAACCCGTGGAAATATTTATGTAGAGACTGAAGTTTATGGCCTTTCATTTTGGGATCGGTCCAGGGAGATGTGGCCAGATATAAAATTGGGCTATATCCACACCGAACGAGAGGAAAGGTCAACAATTTTTAAGACGATAAAGCCCAGCAGAAATTTTTGCTTTCTTTTGTAATGAATCTCTTCTGGCCACGGCTATTTGGGTTTCAGTGGTAATTAAGCCTAGCCTGGCTACTGTTTATTTAATTCATTACGACGCGCTCCGCCTGAAGTCAAGAGTTATGCAGATAGAACAGCAACGAATACATTGAGGTAGGAGCGCTTTCGGGCGATTTAACAAGAAGTGGTTCGTTCATAAGCTATGGGCGGGCGCCTCTTTCAATCCCATTTTTGGGACTATTTAAGTCCTTTATCAGCTCCTTAACATCCCGTCGTCGTCATCAGCGTGAAAACCTAATTTGAAAGCAATCTCCTATCTTTATCCAGCCTGGACCCACATCCGCAACTTTCTCGAAACAGTTTTAGAAAAACCCTTTTCCACTGTAAAACTTTGTGACGTGCTCTTTTAAGTGTGCGCTGCTGTACCCGGTAACGAAGTTCAAACAAGGTCACCAGCAGCAGGATACAGTACAGGACGTGATGAAAATAAATATCCTGATCCCCGTAGATGTGCATAAGAACTCAATTTGATAATCGACAGTCGCTGCGACGCAAATACCCGCTAAGGGCGGACCTATTCAGGATTCAAGTAAGACCCTGTCGCAGGATATTATTCTCACTGCTAACAACCCGCGCAATTTCGGGTTATTCATCCTGGCTGCAAGTCAGCGAAATAGGTGGAACTGCTGACGACATCGTGGGCGTTAAGGTGTATAAAATTTTTCGCAAGTACTTAACAGAATTTCTTGGGTTAATTATTTACAGAACCTAAATTAATTACCAAAGCTCCAAAACGGGGGTGGGTCAGGAATGGGAAGATTGATGATAATCAAATTGCTAAGGAGTCATCATAACACGACTATTAACTCCGTCCCCCCAGTGGACGCTTTTGATTTGATTGACGATTTCGCTCTTACGAAATCCAATGGCAGTTTCCAATTTTATTAGTGATGTCACAGATCATTAGACAACCGGAGAGTAATGAACTGTGCACGGAATAATGTCAGCGACCCGGGCTTTATGGGCCTAGAGATTAAATAATCCTCAAACTACTTCACAAGATAAACACACACAGGAGGAGCGAGCAGGTGTAAATGTGCTTGCTCCAAATTGTTGTCATCAGCCTTATGCTTTCTTTCGGAAGCATTGTCCTAATCAAGTCAAATCGCTACGCGTTGTCGTTTTTTTTTTGGTTTTGTGTAAGTCTCTTTATCAAGAGGTGGATGAATGCCGTGACGTTGAAAAATCACTCATGTCTGAGGCTGGGGCTTGCTATTGTGATGTAACAAAGCCGCTAACCAGGTGAAAATAGATAACGCCACTTCTCAGTCATCAATTCTTAGTGACGTTTCTAAGATACCGCATCTGAAATATACACACTTTTGCCTTTTCCTTATTTTTTCCATTTTTTTAGAAGGTAATTGCGATCACGAGAAAAAATTTGTGAACTCTGATGTAATGTTCAGAGTTGTGAATTACCGCCGGTACACCTGACTTCTTTTGCATTGTCCTTGAAAGATAAATACTTTTTTGTATGTTTGGTAGAAGATATTAATTTAGGGAGCGTTCAAAATTTAGGTTTAGTTGGTTGCATGAAGTGGCGAAGTCCACCTACTCCGTGTTGACCTTCAGTTAACACATTATGGCGGTCTTGATAACATTCATTCCTATGACCACTAGGCTTGTAATGGTTGGACCCCCTCAGCCACCGGAGGAATGTAGCATATCATAATGACTGTTCCTCCGAGCTAAACGCTCTCCTGCCTCCACGGCATTCTTATACCCGCAACACCAGATTAGCCCACTCGTCTCATTCCCTCCACCTGCAACTCCCCCTTTCACTCACTCAACAAGATATGAATTCGTTTGTAAATAGAACAACTCGACTGTGGAATAATCTCTCGCAGTCAGTATTTCCGAGATCCTACATCCAAGAGTTCAAAGGCAGGGTTCATCACCACCTTCTTCAATACCCTCCCGTACCTTTATATCCCCTCCAACCCCCCCCCCCCCCCCGTACTAAGCTTACTGCTAGACATTACACCATGACGTGACAAATGACATGACGGACTAGTAGTACAAAGGGTGATTCCTGAGCTTAGCACTAGCCGTGTTTTTTTAATGAACCATATAGTTCTTTCATCGAGTTCATTAAAAAAAGACAAGGGAAATTTCATGTAGCGCCTACTTCGATGCTTAAAAATTTCAAAATTAAACGGAAGTTAAGAGTTATTTTTTACACTGTTACACGAAATCCTTGCTAGAAAATAATAAATATGTTTCTAAAAAATCAATTATTTGTTATAAATTTGCTCTCATCACTTTCCTGTTGTTTTTATTCTTAAATTACGTCTTTCCGACCCCCGAAAGTATGCAACATGCCAACCCCCGAAAGTAAAGTATGCAACATGCCAATCCCCGAAAGTATGCAATATGCAAATTAAGAAATTTCCCAAAACCTCGATAGAAACCCCGATAAAACCTGGGTTTTGAGATTTGTATGGGGAAGAACTATATGGATCATTAAAAAAAACACGGCTACTGCCACATAAAAAAAAATATATCATTTTTTTAGCTTTTAAGAACTGCGTCAGGATCTTTGAGTGCTCTGCTGGTAGATCCTCAAGCTCGTTCAATATGTGGCTGCCAAATAAACTGCTAGTGCTGGACTTTTGCACATGAAGTGCACAATAGTGTCTCTTTCATTTGTATCCTTGCAGCTGTGGCATTATGTGTAGAATGGGATGCCTAGTCTTGATACATGCTCTCCTATTGGCCAGTGACCCGAATACATAACTAGCTGGAGCCTGGTGTGTCGCTGCACCCATAAGTCAATAGGGCGTACGCCCTCGGAATCTCAAAATCGGGTTTCAAATCCCACCCCGAAAGTACTTTCGAAAAGAAAAGTGCCACTCCGTTCGTTTAAAACCCAAATCATGCGATGGTATTTAACACATCCTTTGGCGTTATGCGCTAAGCCACTGCGCATGCGTGCTACTCTCTAGACAGACCCTGCCCATATTGGTACAGTTGCACTCATTCCATATGTGAGGATGGTACGTTGTAGACGTAGACTATTTCCTTAACTTTGGGACTCCAGTTTGAGGTCAACCATAATACATATGTAGGTACCAATCTTGGCCAGCTGAAATTTAGTTTCTTTGTTCTTGTAGTGAACAGCGTCGATTCTGTCTTTGTAGGGTTAAAACGTAGACCACAGCCTTTGGCCCAGTTGCTAACGCTGTTCTCGCTCATTACATGTCCCTTGTGCTAATTTTACAATTTTCAAGATTGCCTCTACCCCTAAATCTGTCAGGGATTCTAGGATAGCTGTATTGTATTCGTTATATTAATCGAATGCCTAGGAACTAATGTGTACATATTGTTTATAATATACTAGCTGACCCGGCTGACTTATGTAGTTCTGTCCAAATTTCAATAAACTTGGTTTTTATCGTTTTGTGAATTTGTGAAAAGCTGTTAGAAATGTGAAAATAGAAATGAATTTGATAAAATCACAGCATCTCGGATAGTGTAATCCCAATGAGTGTTGGCAGGCTTCTGTATTATGTGCCACAAAATTCACCATTAACAGATAACAGATATTGGGATGATGTTGTGCCACGAACTTTGACTAATAGCACACGCAAATAGAACACTTGCTTGTTTTGACTGTGCTAATGCGACAAAATACATGTGGGTAACCTGAAACTCTTTTTCCTTGTTATCGTCGTTGAAATTTCTCTGACGAATGATTCCAAATATGTATAGATATTAATCTTGGCAGTTCGGAGTATGTATAGCAGCGTTCGGGTGAAGTAAGCAGCGTGGTCAATGTTGAAGATAGTGATCGATCAGTTCGTTGTAATGCAAGCCTGGATCTTCGTCTTCATCAAGAATTTCCTCTGATATCACATCATCGATTTCATTTGGTCAGCCAAATGTGAATTTGTGCATGTGGCATCACGCGGTGATGTGATGACGATCGATGGGTGAAATAACTCTCGTCAGGTTTCTATCCAATGAGGATTTTACGTAAAGGTGATGAAGAAATCTTGTGAACATTCGACATGGCATCCTGAGCGTATTCATGACTATGTCGTGGAGCTCCGACGTACGTTGCTTTCAGAATCACCATTCGGTCGGCATTCGGCGCGTTTCCATCAGCATTGATGACATCTCGAAGGTGAATATATTCTTCGGAACGTAGTTTTGGTGCATTGGTCTTTTTGATCGAGAAATTATAACCGTCCTCACCTTGTCAAAACATGATGGGATATTGCAAGGCATCATATGATCAGGGATTTTCGTACAATTGATCGTTCCGCCGATGTAGCACGATATCACGTAATCCCAAATTTTCGCCAACAGCGACATCATCAATTGTTGACGTATTAAAGAGTCTTGCGTTTGCCCCGTCAGGGATCTTATCGGCTCTGATTATCAGATGGCATTAACATTTTGATTATATTGATCCTGCTCGTTCGGTCTAATGCCTCCAAAGACACAATGTTCGAGGGGAGAATCACAATCCAACTGAAAATAGACAATTGATTCGTGTTGTTGTTATTATGATTTTATTTTCATTTAGGCTAGAATACGTTTTTCCAGAGTTTTATCCGGGTCTGGACCACAGCTCCACTTATCTGAAGCAAAACTATCCTATCTTCCTATCTGGAAACATCCATACACATTCCCAAATTTTCATTTAAATCGGTTGGGCGGTTTCGTAGATGAGCTCGTAGGAGCATCGTGACACGTAATTCTTATATATTAAGATGGAATGCTCAACAGTTCAGGCCACTTCACTGAGCGCAGTCTTTGTGGAGTTGCCTTTACAGTGGGCATGTTGAACTTTACACAATGGTGCTTGCTCGAGGGCTTTCCTTACCTCTAGCTAGAAGGGAGAAGGGAAGAGATAATTATCGGCCTGAAATCTTAAGTTGTCCTCTTTTTCCTTTTTCACTTTCCTCCACACCTATGGAATGTAGTGATACAAAAAGCTGCTTTTAAGTAAATCCAAGGGATTGTTAGTTCTTTGGTCTCCTTTAGCATCTCAGGGAAGATACCATCGGGTCTAGCTGATTTATAGGGTCAGAAATTGTCGAGGTTATTTTCTCTCCTACTACCAGAGAGTGGAGCCAATCCTCCGAGTTCACCCCGCCTATATGGTCGCCTGTATGGGAGTCCTATTGAACGTCTTCCGTGCATCGAGGGAGGTACGTATTTACCAGCAATTGCAGTGTCTATCCTTCAGGGTATGACTTGCATCTGCATCACAGCCTACAAGCTGCATCTCAAGGCTTGGGTCAGCTGTCGGGACCAGTTCATCATGGTGCAAATACACCGAACTTATGTGCAGCTGTTTGCCTCCGTTTGTTTCCACCTTCACCCTTGTTTATATCCATAGCATATTCCAAATCGCCAAACAAGCATCCCAGTGCTTGGGATTTCTTAAGAGATGCAAGTTCCTCCTCCAGCCATCGGCTCGCGCTGTTATTTATAAATCCTACATTCGGCCTCTTCTCGAATATAACTCCCTCGTCTGGGGCGGCGCGTCGATAACCACCTTGGAATGGTTAGATAAGGTCCAAAAAAAGGCCCTTAAATTAATTGATGACGACACGGCCTGCTCCACCATCGACCCCTTGAGCCACCGTAGGAATGTAGCAGCACTAACAAAATTTTATCGCTACTATTATAGCGACTGTTCCTCCGAAATAAACGCTCTCCTGCCTCCACGGCAATATTATAACCGCAACACCAGATTAGCCCACTCGTCTCATTCCCTTTACCTACAACTCCCCCTTTCACGCACTCAACAAGATATGAATTCGTTTGTAAATAGAACAACTCGACTGTGGAATAATCTCTCGCAGTCAGTATTTCCGAGCTCCTACAACATCCAAGAGTTCAAACGCGGGGTTCATAGCCACCTTCTTCAACACCCTTTCTCACCCCCATAACCCTTAACCTATCCCCCCCCGTACTAAGCTTGCTGCTAGACATTGCACCATGACGTGACAAACGACATGACGGACTAGTAGTACAAAGGGTGATTCCTGAGTTTAGCACTGCCACATAAAAAAAAAAAAAAAAAAAAATAGCTGAAGTTAGAGCAAATATGTGCATTAATTTGTTTCCTCGCTAGAATACACATTCTTCACTTGCCATTAATGCCGTCTACAAGCTTGATTATAATCTTTGTAATTAAGGCCACTGATTCTGGTGATGTTTACCCAAAGGGTTCTTTAACTAAGGCAAAATTGGTGTCTCCCTCGCTAAGGTATCATATTATTAATTAAGCCACATCTCGAGGGCTTAAAATTATTTTGGACAATCTTCATCCTCCTCCGCTGAGTACCCTGCTACAGTATCTACGGCTAGAGACCTGTTTGAACAAAGGTTGCTGCTTCATCCATCTCGTCAAGCTCGTCCATATATGTAGACCTGAAATATTGTGAGCTTAGCTCAAGCTTTTCGAGAGTCACCAGGCTTTCCTGAAAGGAGGAAGGACGAGCTGTTCTTTTGCAGTTCCCTGGTATACTCCTCCTTCCTAATTACCACCCGGTTGTTCTTTTTTTATGTGGGAAAATCAAGCTTAAGAATTACCCTTTGTACTACCAGCCATAGAAGAGAATATGATAGATCCGGGGAGGTCTGGAGTTTAGGAAAACTGATTGTGGAAGATTATCCCACAGCCAAATTGTTCTGTCAGAACCTCTGGGTTTTTGCTGCTTTTCCTCCTCGGCATCCATCCTAGGTAACCAGATCCTGGCTCTAGGTCGCCTAGTGGCTTCTCTAGCTGGGATTAAGTCGATTGTGTAGCCCCTGACAACCTTGTAGGAATCGAAGCATTGAAGGGCCCCTCCAGTATTTTCTAGTAGGTGGTCCATCATCATAATCGAAAGCTTTGCTTCTAGTAGCACCCTTAGCTTAGGTGATACTTTCTTTTTTTCCAAAGCGTACCTTGAGGATTCGTAACCGGTAGGTTTTTTCGGTGGTACGTTGTCAGTCTGCCGCCCAACCCTAAACTTGGAGGACGAGTCCAGTGTTTGCTTTGTTCTGAGGCGCGAAACCTTCGCCTTTCACTCTCCTCCGTCTGTCACTCTTAGGGCTTGTTCAGATGATTCGCTCCCAGGATCGTTTCTCACAAACCTTGTGGACAAAAGTGGAAGTGGGATGATGAGAGGCACCACCCCACTTCTCCCTTCATCTTCAAAGTTCTCTTGAATAAACACTCTTTGATTATTGCAATATTCTCCCACCCATCTTGCATACAATAAATTTTAACAGCCCAATTTTTTCCCCACTTCAGACTTTCCATCCGCACCAATTTCCATCAGTTGCATTACTTTCTAAAAATAATTTCCACATTCGTATGAGGGCATATTAATGAACTTTCTGTTTGGCGAAAGTTTGTGTCTTCTTAACACCCAAAGTATGCAGTAACGAGAAAATGAAAAATGTGCTTTTAAATCCCATAAATCCAGGTGAATACTCGGATACGCAAGCTCTCAGGTAATGCATGCACGTGAGAATTGCATGCACGTGTAAGTTGCTCGTACATTTCAAGCAAAGTTTTTAGCTTAATTAAATTGGATGCATATCCTTAGGGCTCCTCCGGTCTAATCGTTCATGTGTAATTAAATTAGTTTGTTTGTGGTATAGTTAACAAAGGATTAAGATTCATTTTTATATTTTTTTATTAATCTCGAGTGTATTGTATCTGTAGGGATTACAAATGCATACAAAATAAATGTAGTAGTTTTATTCTCTTTAAATGCAGTTGCAGGTCTCTTGAAATCCATTCTTCCAGTCCAGTTTATGTTTTTCTAATTTTCTCCAATTTTCTTGTATCTTCCAGTACGTCATCGTGTGATAGAAAAAGGATTAGGATAGGTTAAGTGGAGTCAGGGGTATGCATAGACAGAAAGCGAGTTCTGGAATAGTGACTGTGGAATGTTGTTCCACAGTCGAGTTGTTCTAGTTATAAACAACGAAGTGTTCGTGAAAATAAGAGCTGCAGACTGTTCTATTTTTGTTAAAATTGATTTAGGATTCTTATCCCAAATGTCCCTGGTAGCAGGGAGATCGCGATGAAGGAGACTCAATCTCTTCCTCGTTGCAGCCTCACAGCCGCACAGCAAGTGCTCTGCAGTTTCAGAGCTGAACCAGAACCCACAGCTACAATAAACTGCCAGCCCTATTTTGCTTAGATGACAATTGAGCGAACAGTGGCATATCAAGTGCTCTGTTATTGTTTTTGACGTTCTTACGTGGCAGCTTGCTAAGCTACAGAAAGACTCCGGATCGACAAGTGATGAGTTTGCCCTTACTCTAGCCAGGCCTAGCTAGGCTGTCGTCAATTTTATTCCCAATGTGAGCTTTGGGGCCGGAAATCCACATCAGCGTAATATTGTTGTTCCTGCGAATGGATTTCAGAGAAAGGAGGCAACCTAGGACAGTCTTTGATGACACCCTTTGAAATATAATGGCCAACCGGGCAGCTTGACTGTCCGAGAAAATAACAATGTTAGAGCTATTTCGAGCTCTTTTAATACAAGTCTGAGCCTGAGCTGAGGGATGACGAGTATCTCAGCCTGCAAAACTAATCTGCTGCTGAGAAGCGAGGTGATCCATCCCGCAGAGGAAGGTTGAATGCCTTTTTTTCCTGCGGCTACATTAATCGCATCGAAAGTAACGTTGTCAAACGCACCCTCAATTACTGAGTTTCCATGCAAAGTTTATCCTGAGTTTACTCAGCTTAAGCCCCTGTAGGAACGGGGATTGAGTAATGATTCGTTAAATCCAAGAAAACCGTCCGGTTAAGCTGGTTTTTGCATATGGGTGTTTTAGTAGCTTTTACTGCACAAATACCAACAGCGGCGAAATGTAAAACACAGAACCGTCATGGAAA
Organism: Thereva unica; assembly: GCA_949987705.1. Classification (NCBI taxonomy): domain Eukaryota; kingdom Metazoa; phylum Arthropoda; class Insecta; order Diptera; family Therevidae; genus Thereva; species Thereva unica. Next base: position 125,943,737 of record OX465283.1, on the reverse strand, counting down.
CAGCCTCGCGTTACCATGAGTGAAAAAGCTTCCTATAAACTCAACGAATACTCTACCCCGGCTCATGGAAAGACAGTAAATGTCTGCAAAGGCACAGAGAGAAATATCCTTGTCCCGGAGGACTTCTCGATATCTCTCACTATCACATGAATGGCGGTCAGGAGAAATGAGGAGAGGCTATCGACAGGATTTTGCTTCCCTATCCCTGGTTTAGCGATAAAAACTACCTTAGCTTCTCACCAGCTTCAGGAGTCTTGAGGTAGACAATGCCATTGAAGTGAATCTTACCTGGAAGCTTGTCCATTTCTTCGCAGAAGAAATTTCGTGAGTAGCTTCCTTTTGACTAGACGCCCAACTTTTCTCTTTGCGAAGATTCTCGATAGTGGTGTCTAATGAAACGCGTGGGCGTCAAACATGTCGATTTGGTGATTGCAAAAATTTTATTGGTAGCAATTTGTTTGTTAGTTGATTCAAGAGATAATGTAATAAAGAAATCAAAAAACCGTTTGTCATACAAAAATGGTCGCCCATCCGCACCATGTGCATAAATGATTATTAGTAACAAGCTGATTTTTTCAGTGTTGGTTAGTATTTGTGCCTACAATAAGATGGCCACATTGTCCTACAAATTAAGTGGTGCGATTTCCCAGTCCTACGCTCTGCAATTGTTAATTTCATGGAAGCATTTTTATAATTAGTAACAACATAAATCTTGTATTTTTCGTTAGAGAATTAAGTATAGAACATGTTATTACTACTGTTCCCGTTTGGTTTTCTGAAACAATTACGTCTTCGTCGATATCAAGGAACTTTTCAAGTGAAATTTCTTCCCTGATAACACCTCTGGCCTGCAATTCCTCTCAACATTGTTCAACTTGTGTTGACACATCTTCTTGTTAGATTTGAGGAACTTTTTCGATTTCAGGAACTTCTTTGATTTGAGCTTCCCTGAAGCCAGCTTTGGCAAAGAAATTTTTTATCATTGATGCTAAAACATCATGAAACATAGTCACACCTTTGAAAGTTCAGCTATGGCAATTCTCAGATCAATCAACTTCTCTCTTTTTTTATGTGAAAGACTAGAGGCTCAGGAAAGGTCCTTTATACTGTCGACAATCTATTTTCTTCATATAGAGTGCAACAACAGAACAGACAGCTCGAGTCGGGGAGGAAAGAACTGCCACAATCTAGCCATGATATTTTTGTTCCACGTACTCCCAATCATTACTATCGCGACTCTGGCATCGTGGCATCGAGAAACAACTCACTGGAGTGTCATGCTTCCTGAAACGAGTTGATTCTCATCAACCAACCGATGACATGCACTTTTCTGCTTTGAATAGAGAAGATAAGGAACCGAAAATAGCGTACATGTACACGGATTTGAGGGAAGCACTTGGGATCAAGAAATTTTCTCTCTAATTCTCTCCCTCCATTTTAACCACAACAACAAAATACATTGTCTAACCCGGACATAGGCGTAGGTGAAATTTATTCAGGTTTTGCGAAGGGTCTGCTTCAAACATTTAGCCAAGTGAAGCGTTCTCACCGAGATGGTTGCTGAGAAACGATATCCCTCCCGGGTTTTGAATAAATATAACACAGCCACTGTCCGGGTTAGACACAAATACGTAAAGAATGCTATGCATTAGTGTTGCCAAAATGCTTCCCCGTGTTTAATAAATTGCTCTTCCTCGTCTTCTCTATTCAAAGCTTTTCTGGTGGACCAGTGAAGGGCGGAGGAAGGCTATGACAGGAGGAATCAGGAATGTAAAGAGGGAAGAAGAAGGAAGGAAAGTTATGTAGGCGAGAAAGTGGAAAAGTCGAAGGACCGAGGGGCTGCCGCAGTGTTACCGTTCTGCTACATATGTAGTAGTTTTACTACCTTTTCAGAAGTCTTTTAGTCTACTACACTACTACATCAAGTTATCATTCTACTACATTTTTTTTCGATAATTCTAATGTTTTTTATTCATAAGTCGATCGCAGCCTTAGAATAAGGAACTACAGGAAAGTCCCTCACGTATAAAATCTGTGTTCGTGAGCGTAGTGAAATCTGGGGTCAGTGACTGTTGAGGGTTTGTTAGATTTTGTTTACATTAACTGAACTAGCTACCCATTATTATTTCAGCGAAAACATAGCTGAATGCTCATTATGGCAACTCAATGTAAATAAGGCAATAAAATGAATACTCTTAATCTCAAACAAACTCGGGTTAATTACACCATTTATAACTCAAGAAGGGCTGAACCGATTTTTATGATTTTTGATTTGTTGGATTTGTCTCTGTTCAAAATAGCAGAATAACTTTTAAAATATTGGACATTTCACGAAAACAAATGTATGAAGAAAATTCAATTTCTCATGCATTTTGTACGGAACGGCTATTTTGATGATAAAACGATATACATTTGAGTTCCAATGAGGCGATTTGGTGTAGAATTCATGAGCGTCATCCCATTTGTACATTTGGAAGTGCATCTGGAGAATGGTGAACGAGCTTATTTCAACGCATCGAATGTCACACCACGTGCTGAAACACCTCCAGCGACAACTTTGACCAGTTTCTTTTCGTTTCGCGGAAGCAATCCGTTTCCACGAACTTTGTTGTACTCTGAGATGCCGCGTTATTATACTTGGAACGCCTCATCGAAGAAATTTCAACGTCGAAAGCAAGGTGATGCGCGGTGCCTGATCATCTGGATGGGCGTTTTAACTGATGCACTTGGTCGCGTTTACACAGTTCATCCGAAGAATGGACGAATGCTTCTACTTGCGGTTGTCGCTGGTGAATGTTCGTGGGACGATATCATTTGAATTACTTCGAACTGTAAGATGTGCCCAGCATTCGTCCTGCAACAGCATAATTTGTTTTAAAACGATACTCATTGGGGCATGATAATCGCTGAAGAAATTGTTTCTGCATCTCCATGTCAGATACGTACATTATTTTGACATGCTTATCATCGAATCCATGTGAATTGTGTAACAAGTACAAGGATGACATGTCAGAAAACATTTTACACCGAATTCGTTTCAGCTCAGGGAATCCCGATCTCGAGGTGAATGACGAAATACATAACCAGGCTTTTCGCTTTTGATCGAAGACATGTATTACCTCATGTGCGGCAATTTGCTATTCAATATGCCTGCCTCAAATCATCGACTCTTTGCCGCTTTATGAAGAAACGACAGCTGATGACAAACAAACGAGTTGCATTGCAAAACGATCCATCTGCCGAAGATTTCTCTAAGCAATTGCTGAGTATTAGTAATTGCCGTGTTCTTGTCGACGAATCGAACGGATTGATTTCGTTTCTGCCGAATTTTTGCAATTCAATTTCCGATTCGTTTGCATTCACCATGAAGATCAACAAATCACAAGGCCAATCCTTGAGTGTTTTTGCCTGAATTTAGAAAATGAATGTATGAATATATTTTAAAATTGATTTAAAATAAAAGAAAAAAATATGCTACTTCTTTATAAGCGGAGAAATTCACTCGGGAAACTCCTTAACTCTCGGAAAGCGGCTTCTTTAGTTTTGAGGCGTTCATACACTCCCGATTAAACCACCTGTTGGCCTAAGTTTCACCAATTTGATAGATTGGGGAATAAATAAATGCATTCCTGCCTGTATGATCCTAGTGATACGGATAGAAGCAGAATTGACGCCTTTGTTTCGGAAACACTAGTCCCAGTCAGTAGATTGGAAATAATGATAGAGCCCCCGCCGATTGGCCATCCCATATGAATGTCTGTCTCCCCCCAAAAAAAGATTATATCTTGATGTGAATCAGACATATTTTCTTGAGATTATACTATAAATATGTGCCTAATAGTTGCTGGTAAAAGCCTAATTTTAAATACTCTTTCACCAATATCATTTTTGGTAGGTGATTACTTATTTAAGGATATGTTATGTGTGTTTATTTTTACTAGTGCAGTTCTTTAAGGAGCAACGAGAAAAACATTTGTCTAATACTTTTATTGCATTTATATAAAACATCCCATTAAAAACGAGATTTATTCATTTCATTAACATGTCTTATAAGATAGATACTCCAATTAAGATTATTCCCTGATAAACACTAACCCAAATTGCACACTAACAATCAATAATCGTTGGTCATTTTCACTGAAATTCTAAGCTCTATACTGTAGTGAAGCCAATTTAGATCTTTGGTCAAATGTAACCAATACTTCTGACCTAAATAAAGAATTAATTTACATACTCCCCCTTGGCAAGATATTTTCTTAATAAATCCTGCAAGATAAATTGCACCTCATTCCTTAACTAATGGAACTTCCAAACTTCCATCCCATATTTCAAATACATATGAATACTTCCCATTTCTAAATTCTGGCGAAACATCTATTTGCAAAAGCATTGCGACATATTAGCTTGAATTCTCTAGAACTAGTAGAAGTCTTTTAATCTTCTTAACATATTTTGTGTAAACTTTGTTTGATTGCAAAAAATCACTCAAGAGTCTCCGGCTTCCGTCTAAAAAATTAAAAATAAAGAGAATCAATTTGCCATTTCGCATTTTTTCAAATGTCCCGCAGCGATGTTGTAATTAAGCTCCATTTAGCTTGAACATTACTCAAATCGTGCTGTTGTAGTTCGTTAACCTGCAGACCGTCTACAAATATAAATATCGTTAAGCAAGGAGGATTTTATTATCAGAAAACATATGTCGTCTGTCAACTATTCCATTTTTAATTCAATGCGAATAGAGAGAAGTTACAACTCTAGCTAGGAAATGTTTCGTGAAAAATTAGAACTCATAAATTATGCTTTCTTTTCCTTAGATACAAAAGCATTGACACGATATCTCTTAGAACAAGTCACATTCTCGTTTGTTACTACCTCAACATAAAATGCTTTTGCCCCAAATATCCCTTGCGCTTGTATCCTGTATATTTCGCTCGGATCTGAACTATACTCTCAAGAATTTCCGAATCCTTCTTGGTAATAAAAAACCCTTCGGATTGTGGTTCAGGATATAAAACGAAATTTAAACTGACATAAACATACTCGGAACGGTGCGCGTATGTCTTGAACATTTATTTTCAATTTCCTCCTCACTGAAACATTTACATCTTAAGATAAAAAATATTCTCCTTGATAGAAACACGAAAAAGCCATGTTTTTTCGGATCATCTTTAATAAAATTTGCATGCCTCTAATCGTAGCGAAAATTCTTCTAGAAAACGGTGCCAAAATCTAAAATGTGAATTACAAGTGGAATATACAAATGTAAATTAAAGTGTCAAGTTGGTCCATTTGAAAAAGTGCTGACATCTCTCGCATTATCCTTGGATACAAATATATTGCCAGGGGAGCAATGGGGGATTTAGTGAAGAGACAAAAGTACGACCCGACGCGGCATATGTAACCGAGTGATAGAACCGAACCGCCTTCATATTGAGATCCGTTCTGGTAGTGCTGTGCCAGAGAGAAGAAATGTGCAAAAGGGTCTAAGTGGACCGCCTGCCAGGACTGTGACAATCAGGAACACGGAACACTCAGGCACTCCTCCGGGCGACAGCAGTTTCAGGGGGGCAGCTTTCACCATAACACAATTACACAATAATGCGACGAATGTAATTGACCACCCCCAACACCGGACATTGAATTATATTGCGGGTGCGGGGGTGGACGTCCTGCAAGAAAATGTCACTTTAGCGAAGGTTTTAAACGTCTCGACCCTATTTAACACTAGCGAATCAGGGAATTTTTCTGTGGACGACGATGACAGCTATGAAATGCCGCAGATCCCTGCCTACATCCGTACTACTTCTATGGTCTTCTGTATCACAATAATGGTGCTCGGTGTAATAGGAAACATCATGGTGATTGATGCATTTCTTTCACTTATGTAACATATATACTAAAGTATTATTTTCAGGTACCAATCGTCATCATGAAAACCAAGGACATGAGAAACTCTACCAACATATTCCTGACGAATTTAAGCATCGCTGATCTGCTTGTGCTTCTAGTATGCACACCCACTGTCCTCGTCGAGGTCAATACCAGGCCAGAGACGTGGGTGCTCGGCCAGGAAATGTGTAAGTATATCCTTGTGTCTTTACTTTCTTGAGATAGTTTTCCTGATAGATGGGGGTCCGTTGATTTGACTTTAATGGATGCGTACAGCAGAGCTAGTGCCCATCACTTGAATATCGAATTTCGGAAGTTCTTTCTAGCGTTGCATACGTGATCGATATCCGCTGCGTGACTTCGCCGAAAATATTTTAATAAAAAAAAAACTTTATTTTTTCTTTAAGGTTAAATGTTTCAGAAGTGAAATTAACTTCACTTTATTAGCTTTAAGTGTCTTTTAGTGTTCAGTTCGATGAAAGTTTTCGCTCACAACTCCATAAAAAATCGAACAAAAATCGTTTGGAAATAATTCGAATTTTAAAAGGCTCGTAGGATAGAAAAGGATGGTTAAGGGGAGTTCAGAACTGCATGAGGTTGCAAGCCTCGCGTTTAAGCTCTTGAATCTTATATGAGTTTATTTTTAATGCAGCCGGCTGAGCCAGAGTTATAAGGGCCGGAGTTAGCCGACAGTACCAGACTACCAGATGAGCAAGAAGGTATACTGCCCGCTAATTGAAGACACGACCAGTGCAGAACTTTGATAGCCTATGTTAACCGGTTAAGGCGAAAGCTAATTCGTTTGCAGAACTTTAAGACAACACAGCAACAATTTTATTCCTAAACACTTTTGTCAGTCCCTACCTTTTCGGTGTCCCGCAGGGGTCAATTTTGTAGCCCGCTATTTTCTTAATATTACGAACGATCTGAGATGGCACCATAGAAGTCATTTCAACTCATTTGTTACGAGTTTTAAATGGAAAAATTCAATGGGAAACTCGAAACAGATGACTTGAAACGACTTCTGTGCTGCCGCCCCTCATCTCAGTGCTGTCCAACATATTTAATAAGTTCGCTGATGATGGTACTCTGCTTCACTAAGTGACACGGTAAAGAGCTGGGCTATGTCGGTAGTTATTAGATTATTGTATGCTCAATTACCGGTAGGATCTCCATTACTAAACAGCCCAGCGCCGAAAGGCCTAACTCCAAATTCGACACTTTTAAGCCCAGGCGTAGAAGTACCGGACCGATGGCTGAATCAGCTAATGGTTATACAAACGGTCCGCTGCGATGCCCGAGTTCAGTATAAATGCCTGACGACCTTGGTAAGCAACTCTGCCACGATGGATTCATCTTTCAGCAATTTCACAGCCTATTGTTGGCTTGTTTGCTTGGCCTGTCTTACCCCGATTAAAAGTAATTTAGTTGGTTAATTTTTTTACAAACACGTACGTGCCCGGAGCTAGAACGCATAGCAAACAAGTGGACATGGCACTGTTATATGTTGGTTCTGCGCTCTCGAGTAGCAAGGATGAAACTCGATACTTTGACCTCTTAACTTCGAAACACTGAAGCATCGAAACTTAGCTCTGGATTAAAGAGCTTATAATGTTGACTAAGGCACAACACCACAAAAGGACCCACGCTCCCGCCACAGGCATGCACGCTCCGGCCACAGACACAGAAATCTAAAAATTCAGGCATGATTATTTGAATGCCTTTGGCGGGAGTGTTAGGTTAGGTTAGATATGTCTGAACTGTTGGGTTAAGCTTATTCACTTACGCCAAAGGGATAGGCCCATTGTGATGCCATAGCGATCCCACTTTAAACCTGATGTTCAAGTGTCGTTTCTTCGCCAATCTCTGCAAGCGTGCTTAGAAAGGGTTCACCAAATATGGTTAATCTACTTCTGCTTAGGGCTTGGCACTGACAGAGGAGATGCAATACACTTTCCTCCTCGTCCAGATTCTTACAGCTTTTTGCAAAAATCTTAGGTCTCAAGACCTAAGCGGGTCGCATGCATCCCTATCAGACAGTCTCCGGTCAGCACTCCCACTATAGCTGAGAGGTCTTGTCTCCCGAAGCTCAGCAGTAAGGTGATCCGTCTGAAATTATAAGAGGGCCAATTTAATTTGGCCACGGTGTCTACTTACTATGTTCAAATCATCAGCGTAGCCCAATATTTGCATCAACTTCGTTCTTCTGATGACAGCTAGGGCTAGGTTGAATACCATCTCCCTGTTTGAGCCTTGTTTAACGTGGAAGCAGTTAACGAGTTTTGAGCCCTTATCTGAGCTTTATCAGTTATGGTTACTTTTATTAGCCTCACTAATTTTGCAGGAATTCTTAGGTCTATAAGGTTGTCAATGAGTTTTTCCCTGGATATTGAGTCATACGCCTGTTTAGAATCTACGAAGATCTGATGTACGTTTACACTTTTCTTCCAGCACTTCTGCCAAAACTACTTTAGGCAAAATAGGCGCGGACATTTTTGTATTTTCTCAGCAATAGGTTCTATCCTATCTTCTAGGATATTGGTGAATACTTTGTATCCCGAGTTCAGTAGTGATTACCTCTGTATTTTCTGCAGCAGAGTCGGTCGCCGCTCTTGTGTACTGGGCATATAATTTCTTTCTTTCTTTCAGTCTTTCTTCTTTCCGTATCCTACATATTAGCCTATGTAGACATTCAACGACTTTGTTGTCGCCAGTGTTGCCAACTCAGTAGAATTTCTACTAGATTCAGTAGAATTTGTGTCTGGCTTAGTGGACAAATTTAATATCTAGTGGCTAGTGATTTTTTAAGTAGATTTTTTTCTTAGTTTTAGTAGAATTTGGTAGAAATTTTATTGTCGCAGTTGCGCTTGCGCCAACCGTATACGCACATATCTATACTGCACTTGCAATATATATATATTCAAACGCAGCCGAGTTTCACTACCTGGTTTTCAATCCAAAGTGAAACTCCCGATGCGTTTATAAGCAATACAAGTGAAAATCCAAAATACTTTTTGGTTTGAAATGACAGCTCCGAGCTCAAACTAAAAATGACAATAATCAACCAATCAATGTTCAATTTAATGTATTTAAAATAATCTACAACTAAAGAAAAAACAAACTATTGTAGCAAAATAAAAAACGCACATCCTTCTTAAGTTTTCTTCCTACGGATAAAAAAGAACTATGCTCTTGTCATCTTACTCCCAGTCAGCTAATAGCCTTATGACACTGGCTTTTTCGTAGGCTGAAAATGCTGCCTTGGCTAGGCTGAAAATGACGAAATCTGTTATACTGTGTGACAGAGATAGCATGTGAGAGTAAGAACGATTATCTGATTATTATAACAGATAGTTGTGAATCTAGAAGAAACCCGTGGGGAAATAATTAAAATATTTAAATTTATTATGATTTAAATTAAATTAATTTAAATTTATTGCACAGTAGAACACCGATTATCCGAATTAATTGGGGGTTAGGGCAATTCGGATAATCAAAAATTCGGATAGTTGGATATAGATTGGAAATATGGACCGATAGAATTTCTAAAGTTTGTTTTTTGTTTTGCAATTAGTGAGCTTACTTCCTGGAGAAACTTTTCAAATTGCTGTAGCATCCTCCTCAAAACCTTCTGGTACAACCTGCTGCCCACTTCCTCTATTTCCTTTAATAATTTATGGAAAAAATCTTCCGATTCTCTGAAAAGAAGCCACAATGGGGAGTTCTTTCACGTTTTTTTGTTTTTCTTCGCAGTTGGTGTATAAAATACACTTTTTGCCTAAACATTAAATAGGCAATTAAAATCCTATATTTCTATCCATTATTATTATATTTATTTTTATATAATATTGTCACTTTAATTTATTGTTATTCACACTTCGCCACACTCTTTTAAATATATAATTTTTATCACTTCAATTATAAAATGAATGGTAAATGTTTAGAATTGGGGCTCCAGAGTAAAACAATAGCTCCAATTTGAAGATATATTCAAAAATATTTCAACAACTTCAAATATCGACATCTCGAAAACTAAGTAAAATATCAAAAAAAATTATTATTTTCAAAATTCAGATTCCCCCAATTCGCTACCCGCGCCCTTCTGTTGTAATAAGAAAAATATGTTTCCCACTCCATGAAATTACTTTGGGCAATCAAAAAACCCACTAAAAACCTCAAAAGTTTACCCTTCAATTAATTACATATTATTTATTATTAATAAATAATTATTATCACTTAAATTATATTTGTTGTCACTTCAATTTATTTTTATTCTCACTCACTGTTATAAAAAGTCTAGAGATGCAGCAAACTGTTATAAAAAGCATAGAAAAAAGAACATGAATTTCATTCTTTTCCTATGCTTTTTATAACAGTTTTCTAGACTTTTTATAACACTTAAAATTCAGCCAAGAAAAGTTTGAGTATATTCCTCTCACTCTTACATATGGGAAAATCTCCTTTGAATTTTTTCTTTCAGTTTTCAGCCTAGCCAAGGCAGTATTTTCAGCCTACGATGAAGCCAGTGTCATAAGGCTATAAACCGGAAGCGAAGCTTCACTCCTGCTTTTTCTTCGGGATCGAAAATCCAAGTTCTGGACTTTCACTCCCCGTTTATAACCCCTGTCAATAAAAAATGGCCTTGCACTTGGAAATAAAATATTGCCATGCTGGGGAAGTCTCATGCCCAGCCATTTTTAAATTCTTTTATTTAACTTACACTACGTGTCGTCAAATCTTGCAATGCAAAATTTGGCAAACATGTATAACTTCAGTGACAATACAAGTTAGTGGTGTTTCCAGAGCAAATCCACCCCCGCATCCCTTATTTCCACCCACGCATCCCTAAAATCATTGTACGTGTCTAGCTTTTTCAATTTTAACTTATAAATCATTTATAACAATAAATAAAAGAATTTTTTTAAATGGCGCAAATGATAACCCGTTTAAAGATTTAGCTAATTTTGCATTAGAACTATTGATATTGCCTCACTCAAATGCCGAAGTTGAAAGGCTATTTAGCAGCATGAATTTAGTAAAAAATAAATTACGGAATCGGCTCCAGCTTCCTATGCTGTCTGCTATATTGACAGTTAGAGCTGGACTTCGTAGGTATAATAAATGTTGTAATACCTATGAAATACCAGATCATGTCCTGGAGAAAATTAAAACATCTCAAATATATAAATGTGATGTTGTCGAGGATGATGAAGGTTTCAATATAAATTTAAATTGAAATCTTTTGATTAGAGGTCACATTTGTTTAACACTTTTATTATTATTATTATTATTATTATCATAAAATATCGTTTGTTTTTATTACTGTTAATAAAGAATTTTAAATTATGTTTTGTACTTATTTTAAAATTTTATATTTCCCGAAATTTTTATATTTTTCTTATTCATTTTATAATTAGTAGATATTTTAGTGACTATATAATATCTAGTGGATTTTTAGTAGAAAATATTATATAGTCTAGTGGAATCGTTGAAATTTTGTTGGCATCACTGGTTGTCGCAGTACATAAGTAGTTCAACAGCATTTTCGTTTTGTCGAGGGGCTTTATTGTATATGAGCTTATTTATGGCTTTTTTAACCTCATGCAGAGTTGGGCTCGTTATTATTATTTGGTCCACTGCTATGACTCCTCTTGTTGACATTGGAGATATTTTAGTTAAGCAGGTCTTCAAAGTAGTTTTCATTTATTTTGGACTTCCGTTGGGTTGCTAGTTCTGGGTTTAAATTTGTTAGTAATCGACCTTATATCCTTATACGCTTGCCTAATGTTTTTGTTGCTAACATTCAAGCTAGCTTCCAGGGTTCTCACATTTTGTTGTCCCCTCTTCTTTTTCCTTAACATTCGACCTGCATATCGTCGTTTTGCTTTAAAGGTTTCCATTCCAGTCCTGGTCGGTCGGTCTGGTGATATACTCAATACTCCCTAAGTTCGTTTACATGCCGCCTTATATTCAATGTTCAAACTCACCCCCGACAAAACTATACGTTAAAGTGGCGTCATTCAGTCAAAAAAGGTATCTGGGGAAAATCTGATTTTCGCTCCCCAACAAAATTCAAAACACACCGCGTATTTATTGAGAAAAACATCATAAAATCATCAACATTTCATAATTTTCATTAACACATTGCAATCAAATGATTTATTTCTATGATTGTGTTTTTTTCTTTCTTAGAATAGTTAAATAACAAAATTTCGCACTAATGTATACAAACCGAAGACTGACGAGCTCGTTTCTCTTATGAATCGATAAATCTTTAAGTAGGATAAATCGAAATCGCCATTCATTGTACATAACGAAAACGATTAAGTGCTCATAAAGCACATTCAACAATACATTTGGTGCAGATTCTTTTTTGGCTCAAAGCCGTTTTATACCCGTCTGTACCATTCTTGGTCATTTAAATTTTTTGGTCAAGTTTCGGGGTTTGTAAGCCCACATGCGCTCCTATTAAATATGGTTAAAAGCCCTACGGCCATCACATGCCCCTTCAAAGGCCAAGCGGGCGGTGTTCGCCCGTTGTGAGCCCTTTTTTTACTCGGGCTCACGAAGAGTCGACGGTTCGATTTTGCCCGCCTAAAACTAAGCTTTCTACTAGACATTGCAGGATGACCTAAACGGATGAACCCAAAACGACATTTAACGCGTCGTTTTCAGTCGACGTCGAATTGCGTGAACTGGCCCCTGGTTACCGCACCATCAAACAATCTTAATGGAAACTCGCTCATTCTAAACATTACTAACATTGAACCAAAAAAACGAAAATTGAACATTATCTGTACCTCCAAAGTAACAAGATCCTCTTCCCACCTCTGAATACTAAAAGAACATGTTCAATTCAATTATTCTTACTTTCAAATGATTAATAAAACGGATAAAAAATCCCTCGAATGGCAAGTTTTGCATGACAATTCAATTTCCCAGTCTGCGCGAATCGTGTAACACATCCGGAAAAGTGCCTGCTCCTTCCTTAAATTATACCCAAAAAATTGAAATTCTTTCTTCATAAATCCTGAAAATGACACTAAGAACGATTCGATTGTATTTCAATTGAGACATTTCCTCCAACAAAAAGGATTCGTGCATATGTACTATATACATAGATGTGGCTGTCTGCTCCTACATGGGTAGGCATTCAGTGGGCCCAGCTCTCGTTTCGGTAAGAGTCCTTATGCTTGGCAGTGTCTCATTATTTAGTAAAGCTTAAGTTTGATAAACCAACCAACAGGAGTGTGAAGGATACACATACATACATAATCGTTGAAGCTAGACTTAGCGCGTTCCATATGATTACGCTTACAAGGACCAAGGGGGCGATGCTGAAGATGAGGCAGGAGGTCCTAGAGCTTGTAGCTACAGAAATGTGTAACTCCCCCAAAGTAATGTCATTAAGTAGAAAATTGCTTTAACTATATTTATTTTCTTAGCTCACAACAATTTTTTTATGGTTTTGATTTGAATATTTTTACGATCGTCTGCGTCTCTCATTTCTGGGAATGTCGCCCCTGCTCGTCCCCTAGCTGCCGCGAAGTATCCAAAACCCATGTAAAATAGGTTGCCTTACCCCACATATAAATTCCTCTACATTCTCCACCACTCATCGTAAATCTTATAGCTTCCTCGTCGACGCCAGCAATAATGATGACGGGGGAAAACATTATTAATTCCTGTAGATAATTAATCGCGCATCTTCTCTCGATGTGGGAGTGAAGGAGACTCTTGACGAGCGCTCCGCCGACGACTCTTAACGCCTTTAAAATTCTTTTTCTGCCTTCCACGAAATCCAGATTCCTCGATTGTGGCCGCTTTTGTCGTCTTATAAAATGTCGCCGATTCCGAGTACGATTTTCGAGAAAGTCCATTTATTACTCGTCACGTCTTGATCTACGGCTCCTCGTGTCCTGACCACCCGCAATACGTTGTGGGCCAGGGACGAGGGAGCTGAATAATTTATAGACTTCGTTCTCGGAAGTGCCGTAAAATTTGTCGAATTGATCGCCAGCGGTGGCATGTGGTAGACAAAGATTGCTCTTGGCACTCGTCGGAGCCTTTTGTTTACGTGGATATCAACCCATGACTTCTGGCATCTGTTTACACGCTTTAATTGGACGTGAAATCACACCCAAGTGCCCCGAGCACCACTTCAGCGGCATAAACCTAATTGGGGCTTAATGCGTCAATTACGACGTCCAACTGCTCTGGGGCCAAATGAGTTACGATTGAGGTGTTAATCTGTCTTCATTTGTGCAGGCGTCTCGGCCGCTTTCTTTGATGTTGTGATTGGGATTTGGATTGCTTGTCCGCAATGGTTATAAATATAATAATTTCCCACGTTTATTAAGTGCTCGGCTAGATATATGTGATTGGAAACCGAGACGCGGTGGGCCCCATTCACTCAGAGAAAGTTCGGCAATCTATGGGGAATCGTAAACAGAGTAGGTATTAAAATGCGAGATGGAATTGCAGATTGAAGAAGATCGCTTGTTTGTTTTTATTTGCGTAAAATAATTTCGATCCAATGATTCAGATGGAAAAATAATTTCATGAGAAATATTCTGCTTTAAATAGAATGTGCTTCAGTGGTGCGTGTTGTATACAAGAGAAGAGGAGTTCAATTCCTTGGCCTAGTCGATATAATTAGGTATATGTAGAATTAATAGACTAAATTAAATGTGCAAAGCTAATGAAGAATACTACGTTCTCTAGAGGTCATTGTAGTAGTATAATGGATGTAAAAATTTACCGAGGGGCGAATATTGACCCCGATTACTACCGAGTTGCTGGAAAGATGCAGGCGTAAAAACGAGCGGTAAAACAGAAGAAGCAACGACATAGTTTTCGTCAAAATAGACCAAGAAAGGTCCAACTGCCTGATAACTCACAAGTTGCTGAAAGTTAATACATCCTTTTAAAACATCATTATAAACTAAATGTAGAATTTCCTCAACGATTGGGGTAAGCAACTTTTAATTGAAGGTCAAAGGTCAAAAAATTTGTTCATGAGGTCATAATTGAAAAAACTCATATGCGACTTGTATACGTCATCAAAAGCACAATAAAATGCTTTGTTGGACTACGTGGCTAATATTTTCAGGTGTTTTTCCTGGATTTATTTGAAGAAAAAAATTGCTCAAGAGAACGACCAAGATACAGGTTGTAATTTGTTTTTAATTTACTTAAACTTGAATAACTTCTATCAGTGACGCAAAAACTGCAAATGTTGAGGGTCCAACAAAAATGTTAATGTCGAATAAAAATTTAGATCCCAAGTGAGTTTGAACGTGACAAAAGTCGCAGTACAATAAATTGACTTCCGAAAACATTAGAAAAGAATTGCGAAACTTAAAAATCATCATGATGCCCAAGTAAAACTATGACACGCCCGTACTTAGCCTGAAATAGGCACACGCATCGTCAAAACGTCTTTATGCCAACAAAACAGGCACGGTACCCTAAGTAAAAATTGTATTTTTCCAAATGCAGGCCACTACAAGGACGAACCAAGGAATAGTCCAAAATGAAACATAGTAAGTTCACATTTTTTCTAGACTAAAGCAAAACTGGAGCTTTAAGAAATTGTATAGACAATGGACAGTGGACAATTATCTTGGTGACCATAAAGGATACCATTAGCATATTCAATAGATCGATTGTCGTTTGATTGCGTGGGTTAAACAGCATTGGACATGGTTAACACTCAGTTGGGGGAACGCTTGGTATAATAACACTCGCGAATGTTAGATTACAAATACATTCATATCTTCATATCTGGCGAGAAATGAGTGGGGTCCGACCCCCCCCCCCCCACGTTGCTGCGCCCTTCTATTTCTATTTCTTGTTGAGGGGCTTCTTGACGGGCACTACGACCTACATATTTTGTTTGGTTTATTGCGCCATCCCCGTCTTTAAAAACCATCGCGGTTTAGGCTTCTAAAATAGCCTAAACTGATTTAGGGTTCCTGTCCTAAATCTCCCTGAGAGTAGGAAAGTCGCGATGGAAGAGGCGGAATCTCTTACTCGAGCCTCACAGTCGCACAGCAAGTGCTCCGCAGTTTCGGGAGCTGTCCCGCAGAACCGACAGCCACAATCGGCCACCAGTCCTATTTCGTTTAGTTGGTAGTTAAGCGAGTAGTGGCCCGTTAGGCGCTCTGTTACTATTAGATTTAAAAGTTCGCGTTAGCTTTATCACTTTGGATGAATCTTTTAGTTGATAAGCATCTTGGGGGTCTATAAAGAAACAACTGGTCGACCCAATTTTTGATGGCCGTTCTTACGTGACAGCTTACTTATGGTGCATCCACACTACGCGGACTTTTGTCATACGCGCTTTTGCCTCTTTTTTTCATATAGAGTTTAATGGCTTTTTTTGCAATATTTTTAATGGCAAAGGCAGTACGGCCAAACTGCGCGGACATAAGGCTGTGCTTAAAAAGATACATTGTACGTCCACACAATACGGGCTTTTCAGAAGCGCGTACGGCCTTTCATATGAAAATTGATTTGTTTTCTCAATTTGCTCACGATTTAAAGCTCATGCGCTCTTTAAGCACAGCCTTTTGTCCGTGCAGTTTGATCGTGCTGCCTTTGCCATTAAAAATATCACAAAAAAAGCCATTAAACTCTATATGAAAAAAAGAGGCAAAAGCGCGTATGACCTAAGTCCGCGTATTGTGGACGCACCATTAAATTAAATGCTCATGCGCGCTTTTTTCTGAGGCCGTACGGTGAAAAGCGCGTGGGATCTAAGTCCGCGTAGTGTGGACGGCCCATAAGCTACAGAAAGGTTCCGGACCGAAAGGTGATGACTTTGCGCCTACTCTAGCCAGGCTGTCGGCAATTTCATTACTAATGTGACCTTCGTGGCCCGGGATCCACATCAGCGTGACACTGTTGTTCCTGCTGAGAGATCTCAAAGATTGGAGACAATCCAAGACAGTTTTAGAGCTATTTGGAGCCCTATTAATACAAGTCTGAGCACACACCTGGATGGTGAGTACCTTAGCCTGAAAAACAGTGGGGGTAGTGCCCAGAGCCATGGATATTTTGCTTCTTGGGCCATAAACACCCAGCCTCTTTATCAGGTTTGGAACCGTCCGTATACCAAAAGGCGTGCTTCCTCTAAAGAGAGGCCTGCCACTCTCACCTTCTTCGGATAACCGTCGTAAAAGGTTTGTCAAAGTCAAGAGTGGCAGGAATGGTATCGGACAAAGATATCATTGGCTCCTGGTTTAGCTCCTTGAAGATCGATAAATGATCTAGAAGGTCTCCTGGCTTAAAGGAGAATAGCTCCCGTAGACGCAGTGCCCCCGCCAGAGCCTCCTTTTTCACTACTAGATGTAGCGGAGGGAGGTTCAGTAGGGCCTCCATAGCCGCAGTCGGACAAGAGGCCGGACAGTCTCTGCACCCTGGCCAGCTTAATCATAGCACCCTTTTGTTTGATCTAGATAGAGCTTCAGTTGAGTTCCGTAGTTCACGGCGTATTTTCCTTTGCCCAGCTGGTCCAGGCATTCGTCGTTTAGGAGCAGAATATCTTGCATTGTAGCCCTATTAGTCTACTCCGTTTTGATAATCTTCCAGTTATCCGTTTGCATGTGAGGGTTGAAGGTTTGGAGCATAGTGAGGATCTCCTCAGGCTCCGATGGAGCCACTGGAAACCATGCTCTAGCCCTCGGACGGTATACTACTGGCATTAACTGCTTTGAGCCTTGCGCCGAGGTAAACTTCCACGACTTTAGCAACCGCAGCTCTGCGTATGTTGTGCTGTCGCCGGCCGTTAATTTTATGCTGCTTTGATACTATCCGGCATAACGGCATGAGGGGATATGTCCCGGTTTATCCCTCAGGAGCTCCATAGCCACTTGAGCGAGGGCGACTTGAACCCATCGCCATTGGTGTTTGGGGATCTTCCCACTTTCGTCGTTCTCGTCCAGGATGCCGATTATTTTGCAATCCTTCGCCAGAAATAGCTTTGGTTCCGTACGGCTTAACCTTCTTTGGAACTGTACTGAGGGTGCTTGGTTCCTCCGCAGATGGGTGGCACTTAGAGGCTGGTGCACCTCTAAACCGATCTAGTTTGGGTGACTTGCTTTGCAAGACAATATCATCCTACACTTCAACATTTGGTCTTCCCTGATCGGATTGGTGGCCAAGCGGCGAAGGATTCTGCTGGTCAGACGGACTTCTTGGTGACCTGCATTTCCCGGGTCAGGTCTTTTTAGGTTTTTGGTCCTTCCGCAGACCATTCGCTCTCCTCATGCTCGCACCGGCTGTGCCTGCAGATGTAGGCTTGGCAGCCGGTTCTCCAAGTAGGAGCAGGTTTGTTCGTGGTAGGGGCATTTTTTCGAGCGGTGGAATTTAGGGCTCCACTTGGTTAGTGTTGGCTCGGGGTTGCCGCAGCGCTGCTTTTATCGAGATTTGTGGTCCCTTTCGGACCCCTTATTGTTTTTTGTTTGGAATTTTCCACAGTTCACTCCCACGAGTAGCGGAGGAACAACGTCCACCCGGGGAGAGATCCGCAGTACCCGGGTAAGACTAGCTAGAACGGGAGATCGCCCAGTATCACGGCTCAGCTATTTTTTAACCTAGGTCGTTAATCCAGCTGATCATCGGTATGATTCGTATTACTCCTTGATCCGACCCAGAAGATTGGGGATGTGCAGCAAGGATTGAGAAGCACGGATGGACTCGTCACGCATACGTGGAGGTCGTCGTTATTACACCCCTCGAGCTAAGCTTACTACTACAAGAATGGCATGACGGGAATGGCATGATCTTACTTGAGCTTAGACTTTCCCATAAAAAAAAGTCTTCATAATAATAAGTTTGAATTGAAGTATAGAATAGTAAGATAGATTACGAATCTGGGTATGCTCGAGTCGTCAATAGTTTTTGAGGAACCAGCCTGGTTGAATGAGCACAGCACAGAAGTTGTTTTGAAATTCAAATTGATTATTAAGAAAGGAACTCTCTCTTTCCAATCATCTGTCAATTAACTGATAACGGATTGCAGAATTTAATATCCTTGAATATAATATTTTAATATCGCACAAACTTCTGCTAAAAATAGTCAAGGATAAATGTAAAGGAGGCCAAACTTTTTGTTATTAAAATTACTTTGTCGCAACCCCACGGGGAGAACTAAAAGCGTGGTCAATCCATCCCCGTCCCTTTAATCTCTTTGTGAAAGAAAATATTTTTTCTATGATTTTAATGAAGGTGGGGGGTCTCGCCTCTCGCCCTTCTCGTTTTTTATTCCTATTTACTATAAACCTAAACTCCTGTATCACTTGTCAGAGTCCTTTAATAGGGGATCTTTAGAAGGAACTTCTCCGTTTTATGATTACAAATAGGGTCGGGATATAATTTACTTTTGAATTTGATTAAAAACGTAATGAAACTTCTCAAATAGAATTTTTTAATTAATCTCCAATCAATTTGATTAAATATTTAATTTCAGGTAAAGCAGTACCATTTGTGGAATTAACAGTGGCGCATGCAAGTGTTCTTACCATTCTGGCGATATCCTTCGAGAGATACTATGCAATATGTGAGCCACTCAAGGCTGGATATGTTTGTACAAAAACAAGAGCCTTGCTAATCTGCTTAATAGCATGGGCAGTAGCTGCTCTGTTCACAAGGTAAATCACTTTAACTAGAATATTTAATTATGTATTTAAAAACAAGCACCCTATTTTATCCACAAAAACACGTAAACGAATTTTACTTTAGTTTCAATTTGTTGTAGCAACCGCATGTCCTGCAATCCTTGTCATCTTGATTGATGTGTTTGCTCCTTGGCTGTAAATTTGTAGCGCTTGTAATTTAGCTGGACTATTTCACTTTTAAGTTTTATAATTAGCTTTCAATTTGTGCATTTTGTCCAAATAAGTTTAATTAGTTTTGATTAGTTCTGTAAATAGTTTAAACATTAGATTAAGTTAGTTTCGTGCACAGCAACACGCTTTCTTTACAGTATTGTAATCGATTTGATCAAAAACGAATCGGATCAACTTCAAACTTTTAAATTGTATTATTAAACATTACGACGCCATGACTTTTTGATGTATGACAGCTGGCGGGAAGGAAGAGCTCTGCAATATTTATGATATATTGAAACACATACCTGTAGTGCGTGGGAAGCGTGTATCTACCACCTATGAAATAATGAATTCCTGTCCTTAACAGGTGCTAAAGTTTTTGACAGTGAAAATAAATGGCTGCTGTTCGATAAGGAACTGAAGAAGTCATTAAATTGTTCGGATGGATTATTTTATCGTTAACTATTACGGCTGTTATATGGGAGAAATATTGAGTTAATAAAGATTATGATTTTATGGCCCAACCATATTTTATCAGCAGAAGAATTATATTTTTATTGTGTGTAATTGAAAACGTTAAGCACAGTATTACATACAATGTTGTTCGGGATCATTGATTTATTCATTTTTCCCTTTTCAGTTCTGGTTTTGGGTTTTGAAGGGTACGAGGAACTCTTTTTAGGTGTAGTAGTTTCACTTAAGGATTTTGATGGTGGTTACGAGACGTGATTTGAAAGTCAAGCGAAAGTTGTTGACACTATTTAACTGTTAGGCATTTCTATTATATCTTTAATGATTGAGTTTTAATTCACATTTTCATATAAATGTCTAATTTTTTCAGGGTGTTACTTTCGCGTTGCAGGTCTAAACAAAAAATTACTCTTTATTCTTCTAGTTCTAGTTAGTCAAGTCATGGGGTGAGTGAATAAAAATTTAGTGTAAGTGTTCACTCAATTTTCTGGAGTGAACACTTAGTTTGGCGTGAATAAAAATAACCTTCGTTAGGCTTCGTTAACTACTTCTGTAATTTCTCCATATAGAGTGAACACTTGTTTTTGATGAACAAATTTTTAACGTGTGAGTCAAGTGTTCAAGTTAATACAAACCAAATTTAATCTAGCGTAAGAGTGAGTCACAAATTTCTCTATTTTTTTGTGCAATATACTCAATGATTTTTCAAAAGCAATTTACTAGCCTTGTTTTACCAAGAAGTCCCCCAACTAAGAACTAACCACGTCCAAACCTGCTTGAACTCCGTAATCGAACAAGAACCGGTTTATTGAGAATGCTAATAGCACCCTTTACGATCACCAAGATAATTGGTCGAATTTCTTCGTCCTATACAATTTCTTTAAGTTCCAATTTAGCTCCCTTAGTAACATATTGACAGCGCTCAAAATTCACTGCCCTTAGCAGCACTTCGATTATTTCCCGCTGGTTAGTTACACCGTTTTTATGCAAACTCAACAAAATACTATAGATAAAATTGTATGTAGACCTGTACTTTATTCATAAAAATGTAGGCACTTTCCAGTTTCCTATTTGTTCGTGCTTTAACCCGCGCAAGCTACGTCACCCATGCAGCGACAATTCAGATAATTCCGGTGTCAATTGAGATAAAAACTCCTGATGTTGCAAAATGGTTAATAAATCGTTCGCTAGTGTATGCTGAGCAACATGAAATGTAATCAAAAATCCATCGACGTGGCAATAATTTTTTTAAGAGACTTTTACCTGAATTACAGTTTGCAATCAATTTTCCGGCTTTAAATGCTCCTGATAACGACAAGCATAGGAGATGTGCATGAGTCTTTGATGGAGTCCTTTGAAAAAACTTTGAATGTTAATGATGTGGAAAACTATGCATATGTGAGTATCTAAATGTTAGTAAACAAACTTTTTGTGGGTTTGAGTTAATCCCACAAATTTGTTCAAAGCGAACGCGGGATCAGTAATGCGTATTTGGTATTTGGTCCGTAGAATCACCTTTTATAAGAACCGGGACTTAAGAGAGAAATATTAACAATATTGCAAAGCATTAATAAATATAGAACACCAGTTGACTGTTTTGCAATTCCAGTTGCACACACAACTGTTTCATCATCTTGCCCGTGTACGGAAGAGAGAATCCATCAGATGTCGACAGGTGCCATTTGAAACTAGTTTGCACTGCTCGGGTGCGACTGGTCGGAAACGATTTCAGTTACGTGGTTGCACTTCGTCTGAACTACTTGACATTTTGTCCCAACCTCGTGACTAAAAACTAACACAGATTGATCCAAAGTCAGTTGTGCTCGTGTGTAGACAAAAATTTCATTTTGATTGCAAACTGTTTGTGCTCGTGATTATTGTGAAACCGTTGAACTTGCAGTTCAGTCGACTCGTGTGCCTTACACTCCAGAAAATACATAACATATTTAAGTTCGTTAGTTGAAGATATTTGCCTACTAAGCAATACAGCAATAGCAGAAAATCGTCTATGTGTGTGTATCCGAACATGATGAATTACTGAGTTTCCATGCACAGTTTATCCTGGGTTAACTCAGACTAAGCGCCCATAGAAATACGGCTTGAATAAAGTTTCGTTAAATCCAAGAAAACTGCACGAAACCCGTCGGATTAAGACGGATTTTGCATGTGTTTGTTTAAGTGTCAAATTACCCTACGCCTACGACAGGGGATTCCCCACGTGCAGTACTGTGTTTCCATGATCAGAGGTTTCGTAGAGTAAACAGAAAGCCTTTTCTCTCAAGTTAACTCGATGCTGTTTCGAACGAACTACTGAGTCAGTCAAACAAAGTATTCAGGCCATTTTAAACTACGCTGGGGTTGAATCCGCCGGAATTCTCTAACATCGGTAGCATAAACTCTGCTGTTATTGAGAGTAATTTCGAAATTAAATTTTATGCTACTACGAAAGAAAATTCCGGCGGTATCAATTCCAGCTTAGTTCAGAATTGAGGGAGATTTTAAATTAAGCTTCCTTCTATTAGTAAATGATACGATGAAATTTTTTGTGGATTAATACCCAAGTTCTCGCTACGGCACCAGCTATGCACATAAGTCAGAGCGGCTTGCATGAGGTCTGAAACGGTGCTATCATGACCGCCGCTAATCGTTATAACGATATTGTCTGCATAGGCCTGTGCTTCAAATCCCCGGCTATTCAGGTCGGCAAGAAGTTCATGGATCACGATTGACCATAAGAGGGGTGATAGGACAGACTTTACCGTAATCGATTCACCATTCATCTCAGCAATTATCAATCGAGGAGTGACTTTTCAAAAGGCCTTATTTCCATTTTTTACTTTAGAGCAAATTTCGATGGAATCCAGTAGCAAGGCTAAATTATCACCTATTCACGTTAATAGGACGAAAGAAAAGTCCTTCGTTCCTATAAAAAATGGATACCAATATAGATTTTGTTTTCAAAACAGGCATATTTCCATGTATGAAATAAACGGTGTATTTAATTGAACAAAACGCCACATTTCCTGCGTGAATTTGTAGTATTTTAAAAGATTTCAAGCAAAAGACTTTTTAAAAAATAAATATAATATTCGATATTTCCTATGAAGGTCCATACAAAAGGTCTTATTTCCAAACGTTTCAAACAAAAGGGCATATTTCCAAACTATTTTTTGTTTTTAATGAAGTCGCACTTACAATATTTTACATCTACCACTGTAAAAATATAGTTATACTAGGACAAATTATATTGATGCAAAAAAAATAACAATTTTGCATATTTTGGACGTACCACAGAAATTTGCGGTTTCTGAAAATTTAATCTAAATGGAAATAAGGCCTTTTGAAAAGTCACTCCTCAATCTGCTGCTGTGAAGCGACGTGATCCAACTCGCTGTGGGGGTTGAATACCCTTTTTGCTGCTGCTTCATTGATCTCGTCGAAGGTGACGTTGTCAAACGCACCCTCAACATCTGCAAAGGCGCAGAGAGAAATTTCCTTGGCCCTGAAAATTTCCTTGGACTTCTTAATGTCTCTGTAGATCTGTCCGACCGGTAGGAAAATTGCAGGCAGTGAAGTGGCTTTAAGACCCTCTCTAATATGCCTGTCTAGAACTTTCTTCGTCGTTTTCAGGAGAACGGAGGAGAGGTTGATGGGTCGATAGGATTTTGCTTCCCTATATATATGATCTTCTCCCCGATTTAGGGGTAAAGACTACCCTAACCTCTCTCCAACACCTCGGAATATGGGCCAGCGCAAAGCTACCCCGAAATAGTGGTAGCAGGGATGGTAAGATCTCTTCCAAGCCTCTCTGAAGGAGAGTTAGGAAGAAGTGGTCCTTTCCAGCAGCGTTGACAGGAATGAAGGTGCCAATGTACTACCAAAGTACTACCTCCGATTCAATTTTAGGTTCCAAGACCAATCCAGGATCAGTTACCTGAGAACCCGGGAAATAAGCGCTCATTAATAGGTCCAGGGTATCCCTGGTGTTCTCCGTAAAGGACCCTTCAGGAATCTTGATAGAGACAATGCCATTGGAGTGATGCTCAGAACTTTGTGTAACCTCGTTGAGGCTGGAAGCTTGTCTATTTTCGCAAAAGGCTTTCCATGACCTTCGTTTTGGATCTTCTCAAATCTGTTTTATAATTGATCAGGGCTTTCTTGTAGAGGTCCCAGTTGCTCAAGACCTTAGCCCTATTAAATAGTTTTCTGACTTCTCTCCTTTGCCTACCGAGATCATAGTTCCATCACGAAACCTTTCGGTTGGTGCTTCGTGGTTTCACAGGACAACTATGTACTTTCAAAGGCTGTGATGATCGTTTCCTGCAGATTGGTAGAGACAAGGTCGAGATTGACCTCAGTAATGGGATTATTATCAACATGGCTGACTCCTAACCTGAGGGCTGTGCGATAAGCCTCCCAGTCAGTCTGCCGTGGAATCCTCAATGTTTCCTTATATTTTTTTTTATGTGACAGACTAGAGGCTTAGGGAAAGTCCCTTTGTACTGTCGACAATTTATTTTTCGTATAGAGTGAATGTCGAACAGCAGCTCTAGCCGGAAGATAGAGAGAAGAGAAGGAAGTAACTGTCACAACCTAGCCGCGATATTTTATTCCACCTACTCACAACCATTTCGCGACTCTGACATCGGAGCGTCGAGAACAACTCACTGGAGTGTTATGCCTCCTGAAACGAGTTGAATCTCATCAACCAACCGATGGCATGCGCTTGGTGGAGCGGGGAAGGCTATGACAGGGGAATCAGGAACGAAAGAGGGAAGAAGAAAAAAGGAAAGTTAGGTGGGAAAGGCGAAGGACCGTGGCGCCGCCGGGATTCGAACCCGGGACCTCTGGGGATAGCAGTCAGGCGCCTTACCTCTAGACTACCGAGGCCCGGTAGTCTATGTCTATGATCAGACATTGATGGCTCACTTGAGACGTGCCAGCTCAGAATTCTGGTGCTAGCAAGAGTCAAGTCAATCACCTCTTGCCTAGTCTCATTAGAAAAGGACATGTTGCGGTTGCGGTCAATATTTGAAAAAAATTATAATCTTTACTATGATAATAAAGAAATGCCGATTAAATTAAATAATTTTATTTTTGAAAAAAATACCTCTAAATGCATCCCAACCCCAAATGCACCCAATATACAATTCTGAAAGAGGGACAATTTGTCTTATTGTCCGGGCGACGAAACCACTACATCGGGCGTTGCAACTAGGCTGAACCAACTGCAACATAAAAATATCGTAAAAGGATTCATGATCTTGTAAAAGGATTCATAATTTGACACCAAAAAATCTTCAAACCATTTGTGCTAGATGCTTAGGTGGTTCGGTCTACTATCAGTTTTTGGATGTATGTAGGAATTTATCTCGTCCATCAATTTTTTCACTGTATGAATTTTATTCACTAGACATGTTAATCTCGGACGTGCAACATTTGTCGACTGAACCTATAAGCTATCTTAAGAGTCTCTATTATTTTTACCGAGGCTCCTCCCTTTAAAATTTTTCCTTGCAATTTTCTCAAACCAACGCAGAGACCAAAAATGTTTTTCTGAAACAAAATCTTATCTCAAAACATATACTGTATCTTACGGCTGATCAAAAATGTTTTCATCGGATGTGTAAATTAATACAAACACCAACAAAATTCCATCAACAGCTCCACATGACACTGACCAAATAAATAAACTAAATAACTTCTATCAAAACTCTTTAAGACATTCTTGAAAGGTCTTTAAGTTCTACTCAGACATCTAGGTCAAAAGATTACGCTAAAGAATGTGGTCTCAACACCTTCTTATTTATCTAATCTCATTCTTACCAATATCCAGCAGCATTTAAGTGGCTGGCAATCAGTTTCGTAATCGTTGTGGCGATATCCTAGAAGCATCGCTCCGTAGTGTCCCTAGTGCCTCATCAGACTTTATCGGCTCAATTTCAGTTAACGTCTGAATGGCCGTAAGTGTCCAGCTTTATGATGCCTTCGCCCCAAAAGTGCCAAAACGGCACAGCTTGAACTGTTGTTAGATACACGAAACGAAAGCCTTTTTCGGTTGATTATGATCGAAGCCGACAGTGTAAATGGTCGAAATGAAATTTTTCTTAATTAAAAATGAATTTTTTGATTATACCATGTTTCTGTTGTGGATGATTATTTTATTTAAGGCTGATTAAAGCCAGCCAGAGCCTTCTAGATATCGCAGGAGAAGGAACTTTCGAAGGGCGAGACTCTCACATGGCAAAATGGTCAATACCCTTGAGTTTTCCTTTAATATAGCTTCAAGTAATTGTGTCGAGTGAAATATAATAGAAAGATCATTCCACCGTAGTGAAACGGAGAACTATCACGCCTTTGGCAGCTAGTCAGGAAGGGATTGAATATATGTATGCTATAACACAACCACTGGAAAATTTAAAAGGACTGCACAAGGCAGTGCGAGGAATGCATTAGAGCTGTAAAGAAATAATTATAAATGGAATATTCCAACCCGGCCTAATATCTTACGTCAACCGATAGACGGTACTTGGACAGAGTCCACGAGAATGACCTCAATTGACCAGTTTTGGTATTGCCATCCTGCGGAGCACCTGTTCCGGTTCCCTAACAACATTAGGAACCCAGAATGTGATCCGCTTGTATTTGGAAGGTCCTTCTCCTCTATTACTTTGAGGTTACACCCTTCCCAAACCTGCAGCATCCGTCAGCCATTGGCCGATAGTTTCGTTGGCGCAGGTGATCTTAATGACCTTACGCCTTTAAGTCTTCTGTCCACCTCAGTCAAGACGGATTCGCAAATCGAGGAGCATTGCTCTTCCGTCAATTCGCCTTCGGGATAGTTGTACAGGACCACTACCATGGTGATCCAGGCAACTTGTCCCGGTGTGAGGGTTCTTGCGACTTACCCCTTTTATTGGGGTCCCTGCCTAGCCGAAGAATCCTGTAACCGCTGCCGTTTTGGCAATGCACTAATTGGATCCGGTATGCGATATTGCCCCCTAGAGTATATTGGAGCTGGTGCAATTTTCTGGTGGGTCCAAAAACTTCAGGCAGTACGGCAGCTGTCTGGGTCCACTCCTTTGAGCCCCGCAGTGTCCTGACCACTATCCTGCCTTCGGTTTGTTGCGAAGGAAATTGCAAATGTGCGACTCGGGTGTACACCGGAAGGTCCGCAATTCCATTGCAGCCTTCCTTGCCTTGGCCCTCCTTCTCTTGGTAGCACCAGATTTTGTCCTGCTAGGCTGCACATTCACACCGACAGCCTTGCTAGTCAGTTCTTAAACAACATTGCCGCCAGCTGCCTGAGTCACTGTTGTTGATTCCCACTAGTACTAAACGCATTACTATTTTGTAAGAACACAGTTTATTACGTCTACGTTCATCGTACTGGGAAGTTGGTCGTGTGGACCGAAGGCGTCAAACCCACATCCCAAATTAGTTTGTCGATCATTTTTGTATACTATTTACCATTAACCGTTGGACAAGCTATGAACGGACACCCTGTATATGATCTTATTACATATTGCTGCAGTCCATAAAAATTTTTAATTTCGCCCTTACTTCCAAAAAGGTTTTTTTTTTAAGCTTTACTAACAAAACTAGTGGACCCACTGGGTCTCTTAATGGTACGAGCCTTGCGGCGATAATAACCAAGAGTCTTTGATGATAACAAATAGTGTATCGGCCTTTTTTTTCTTTTTTTAAAAAAGAAAAAACTCTCTCTCTGATCGTCAATCCCAGTCTGATGGGCCAAGTCAGTGGGGATGTCGTCTTGTATAAGTTTGTATTAAAAAGTCTTTACAAGGTTTAGTGGGCTGCTGTGCCTAATATAAATAAATTCAAAAGCTAACAATAAAATTTGTCATTGTGCTGTCGACTGTCGTCGTTCGCGTCTGGAGAGAGAGTCGTTCCAAAAAGGTTGGCCACCCCTGGTCTAGAGTTTTGATTGGATCCACTGACATATAGTAATGGATTGCTGATTGACGATGCTGAATGGCACCATTTTTCTCCAGAAATAGAAAACCTTTTTTATGCAAACAAAAAATTTTTCTTCGAATTTAGGAGAGAATAAGTGATAAGATGTTTGTTATAATTAACGGAAATAAATTTCCATCACTCATTTTTATTTATTAGCAGTTTTTTCATTAAATAAATGTATTTATTCCACAACCGTGACGGTTATTTCCCCTGTTTAACGAAGTTTTCAAAATAGCTCAAGAGTGAGACAGAAGAACGAAAACTATACCTGTCTATTTTTTTCTAATTATGTTTATATCGCTGACATGCGCTGACGATTACAGTTCATTGGGATTTAACGTGGGAGTGAGGCAGGAATAGTTTTTGGTGCCATTTTTTTGTATGGGATTTTGCTCATTTAGCAATCCATTACTATTACTACGTTTATAAGCGGAGTTTCCCTCCGGATGGAAGTTTCGATCCGGAGTGAAACACCGCTTATAAACCAGGAGTGAAAATCCAGAACTTGGATTTTCGCTCCCGAAGAAAAAGCTGGAGTGAAACTTCGATCCCGGTTTATGTTGTGCTTATAAACGCTGACTGGGAGTGAGAATTTTTTCCGAAGTGGGAAAACTTTGTAAAGAAGAAGCTGGGTGTTTTATTTTGCAACAATAGATTTTTTTCTTTGTTTATTGATATTTTAAAATACATTAAATTAAACGTTGGGTTTATATTTATCTTTGCTATGATTTTGAATTTGAGCTTGGAGCTGTCATCTCAAACCAGAAAGTATTTTGGATTTACACTCCCATTGCTTATAAACGCATCGGGAGTTTTACTTTGGATTGAAGATCCAGGAGTGAAACTCCGCTTATAAACGTAGTATATGTATCAGTGATTGGATCTATATACATACATAGTTCGTGTACTGCAACGCTTATAGTAAAATGATAGTATACTGCATTCTTTTATTATGTTATAGGGTAGGATGGTTAAAATTATGTACTATAATATTACAAAAAGAAAAGAATTTCTAAGAAAAAAACCTTCCAAAAGAGTAATATGGAAGCAAAAACCAACAAAAAAATTGTTTTGCTCCCTAGCATATTGCTTATAAATACTTCCACTGAAGAATTATTGTTAATAAATTTTCTTAATCAGACAATCAATATTTTTTATATGTTTAACTTGGTGTTAAATGTTTATATAAAAAGAAGCTAAATATATTTAACTGTATTTTATTTTATTTTCTTATATTTATAAGACAAGTTACTGGTTTAATACTCTGCCAGACTTACTGCAATATCTAAATATTAAATGGATTTTAAAAATATTTTTTTTTAATTAAAACCGAAAACGGTTAAAACTATCCTCTAGAAAAGGATACTTACTCAATCAAAAATTAAATAATTTTCTTATCGCATTATTAATTATATTTCTTTAGGGATATTGAGACAATGCTTTTGCTATGTGAGTTGTAACTTGTTTCATGTTTATCAATATACTGAAGGATGCAATTGCCATTAAAAAATATGGTAAAAAAACTAGTTTTAGGAATACATAGGAGTTTCGTGAGGTGTTCCTTTTTTTCTTTCTTTTTATTATTAATAAATTATCACCCCCGAATCTCGCATTTTTAATTTCAAAATCAAAATTGTAATAAAAATTTGGCAACATTTTTTTTATAATTTTTGTAAATTATTTTTCGTTTATTTTGTTGTTTAGCCCAATACTTCTGGTCGCCGAGTACAAATTTGTCAGATACTTCGATGGATCACAAGTTCCAGTATGTTTAACGCAGGCTTCGGGTCCATGGACGATGGGATTCTTCCTGATGACAATATCATTGTTTTTTGTAATACCATTTATTATACTAGTAGTATTGTATGGGATAATTGCAAGAGATCTAATATCCAAAGATGGAGCCATGATGAAAATTCGACCGACAAAGTATGAATTAAGTTTTAAGGCACGCAAGCAGGTTGTACTTATGTTAGGTGCTGTTGTACTGGCATTTTTCCTTTGCTTGCTGCCATTTCGAATTTTTACACTATGGGTTATATTAAGCCCCGCTGAATTTGAAGTTGATATGGAACGATACTATAATATGTTATGTTTCTGCAGAATAATGCTGTATTTAAATTCAGCTATCAATCCGGTTCTATATAATTTAATGTCGTCGAAATTTCGAAAAGGTTTCCTAAAACTTTGCATTCTATGCGATCCGCTCAAGAGAAGCTTAAAGGTACGACCTAGAACAGCTACAATAAACACAACAACCACATCATCTAGTATACTATCAAGAAGCTCAAATCGACGTACTAGCGAACGAACAACCTGCTCAACAGAAAAGATAGAACCGAAATTGATTTGTGTGCCCGATTGTGAAATGGGCCTGCTAAGGCAACAAACCATTGGCCCAGATGATTTTCCTAGTCTGCCATTGGGTAATGGCAGTAAAAATCGATCACCTCACAGCAGTATGGAAAGTGTCAATATTGAAGGAGTTGAGGTGGATCAGAGCGTTAAGGTACCTAATTATAGGGTGAAGTGCAAACGGCATATAAGTTTCGATGATACTTTAGTGATAAATAAACCAAAGCAACGCGAAAGGGTTATGTTTCAGCAAAGCTTAGATGAGAGAAAAATTATGAAAAGTGCTAAAAATGGAGTGCCTGAGTCTAATGGTGGTTATTGAAAAGAAAATTTATATATAAAATATATTTTTTTGTAAGGTGCATAAAATCATGGCTGTTTGATTAGGAATGATTAAAATACAGGTAAAATTGCTTTGGTATAAAAAAAATAGAAACGATCACCGTAATATTAATATCCTATTTACTTATATACAAAACAAAGAACATTTAATTATTAAAACAAAATATTGTGTTTTGCTTCAGTTTTTTTAAGAATATATGTATATATATTCAAAAAAAAACAAATTTAATAATACTATATAATTAATGTTAAAAGAAAAACAAAATAAGTTATTCATCAATATTATAGACAACAAATTCTCGTAGACACAAAAAATATACATATAATATATTAAATATTTTACTATAAGTACCAACTACCAAAATATTTATAAGTGTTATAGCATAAGCCATACCAAAACTATACATACATACATACACATACATATATATTTTTGTAGATATTATTAGTTATATTCTGCGTACAAAATGAAAAAAAATAAGCAGACTTATTTCCAGTATTTATAATCATTGTCATTATGTCTATTTATATAACACAAATTCTTTAATGAAAAATACATCATAGTATTTATTGCTCTTTCAGTGTTTATCTTTCTCGTTTTTTTATCTATAAAATATAAAATATAATTTTAATACTTATATGATTAAATAAATGCAGTTGTTGCAGATATTGTCGAATTGGTTTGTCGAATTTTTGATCTCGAATTTTTTATATGACTATAGTCATACATTTATCTGAAATCGTACGTTTACGTCTTCTAAAAACTTATTTTCTATAAATAATTTTTATTTTCAATTTATATTTTTATATTGATTTTATTGTTAACATTATGGTATTTATTATGTTAAGTATCATAATCTCCCAATAATTGGATTTTGCGAACATAGACTGGACTTTCTACACATCAACGGGTTGACCAGAACGCTTGAGCCATCTGTTTAAAATTTGTTGCTTAGACTTGTCTGTCCAAGCAATTTTGCGTCAAACAACGTGACCCTACCTAACGCGAGACAATAGCAGTCGACATGACTGGCAGGCTCATTCTCCTCGAGATAAATCCTAAAATATCGTCGCCCCAATATTGTATAAATAAGGATTTGTGATCCAGTGTACCAAAAATTAGCCACCAGTCTTCTTATAACTTTCCTACTGGATCCTAAGTTGGATCAGACCAGATGTACATAGGCCTGCAGCTTCGGTATATTTCATCAGAGTCCAATATTAAAGGATCCTTTTAAAAAGTGGTTGCCCAATAGCCAGTTCCCAACGAATGAATAAAGGTCAAATCCCTGTGTGGCCCGAACATCTCTCTTTTATTGCCTTCATAGATCTAATGACCACACCCCTAAACAAGGAGTACTCGATTAAGAACACTCAGCTTAACAAGCGCACTGGCAATACTGCGACCTTCGCCTTGTATATCCCGACACACACATCTTGTTCTCTCTTTAAATCGGCCGTGTACCATACAAGCACACCTTGCGATGACCTAAGTGAAATCCAATAAAGCATATCTTGTGCGCTCCGGGAGCATTCTGGTAATTGTAGAATGACTATTTTAACTGGGTGACCATACGTTCTTAGGCTTAGCCTCTACCGGATTCCTCTACTTCAAGATGGAATGAACGTATCAAACCCTGTCTATACAAAGTTTATCGACAATCTTTATAGCAACGTTATTAACTGGGATAATATTCGTTATTATCTGGGATGATTACTTGATGGTGATAATATTGTTGTATTAGTCACTAGATTCTACGATGTTACCTTCAATACCATTGGCAAATTCCTACTCAAAATCAAAAAAGGGATAAATTGACGGAGCGTCATGGCTTGACAAAAACATTCGGTCTCTTCGTAATAAGAGAAATAAATTAACAAATAAAAATAACAATAATGCTAGTGCTGAGCGGAAATCCGAATACATACGCCAGGTAAGCCACAGAATTTAATCATAGTTCACGGGAGGCCTATACTACCTACGAAAAGATTGTCGGTGAAAATATCATGCGTAATCCAAAAAATTCTTTGATTTCGTTAATCTAAAGCAAAAAACACCAGGTTACCCGAGAACAATGCCAAACGGTGTCACTCACTCCTCCCTCTTCAATTAATTTTTAACAACTCCCTCTCTGCCGGTAAATTTGCTTCGGTATGAAAGAAATCCAACCTGACACCAATCTTTAAATCAGGTGATAAACATGCGATGGACAACTATAGGGGCATTGCTATCTTATCTGTTATCCCTAAACTATTTGAAAAACTTATCTATGACAAGCTTATCCCTCTAGTTGTTCCGAACCTAAACGATCAGCAACATGATTTCAGAAAAGGTCGTTCTATCACATTCAATCTTATGAACTGCTATGCGAGATGGAACAGGGCCACCAGTTTGACGCTGCCTACACTGATTTTAGCAAGGCATTTGATCAGACAGACCACCATATTTTTTTATAAAACTATTAACGTTTCGAATATTTGGCCTTTTTTCGGATGGGATGTAATCCTATCTTAACGGGAAAATTCAGGAGGTAAGATTTCAGGGCTTCCTTTCACAAGACTGCCTTTAAAAACAGCAGGTTTGGTTTCTTGAGCCTCCACACTGAAGGCAAGCAGTTTTTTACTTTTGCGTTTTTCCACAAAAGGTTCCACGAGTAATGCGGAAAAGGGAATCCATCCTGCCAGAGCCGCTTACCAGGACAAGGCACTTATGCACTCCGAACTTGAACCGTTTGCGACCAGCACTTTTTAACCACTGGCTGGCCACGCAGCCATCAGCACGGTAAACACCTTGGCTTAGAAGTGGAAAGGTGGAAAAAAGGAAAAAGAGAAAGAGGAAAAGGAAGAAGATGTACCTGGCTTTGGCTGGTCTCATCGCGATTAGCCTGTTCGGCATGGGTGTCCCTGCCAGTGATTTGCTGGTTCCCAGCTAACCACCGCCAACATCATCATTCATCATTGCGCTCCTTTAATCCCTCATGGGACATAGGGCGGAAACAGTTGCCCTCCAGCGGACTTTGTTTTGCGTGACAGCTCTCAGCTCCGACCAGGATCTCCCAGTTGTTGCGGCTTCTGCTAGTAGGGTTCTCCTCCACGTTGTTCTAGGTCTTCCAACTCGACGGGATCCTTGCGGATTCCAGTCAAGGGCCTGTGTGGCTAGATTTTCGTTTTCGCGTCGCAAGGTGTGGCCAACCCAATTCCATTTCCTTCGCCTGATTTGGTCGTCTATCCTTTCTTGGCCGGCACGGCGCTATAGTTCTTCGATTGAAATTCTATCTTGCCATCGGATTTTTAGGATACGACGCAGGCATCTGTTGATGAAGGCTTGTAGGCGCCCTGCGATGAATTGGGTGACTTTCCATGTTTCGCAACCGCACAAAAGTACTGCCTTAACGTTGGAGTTGAACAGCCGCAATTTGGTGTTAGTTGAGATCTCCGTTGATCTCCATATGCGGAACAGGCATGCATATGCGCCTCGTGCTTTATTTATTCTGGAACTGTCATCTTCTTCTGCACCGCCATTTTCGGTAATAATACTACCGAGGTAGCAGAATTTATCGACCAGTTCCACGCCACGGTTATTCAGCGCAGTCCGTTCAATGGTGTTTGCATTTATCCGCATTTCTTTAGTTTTAGTTGGATTTAGCCTTAAGGGGTTGCTCTGATTTTTGAGGCAAAAAATTGACTATTTTTGGATTTTTTTTTACAGAAAACCCTTATTATTTTTATATACAAAATTTTTTCATAGTATTAGATAACTTTTAGAGATCACAAAAAAAAATTTTATTTTTTTTTTGCCGTCATAAATAAATATGTAGCACGCGCTGAAGTTGACACCTCAAAAATAACATGGAAAACGGTTCCATCGATAGCTCCGTCCCCATTGGTCAGAACCAGAAAAGTGAAAAACGGTTTTGTTAAAAATTATGTCCTTTAGTTCGCTTATGTCAACATTAGTAAAAATTGCATCAAAAAAAAAAATTTAAGGACATTTTAGTGAAAAAACGTAAAAATGCAACTTTTCTGGCCCAAAATGGGAGGATAAAATACTAATAGTAAGATTTTGAAAAAAAAATTTTACACAGGCGAACTCGACAACATCATTTTCGATAAATTGACATTAGTGGTAAGTCAATATATTAAATAGTTTCTTTTGAATCGCTGGAACCGTTTTGAAAAATGGCATTTTGAGAAAAACGCGTTTAAAGTTTTTTTACGTTTCACTGTAGCCGAACTAACCGAAATAATGTAAGTAAATTCAAACGTATGTTTGCGTTACTATATATATATAGTGGCTGATGTTGTTATTTGCACGAATGCGTATGTATATTTTACATTCGTGTAAATAACAATAACATCAGGTACTATGTATATAAACTATAACAGTAGCACTACCACGCGCTGAACGTCCGACAGAAAATCAGTTTTTTTGCACTTACAATACTGCATATAACTTTTTAACGAAAAAAAATTTCGTACTAATATTTTAGGAACGTATTCTACACATATTAATAAATATAAAAAGGCAAAAAAAAAATTTCGTTTTTTTTAAACCAAAAATCAGAGCAACCCCTTAAGCCTGCTGGACTACTTTCTGTTGCCAAATTGTTAAGCATGTTTTTGAGGTCCTGGTGTCTGTGAGCCAGCAAACAGATATCATCTGCGTAGTCGAGATCCTTAAGGCGGTCTAACAACCAACACGCCAACATGAGGTCTATGCAATTGTTCTGTCCAGCTCGAGGTATTCTTAAAGATTCCGTAAACGCTGTTCTTTTTATAGAGTACTGTTCTAATGGGTTCCTTTTTCAGTAACATTGAGCTTATGAACGTCACGTTACAAACTGGTTATGGATTTTACTAGGGGCGGATCAAGTATGTCGTTTTCATTGTTTGATGTGGTAGTTCTAACCTCTAGAAATCACCCTCTGCACAAACAGTCCGTTATTCCATTGGGCACGTCATGTTGCAATATCAAATAATAAGCTTAGTTCAAGGTATAGAACAGGTTTGAGGTTACTAAGAGTTAAAAATATGTTGAAGGAGATGACGATACACTCTGGAAGTTTTTACGAGTTCGAAGACATTGACTCCGAAAAATTGTTACATAGCCGAGTTGTTCTATTTAGAAACCAATTCCTAGTCTATCAATTGCACTAAAAGGAACGTGTAGGCAGACGGAGTGAACCGAGCAAGTTAATCTCATGCAGGTAGGCGAGCATTTATTTCGGTGGAAGGCTCGCTATTATATTATCGATAAAGTTTTCTCAGGGCCGCTACATTCCTACGGTGGCCCAAAACGTCAATAGTGGAGTAAATCGCGACATCAGTTAAACAGCGTATACGCTCGAAATTTTGTTTGAACATTGAGCACTCGTACGGCACACTTATCTATGGTGGTCATAAGTAAAGTAGATGTTTGAACTAAGTTTCAGTCTTAGCTCTATCTACTGTATGTTGTTTCTGTAATAAAACGGCGAAAACTTAAACAGCCCAATTATTTTAGTCCCCTAAAAACGTAATGAAACTTATTCTTCCCAACCGTAATATGGTAGCATGCTGTTTTTTCTATGAAAAAAGACCAAGAAAAGAAGCACAAAGTATTTAAAACAACTAGAATAACTAAAATGTAAAAAATTTGTAAATGAAAATAAAAGGCATTCGGATCACACACAAGCTGTAAATATCTCTGCACCAAAAAAAATATGCATGGTAACTGGCAAACTTAATTCCAACCCGAAATAACAAGAACGAATTTTAAAAGACGTCTGTTATCTTGGGTACCAATTATAGCTTACTGTAGATTTTCTTTGTAGACAGAGGCCAAAAAAATCCTTGTAAATAGAAAAAAAAACAATTTTTTACTTTGAGGTGAGTTTTGTTACAATATTCCCCCTTCATAGCAAGTTTAATAATATTCGATTCTTTTACTGCTTCCAGCCCGATATTGTCGATCGCCTCCTACGAATTGGACACCTATGAAGACGGATCGAAGGTAGCCGTTTGCCTAACATCGGTGGCGACATTTTGGCCAGCAATGTATTTCGTCGGGAGTATATCAATCTTCTTCCTGCTGCCGTTCATTATTTTGCTCGTACTTTACAGCATAATTGCGAAGCATTTAATGAATAATCCCGGCCTACTATCCCAGGGACATCGCACTCATGTCCTTAAGTACAGGAAACAGGCAATCTTTATGCTTGGAGCAGTTGTCCTTAGCTTCTTCGTGTGCTTGCTGCCATTTCGAGCCTTTACCCTCTGGATTATTATTGTGCCGCCAGAGACAATAATGTCACTGGGTGTTGAAGGATATTACAACATTGTCTACTTCTGCAGGATCATGCTGTATCTAAACTCTGCCATGAATCCCATTTTATACAATTTGATGTCATCAAAGTTTCGAGATGGTTTCCTCAAACTCCTCGGCTGTAGGTCCAGGACCAAGAATAGGCTGATGATAGGCGAAAGAAAGGGAACATTCCATACAACATCAACGAATCTGAGCAGCAGCTCCAGCAGCAGGCGAGATTTTTTACGTAGTAGCTTGAAACAATCTACAGAGGATAGCAGCGGCGCAGCAAACGACAGCAATGATAAAGTATCCCGGCAAAATTCTGTTTCATCTGAGGACGAAAGGAGGGACGTTGGCTGGAGTACAACGTCGAGCATAATAAAGAAAATACCAAAAAATTTCGATGATATCCAAGAGATTGAGGAGCCCGATGAGCCAGAAATGCCTAAGGAGACAAACGGCTTTCTTGATGTTAAAGTTGCTTTCTACGATATTAATCGCGTTGCCAGAGCATGTGTAGCACCATATTATATCCAGCGCACAATAACCGACCACTATAGCAGGGAAAGTTTGGGCAACACAAATGATTCCCCACGCTCCTATCCCTTTGTGGAGCACACCTCATTGAACCACAGCAACAATTGCTCCGACTCCTTGTATAATACCAGCAAGGACGAGGCTACTACAGCAGCATATTCCTCGGACGAGGAGCAAATTGCTTTGGAAAGTGTACTATGACGTGGGCCTATTCTCTGTGGGTAAAGCAAATGTAATATGAAGCCGATGATGTAAATATTTTTATGTTTGAAAAAAAACCTCTAGTCAATTTTGTGCTCTAATTAGGAAAATTCTAATCGGTCGAAGCAAGACACGTAAATCCTCGGCAGATCTAATGTCTTAATTTCAACCTCTTAATGTCTATTCTTACGTTTTCTTTTTATGTAGATTTAAGTTTGAAATATGTTCAGGGTGATGGTACAGTAATGACTGAAATTTCGTGGAGCTTAAGCAGTGTGCACTTCAAAGACTGACATCGGATTGTGTTTGGCTCATGGCAGCAGTATATCAAAGCAGGTTGTATATTTTCATAAGATGTTGTAAAAATAGTAATTCGTAATTTGTGAATGTGTATTGTGTAAATAAATTTTTATAGAAATTGGGAAAAAGTTAATTATTTTAATTGTAGAAGAAATATTCCATAGTAATTTCAGCAACAGCAGCAGAGACAGTACCGGCGGATCGTATTGCGCCCCGGGTGGGTAGTTAGACAAACATACCCCTTCTTCCGAAACTGTTATGTGGTAACAACCTTTCCTAAGAAGGAAAGAAGGTAGGTCGCTTCATTGTAAATTGGAAGATGGTCCGACGGTGTACAGAACCAAATATGGTGTCGTAGGATCTCTCCGGTGAATCTCAATGTATCAAGATCTGTTCAGGATACACCTCAATGAGATCATATTGTGCGTAAATGAAGCTATCCGAAGAATTAAAGCGTGGGCTGAAAGCGCTGGTGTGCCGTTTGCTGAGCACATACTAACTACGCTGATCCTCAACCTGGCAAAAGAAGTATCCGTAAGAATCAAGGTATGAGAACACATCATACATACTAACAGCTCGCCTTAAGGTACCTAGGAGTGATTTATCGACTTAATTTAAACATTTCGAAGATGCTGCCCAGCGTGAAGGCCCAATACAATGCATCGCCTTCTGTTGGCGAGGATGGTTAGCTTAACCTAGCTTTACGCAGTGCCAGTAAAGGTAGCAGTGAAAAAGCGGCTAACAGCAGAAAATGGAGGGCCGCATACAGACTAACGCTGGAAGCAGATACTGAGGTGAACTTTCGCATACAGGCAGCTGTGTGCTTGGGTTCCGCCTAGTCTTTTACAAATAACGAAAATAACTAAGCGACAAGAGCATGTTTTTTTATGTGACAGACTAGATTAAAGTGGGTTCCGTAAAAAATTTTAGGGTTCCGTGTCTCCCGCGCCGAAGCGCAAATACATTCGCAGACTCACTGGCGCTGCGCCGGCCGTTTAACGCGTTCTTGCTAATCAGAAAGTACGAGTGACCCTTCTTCCTTGAAATTTGGTCTGCGTCACGCCGCGTAACATTTTGGCCGCCACTCCATATTCCTATGTCGAGGGGGTTGTAAAGAAAATGGTAATCCGCCCTCTTGAGATAGTCGCCATGGACTAAACGATATATTGAGTATACTATATTTTGCCTATGGTGTTCTACTTTTCATACCCTTTCATTTGATACCCATGTCGAAGGGGTTGTGAAGAATATTTCAATCCGCCCTCCTGAGACTGCCGCCATGGATCTAAAGGCATATTGAGTATACCATATTGCATTGTCATCGGAGCTAAAGCTGTATGCAAAATTTCAGCATGATAGGATATCCGGAAGTATTTGAAAAATCGATTGCAAAATTTGTTCCGTGAAGAAAACAGTAATCCGTCCTCTTGAGACGGCCGCCATGCATCTAACGGTATACCATATTGCATTGTCATCGGAGCTGAAGTTGTGTACAAAATTTCAGGGTGATGGGGAGACCGGAAGTATTCAAAAAATCGATTGCAAGATATGTACCGGACAAACAGACAGACAAGAAAGCGAGCTAATAAAAACGTTTTAAAATATATTAAAGGATAAATATATACATATATCATATATTATTTTATTTTTTCATCGTTGGGTTCCGCCAAATTTTATACATTGTAGAAAGGTTCCGTACGAAATAAAGTTTGGTAGCCACTGGAGTAGAGGCTTAGGGAAAGTCCCTTGTACTGTCGACAATCTATTTTTTCCGTATACACTGTCGGACAGCAGCTCTAGCCGGAAGATAGAGAGAAGAGAGGAAGGAACTGTCACAACCTAGCCGCAATATATTTTTGTTCCACCTACTCGCAACCATTTCGCGACTCTAACATCGGGGCATCGAGAAACAACTCGTTGGAGTGTTATGCCTCCTGAAACGAGTTTAATCCCATCAACCAACCGACGGCATGCGCTTAGTGGAGTGGGGAAGGACTAGGGAAGGCTATGACAGAAGGAATGCAAAGCGGGAAGAAGAGAGAAGGGAAGTTATGTAGGTGAGAAAGTGTAAAAGGCGAAGGACCGTGGGGCTGGCCGGGATTCGAACCCAGGACTTCTGGAACAGCAGTCAGGCGCCTTACCTCTAGACTACCGAGGCCCCCTGTGTCTGGTATGTGGCTTGTGTTTGGGTATTTGAGAATACTGTTGAATGCGACAATGAGAAAAAGTTGGAAGTAGACCAACTTTTGCGTTGCGTGCGTTCTGTTTACGTAACTATATATTAGTTTGCATTTTAATGCAAGCACTTCTATTATATAGACCACGGCACCAATCTTCGCATGTATCTGTAGCGAGAATTATACTGGCGAGAGCAGGCATGCGTCTCTATGATCCAGAATATGTTAGAGCGGAAACAAAGTCATTATGACGTCAGATGACGCACTGCGTGCCTGTAACGTGATGGCAAGGCAAGTGAGACAAGTATGTTAAGAGGCGGTGGACCTTTAGATTCTTATCCCAAACGTAGATAGATAGGTTGCGAGGGAGTGTGAAGAAGTGAGTAACGACGGAGGATCTAGAAAATGCCTCATCGTTTCGAGCACGATAGCTCAGCGCTATGACTGGTATGGCTAGGTATCCAGGATAATGCAGAGCATGTTTTTTATGTGAGATTCCGCCAGTATGGGCCGGAACCAGAGGCATTCTTCATTTATTCTCAAATTCCGGGTGGTACCATAGCGTAGCGGTATTGAATATTTCTTTACTAGCAATACAGAACACCTTGGAATGTTGCTACTTGATCAAATAAGCAGCCTACGGTCAGAGTTTTAAAATTCAATCCAACCGTCTTTAAGGTCGCCTGCGTCAGTTCAGTTAAGATTATTGTAAGGATTTTGTACCGAGAAGTACTAAAGAGGAACTACACTCGAATTTGGATTCTATGCCTCGTGGGGATGCTTCCTTGAACTCCTTGACAAGAGACTTGAACTACCTGTCAAAGTGTTACTGTTCTACTGCATCATTCGGCCAATTTTTCTTTTAAGTTAGTTACATAGATACATATGTCTAAATTCCCAGTAACCACTTTGTATCCAATGAAAGAAGAGTTTTAATAGAGTGGATTTAGGTAAGTAGATAGATACAGGGCACCGTTTTTCAACCGCACAAACTCAAAAACCTTTATGTTAGTACAGTGTACCAAAACAGGTCATCAAAACTGAGGAACCGCCGAAAAATAGCAATTCATTCTTTCTCCTTATCAACAAGGACACTCAAGATATTGGAAAAGAATGAAAACCGACTTAGGAATTTTTAAAAATCCTGCTCCAAAGGAGGAATCTTCGCATGTGGATGAAGTGGTGGAGGGTTCGGGTCTGGAGAAGGGCGCTCGGGGGGCATCAGAAAATCCTTGAGATCATTCAGATCAACCTCCAATACCTACTCCAAAATAGCCACAAACAACCTCCTTTGGGAACGTCGCCTTAATACAAGAGCCCTGGG
Source organism: Thereva unica (assembly GCA_949987705.1). Classification (NCBI taxonomy): domain Eukaryota; kingdom Metazoa; phylum Arthropoda; class Insecta; order Diptera; family Therevidae; genus Thereva; species Thereva unica. Next base: position 125,902,037 of record OX465283.1, on the reverse strand, counting down.
TACGAGAACGGAGCATAAAAGGGCTCTCGGGCAGGTAATACAACATCTTTTACCACCGCTCGAATCAAGGAAAACCAAGATCCCGAATTTTGGTTAAAAGGAACATCAAAGCCTTCCTCTACCCGTGCTTCCGTTCAACGGGCGTAACGGTAGATGGATTGGAGTTTGAATGGGGGGGAAGGGTCTTTCCTTCGCCTCAGCTCATATGGCTCATGACCTGCCTGCACCCCCAGGGGAGTTCATGCAGATGACAATAGCATTAAAATCGAATGGAGCCAAACTGATCGTAGGATGCGACGCCAATGCAGGGCATACGCTTCTGGAAGCAAAAGAATACCAGAGTAGAGAGTCACAATTCGAGTATGTCATTAATTCAAACCTAGCGGTGTGTAACCGGGGCAACACCCAACCTTCATATTAGGTAGAAAACTGGAGGATATCAGATCAAGTGTCCTTCGTGGACCACCGACGGATACGCTTCAGGGTTGAAGCTCTTCAACTGCACAAACACCAAAGAAGGACTGACTGTAAGAAGTTCGGTTAGGTCCTGAGAGATATACTCTTTCGAAAAAGCTATCCACTCGGCATATAAGGTATGCTGCCCAATACGTCGGAGCAAAAAAAACTTTCCCCCAAGGTGGAATGAAGATCTCTCGAAACTGAGGAAGTTAATAAGAGCTATCTTCAATAGCTGTCTTTGCCAGCCTTGCAAAGACTGCCTAAAATTTTACAAGAAATTCATTCTCTCAGCCAAGAGAGATACCTGGTAGGCGGATAGAGAATCTATGAGGCTCTGCCAGATTATGCAAGATCCTGTTCAAAGAACAATCCGTTCTTTATAAAAAAAAAGGCAAATAAACACCCCCTTTCTCGGTTGCAAGGACGAAAAAGAGATCGAAGCTTCGGGGGACGAGCAGAGACACTCCTGGAAGGAGATTTCCGCTATTATAGCAAAGGAAAAGATCCTCTGAGCGATTAATAGCTTCTCCTCCTTCAAAGCGCCCGGCCCGAATGGCATACTACCAGTCATGCTACAGAAACTACCCGAGGTAGTAGTACCATGGCTGATGGTCATATTCAAGAGCTGCGTGGTACTCAGCTATGTCCCTATGAATTCGTGATAAGCGAGAGTCGTCCTCATCTCAAAGATAGGGAGAAGAGGTCACGAATTCACGAAGGACTGTAGGCCGATTAGCCTGACATCTTTCGTGCTTAAGACACTAGAAATATGAATATGTAGCATACTACAAAAACTAGACAATAGCGGAGCTAAAGTGAGGAGTGTCTTTTCAAAAGGGGATATTTACAATTTTAATTTTTTTTGAACTGAGTATGGGGTCTTGTTCTCTATGCTAAAATACACAATCTCGTTAACTTAATCTGAAAGAAAAAGTGATTAATTTCTAGTTAATGGCACCTAAAATAGCGTGTACGTTTCAAAAGGGGATATTTACAAAAAAAACCTTATTTTGTCGACCAAATTCATTGTTTGACAACATTCATAGATAAATATATACAAGAATTAATATTTGAAGAAAATTGACAATGGCGTAATTTAAAACAAAACTCCAAAAGGCATAGAATAATAATTAACCATATTAACACTATCCCCACCACACCTCAAAGATGTTACATTGTTCTTTCCTGTAAGAGGACATAGTTTCCTCCCAGCTGACCGGGTATTTGGTCGGCTGGAGAAAGAAATTAGAAAAAAAAGTTTTATAACCACCAAAGATGAATATTATGACATTTTCAAAAAATTTGGTAATTTAAAAATACTGGGAAAAGACTGGATGCTCAAAGATTTGAAAAGCTGGTATCCAGTCTTTAAAAAGAATAATTTTTTTTTAAGAAACGGGTCCGAAGAACATACACTGTTGACTTAAAGGTCCATGAAACATATAGATTTGACAAGGCTACAGAAAAACATATCCCCTCCTAAAAAGAGGCAAGAGGCATCCCATATCTTTGGATGATTTAGAATTGGCACAACGTCCACTAAATGAAAAAAAAAAAAAAAGAAAGATGTCAATAACTAGTTGACAAAACATTTTGGCGAGGAGTGGTTTACTTTGGACGAACTGAAATGGTACAAAGAACTATTAATAGATCCTCCAAATTGTGGCACTTCAGAAGACCTAGAAATCCAGCATATTGATTTTGGATGTCTAACGGATGATATGGTGAGACAAGAGTTAAATTAATATTTACTTAATTACCAAATCATTGCAGATATTTGATAATAGAAAAGTTGTTTTCTAAATAAATAATGTCCATTTGTTATTTTAAATTTATAATGTACCAAACAAAAGAGGATATCTGTGGAGATGTACAATACAAAAGGGGATATTTACATGTAGTACAGAACAAAAGGGGCATTATAAAAATTCCTGATCAAAAGGGGATATTTCATTTTTTTTTAAATTCAGTAGCTCTAAACTACATGGTCAGATATTTTATCGAAATATGCTATTATAACAATGTGATTGCATAATACCTACACAGATAATCTACTTTTCTGCAGACCTATGGAAGTACCACAATCAGTTTTCTTCATTTTCTGAAAAAAGCAATCACATGTAAATATCCCCTTTTGAAAAGACACTCCTCAAGTGTGATCATGGTGTCCGGAATGTTTGAGTGAAATCATGCAAGGATGCCTACATAAAGTAGTCAACTGGGCGTAGGCTGCCCGCGAAAGCTCAGGTAATAATTTTTACAGGGAAAACGAAAATTCCCACCTTCAATATCCCCAGGTTAGATGGGAATACTCTCTCCTTATCCTCCAGAGTGAAATTTCTGGGTCTTATACAGGGTGCTCCATCTTTTATGTCGGTATGTAAACGCTGAATAACTTTCACATTTACCAACCGATTGATAGCATCAGATATGTTTTGGAAACGTCAATTCAGTACAATTTTTGCCAAGGATCGCTTCACACCGAAACAACGCGCTGAAATAATGACACTTTACATCGAAAACAGTCGTTCCATTGTGTTAACTCAACGTGCATATCGGAAAAAATATCACGGCAAAAAGGCACCATCTGACAATAGTATTCGTCGTTTGGTGTCGATTTTTTTTTAGCACGGGACAGTACGAGATCGTCAACATGCCGTTCATCAAAGACCAAGACGTTCCAATGAACTGGTTGAAGCAGTGAGAGAGAGTGTTGCTCAGGACCCAACAGTGTCGTATCGTCGCCGCGCTCAGCATTTTCGCGTCAGTGAAACCACTATATGGCGCATTTTGAAAAATGATTTGAGTTTGTTTCCGTATAAAGTGCAATTAACACAAACATTATTGCCGACAGACTGTCCACGTCGCTTGGAAAATACGGCCAAGCAATCGCTCGAATGGTTGACAGTGAGCCTAATTTTTGGCAGAAAATTGCAATGACTGACGAGGCCAATTTCAACCTCTCTGGCAGCGTTAATAAGCAAAATTGCCGCATTTGGGGAACGGAGAATCCACATGAGATACATGAAACGCCATTGCATGACCGAAAAATAACTGTTTGGGCCAGGATTTGCGCCAAAACCATCATTGGGCCATATTTTTTTTAAAGAAAACGAAACTGTTGTTGTAAAAATTTAAATGTTTTAAATTAATTGAAGTTGGCAACGTCTAAATGAGAACAAAGTTATGTCATGCTTTAGTACTGCCTCTATGTACAATGTCCTAATAAAATATATAGATACCGTTATTGTTAAGCGTGGCACAAAATATAGAAGCCACCAGAGAGTCGAGTTTTAGTCTCCGCCGCGTACGGTTGCAAATTTAGACAAAGTTAGTGGTAGCAAGTTTAGTGTGATTAGTTATAGACATGGACTATAGGGTCAATTTTATGTTAATGATTATAACCGAATAAATCGTTTGAATCTACTCATAAAAGTGTTAGAATGTGTTTTATTTAGAATCCTGACAAAATTCAACTAAACACTCAACAAGAATTAGAGGTGAGATATTCTTTATTTAAAAAAATAGTACAACAAAATCAGAAGTGGGATCAGTACTAAAGTAGCCTGATCAAGACAATAATTTATACGCGAGTTTAGACAAATTTATTGTAATAAATTAGTTTTCCCAAAATATTAGCTATCGGTAGTGCGAGGAAGGACTTCTTAATCGCAGAAAAATCACTATGGTAACACCAGTGTTTAATGTCCATGTAAGAAATATTTAAAGTTTACGGCATCAAGAACTAAAAATCCACGCACATCATCAAGTTCACAATCGCATTCATGTGTAAAATCGGTCGCAGCCAAAGCCTTCTATATTTACAAGCCATGCTGTAGGTGTGTGTGTGTGGTTGTATGAAGTCCCAAATTAAATTCGTGAAATATCGAAGTCCCATTAAAATCAAAGGGAAATAAGTTTTCGTTCCGCGGAAAGTGCTGTTTCGAGTGTGATTTTATTGAAAATAAGAGCTATTCCATCAATGTAAAAAACGTACAATAATGCAAAAAGTACCCAATTTACCTGTCATAAATTTGCAATTTAAATAAATAGTGTTATTAATAAGATTTACGGGGTTTATGTTGGCAATGGAGAAAAAAATATCAAAAACCCTTTGATAACGAGGAAAACAAGTGTTTCGTGCCGCGAAAAGTTTTCTATTAATGAAAGTGCCGGGATTTTTTGTTAAAAATAATAGTTTTTTTATAAAGATAAAAGCAAAATTTTCGTTTATTACATTTATACATTACATTATTTACGTTACATTTATTATTTACATTATTATCACAACTTTATAATATGTAGTTAATAAATGTTACAATTAATGTCCATAATTTTTGTTTTTATTTGGTTTAAAGAAGATTTTATCCCCAATAATTTATTCCCAATAAACGTACATAACCGCACTCCACACAGTCTGACAGCAAAATTGAAGTCCCATGCACCTTTGAATGTGAGTGTGAAATTTTGTTGTGCATGGCTTGTAAATATAGAAGGCTTTGGTCGCAGCTAGTAAACGGATGAGTACACTTGCTACGCGGCGTGATATATACAACCTCACAACGAGCGAATTGTGGATGTAACCAAACAATGCCCCGCTGCACAAAGTTCGCTCGAGTTTATGTACATACATAGCGAAAGAGAAGCAGAAAAGGAAGGAGGAAAAAAACGGTTAGAGAAAATTTTTAAAAGTGCGTCGGATGATGAAATCAGAGTTTTTACGGGTCTTTGAAAAGTGCGTCGGATGTTGAAATCAGAGTTTTTACGGGTCTTTGAAAAAGTGCGTCGACCATAAGAAAAATTTAGCAGTTTAAAACAACTTTAAGTAAAATAACAAGTGTTAAGGAAGATTTTAGCTACAAATTTAGTGTCCCGAGTGGAAAATTTCATAAAATTATTGAATCTAGAAAAATTTATGTGATTCAACAAAACCATAAGGAAAATTTAGCAGTTTAAAACAACTTTAAGTGAAATAACAAGTGTTAAGGAAGATTTTAGCTACAAATTTAGTGTCCCGAGTGGAAAATTTGATAAAATTATTGAATCTTGAAAACTTAAGTGAATTAACAAACCATAACGAAAAATTTAGCAGTTTAAAACAAACTTTAAGTGAAATAACAAGTTTTAAGGAACATTTTAGTTACAAATTTAGTGTCCCGAGAGGAAAATTGACAATATTAGTATGTCCGATTCAAACAAAATCGAACGAGAAATCCGGGCTTTTGTCAAACCGTTAAACGTCAAACAATTACGGCAAGAGATTGAGAAACGGAATCTCCCACACGCTGGCTTGAGGAACAAAACGCAGTTGGCGCATCGGCTGTACGAGATTATGTATAACGAGAGATTTAGCCATGTGAATACCGAAATAGATCATGATTTTCTGTCAAGCAGCAGTGAGGATGAGCTGAATGTGACAGTGATACCTAGGGACACGCAACCGTCCACTGCAGTAGAAACAACAGAGCCAAGGCAGACGGAAGAACAATTTCAGCGAGAAATTGATTTACTCAGGCGTGAGAAAGCTGTTGTGGAAAAAGAAAACGAAATTTTAAGGAGAGAGATGGCTTTAATCAATTTAAGAGAGGCCACCATAGGTGCAACTGATGGAGATCGGTTCAAAATAAATGTCGGGCACGTCACAGAATTAGTACCACACTTCGATCCCGACGTGGACGATTATAACTTATGGGAGCAGAGAGTTACAGAAATTATGAGAGCCTATAAGGTCGATCCTTCGGTCATGAAGACACTTATCACTTCAAGGATCAAAGGCAGAGCCCAGCAATTCTACAACTCTAAGGCAGTCTACATTACGTATGAATTTAGTGCCCTGCTAAACGAATTTAGGAAAATGTTTAGTGCCAAGCAGAGCAGACTAATGTTACGTAGAAAGTTTGAAGGTAGAACCTGGAAAAATAATGAAAACTTTAGTGACTATTACCATGATAAGGTGATCATGGCCAACAACCTGGGCTTAGAAGAAGAGGAGACTTTGGAATACCTCATCGAAGGGATGGCGGATCCAGTACTGGAATCTCAAGCGAAGGTGCAACAGTTTAGGGACAAAGATGAACTATTCAGCGCATTCTCTAAGCTGGCTAAAATACAGAGTCAGGGGAGAATGAGTAAGCATACACCAGCAGTTACAGTACCAGTAGAGCGGAAGACAAATATTAAGCCGTCATCAACAATTAAGTGTTTTAATTGTAACTCCAGGGGACACATCAGGAGTGAGTGCCGGAAGCCTCCGAGGCAGAGAGGTTCCTGCTATGTCTGCGGAGTATTCGGCCACATGTCAACGGAATGTCCAAAGAACAAAATCAACTTAGTATCCTCAAGAGACTGGGGATTTAGAAAAGATTAGGTCGAATGCTGTAGACAATGTTAGGAAGAACCAAGTTTATGCTAAGAAATATTACGACAAATTTCGGAAACCCCCATGCAAATATCAAGTTAATGATTATGTAATGATAACAAATTACGTAAATACTCCCGGTGTTAATAAGAAATTACTGCCAAAGTTTAGAGGCCCTTATGTTGTAACCAAAGTATTGCCAAATGACAGATACGTGGTCCGAGATATTGATGGACATCAAGTAACGCAACTACCTTATTCAGGTACAGTAGGGCCTAGTCATATGAAATTATGGAGACAACCAAATGTTAGTTAGTAATGCTTACCACAAAATTAGTAATAAGCTGAAGAAATTAAGAAAGAATAAGACTGGAACTACAATTTTATGTTTATGAGAATAGTAATGAGTTTTGCAAACCCATGTAAATAAGAATTTTTCTTTGAATTAAAAACTTTTGTGTAAATTAGTAACATATTGAAATTATTTTTTTAAATTAGGACAATAAGATTAGGGACTTAATGATTAATGTGTATAATTTTCTGTTAATAAAATGTTAAAGGACCTTGTACTGAGAGCTAGTAGCGCGTTAGAAAGTTTATGGTTGCCTATTAAATCGAGGGCGATTTAGGGTCAGGATGGCCGAACTGTTGTAAAAATTTAAATGTTTTAAATTAATTGAAGTTGGCAACGTCTAAATGAGAACAAAGTTATGTCATGCTTTAGTACTGCCTCTATGTACAATGTCCTAATAAAATATATAGATACCGTTATTGTTAAGCGTGGCACAAAATATAGAAGCCACCAGAGAGTCGAGTTTTAGTCTCCGCCGCGTACGGTTGCAAATTTAGACAAAGTTAGTGGTAGCAAGTTTAGTGTGATTAGTTATAGACATGGACTATAGGGTCAATTTTATGTTAATGATTATAACCGAATAAATCGTTTGAATCTACTCATAAAAGTGTTAGAATGTGTTTTATTTAGAATCCTGACAAAATTCAACTAAACACTCAACAAGAATTAGAGGTGAGATATTCTTTATTTAAAAAAATAGTACAACACTGTCAATGGACAACGATATCGGTGGATGTTGGCTCTTTATGTCTGCCCGCAAATGCGTGAGAAAGGTCTAGATGGTTACAGGTTTTAACAAGACGGTGCACCATGCCACACTGCAGACGCAACAATTGCATTTCTGCAACGAAAATTCCCGGGACGTCTGGTGTCAAAAAGAGGCGACATTGACTGGCCACCCAGATCACCTGATTTAACAAAAATTGTAAGGAACCAAACTGAATAAAAATACATCACTTATAGAAATCGGTTGTTTTTTCTCAAAGTTATTCAATGTTTACATACCGACATAAAAGATGGAGCACCTGTACTGGAACCTAAACTCAACTGGAAGACGAGAGAGGTAAAGAATTCCTGTATACGCTTGTAAAAAGACTTTTGACAAAAGATGAGGTCTTAAGCGAAAGACGGTCCTGTGGATGTACACAGCTGTGATACACCCGATTCTCACAAAATTGCTGTAGTTAGGCCCAGTCTAGCTAGTTTTGATGCAGGATTTTATACTCTTTCATCTGGAGCCTTCCATTGAAGAGAAATGCATGAGCATGGTTGATATCCAACTTTATTACACACAGCAGGGTTTGCACATTCAGCACCGATGTGCCTATGAAATTTCTTTCTACGTTGGACAATTCATCTGCTTTCCTGTTAACCTTGATCTTCCTGTGATGCGGCAACCACCGAAGAATAATCCTGCAACTTCTGCCCAATATTGAGATCTCCGTTGAACGATTTCAACCAGCTTAGAGGTTAAATAGACTTCTTGGTTATTCGGTAACAAGATCATTCTGTATTGGTAGGCGAAATGATTTTTTGGGGTTTAGCGAGAAAGAGAAACCTCCACACCCGACTTTGATTTAGTGCCCTTTGTCTAACAACACCCAAGTTTGTGACAGGCTGGAAATCTTCCTATTCCTCTGGTGCGGATCTGAACATAGAAACCCGGGTTTAAGGTTAGTTTCGATGTCACGGTGTTAAAAAGCCTATTAGAGAGAATGCAATAAATTGCTGTGTTTATACGTCTTCTCGACCCAGCACTCTTCTTTAACTTCGGGGCCATGCAGGCCTCCTGCTACCTGATGGGTAGATCAGATGATTGCAGGTCGAATGTTGTGTTGTGCATCAGCAGGGCTGTAGACAAGGCCTCTTTACTTCAAAGCATTCTACTTTTTTAGACTGGATCTGTTTCCTTTCTTGAAGAGGGAGTCACCACATGGCAAAGCCGTATGTCCGCACAGGTCTGATTATTGCTGTATAGAGCCAGTGCTTCATACATCGCTTCAAGCCTGATTTCTTGCCAAAAGATCTGCTTACCGGCATAGAAATAAATCTTTTCCAGCATTCTTTGCCCTCTATTCGATTTTGAGCTTCCAGTTTAACTTTGAGATAAAAATAAGTCCCCAGAACTCAGGTAGCTAATCGAAAAACTCTCTGTACTCTGCCAGTAATTGTATGTAGACTGAAATTAGAGATTTTGGTGCTATGCACGTAAAGCATCAAATCTATCCTTCCCATGTTAGCGGATTAGTCCAAAGCGATTAAATCGCGTACTATCCTTTCTAAGAACAATCTTCATAATTTTGCTGATTTTGGAGAGAAACTTTTCGGAAAACAAGCAACTGGCATTATCCTAGAATTCTCCAATATTTTCAGAGCCTTATCTAAATCCATAAGCCATGGCAGCGGCGAGAGGACTACACCTTGGCAGATAGACACATTTACGGATCCCGAATTCCGCCAGGGTATAATAGATGGTATTCAAAGCTACGTACTAATTCGTCCAGTACGTCGTCCATATACAGGGAGGAGACACACAAAGGGATGCCTATCAAATTTTCCAAATTATAGGTGTATGCAGAATGCGTTCTCGAGTCTTCAAGACAAAACATAACAAGCTTATGGGCCTCTAATCCTTTGTTGCTTCGTGTTCGTGCGTATCTGCATTCGTAATGAAGATCAGCACTATATAATTGTAATAGATTGACATAAGCCATGGAACTATAATCACTTGCGTCATTATCCTACCTGGAGATTTTGTCCATATAGCGTCTTCCCGCCTCATAACTGGCATGTACTTGTAATGGTTGTTCTGCTTTGATAATTATGTAATCTCATATAACAAGCATACCAAGGACTTTATTATGTCATTGACGTCACTAGAGCAAGCATCTGTTAAAATAATCATGACCCCATCGAAGCAATTTGAATGTCCTTTATATAGAACATTACTCAAACAACATTTCCATATCCCAGGACCATGACAAATATGGAAAAAAGTCACCGAAAGTGAGATAAAAAAAGTTAAGAGAACTCGTGAACGTAAAAGGTTTCATTTGGCGCTAAATATCGCTAAGGGTTTTAACCTTCCATTACATAAAATCCAGTTCCCAAATGCCCCGAGGTTCTAGGAAAGGACAAAGGCCAATCAGAAATGGAAAGCCATAAACCACGCGGAAAATTATGTATGTATATGATCCAGATCCAGTATCTGATTTTTTACTTATCGAGATCGAGTCCTCTGCATAGCCACAGCCGAAATGCTTTTATTGCGGCATCGTCTGCCCAAGGATATTTCTTGCCCATTAAATTATTACGATACCGACAAAAGCTAGCCTCGGCACATCGTTAGGCATCTAGGACTAGATATAAATCTTAGGCAATAAACGAGAATTTTTGACGACGCGTTTTTGTTTTTATTTATTTTGGTACACTTTGATTCTGACGATGTTTTCAGAAAGTGGTGAAACAACCATTCATCATGTCCTGGTAAAAGGAGATTCGGCCTCTTCAGTTTTTTCCTTGCAGCTTGGGGAGTGTTTTGGGGGTGGGTTTATCTGAAAGACAACTAGGCCAATTTGTTGGAAAGAGTTCATATTTATTTTTTAGGACATCAATCAATCACTTAAGTTGTGACTTTCTGGAGCACTGGCAAACTTGAGGAATGTCCTTTAATTTTGCTGTAGACATGAGGTAGTAAGTATTGTAGATTTCAGTAAGTTAATTTAGTTTAGGACAGGATTGATCTTATCCTACCCATTTTTATTTATCAATATCAGTTTTCAAGACTGGCACACGACAAATCACATTTGTGCGAATTGCAAAATATCGATATTTTATTAAAGAAATATGTTAAACTAATTCGCGAGGGAATTCGGGTAATTAAAACAACTTCTCCAGTTCCACATCCGGTCAGTATTGTCCACTCTATTAAAAAGGTTTTTAAAATTTGTACTTGTAAACGTTGCACAATTGGATGGATTAAAGATCGAGGTGATCAGTCATCAGCAAAATGTATGTACCGAACTATTCCAGACTGTTGGAAGTGCGATCATAATCTCCTAGCCACTGGTAACTATCCTATGAGAGAAGATAGGCTAATATGATCGGGCTAGTCCCTTCTAAGTAAGATTAGCGTGAGGCTAATAACCTCACCCGTAAAAAACAAACGTTACATTACGTTTTCTCATGGAACTAAGGAACTCTGTACAGAACTCGATCTGCACAACATCTAGCCAATATCATGTCAAAATATAAATCTAACATTACCGCCAACCAGGAGATGCGATGGACAGAGAATGGTGGCTTGCAAAAACCTAAGTATGATGTGTATTATAGTTGTCATCCAAAACACCCTGTAGGTGTAGGTAGGTGTTATGGTCAGCGAAAGAATGAAACCTACCATTATCGCCTTTAAAGCAATAAACGAAAGGCTATGCCCCGCTATGCGAAGCAAATTTAAGACATCAGCTTTAAAAACCTTCACCCATCTTCAGAAGAGTCCCCGGACGAGGAAAAATAAAAAGGAAACCTTTTTTGAAGTACTTGAACGGGAACTTAATGCCTGCCCCAGATTTCATGTAAAAATCATACTGGGAGATCTGAACGCCAAAGCAGGCCGAGAGCCCGTATACAGGCAATACGTGTGCACCCACAGCTTGCATGAAAATACTTATCGCAATGACCCCTGGGTTATGGAGATGGCAGAAAGTAAGAACTTGGACACCTAGTATCTCTTGATGGAGCCACTCACAACCAAATAGACCATTTAGTGATAGACCGCCGACACCTTTCAGGCCTGATGTGATGACTGTGGTGCTAACTTCGACTCGGATCACTATCTTGTTGGTATGGTGCTCCGAGAGCGCATTGCAACGCTGAAAAGCCTTGTACCCGCTGAGAAGAATAGAGAAGCTGACCAGATTTTCATCTTGAGGCAGGCTATGGAAAAATTTCTAGAGTTTCAAAACTCAATTCAACACATCTTCATAGACTTTAAAGCCGCCTATGATGGTATAGCCAAGAACACCTAACATTGGTCCCAAAATCAAGGTAGAGTAAGCTTTTACTGTATAAGACGATGGTCCTACCTGAACCTGCTCGGAAAACTCTCTGCGGTAATACCTATGGTGTGCGACAGGGAAGAAGACCCCATCTTGGCTGAAAGGATGGCGTAGACCTGGACGCTCAGAGTTGAGGGATGCCAAACTGGATGACATCGGCTCAGAATCGGGTCCGGTGGAGAGAACAGTTGTGAGAGGCCAGGACCGGATCCGGTTGTAAAGCCGTTAAAGAAGAAGAAGAAGTCCTGGACTAGAAACTCCTCTGGAATGAAAACACAGACGAGCGCATTAAGGAAGTGAACATAGCGCTTTTCGCTTGCAAAAAATCCATTGGGAAGAAATGGGGCGATCGTCCGCCCAATACTCCTTTACGGAGTCTTAGTATGGTGGCCAACCCTGAGTAAATCCACCGGGCTAAACAAAATACAGAAAGTACAAAGATGTGTGAAGCTCATAACAGGGACACTTCGCTCCACACCTACAGACGTTCTAAATGTTATGTTATTCCTCCCTCCTTTGAATCTTGTGGCTAAGGCAAACGCAACCATTACAACCCTTAAGCCTGCACTACACTACTCGCTAAGTTACTTTGGCGAAATACTTTTCGAAGTTGATCGAAGTCCGAAGTACGTGACTACACACTTGAACAACTTCGCGAGGAACTAAGTCACCCGGCACCCCACACAGATTGAGTCCTTTGACTCGGGCACAAAAACCGCCAAAGATGCGAAGTCGCCCGAGGCGAAGTAAAGTTACACAAAGCGCACCGAGGTGCCTCTCTACATTCTCGACTTCGACCAACTTCGTACGATTTCGCGAGTAGCGAAGTGCAGGATTTAGAATAAATGAATGTTTTTAGGCCGGAATCAGGGGAAAATACACGAAGGTGCTGAACTCTGCTACTATCCCAAAAAAACGAACTTCTGCATGCCCGATATTAACTTCACAATGAACTACAAAGTCTACATCCCTTCATATTGTGAATGGAGAAATAGATCACACAGTTTCCAGGGTCCCAAAAATTTGAACTCGACTCCTCCTTCTACTTTAGAGTTGAGCCGGACTTACAAGAGGCAGTTCATTTGTCCCGTACACGTTAGTAAATTGTACTAAGGCCTCAACTCTTTTAAATGTCCCGGTTCAAAAATATTGTACTACTGGGATATCAGCGGGTGTCATGCGATTGTAAATTACGAAGTTTTTACTTCTTCTGCGGCAGTAAAATATCCAATTAGAACTGCGCCGAGGTGAGATTGTAAACACGAACTGCAGAGACATTTTCTTACTACTTTTGCTGCAGTTAAATATACGATTTAAACCGAGCCGAGGTGAAATTGCAAATACGAACTGGAGAGAAATTTCTTACATTTTATGAGGAAGTGAAATTTTGTATTCGAGAGACATTTATTACTTCTTTTTAGGCGAGATGCGACTGTAAAATAGACACGAGGTGTGACAATTAAGTAATGAGACTGATTATGTTGCCGCGATTGTGGTAACCCTGCGACCTTGAAATTCCCTTTCCCTTCTCTCGGCATCCTTCCCCTCTCCATTGATATATTTGCCATCGCTCTAGCTTGTTTAGTTCGCCTGCTCTGTCGTGTTGAGTAAACGTGTGTTCGTGATGCTCGTCACGAAAATGGAAAAAACGCACATTTGAGCCGTTCACTACGTGTCGTGCTAGCAATACAATGGCACTTCGCCTCATTTGAGGTACTTGTACTGGTACATTGGAGCTCATAACAGGGAATAGTGTGTCCTACCCAACACTATTCTACTTGACGTTAGAGTTGGTCTTCCTACATCTTCTCAGATAGCCAAGCAGCCCTGCGTTCTTGCACAAACAGCTCTAAAATTGGCTCAGCAGCTCAGGACTCTTGTCGTATGGGTGCCTGGTCACCGACACATAGAAGGAAATTGTATAACTGACGAACTGGCTAGGAGAAAAAATAAATATTAAAACATATCACCTCCAAAGGATTTGGAATATCACTTCTTGGATCGATCATAATTTACAAATTCCACGCGCACTCCGTTTCTTTCTACTACTACTTTATACTATAAAGCTTCAGCTTCCTAAAATGACTTGAATTTTATCGTTTCGTCAAACTGTTCACCCGAGCAGCGGATGTATTTTCCACCGCCATTTCAGCAGTTGACTATATTTTTTTATCAAATAGGATCCTGTAAAAAATTTCAACCTAGCTGGTATGTTTTTATTTTCATAAATTTTTGTCGCGTGGGAGGCGCTGCAGCATCCGCCTCCACCACGTACATATACGCCAGCTGACCTCTATTCCATGTATGTTCATGTAATCAACTGCCACCTAACGGATCAAAGAAAGAAGAAGAACTGCCACCTCAGAAAAACCAGTCATGCTAAAATGACTTTAGCTCCAAAATGTTGCTGCCTCCTGGACTATAAGCGGTCTAGCCTACGTATTTTAGGTATAGAGGTTAAGTACAGTAGGCGAAGTGATTTGCAGTACTTTTGGCCTTGATACCTCAGGTCTATAGTAGGTAGACTCCCTAGAATGCTTTATTTTTATATATTTTGTATTTTCTAGACTAAACAGGAACACTAACAGTAAAGAAAATTCCTAATTGAAATTATTAAATTTATCATTCGAATATCTTGCAATTCTCCAAATATCAAAATTAATCTTTCTCGGTTTACTTCACCTTTATTTATCGCTCTTCACACGTAACGAAACATCCTAAAATTAGTATCAGCTTCTACAGTTTCCAATAAATTGACACCATCAAAAATTGTCGAGATACTCGCAACGGTGTAAAGATAAAAAGATACAAGACACGCAACCCTCCGCCTAATTCAATTCTGTCCAGAAACAATTTCCCCCAGAAACCGTTTACGATTATAGTGTGCAATATAATTCCCAAGAGGGCGCATAAAATTCACAAAATCCCTGTCTAGGATTCTCCCCAAAGCCCTAAAAGGCCCTGATTCTAACGTGCATCTGTGCAATAGACTAAGTAAATACCTTGAGGTCTCGGATTACGCGACAATAAAATATTTGGCTATGAGCATCCCTCTAGGGTGCCGTGAGGGCATACTTCCCGTTCTTTGGCCTGCTCTAATACCCCGCAAGCAATGAAACGAAATGTCCTTAATGCTTCTGCCACAGAAATAAAATACCAAAAATAGGGAAGTCTGACCCAGTTTCTCCCCCACCTGTTCTGTGAAGGGCCTTTCATGACTTTATCATTAATACTCCTCCAATGATTGCATAATTCTTTGGCCCGTGGCCGTAATATTGCGGCAAATTGCATCAAGTGTAAACAAGCAGTCAAAGTGGACTAATTTCACGATGCCAAGATGAGATCTTCGGTGTTGTTCCTTCTACGAATACAAGCTGGGATGCAGCTGAAATTACTGCCATATGCTGCAACAGGGATATTAATAGAAAATCACCGCGTCCCGTTTAAAGACTGGGCGCTTTTGTTCATTATTAAAATACTTCTTTAACATGTCCGAAGAGCATTTTGTTAGTCTCCCCCCTTCCGCCTCCAAGATGAAATCCCTCAACTTTCGCTAAGTGGTGATCTAAAAATGTATTTTTCAAGATAAACCACAACGAAATTAACTTTCAGATACTTTTGCTCAAGAACTTCACGCCCGGTGGCATCGACAGGGCTAAGAAAGCCATCATAACGTAAATATATCCCCAACAACATATCGATGCGAACACATCAGGATTAATCCAATAAGGACCACTAGTTCGATATTGGGAATCTCCCACCTTCATTACACAATCAAGTGGTCACACAACCTTTTATTGGACAGCCCTCATTAAAGGTGAATTACAGATGTTGGGTGCAATACACTGCTTTGGCAAATTGTGGACACTGTTCCGCACCAGATTTAATAGCGACATCCAATGAAGGAGGTCAATTGGTTGAAATTGATGGGACGCTCTTGATTACAGGAGGAATTAGCTTCGGTCCCATAAATCAATCGATAGTTTCTTAATGTGAAGAGCAGAGAGAAGCGAAAATTAAGTTTTGATGTTGTGGAGTTTAAAAATGCTCAAATTATTGAATACTAGCATAAAACCCGCGTGCCTTGCAACGCCTTTAAATTAAAACTGTTTATTATGTGCAATGTTTTCCTTAAAAAAAAAAAACAAACAAAAAAGTCAGCTGTTATTATCCCTAAAAGGGTTTATTATAGTGCATTTTTTTAATAAATATGGTAAACAAATTGCTGCGTATATCACCTCTGCTCAACAAATCTGCAAGTTTTGAAGCAGAGATTGGCATGTTTATGTCATCAAGAGAAGTGACATTTTAGGTTTTGACGAACGTTCGTTAAGTTTGTTCGCCTATTTACGTGGGTGCAAGAAATTATGAAGCAATCACAAATGAATGTTAAATAAAGTGAATTTCGAGTCATTCATTTCTACGTGATTATAGGGATGCACTGTCAAAATTTCAGCCCTTCAGCTTCAGAGGTTTGGGTTAACCCCATTTCACCCCCCTTAGGGGATGAATTTCGAGTAATCGCCTCTTAGTGGATGTCCACGTCATTATAGGGATGCACTGTCGAAATTTCAGCCCTATAGCTCCAGTAGTTTGGTAACCCCATTTCACTGTGTTAGGGGATGAATTTCGAAAAATCGCCTCTCAGTGAATGTCCACGTCATTATAGAGATGCACGGTCAAAATTAAAGCCCTTCAGCTTCAGCGGTGTGGGTTAACCCCATTTCTCCCCCTTAGGGGATGAATTTCGAATAATCGCTTTTTAGTGGATGTCCACGTCATTAAAGGGATGCACAGTCAAAAATTCAGCCCTATAGCTCCAGCGGTTTGGGTAAACCCTATTTCACCCCCTTAGGGGATGAATTTCGAAAAATCGCTTTATAGTGGATGTCCACATCATTATAGGGATGCATGTCAAAATTTCAGCCTTATAGCTCCAGCGGTTTTGAGTTGACCCTATTTCACCCCCTTAGGGGATGAATTTCGAAAAATCGTTTTATAGAGGATGTCCACACCATTATAGGGATGCACTGTCAAAATGTCAGCCCTGTAGCTCCAGCAGTTTGGGTAAACCCCATTCCCCCCCCCCCCCCTTAGGGGATGAATTTTGAAAAATCGCTTTTTAGTGGATGTCCACATCATTATAGGGATGCACTGTCAAAATTTCAGCCCTATAGTTCCAGCGGTTTGGGTAAACCCCATTTCACTCCCTTAGGGGATGAATTTCGAAAAATCGCTTTAATAGTGGATGACCACGCCATTATAGGGACGCACTGTCAAAATTACAGCCCTATAGCTTTAGCGGTTTGGAAAAACCCCATTTCACCCCCTTAGGGGATGAATTTCGAAAAATCGCTTTTTAGTGGATGTCCACGTCATTAAAGGGATGCACTGTCAAAATTTCAGCCCTATAGCTCCAGCGGTTTGGGTAAACTCCATTTCACCCTCTTAGGGGATGAATTTCGTAAAATCGCTTCTTAGTGAATATCCACGTCTTTATAGGGATGCACTGTCAAAATTTCAGCCTTATAGCTCCAGCGGTTTTGAGTTGACCCTATTTCACCCCCTTAGGGGATGAATTTCGAAAAATCGCTAGGGATGCACTGTCAAAAATTTCAGCGCTTTAGCTCTAGCGGTTTAGGTTGTGCGTTGTCTGTCAGTCAGTTACTTTTTATACAATAGAAAAAAAGTATAGAAAAAAAATCCCCTTACAACTTATTGAACCCCATTTCACCCCCTTCAACCCTTATTTCTCCAAAAAAAAAGTAGCCTATGTCCGTCTCCAAGGTCTAAACTATGTCTGTTGCAAATTTCATCAAAATCGGTCCAGCGGTTTAGGCGTGAAAGCGTAACATACAGACAGACAGACAGATAGACAGACAGACAGAGTTACTTTCGCATTTATAATATTAGTAAGGATTGATTATTTGTTGTTAAATTTAAAGAAATTGAGAGAAAAAGTTTTATTGAGCGGAAATATCAACAACTATTGAATCATATACGGGAACATACTACAAATCAGATTGGTCTCAGCTACATTAATATTTTAAATATAACAAGAAATACCAAATATTTACAAAACAATTTACATCACTATTCGATTACATCATTAATTCAAACCAAGCGGTGTGTAATCGAGGCAACACCCTAACCTTCGTATTCCCAAGCACGGAGAAATTGTTGGACATCACGCTGTTCATGGACACGGAAACACTTAAAGTAGAAAATAGGAGGGCATCTGTTCTTCTCTGACCATGGCTTCAATACGCTTCAATGAAAACCTGCAGGCTCAACCGCATAGAAACCCAAGAGGGACTGACTGAAGTTCGGTTAAGGGCTAAACTCTCTAGACTAGAGAGTGCCTACCTGAAAGTATAGACCTTATAAAGGAAATCGTAGATAGGGTCAATACTTTCAAATACGCTATCCGGTCGGCGTATAAGGTATCCTGCTCAAAAAGGTGTTTGTTACAAACAAGACCTATGGCAGTCCTATAAAGACTGCCTAAAACTGTACAAGAAAGCCATTGCCTTACTCAAAAGAGATACCAGCGAGGGGTATTGCCAATCTATACCTAGAGAATCTAGGAGACTCTGCCAGATTATGCAAGATCATGTCCAAAGAACAATCCAGCCCGTCCTTTATAAAAAATGCAAATGGAGCTTAGGCAGAATCGCAGGGCGAGTCTATAGAGCTTTTAATGAACACACACTTTCCTGGTTGCAAGGACGAAAACGAAGTCCAAGCATCGACAGGCAATACGGCTTCAGACCTAAACGGTCTACTGGCGATCTGCTTGTGTGTTTAACCGAGCGTATCAACCAAAGCATTCACAGCTTTGGTGAGTCTAGCCTGGTTGCTCTAGATATATCAAAGGCTTTTGACAGAGTATGGCACCCAGCTCTGTTGAATAGCTCCAAGCTATTGGTATACACTTAGTTCTAAGGAACTGGGTTAAGAGCTTTCTTTCAGGCCGTTCAATCAAGGTAGTATTGGATGGCGTCGAATCCAACCCCCACGCAATTTCGGCCGGAGTTCCCCAGGGGTCAATTCTCTCACCCGCACTTTTTCTAATCTTCATTAATGATCTGCTCTCAATCCCCTCCAACCCACTTCACTGCTTCGCTGATGACATGACGGTACTCTGAATTTCTCTTACTCCTTCGACAATATAAGACAAGCACGTGCCAGACCTTGTCTTTACCACCGTCAACTGATGTCGACTTCGATCAACCGGGATATCGAATCGATTCTTCATTGGGGCGAAATGAACCGCGTCGAATTCAATGCCACAAAAACGAAGCACTGTCTGATCTCCAACAAAAAATGTATAGAATTTTTCAAACTCCGTGACACAAAAAATTTGAGCAATTCTGCGCACCTCGTTGCCAAATTTTATAAATAATGTTCTATCATTTCCCCTCTTTTTAGTTAAAACGGCAACAAACACTGAAAAAACTCAACAAAATAATTTGGGAAGGGATGCGCGCATGCCGAATGAATAAAGTTAATTTATCTTTCTATGTGTTGAGCAGAGCTTTTAAATTCATGTAAAGCCCCTGCTCAACAAAGGCAGTTTATTCAACATAATAAGCATAATTTTACTTTAATTATGTGAAATATTTCTTATTTCTAAATTTAAAATAATTTCAAAAAAATGCTGAAAAAAATTCCTTTGAATAAATGAGCGTTTTCATTCATAAACCAACAGTTCCCCGCAGTCGCAAGCAACACAACCTCCCCGGGCAGAAGCGCGTATGCAACTGGCAGGAAATGTCAACAATCTAGTAATTAAAGTGATAAAAACACAAATTTCGTATTTTTTAGTAGAAATTACTACAAATTATTTCTGTAGCATATGTGTAAAATATAATAACCTTAAAATAAAAAAAATATATAAAAACGGGTGTTTTTCAGTCATAATTTGTAAATTTTTTAAATAATCATGGAAGTCCCAGAAAGATACACCTCCCGGTAGCAATACGCAGTCGCGACTGATTACATGGCAACAAGTGATTTAATAGGAGGAGTTAACTGAAGCTTTTGTCTGAACTTTTAAACATTTTTAAGAGCTTAGCTGGGGAACATGCGCGGGATGTCACGAGGTTTGAAAACAACTATACCGAAAACAACTATTCCTCCTCCAGCCAGCCGCATTGGCTACAATATACAAATCCTACATTCGGCCGCGCCTCGAATACAACTCGCATATCTGGGCAGGCGCCCCAAAAACCACCTTGGCTTGTCTCGACAAGGTGCAAAATCGTGCCCTCAAACTCATTGGTGATGGCCCCTTTCGCGCCTCCATAGACACCTTGAGCCACCGTAGGAATGTAGCAGCCCTCTCCATACTTTATCGCTATTACCATGGCGACTGTTCCACTGAAATTCAGGACCTCCTGCCTGCACGGCAATACTTTTCCCGCAACACAAGACTAGCCCGCTCGGGTCACCCCCATACCCTACAGCCCGCTCGTTCACGCACAATACGGTTTAGAAGTTCGTTTATGAATAGAACAACTCGACTGTGGAATAATCTCCCGCAGTCAGTATTTCCGAACTCGTACAACACCTTAGAGTTCAAACGTGAGGTTCATCGTCATTTTCTTCTACACCCTCCAGACCCCCTCTAACCTTTCCTATTCTCCTCTATTCTTCAAACCAAACTTACTACTAGACATTGCACCATGAACTGAACGACATGACGGACTAGTAGTATAAAGGGTTACACCTAAGCTTGGTTTTTTCATATAAAATAAAAAAAACTATTACTACGAAGGAAAAGGTCGTCTTGGCGATTAATAGCTTCTCCTCCTTCAAAGCACCCGGCCCGGATCGCATACTGCCAGTCATGCTACAGAAACTACCTGAGATAGTAGCATCATGGCTGGTAGTCATCTTCAAGAGCTGCGTGGTGCTCAACTATGTCCCCATGAGTTGGAAACGGGCGAGAGTCATCTTCACCCCAAAGATAGGGAGAAGAGGTCACGAATCCGCGAAGGACTATAGATATAGAAGATGCCTTTGACAGCGAACGTACTGAATCGATTCGAGTAGCTCTCATATATCTAAACGTAGAAGCTTGGTCTAGCAGCTATGCTGAGCTCGAGAATAATCCTAACGGATTTGGGAACCGAGACGGTAATCAAACACACTAACAGAAGTCCACCACAAGGAGGCGTCAACTACCTTTTACTGCGGTTAGTAGCGATAGACAAAAACGGAGCTAAAAAAGTAGCATCCCCAGACGACCTAGTGATTATCGTGTCCGGAATGTTTTCAAATGTGATTAGTGAAATCATGCAAGGATGACTAAATAAAGTTGGCAGCTGAGCAGCAGGCTGCGGTCTGGCAGATAATCCAGGAAAACTGAGGTGATGCTTTTTACAGGGAAAGAAGGATTAGGAGTGGGGAATACTCTCACCTTATCCTCCAAAGTGAAATTTCTGGGTCTAATACTGGATCCTAAGCTCAACTGGAAGACGAACATCCATGAAAGGATAAAGAAAGCCTTATAGCCTTGTACTCCTGCAGAAAGACTTTTGTCAAAAAAAGGGGTTTCAAGTCAAAGATGGTTCTGTGGATGTCTGTGGTACGCCCAATTCTTACATATGGGTCGTAGTATGTATATCATATAACGTCATAAAGTTGGGAACGGCAACAGTAGGGGCAAGAGAGGCCATGAGAACATGCCCAATAAAAGCTCTCGAGGTGGTGGGATTTGTTGACCCCCAAACAACCCCTTCACTACGCGCCTTGGTTGTTCATAACTTCCACCAGTAGTCCAGTCAAATGGTACTTTCACTCTGCATTTTCTGAAAACAGCAATTTTTTTTTCATTGTCTATGGGGGCTGGTTGCGTGTATAAAACCGAGTTTTCGGGATCCGGAGGCGTGACGTTCGGCCGCCATCTTGTTTTTAGTGATGTAAAATGGTTTGTCTTATATCTCGGAAACCGTGTGACGTACAGAATTTTTGTAAATACAATTTTTTTAGATAATCAAATTATCTATCAATTTGGCTAATAATGTTTTGCCGTAATACTAATAAAAAAAAAGATATTGATGAAAAATTTTGAGGGTGACGAACTTTAAAGCGCTATAACTTTTTTATTATTGATTCTACATAAAAAATGCCTCAGGGCTTTTTTGTAGAGCATTTTATTACGAATAATTTGATGTGGTCATTTAATAAATTATTGTTGTTATTATTGATTTTGCATCAATGCAAACGGAGTAGTTATAACAAAAGTTCTGCATATGCTTCTATTTCGTAATATAATACTTAATATTATTGTAGGATGTCTTATCGAATTATTTTAAATTGAACTCATTTCCACACCACCCGCAAGGTAGAGTTGTCGGCGCGTTTTTTTTAATGTGGTTCCCCTGTAGGCCTAATCCACTTAACATTGGTAACATTATTATTTCTTTGTTTTTGAAGGGCCAGGTTGTGGGTCATTTATTGAAGCGTTCTCATCTTCTATAATAATTACACAGTTATCATCCGTGGGAGTTTCAGTGCCCTCGTCGAGAACACTGTTGTCGACCTCTTGGGGCAACATTGATGGGCATTCATAGTTGAATTCATCCTCGTCTAATAACTTTGAGACTTCTACCACGTTCTCACATGTTTCACCATTGCAATTTTGACAAATCGCAGAACATTTTAAGCCACTTTTCCGGCACCCACAGGCTGCACCACACTTGGTTTTTGCAACTGCAAAAAATTAGTTTTAACAGATCCGGAGGCGCCGGCGCCATCGTCCATTTAATTGGTACAAACATTCGCGACATTTTTCTCCAGCCCCAGCATTCGGGATCTTTATATCGTCCTAACCACGTTTGTACTTGGTGATATACTCTAAGTATATGCATACGAGCTGCATCTTGTGTAGGAGGGAGGGTAGAGAGATTAAATTTGCTTTTAACTACACATTTTGTTAATCGCCTATACCGTAGTATATTTAATGATGTTTCCTGCTTTTCACCACCATATAAGGCAATAAAGAAACGTTCTCCGATAATACTCAGTACAGCGGGGTCAGCTTTATCATTTTGAAAAACCTCAACTTCCGAAGCTAACTCTGGGTTTTTCTCAAGGGCGTGAATAAATTTCATTTTTCCATGACTGAAAGCTGCCGATGTTGTGTCGCATCCAGAGAAGGCATGAATAAATAATATATTTTTAGCTATTATATCTCCATGTCGAAGACTTGATTGGGAATACCTTTTTTGCGGTGAACGCCCTTTTGCGGGTTTTAAGAAAAAAACATTCGGGTGATCGCGGCCTAGAGCGGTGAGCAAAACAAGGATATCAATATCCTCCGCTACAATAGTCACGGAATCAAAAAAGTCTGATTTTTCAAGGGCACAATTTACGATAAGTGTATCTGCATCTCCTTCTGCTTGATCAATATGATAACACGTTTCTAATAACTGTATCTTCAAAAAGTCGATAAAGGCTTTTTTGTTGTTTTGGTTACTAGGAAATTTCTCCTGTGAAATTGTCGGAACACTACTGCGATTAAAAATGAAATCAGTAGATATGTGTTTTTTGGAACGTCTAAGGCGCTCCCATGACTTAGTACCAGCGATGTCTGGATCATCTGAGTAACCGTCAAATATAATTATCACGTTGGAATCGTAATGACTTCATTTCGTCCCATACATTCCCATTGATACATTTCGGTCCCATACAACAGCGTGCAGAAGATATCCGCCATCGATTACAAAAAGTTTATTTGACCCAAGGTCAACGGGATCATCAAGCGGTGCGAAGGCGTTAAACAACGTGGATTT
This sequence comes from Thereva unica, assembly GCA_949987705.1. NCBI lineage: Eukaryota > Metazoa > Arthropoda > Insecta > Diptera > Therevidae > Thereva > Thereva unica. Next base: position 125,878,007 of record OX465283.1, on the reverse strand, counting down.
AGTGCCCTTTCGCATACCTTCCTCAGAAAACAAAGATAATGGGAAAGGGCAAAATATTGCTTCATTTGACCAATAGACTCCTTCGACACACACATTCGTTGAAAGAGAAGCAAGGGATTTATAACGACGGGAGTTTTCTCCACCTCAATCGAACTCGAGAGCGCACTCAAAGGAAGTACTTTGTTCTTTCTCTTGTATGATAAATCTTGAAAATGTGCTCGAAATCTCGATCGCGCGGTAGCAATTAATGCCATCATGAGCAACGACACCGGTAAAAATTAAAATTAATTCCGATCTCTCCAAAAATGGTTCACGCGATGCAAGCCAATGGTCTAATTTTTCTACGTCCTCATTGTCCCGAAGTACTCGTGAATCTCTGTGATCGACATGTTGGTCTGAGGTTTCCATAGAAAAATCACAGAAATCTTCTACCTGCTCGCAGACATCCTGTAAAGAAATCATTCCTAAAGTCCACGAAGCAAGTGCACTGCTAGAAATCCCACTCCCTCGGGTTAGTCCACCTGACGTTTACATCATCCTCATAAGTGTCTGCTCAATGGTTTGATCAGACATGATTCCGCTCCAAAACTTATTACTTCGTCTAATTGTAAAGCGCCCACCATTTGTAAAATAAACTAAAATGACCAATTCATTCAATTTTCATATTTTAAAAATGAGTAAAACTTTTTACTCCAACACGGTATGCAGAAAAATGCCATAAAATACCGTCAAAAAAATTGTATAAAAAAAAATACATTTACCTTGGACGTACCTTCGTTTGGCACTGCATTAAAATCAATAAGAACAACCCAAATTCAATAAATGACCACATCAAATTATTCGTAATAAAATGCTCTACAAAAAAGCTCTGAGGCAATTTTTATGTAAAATCAATAATAAAAGAGTTATAGCGCTTTAAAGTTCGTCACCCCCAAAATTTTTGTCATTTTTCATCCATATCTTTTTTATTATTAATATTACGAAAAAACATTATTTGCAAAAGTTGTAGATAATTTGATTACAAAAATGTAGATAATTTGATTACAAAAAATTGTATTTACAAAAATTCTGTAGGTCTCACGGTTTCCGAGATATAAGACAAACCATTTTTTACACTAAAAACAAGATGGCGGCCGAACATCACGTGTCCGGATCCCAAAAACTCGGTTTTATACTCCCAACCAACCCCCCTACACAATGAAAAAAAAATTGCTGTTTTCAGAAAATGCACAGTTGGGCCTTTTTTCTGCACCATTGTACTGGACTACAGGCAGAACTTTATCTTTCTTTTACAACTCCTTCTATCATTTATAATGGGGAGGTGATTCCAGAACACAAACCTAATGATGATTAATTAACACAGGACTCGCGAGGTGTATATTTGTCTCAAAGAGTTTGACGTCAATAAAACTACAGGTCCTTACGATATTCCCCCTGTTGTACTCAAGTAAAGTACCACACCTTAAAATAGAAATTTTTCGAAAAAATTAAGCCGTCCGTGTAGGCTCCTGAAACGGTATCTCCTTTATCCTTAGTAGCCCCATGACACCGATTATTTTCGTCATAAATGGTATGCGGACAAAGTTTGGAGACCACTGATTTAGACAATAGTCTATTCATAACGCGGTTTTGGTTGTCAAAACATAACACAAAATGTTTTTTGGGCCGCTGATCACGAAAAGGAGGTCCCGCGGCCCCAAAAAATGTGCGCGTCACCCTTAAAAATGGAAAAAAAAATTGTTTAAAGATTTTCGTGATAATTTCAATAATAATCAAAAATAATGCAATCAAATACATTTTTTTCTATATTTATTTCCGAAGGTGGTGGATTTATAACAAATCAAGTCAAATTGTATGATAAGGCATAATCCTAAACGGTTAAAACCCCCTTTTTTTGTTATTTTCCTCGAGTACAATTTCTTTTATTTTCGTGCGTTGAGGGGTGAAGCTCCTGCATGCCATCATGCAGTTTTTATCTAGCAGCTTCGAATTCTCCTGGAATTTCTTTTTCTTTCTCTCTTCTTCTCGGATTCGGCTTCTTCCAGCCTTCACTTCGTGTGTATGTCCTTCAGCGTCGCTTCCGCTTTACTCTACCTCGTCATGTGTCCTAAGTCCTAGTATGTTTTTCGATGTAGTGTCTCTAGTTCCGCCTTCTATTCTATCCTGGATACCAGGACATGCCGAGCACAACGATGAGTCGCCGTGCTCTAAGCGATGAAGATACATATTTCCTATATCATTCATGTCCGCTTAAGAACTAAGGTCGTAAGTCACTTCGCAACGCTCTTTCGTAACTCTTCTCTCCACGTTTGAGTTAAGCCCGCGAGTCCAAAGACCCTTAACTGTCTCATCTCACTCTCTTGCTATTCCGGTACAGACTCGCAGTGTGTCATCTGCCGCCGCACTGTGTTAGTATCCCCTCTAACATAAAGGGACCCGGAGACGATCAATAATATTGTCAATACGTCTCCCAATAATATTGACGAGGCGCATTGAAAGTGCATATTGACCGTTTACCAGGGGTTCAAACGTATTGACAATTTATTGAAGCATATTGATAGAAATTTTGATTTAAGCGCATTGACGTTTACAAGGTTTATTGATCAATATTTCGTTAGTATTTCAACTAATTCCAAAAATAAACACGTGAAAATCGCCACCTCGTCACAACCGATTTTCAAAACAACACTGCGAAGTCGCTGTATTGATAGTTAGATTGACGAGATTTTTGAAGCGTATTGACAAGAGCTTCAATATTATTGTCAATACGTATTGATTGACAATATTATTGATCGTCTCCGGGGCCCTTAAGGCTAAGGGGTCGTCCATAAATTACGTGAGGCGTGTAGGGGGAGAGGGTGGAGCCAAATATCACCAAATCTCACTTGGGGAGAGGAGGGGTCTCGGCAAATATCACGTAATTTTTTTTTTTAAAGAAACAGTATAAAAAGGCAAAAAAAACTGGATTAAATTAAGTAAAACATGTTTCTCCACTAAACACCCCCATTCACTTACCGCCGGTAGGCAGTGGCCTGTCAGACCAGATCGACCAGCACGACTAAGCTTGACTCAGTCTAACTGAGGGTGATACTTCAGGTATCCGCCTGACAGGCTGTGGCATGCAGATGAAATCATGATTCCCTACAGACACACAGACGTAAACGACTGCTTAGCATAGCAGGTTATTAATTCAAAAATGTTCATGGCCTCAACGAAATCTTCAAGGCGACTCCAGTCTCACGGTGTGAACACCCGCAAACAACCGCGAACGCGATTGTGGATGGTTTTCACGTTTAGCTCGCGCCTTGCTTTCCGTTATGGGCTGTCCACACTACGCGGACTTAGATCCCACGGGCTTTCCGCCGTACAGCCTCAGAAAAAAGCGCGCATGAGCTTTTAATTTTCTGAATCGTGAGTAAATTGGAAAACCTTATGTCCGCGAAGTTCGGCCGTACTGCCTTTGCCCTTAAAAATATCACAAAAAAGCCATTAAACTCTATATAAAAAAGAGGCAAAAGCGCGTTTGCCCTAAGTCGGCGTAGTGTGGATGCACCATTAAGAGTGGATCCGGCGTGAATTCATGCCGTCAATTCCCGGCTCGAGCGTGAATAGAAGTTCAGATCTTCAGGCCCGAACTGACGATAAGCCTGCCGTCGAACTGTACGTAAATTGGGGCCTTAAAATATGGGTAAACCCTACACAAAAAAATTTACTCGATTGTTTAGCCTCCAACGGCTAGCCAAATGCGCGAATGCTGCAGAGTACGAGCCAAGTAACACTGAACCGCTAAAAGGCCTTTAGAATTTAGAACTATAAGAAGGCACACGTCGAATTTTAGCGTAATGAAATGCTTGTTGGGTGAATGCTAACGTTTTGGCAGTTGTGTATCCACCACAAGCAGAAAAACGAGGCCCTCCTCGGACTTCAAGGGAATCCGAATTATTAGTTATCTCAAATAAAATCTTGTTCCCATCCGCATCGCAGTCGAATCGAACAAAGGACATGGCCTCTGTAATTGAGAACTTTCTGCCGCCGTGATGAATTTTTGGAAGGAAATGTAATGCCAATGTAAGAAAGTCCAACCAAATGGAGTCGTAAACTGTTACCAACTGCAATCGACTGGGTTCACTACAATCGAGAATCGAACTAATGCTTTTTCGATTTCACATTCATTCCCAATTTGGCAAGAATCTTAATGGGCCTTAATCTATTTTAAAACATGCAAGAAGACAACAACCCAGCGGGAAAACTAGCGAGGGGTTACCATGGTAACCCACGAATTCTTCAATGATTTGTGTAAGCGCCTACCTGATAATCGAAAAATTCGACTGGAAATTTAGGAAAATGGAGGTCTTTACGTTGTAATGAGTAGGTAAGCGACTAGGTAATGCCTTGTGAAATACTTTCGTTGGAAATGTAATGTGCTTTTGTTATTTGTCTTTGGCTTGTCGAAGCCTCTCTTCATGAGTTTATTCCGTCCTCATCAATTTTATAAGATTAATTTATACCACTAACAATGAGCAACAAAATCAAAAAGATGTCTTGTTAGAAAAATCCTTATCAAATGTAGCAAAAATGGAATTGTACTTTCGGAAAGCATTGTTTTTATTGCTAAAAAGGGTAGTCAGTAATTTATTCTGCATGCCTTACATGGTAATCTACATATGTATTCACCTAATACATTTCGCCTCTGAAATAAGTCCTCGTCTGTAATGCCTACTGTAAGTGCTTACCGCCCTAGGACATCCCTATGTAAAAGTAACCTATGCTTTCATCACAAAGGTAATGGGTCCATCTCATTACCACCTCGCTTACCTACCCATTACATTTCCCGCTGGGAAGATATTTCCAACACACACATTATATAAATATTAATATGTGCACATAATTACGTGAGGGTCGAAAATTTCACGAACAAACCAAAATGCTGTAAGACTATACAAAGAGCTGATTCTATCAGCCTTCTATAACGATAAATAATGAAATGTACGGGCCCACGTAAATTATAGTGACCAGGGAATACGATAAAGAAACATAACTAGGATCGTGATAACGCCAAAGGAGATTCGAAAACATTACGGGTCAATCTACTAAATACAGATATAAATAAAATATCACTTAATACATTTTAATCAATTATATTGAAAAATCTACTTAAAAATCTAATTTTTTAACAATTCTTCTAATTTCTTAACAACCATTGCCATATTGGCTTTCTGCTCACTGACTTTAGCTATATCACCAACAAGGGCAAAGAGAACTTTCTTCTTTCCGGATTTATATTGGTTAACTGCTTTTTGATTTCTCTCAATGCAATCACAACATAATTTCTCTATTTCATTAGGATCATTAATTTGCTTTAAATTTTTTGTATCAATTATCTGGAATAAAAAAAATGTTTAAATTATAACCATTTAAATTCATGCTCAAAATTACCTCTATAACGCTTTTCTCGGGATTTATGTACAATTCTTGTAAAATGAGACGTGCAATATGTAAATTTATGGTTTCTTTTTGCATAAAATTTACTAAATCGATCAATTGATTTGATGTTATTTTACTGAAATTGTAAAGGAGTTTTTTTTAGATACAGTACTTTTCAAAATTATTTGTGCAGAGTAAAATTTACAGAAAAGCGTCAGTAGAACCCTAATATCGGTACTTAAAACACAAGTTATTTGTTGAATTTTTTTTCTTTTGTATTCTTGGAAGTATTTATAACAAATTAACATTTAAAACCAAATAACAATTTCACTTCTTCATTGAAAAAAACGATAACATTTAGATTTCAAAATTATTTGTGCAAGCGTTTTTCCGTTTCAAAATTATTTGTGCATATCAAAAATTAAAGAAAAAACCATTATAAATTAAATTAAAATTATTATTTACATTGTTTCACTTTGTAAATACCTTGTGATCTTTTAATGAGATGTACGACCCCCCTCTCTCCTCAATGACCAATTGCAGTCGTCCTGGAACTGAGTCAATTAATTTTCTGCATGTTTCAACGTCGATTTGGTTTCAAACTACGATAACAGCATTTGGTTCTTTTGAAATTTTAGAGTATTTTATATTTCGTGAAGTGCCATAGATTTTCAATAACATTCAAGTCGGAACTCGGCGGGGCCAGTCTATAATTTCTTGTCTAACTCCATTTAAGAAATTCTTAATGAGCCTGCTAGTATGAATTGGTGCTTTATTCTGATGAAGGAAGACACCTGGACCTATTAGATTATTACCAGCAGTGAAAAAACCTCTTACAAAAACCGTTTATAACCTCCAAGTACGTATTGGATGTTTCTTTCTCAGGAAGAATCAATAGAGGTCCGATTTCATTGAACGTCGCTTTTTGATAATTTGATTTTTTTTCCTGAATTTGAACGGGACACTTTTTTCCCCTTATGTACCATCCAAGGAAAATGCTGACTCGTTTGTCCACAAAATGTATCTACAAAATTCAACAGTATTATGTTGGTATTACTGTAAACCCTAATGTTTAGCTTCTAAACACTTAAAGCGTGTGAATCGTGGAAGACGAAATTTAAACAGTTAGTCCCACCAACTACAAACCACTTCCACCACTGCTGCTTGTCCTTCGTGACCGAACGAGAGGCGGTTTACTGAATATGCTAAATGGTACATTTTGCGATCATCAACATAATTGCCTGAAATATGAGTCACTAATCTTTTTCTTCATCCTATTTTAATAATTTTGAGTTCATATTATTTACGCAGTTTTTGGTTTTATTTTCATATTAAAAAAATACTTGTCAATAAAGGTATAAAAATTACCAGTTTTTCATAATAAACAAAGTTAAATAAATAAAAACAACTCGAAGAAAATCTTTTTTTACCATTTAGCATATTCAGTAAACCGCCTCTCGTTCGGTCACGAAGGACAAGCAGCAGTGGTGGAAGTGGTTTGTAGTTGGTGGGACTAACTGTTTAAATTTCGTCTTCCACGATTCACACGCTTTAAGTGTTTAGAAGCTAAACATTAGGGTTTACAGTAATACCAACATAATACTGTTGAATTTTGTAGATACATTTTGTGGACAAACGAGTCAGCATTTTCCTTGGATGGTACATAAGGGGAAAAAAGTGTCCCGTTCAAATTCAGGAAAAAAAATCAAATTATCAAAAAGCGACGTTCAATGAAATCGGACCTCTATTGATTCTTCCTGAGAAAGAAACATCCAATACGTACTTGGAGGTTATAAACGGTTTTTGTAAGAGGTTTTTTCACTGCTGGTAATAATCTAATAGGTCCAGGTGTCTTCCTTCATCAGAATAAAGCACCAATTCATACTAGCAGGCTCATTAAGAATTTCTTAAATGGAGTTAGACAAGAAATTATAGACTGGCCCCGCCGAGTTCCGACTTGAATGTTATTGAAAATCTATGGCACATCACGAAATATAAAATACTCTAAAATTTCAAAAGAACCAAATGCTGTTATCGTAGTTTGAAACCAAATCGACGTTGAAACATGAAGAAAATTAATTGACTCAGTTCCAGGACGATTGCAATTGGTCATTGAGGAGAGAGGGGTGTCGTACATCTCATTAAAAGATCACAAGGTATTTACAAAGTGAAACAATGTAAATAATAATTTTAATTTAATTTATAATGGTTTTTTCTTTAATTTTTGTTATGCACAAATAATTTTGAAACGGAAAAACGCTTGCACAAATAATTTTGAAATCTAAATGTTATCGTTTTTTTCAATGAAGAAGTGAAATTGTTATTTGGTTTTAAATGTTAATTTGTTATAAATACTTCCAAGAATACAAAAGAAAAAAAATTCAACAAATAACTTGTGTTTTAAGTACCGATATTAGGGTTCTACTGACGCTTTTCTGTAAATTTTACTCTGCACAAATAATTTTGAAAAGTACTGTATATGTTTCACAATTTTAATGTAAGAAACTATGTTTTAAAAAAAGAACGAATTTCTAAACTGATGTGGGCGTGAAAATAAGGACCACAGACGAGAGGATGATCCGAAAGGGCTAGTCTTGTGTAGATATGAGTCAGGAGAGTATTGAAGGAAATACCATACTACCCTGTGTCCCAGAGCCATAGGCAGGGTTATGCCAAAGCAGGCCGAGCCTCCTTAGTCGCGAGCTCGATAATGATTTCGAAATTTCTACACTTTATATATAAGTTATACAATGCAGAGCTACTGTACTGTAGTAGTAAGTAAAAAAGGTACGTTTTATGTTTCTGCCGATTTTGTTTGGCCGCAATTTTGCTTTAGCTGATTTGTCAGTTCATATTTGACAGCTGTAGAGAGTCGTCGATAACAATTTATTACCGAGCAAGAACGGGTGTTACAGCTCACTATAGACGATCAACATTTTTGGCAAAAAATCATCGTGAGTGTCGAGGCACATTTCAACTTGGCTGGTTTTGTTAATCCGCTATTTGGGGCATTGGAAATTTGTAATTGATACATCAACAGCCATTATACCCTCGTGACTAAGGGTTGAAGGCTGATACCAGTCCTCAGGATCCCAAGGCTCAAGTGATCGGGTATGCCGACGACATTAACATAGTATGCAGATCAGTCAAAGCAGTCAATGAATGCTCCTCACATATTCAATATTATATCTGCATCTCCTTTTGATAGCTGTACTTACGCAATGAGAATCAGACAAATTAAATAAATATTAGGTACTTATTGCTAATACCTATTGCATTAATTATTTCAACATGGGTGCCCTTTAGAATAGATAACTCACTTATTGCTGTTATACTTAAACCAAATACATTGTTACCTTGTTATTACTGATATTTTCTGTTAGTCATTTTTTGTATGGTTTGTTGTTAAGGTGATGTTTGATTGGTGTTAGACCAGATAGTATTGTGAATGATCACAAGATATTGTGCATCAGTTTCAGATGCCCCAAAGTAAACGACCTGGTACCAGTGCGATTCTCTGAGGTTTTTGTTAGGCACACTTAAGAATGTCGACTATCTGCGTCACGTTATACATTAGAAACCAATGGATTTAGTTTGGGTTGTTGTTCTTTATAATTAGGCAATTATTTCATTAAAGACCATTTAGAGAAAAAGACCAAGTTTTTTTTTCAGTGTTGACTGTGTTTTGTTAGAGTGCTATTAAGGAGTTATTTTCAGGATGATGGGTTAAGGTCCACTAATGGCCTAGCGGCAGCAGTTGATCTCGCCCCCAGTATTTACAGACCGGTACCCCGAATGCTCCCATAACTACCCCGCATTCGCCCTGCTGGGGCGCTTACAGATAAGTGGTAGTGCACGTAGATCTGTGGTACCCACTGGGTCTCAACCTACAAAACTCAATAGACTTCAGAGCGGTGGACACGTCGAGCAACAAGGAAGGCCTTCACCGACATCATCGACGAAATGGAAGGATGCGGTTGTAGCAACAATTACTGGTGATCGCTACCGTTACATGTCAAACAACTTTTTTGTGCCCGATGATGAAAATCTTTTGTGTCTACAACACATTTGGCTCCAACAGGATGGTGCCAAATCACACATGACTCGTGCTCCGTTACAAATTGTACATATCCTTGGCCTGGAGCATAAAACGCACGCTATAATAAAAACAAAATTTACTATGGTGATGACAGCGGGTAGGTTTAACGGAGCTGTTTTACTGAATAGTTTTTACGAGACATTAATTTATTATAAATTATTATTATAAATAATCCATGTGGATATTGCAACTAAGTCAACACAAACAAAGATTCATTGAGCTTTCTTGTCTTATCCTTCTTAAAAGGTAGAAAACTGTGATTTTGCTGTGTTCGAAATAATTTTTCAGTAACAAACTGGTTTTGCTGAAATGTACAATTTATTGGCGAATCTACTTTCTCTGTGTCGACAAGCATTAACCTTCTGCAACACTCTCCTTGTATCACCACTCTCTTTGTATCGTAACTACAAAATTCCAAACTGACAAAACGACCGTTATATAAAAAGTCCTCTAGCTTTCGACGAGGTCCAGACAGCTGTCGGAGATCCATGGCTGCGTCCGCTTACGGATAGGTGGACACAACTCCATTGCATACGCCACAAGTCGTTTCCGGATGGATTTCGTCAGGTGAGTCGGTGTTTGAGTGGATGACGGACTATACTGTTGCCAACGCTCAAATTTTTTGAAGCTGCGCATGAAAAGAGGCGTAAACCGTTGTCGCTAATTACTCCGAGTCCGAATTCGTCCATCGTTCCTTCCCAACCGGTTCAATCTGCACCTGAATGTGCATTAAAGTCCCCCGCGAGTATGATTAATTCGGTACGGTACGTCCCACCGATGGTTACAACTGCCAAACGCTCGAATATCGGTTGGAATGCGATAACACTACTGATAGCCCATCGATCGACCATAAACGACGCCGACCTCTCGTTTATCACCACCGGAATAGTAAAGCGTCATCGTTTCGTCGATTGTTGGCTGTAAGTCGTAGTTCCAATAGCGCAGTAACCGATATTTTGCATCTCGATAATTCCATTGATATTATTTCCTTTTGACCGACGTGATGTCCTGTTCGTACACTCCACGTGGCGAATTGACGGTACCATAACACGTTACAAGTTTAAATAGTTTAGCTTAGCCTTATAACAATAATAACTATAAATTTATAAATTAACGTAATACTTACCAGTCTTCTACATTGACATCATTTTTATTACAAAGAGTTAATAAGTCATTAATTAGAAAATTAGATACTGTTTTGGCTGGAACACTCTTAACTGCGTTTGTGATTGTATGAAAATAATTCAATAACGTTGGTTCATTCTAGAAATGAATAAAAATGGCACTTACATCAAAATATATCAAGTTTAATTTCTTACCACTAAGATAATAGCCGTTTCTTCAGGTAACTTAAAATCGTTTACTAAATTTTGTCGTGTTACTTCTGGAAGTTCTGGTATGGTCTGTTTGATTGCATAAACTTTAATTAAATTCCTAAGTTTAGAATCGCCCATATCTAGATGCAATGGCGGCAGATTTGGTTCTGGCATGAATCTGTAATCTTGTTGGACTTCTTTGTCTCGCATTGATATAGTTTTTTTAGAAGCAGCGTCCCATGAACGCGTTTCATTATTTATTTCTGCTCCCGAATTTAAGATATTCTCTTGTCTTGCGATTTCATAGGTAATTGCTTGGGCCACACTACGGACTGATCCGATGTTTTTTATTTCAGTTCTTGTTCCTAAGGGGTCACCTTCTTCGTGTAAAGAAACATTAGCGTCAACACGCAGAGCTCCCTCTGAAATTGTCATCAATAGAAGAGTATGAATGAATAGCGGAATTAAAATATTTGTCATAATGATTTGCAATCTTAAAGTATTTTTCCAAGGCCGTTATCAGCAAAGTGTGTGGAAGGGACAGTGAGTAGATCACAATTAGAAAAATAAAGATCTGGGACACTTGTAGTGATGGTTTAGGCCTGCGATTTGACGCTATGGAATTATACCCGAATTGAACTACCGGAAAGAAAACTCTGGATCCAGCTCTTCAGAACTTAGCTATTACCAATAGCTTGGAGTTTAGCTAGCAGAGCAGGGTGCCAAACTCTATCTAACTCTGCGGAGAAATCCAGAGCAACGGACCCACCAAAGCGGTGTATAGTTTGGTTGAGGTGTTCTTTCAGACACACTGAAGGTCCGAGCTTGACCTTTTTGTTCTGAAGCCTTACTGTTTGTCATCTAGGATTTGGTTAGACGCTAGGCGCTTCGTTGATAATTGTCTTCACGGTTGTGGAGAGAAAACAAATGGCTAGGGATTGCTTGACATGAGACGATTCCAAGAGTCTAGATAAATTCCGGAGAAGTAGGATAGGACAGAGTTTACGTAGAAGTTTAGTTAAAGTGAGGCGCATATCTTTAGAACGGTACTGTCAAGGCAAGTGGATTCTTTAACATCAAGCTCTTTGAGGCATCTATATACCTAGCGAGTCTTGAAGAAAACCTAAAGGAATTTTGGGGCAGGGGTGAAATAGCAATGTAGGATAGTTGCCTAATGCCAAGTTCTCTCAACTGGTTTAGTTGAGGATTGAAATTGATATGTAAAGTTAACGCCAATTAATGCAGTGGTCCGAATTACCAAGAAATAAATTATCTTCGACGGAGTACTGCATTCGACGGGAAGGAAGAAAAAGACCAAGGGGGTAAGCTCCTTGATCTGCAACATCAGGAACCCTCCTGCAGTTGTCTACAATTTCAGGAAGGTTATTGGTGAACTCCGCGCCTTTGCCAGAAACGGTGATGCCATTTTTTGAGTAACTCAGCCAGTTTTCAAGTAAATGTTTAAATCAACCGCAACAATGACTTGGATGGATGATAAAAATCCGGGAATAAAGGCAAATTATGAATTCATTGATGTCGCGATGAATGTGCAACAATGCACAGTGAGCCTCTTTTCTGTCATTGTTGATCTTAGCCAAGTTTTGAGGCGGCATAGACTTGAAAAACTTCGTTCGGCAGTGGCTACGCTTACAAGAAGTGTGATAAGGATACGTAGCCGTTTATTAATACATGGATAAATACACTTGGTCACACTCATCAGAAAAGCGAAGAATCGAATTGTCGAGTTCCAATTCGATTCCACTTGGCTACGCACAGTTCAAACTATTTTTTTTATGTGATAGACTAGAGGCTTAAGGAAAAGACCCTTTGTTCCACTGTTCGACAATCTATTTTTTCGTATAGAATGTCGAACAGCAATGCAATAATAGTTGAGAAGGGAGAATCCAAAAGCTGCCGATACGCTTCTGCTACTTGACGAACATCTTGAATGTCTCAACTGATCAACTGTCTCGGTCCAACATGTCTGGAGTAAGTATTTTATGAAATTCGGTAGTAATATTGTCCAATAAAGCAATGAAGATTCCTCTTCTGTAATATTCTTCTGGAGTTTGATTTTTTTTAATGATTGTCACGGTGTTTTTGACGATAAACAACCCATGACATACCCCTTTCAAATCAGATGCCATCACCGAGCAACTATCTGTTCTAATTCCAACCAAATATTTTAGGTCCAAGTCGACTTCAGTTAAACAACGCCCCTTTAGTATTTCTTCGGAACGAATTGCTTGATATGCATCGCAAAATGTGTGAAATCTTCTCTGATTGCTCTGTTGCAGTAGTAGCATTAGGATAAGCTAAGGTGTTTTGTATGGAAATTGTCAGTCGTCTCATCAAATACAATTGCGCAAAACTTTGCCGCTCTAACTCTATCCAGAATATCTTTCTGAGTTTCTTTTTTGCAGGCTTCTGTAAGTTGATTTTGTGTTGTTTTACTAATGTATGTCGCGATTGAACTCGCGGTTTCCAAATGATGCTGAAGAGTAAAGTCACCAAATTCAACTCTATAGCGAACAGTGTGCTGAAGTTCCTACCATTTGCCACCAAACTATCTACTTTTCCGTCAATGTCACGATTATAGAGAAATTCATCACATCATCCCTACATAATGTCCACGTAAAGAAATATTCTGCTGACATCGATCTCGACTTGACCACTTCAGATCTGGGTTATGGAAAGTCTGAAGGAAACCCTTTTCAGCTTCTACCATCCTATAATGATATTGGGTCCGTTGGTGCAATGAAAGCGTTCCATTTTGTCCAAGTAAATCGTCGAATGCTTTCAGTGTTTCGCTTTCTTGGTTTACTTTTAATCCCGTGACCCCCTCCAAAACAAAATTCTAGATCCGCGCCTGGCGTGTTGTTTGTAAGTTACGTCGTTTTGACCACAATTCACCATATTCGAACTCCGGCTACTCTCTAAGCGAGAATAGGCTTCTGCGACTATTTCACGATATCCTACACGAGCGCAAACTTGAAGTGGCAATTAGTCAGAAATAATAATTTAATAATTCCGCGTTTCCACACGTTCTTTCTTGGTCTTCGCAGCACAGCTTTGGTACTCTCCCTAAATTATTTAAATTAAACTTGAATCAGCCAATATATCACCCGGCCCGCGGGATCAAAATGCATTTCCGAAGGGGCCCGCGATACCGTCTAAGTTAGCCACCCACAGCAAGGTGAAGACCCGACTTAAGCGGAACTTTAATACTGGGCGTTTTCATAAATGCAGGTTGCGTGCGCAATTGACTTATTCAGCTACACATTCTCAATTGCTGAATAAGTCAATTGCGCACGCAACCTGCATTTATGAAAAGGCCCACTCTTATTACCCGGTTAAGTCGGCTAGATGCTTATTCTCTTCAAGTTCTTCCGCCAGTATAAGCTATAAAAAAATTAAAACTGTTTTCTTATGGGTAATATTGTTCAGAGAAAGAATCGAATAATGATTTCTCAATTGACGAAGAAGCTAAGTGGCATCATAAATCTAGAAACAACCTCCGTTTGTTGCAATTGTAGTTTTTCTTTCTTTTCCATTTGAATCTCAACATGCGCATCAACTTTTTTATCAGCACACTAAAATGTTAATAGAACGCCTTAAAAACAAGAAATTCCAACTCCTCGATAGCCGTGATCGTCTAGTGGTTAGGACCCTACGTTGTGGCCGTAGTAACCCAGGTTCGAATCCTGGTCACGGCAATGTGAAAACATTGTCACGGTTGAGGTTAGTTTTTTTTTGTTTTTTTTTTTTTTTTTTTTTATAAAAAATGACGAGAACGTACCTTCCATTTTGCAAGAACATGTTCCCAAACGTTTTAAAATTAAAATTAATTCCTTTACTAAAGCTGCAGCTTCTTCGCCATCTTCTAAATCCGGTTCGAACACGAGCTCCATTAACGGGATTCCAGCGCGATTTAAGTCAACTAAACTCCTGTTTTTAAATATTTTCATTTGTTAGTTAAAATTTTTATGAATAAATAATTTTACCTGCCAGCAGCATCATCATGAAGCGACTTGCCACTGTCCTGTTCCAGCTGTAATTGATGTAATCGCACGGATTTGTGGTAAGGTTTTTTAGTTACCCCAGGTACAAAAACTGGAAATGTAATAATGCCATTATTTGCAAGAGCCTGCCGTTGCTGAGTTATTTGGTATCCTGCCTATTTTAACAAATAATAATGAAGTATTAAGGTAAAATACAGAAATAAAACATACCGGCAGATCCGCATAGAAGTAATGCTTCCTGTCGAACATAGATATTGGATTTACTTGGCAGTTGAGCGCTAATGCTGTTTTTATCCCCGCTTCAACACAACTTCTGTTCAAAACCTATTATCGAAATTCTCTTTTCATTAATTCAATTTAAACATATTTTTTGGGGTATTTACAGGCAATGTTCCAGGGATGGCAGCATCGAATAACGAAACGCTCGAGTTCAAAGGCGCACCAAATGCAGTTTCACTGCCAGCAAATAGTTTTGTTTTTGAAGATATTTGGGCATGAACTTCTAAACCAACAACACTTTTCCATTTCACTCTAAAATATAAAATAAATAAAATGTATGCCTTGAGTGAGACTGGAGAGGTTATATCAAGAATACTTTTTCTGTATCTTAGCTGCTGTATGCAAGAGCCCCGATTTTCTTGACTTTATAATTTGGAGTCTATTAATAAATGTCATATTCAGGTTTTACAGTTAACTTCATTTATTAAAGTAAATTAAATTACGTAGAGTAAATAAAGCAAAAGATTTAAGGTTTTTAAAAATTCCGGCAAAGTTTATGTTATGTCAAAATGCCTTCGTTTATAGAGTAAATTCAAGTGTTGGGCTGTCCTGTAGATAATTCAATTTTAGCCTGGACCTAATATTCCGTACCGTACCGTAACAAAATTGAACGAATCTGAGCTCAGTTACGGCATTTTGACAGATGCCCTAAATGAAAACGTAAAGTGGCAAGTGACAAGTGCAAAATGGATAGCATAAACAAAGATTTAAGAGATTTATTTGCATTATTTAAGCTGTGGAAGCATTACAAACAGATTAGAAGTGATCAGAGGAAAAGAAGGAATAAAAATCGCGCAATAAATAGAATGAGAAACATCCACGGATATTACCGTGTAACATTTCTATTTGAAAGATTGTTGTGTAGGGTAATAATTATAATATTTCAAGTCGTTTACTGCTCTGCTCCAATTTTTAAAAAAATTATTAAAATGTGAACAAGTTTTTTAAATAGCTAACGGATGCTAAGGTTTCGTGCCATTCTTACGGCACCATTACGGACCATTCGAGAATTTAACGAACATTCGGCAAGTTTATTAAGTCAATTTAGGTCGGTGCCATATGAACACTTATGTTCGTAGGTTACGGTACTTACGGTTACGGTACGGTACGGAATATTAGGTCAGGGCTTATCGAGTGGATTGATATTAGGGCTACCACATGAATAATGCATTCGCCTTGTGCTAGTTACTTTTACGTGTTTTCTTAATTTTAAAATATAGCACAAAAATTCATTAACATTTCTTTGTAAAATATTTGTTTTTTAAGATTTGAATATTTAGATATATTTAGCGGCATATATAAATTATTATTAAACTCAGCGACTGCTCCTCCGAAATAAAGGCGCTCTTGCCTCCACGGCACTGATTAGCCCACTCGTCTCATTTCTTCCACCACTTCACACCCTCTAGAAACTAGTAATTTGTTTTGAAATAGAACAATTCGACTGTGGAACAACCTTTCGCAGCCAGTATTTCCGAACTCCTACAACTTCCAAGAGTTCAAACGCTGAGCTCACTGCTACCTTCAACACACTCTCCTGAACCCTCCTAACCCAAGACCTTTCCCTCCCGTACTAAGGTTACTGCTAGAAGTTGCACCCTTAAAGCTCAAACAGAACCAATCTGTTTCGTCCGTTTTTAAAAGTTGGAAGTTTTAATATTTCTATAAACTTTCCATGAAACGAACGGAGAGGTAGCCACAATACAAAGAAAAAACGGGCGGAACGGATTGGTTTTCTTTGAGCCTTTAGAATAGAGAAGATTAGGAACAGAACATAGCGTACGTGTACACGGATTCGAGGGAAGCATCTGGGCTCCAGAAACTCTCTCTGTAAAAGAAAAAAATAACCATAGATCTGTTCCAATAGAGAACGCCGGATCCCACTGGACCAAGACATCGCCCAATTTCGGTTCCAATAGAATCTCCTGCTCGGGAAAGCAGGGAAATTTTTGCTTCGACCAAGAAACTGCATTTGACTTACTTAAAATATAAAACTACAGGTAGGGCCCTCGCCGAATTAAAGCGTAGTGAAATTATTTTTGCATGAATCCCACGCTTTGGTAGTTGTTTGTACACTACAAGCGAAAAAAACGAGTGGAATACAGGAGGGGCTAGAGCGAGTTTAAATTATACGATTCTAAAATAAAATCGTGCCCTCAGAAATGAACTTTTTACACGGCGTCACCCCGAAATCTAATCAACTGATCTCCTTGAATTTTGCGTTGGGTCAGTTAATGTAAACAAAGTAATCTAACCAGACTAAATTTATGTTATTTGAAGTATTTAGCGCAGTGATTCACTTATTTATTAATGTAAATATGTTATGTGTTTAGGAAGTATTTTATGTAGCACATTTACCTGAGGACTGATTTCTCTCGCGGAAGTTTCGTATTATTCCTACATTCACAAACTGCACACTTTATTGTTCTTTTTTTCACAGAACACTCACTTGTTAGAGCTTTAATTAAACTAAAAACAATGCTTTATACTTTCTTACTTTTTTTAAGTTAGTTTTGCGAATATAATTTGAGAATTTATAAAAAAAACTCGTTTTAAAAAATTATTCTACCGAACGCGGGAGAAAAAAAAAACAAAGAAAAAACATGCGGAACGGAGAGAACCTTTGAGCCTTAAATTTGGTATTTTATATTATGTCCCCGTCGAATATCTCAAGTCTAAAATCTCACAATAAAAAAAGTAATTATTCGAAGATTATATTTTTTATCTTCATGTAAATTAATTGTATTAATGCTAAACATAAAATAATACCAAAAAAAAAATTTAGAATGTAACTGTCAAGTTTAGCTTCTTCGTGAGAAGATTAAATCGCACTACAATACCGACCGTTCGATTAATTTACCCAGTAGGTACTCGCAAAGGCCCTAATTTTAACATGAGGAACTGCCTCTGAAAATATATGAGTGAAACTATTTCACTGGCATAATCAAAAGGTAAATGTTTAGAATAACTACTTCCGCTCCGATTTTGATGAAATTTTTACATAAAGTACAGTTATTTATGTACATTCCAACGGTGAAAAAATAAAATGTCGCTCAAGTCCCGTTATCCTGCAATTCCAGTTTAAAGTACCGTTTTTTCAATAATTGAACAGGTGATAACTCCTGTATTATTTCACCAATTTCAATGAAATTTACACACAATGTATATTTTGATGTGGACAATTTTTTGGTAAAAAAAAATTGGGGCTCATGTACCGTTACTTTTTTATTTAACTTAAAAGTACTAAGTACTTTAGAATAAAAAAAGGTACATCAAAAAATCATTTTTTCCTACTTACAGACATTGCAGTGCTTTAAAAAAATATTTAAAAAAACTTTTAAATATTTTTTTTAAAGCACTGCAATGTCTGTAAGACATTGCAGTGCTTTAAAAAAATATTTAAAAA
Source organism: Thereva unica (assembly GCA_949987705.1). Classification (NCBI taxonomy): domain Eukaryota; kingdom Metazoa; phylum Arthropoda; class Insecta; order Diptera; family Therevidae; genus Thereva; species Thereva unica. The sequence continues at coordinate 125,859,461 of OX465283.1, read as the reverse complement.
AACTTTTAAATATTTTTTTTAAAGCACTGCAATGTCTTACAGACATTGCAGTGCTTTAAAAAAAATATTTAAAAAAAACTTTTAAATATTTTTTTTAAAGCACTGCAATGTCTGTAAGTAGGAAAAAATGATTTTTTGATGTACCTTTTTTTATTCTAAAGTACTTAGTACTTTTAAGTTAAATAAAAAGGTAACGGTACATGAGCCCCAATTTTTTTTTTACCAAAAAATTGTCCACATCAAAATATACATTGTGTGTAAATTTCATTGAAATTGGTGAAATAATACAGGAGTTATCACCTGTTCAATTATTGAAAAAACGGTACTTTAAACTGGAATTGCAGGATAACGGGACTTGAGCGACATTTTATTTTTTCACCGTTGGAATGTACATAAATAACTGTACTTTATGTAAAAATTTCATCAAAATCGGAGCGGAAGTAGTTATTCTAAACATTTACCAATCAAAACGTTATTAAAAATAATAGTTTTTATTAATTTTTCGCATAACCCCAAAAATTTGCAACACCTCGACATTTTGACAGCACATATAAAATCTATCCATATAAAAATGTAGCTCAGTTGAGCTTCACAAAAATAACTCCCCGCCCCAACACAGTGGCAAAAAGACTTCTTTCAAGTTCATCTCTGCCAGCTGAAAGGGAGACTGTAGAAAATGGACAGAAGTTCAGTAGTTTTTGCTTTTTAGTCCGTAATAATTTGCTTAAATATTAACCCATTTGAAATCAGCTACAAAATCTTAGGAATGTATAATACAAAGTGGAATGTTATAATTGTGTAATATATTTTTCAATATTTCTACAAAAATATGATAATTAGACGAACGAGAAAAGTGCGTAGAAAAATTCTAGTGATAAATTCGGCGAAGGTGGTAGAGAATGGATGTGGAAAAGCTTTTCAACGATCTCGAATCGAATAATACGCAGGAGTATGAGAACGCTAAGAAGACACTAGCCGAATTCTTCAATCAAAGTAAATATAAAGTTTGTATAAAATCACGTTATGAAATTCTATTTCTAGTGATGAGAAAACATGAACATTATTGTTGTCCAATGAAAATCGATTGCCAGGAGATTCCATCTATCCCGTCGTCGTTGTCGTCTATGTGGTGGCTGCACGACGGGTTTGGTTTGGGCTCTCCCTTCCTGTTCCTCTACCTTGCACTCTTTTTGACAGTTTCCTACTTAACCTAGAAGCGAGAATCGCCAGCTGTTTATGCACTTTGTTGTCCTCAGGGTTTTTGTTTCCTTTAATTAGCAGCGGTGCTACCGGAAAAATAAAAAAGGAAAGGAAGGAGCTGTGCACGAATTTTTTGGAATTGGGATTTTTGAATCATGGTGGTGTGATGTTCTAGAAATTCAAGTAAATTTCTTTTTTAATTTACAGTTTCTGGATGAGTAGTTAATTGTTCAGCGTTTAACTGTTTAATGGGATGCAGTTAACAATATCAGAATATCAAGAAAATTAATTGAAGTACGGAAAAGGTTAAAAAACTAATTTTATAAATTAGAAAGGAAGATTTCGGCCTTTTAAAATTGTATCTCTTGCACCTTAAGATAATTACAAAGTTTAACTTAAAGACATGACATGAAAGACAGTATTAACATTTATTCAAATTAAGAATTATGTCAATTATTTAAATATTATACCGTACTTTTAAATAATAGTTTTATCACCCCACTGGCCAATGCTAATACAAAAACATACGAGGAAGATTATTGTATAATTTAGCTGTAAACTGGTCAATACAAAAGAAGAAATTGTTGTTTTAGGAGAAACGAAACTGAAATGGCAACCACTGGCCTGAAATTAACATATTTTTGAGTAGTTATATATTTTGAGTAAATAACTTTCTCGTTGTGTCATCACCGTACAGTTACACTTGCCATCTATACAGTTAAATTGGCTATATACTAGGCAAGACCGCCGTACCAAAGCTAGTACTCTTATAGTATTATTATGGCATTCAGAAGAGATCAAAAATAAAATTTTTTTTACTTTTGGGGCAATGATACATGGCGATTGGTAACTTTTCATTGCATACATTGTCTTGGTTAACTTAAAGTGGAACTAATCCAATTGGGAAGACGTTACCAATATTAAAGGCTGAAATAATGTAGCGAGTACAATGTTTTAGTTCATTCTCAAAAATCAAACAACGTTCATGTCATGTATGGTCCAATAAACATCTCTTTAACTTACCTGGAAAATTAAGCATATAAATGGTTTTTTGAAAATGGATTTTGTGCTTAATTTTCTTTGTCTCATCTGTATTGCTCTAGTATTAAGAATGAAATATTTTCTTTTATGTGTCCGCCATGTCGTATTCATCATTGTGCGTTCGAAGTAAGAAATGACGACAGAATAGATTAATAAAGGACCTTGCCTTTGTCGAATGAGTTCACACCAAAGAGAAGAAATTTTCACAAACCCCACTGTAACAAAAATAAAAACCGGCGGATCAATTTCGCTAAGTCTATATTCCCAATAGCCGCCGGCTGAGCTAAAACCGTAATCCCTTGGGTTAGCGGAAGGCAGGCTCGTCGGAATGTTATGCCTCTTGAAACAAGTGAATCCCGCTAACCAGTTGACAAAGGCTGTGGCGGCGGCAGTATAGGACTACTAAATCAAGAGCATAAGACTACTATAGATAGAGTACTGTCGGCTAGGTGAAGACCCGACCTAAGCGAAAGTTTTCTACCCTATTATTAACCGGTTAAATTGGCGATATGTTTTATTAAGAGGATTTCAGTTTTCCAGCACTTTGTTTTACTTCTTCTTGCTAAAAGTGTTTTTGATAAATGAAGACCCTCAGGGAAAAACCGACTTAGTCCAGAAAATAATAAGGGTGGACATGTTGGTTTTTTCCCTCTTTCCCATGGCCTCAGTTGGTTCTTCCCCGAACCTTTTATTATTGCCCGTTCATTTTGTCGAGACTACGTTGGTTTTTCCCCATAGTTAATACCTTGAATTGTAGTACACCTTAGCAGCTAATAGATGGAGCTGAATTCTCTGATTTTTGAAAAAGTGGACTAAGTTGGTTTTTTTCCCGAGGGTCTTCAAATGTCAATTATACATTACTAGGCAAGAAAGTGTATACCCAGAGGTAAATGGATTGCTGCAATAACCATCTTTCAACACTCCTTAGATTAGGTTAGATATGGGTGAGTTGTTGGATTGAGCCCATACACTTAGGCCAAAAGGATAGGCCCTTTGTGATGCCATAGTGATCCCACTTTAAACCTGCTGTTCAAGTGTCGTTTCTTCACTAAACCATCTCGAGGAAGTAATGAATCTTCTAAGTTGCGGGATCCCAAGAAAGGGTTCACCAAATGGGGCTAGCCTTCTTCTGCTTATTGCTGGACAGTGACAGGAGATGTTGTATACTTTCCTCCTCCTCCGCCTTTTTACAGCTTCTGCAAAAATCGTAGGTCTTAAGACCTAGACGGGTCGCATGCGTTCCTCTCAGACAGTCCGGCCTACTATAACTGAGAGCTCTTGTCTCCCGAGTGGTCCGCTTGAGATCAAAAGAGGGCCAGGTTAATTTGGCCAAAGTGCATTAATTAATATCCTCCCAATGATTTTCGCTTCTCCGTGAACAGTTATCAGTAGATTTGCCCTTTGTATAGGCGTGTTGTGCGCCAGAGAGTTCCGAGGTTACTATGATCTGCCTCAGATATATTTCGATAAGCCTTTCTAGAGTTTTTAAGAGAAAAGATGATGGACTGATTGGCCTGAAGCCTTTGGGTGTTGCGTGGGAGGCTTTTCCTGTCTTAGGTATTAAAATTACTTTAATCTCTTTCCAACTAGTGGGGCTGCAGTCAGTTTCCAGTAAACGTGGCCTGCAACCAGGGCATGATGGAACTAAGGGTACGCTGCAGGTCAGAGCCTGGTGATTTATAGGGCTATAGGGAGGTACGTTTGGCCTTCCTTATTGTCATTTTGTATCTATTCAGCTTCGACTTATAGCAGCCCCAGAAGGTTGCGCTGTTTCTGCGTCTAGTTGAATGAAATTGCTTCCTGTACTCTTTCCGGAGTGTTTCAAATTCGCTAGACCCCCATGGGGTTTGGAACCCTTTTTATGCGGTCTTTATTAATGGCGTAAGTGCATTGTTCTGTGAACATGTCACCAATGCTGTCGAGTTGTTCCCGGTTTTTGAGAGACTTCGGGCAAAGTTCTTTGCGATTAGCCGAGTATAGTAACCCCAATTTGTTCTTTTGAGATTTTTTATTTTAGAAAGAGTGGCTGGGCTATAGTCTTGCGGTTGGAACTCTATAAATCTGTGGCCTGAGAAGGAACATCCCAGGCCACTTTTCTTACTCCAAACGCGAGTGAGGCTTTATCAAAACGGTCCCCAAATGAAGTACTAGCTGCTGCTTTACCTATGTATCGTACTCAATTTCCTTCCTTCCGGCACTAAGCTGGTTAATATTTTCCTTGTAATAAAACCCTTACAATTTCAATTAATGATGTGGCGATTCGATTATTATACTAATGATTATGGCCATAATCGTAATCGATCAATAATTGTTTATTAATCTAATAGCAAAAATTACCCACAAAGATACGACACTCTCAAAATTTCCCATAAGCTCCCTTGCGAGTGAATATATCAATCGACAAGGTGCAAGCGAGACAAAATTCAATTTAAAAACAAAAATCGAAGAAAGAGAGAGTAAATAAAGAAATGTTATTTCACGAAGTGCGAAAGAGACGCACTGATTTCTCTTCTCCGCAGTTTTTTGTGCTGTCTGGACTTTTATTTTGCTTGTGTGAATTCATGTACCATCTTCGTGTCCCAGCGGGGAATTGAAGCGCTCTGGAATAGATTCTGAAGCGCTGAAATAGAATGCCAACGCGCTTCTTATTCATATCCCAATTCCCTTCCTTTTAACACAGGCATGTCATCAGAGCGAAGCGCTTATATTTTATTGTTGAAGAAGCGCAATCGAAGCAGGGAAATGGAAGCTTTTGAGAAGCTCCTGGAGCTTTAGTTTTCACCAAAAATAGTATTTCATAACAGATACGATTATTATAAAAGCACAAATTTACCAACTGTGGAGAATAAAAAAGAACTGGAGGAAAACAAAGCAAAAAATGAGAGTATAGAGTGGGTGCTTCCAAAGAGCTTCCATAACATATGAATAGGAAGCGCTGCTTTCTTGCTTCTTTTGGCAGCGCTTGAAAAATTTCCCGCTGGGGTACTTCCTGCTCTGCATGTGTTTGTGTAGTTTGCCGTTGCTCCGCCCTCTCGCTATTCCGGAGCGCGTATATGAATAGAGAAGTTGATTTTTACTTTGAGTTGATTTTTACTTTCCTTTTTCTTCGCACAGAAAGGATTACATTGTCGTATCTTTCTGAGTAATTTTTGCTAATAGGGTCGATTTCTACTTATTTTATCCAGAAAGTTTATTTATGTTTTAAAATTGAGTCTATATAATAAAAGATACCTAAGTAGATAATGAGAAATTATTTTATAAAGCAATTGGAAATACAAAAAAGCCCGAGAATCTATGTTTATTTGTTTGCAAGTAGTTTCCAATTAGCATTCAACAACATTTTACAATCAAGATGTTTTAGGAGAAGCCGGAAGAATTGTCTCAAAGTTATTATATTCTCTGTTGTACTTGTAGATGTAGTAAGATAATTTCCTCCCTTTTTTGTTCAAAATGATCCCATATTGATGTTGGTTTTGGTGCGCTTTTATTAGGTGCCGGTGTCAGTTCTTGTTCACTCGTCATCGGGCTGTTCTGACTAATCAACGATAGTTCTTCTAAGCAACGCTGTTGAGCGTTCGCACCATTGGATTGCAATCCAAATCCCAGCTTTTTAAACCGTGGGTCTAGAAGACACGCTATTGCTACACGTTTGTTGCTTTGCAAGGAACTAAGAAGACTTTGCAGGACTTCTATCAAACTTTCTTTGGCTTGAGCTCCAGTTGGTGTTTCTGTAATGGTCGTACTCAAATTGTATTCAACGGGATCAGCCATCCCATTGTGGGGTATTTTTCTCCAGATAGCCGTTCCATAATTTCCTCAATACACTTCAAAAGCGTCACACAGTCCACTAATGTAGCGGAAGTAACCAGCAATCTCCTTGCTTTTTTCAACAATAATTTGAAGGTCTTGGTTTCCATTAATTATGTCTTTGACACTTAAGTTGAGGGATGATAATGTCTTTGCAATTGCTCTTAATCACTCTCTTCATATTCTGTGCATTGTCTGAGACTATTGTTACTATTTTCTCTAGGATGTTAAATTCTTCAAAAATATGCTGTAATGTGTCTGCTATGTGTTCACCAGTATGGGGGTTTGGGAGTTCTCTAGTCGCAAGAACGAAAGACTATAATTCGTCATTATACACGCAGTGTCAAATGACTGTGATGTTTTTATTATGTGGCAGCGCTAAGCTCAGGAATCACCCTTTGTACTGCCAGTCCGTGGCGTCGTTTGTTAGGTCATGGTGCATTGTCTAGCAGCAAGCTAAATACGGGGGAATAGGATAAAGGTTATAAGGATTCGAATGGGTGTTGAAGAAGGTCGTGATGAACCCTGCATTTGAGCTTTTGGATGTTGTAGGATCTCGGAAATACCGACTGTGAAAGATTGTTCCACAGTCGTGTAGTTCTATTTAGAAAAGATTTGCTAGTTTGTTGAGTGCGCGAATAAACAAGCTGCAAGTGGTGTGAGTGAGACGAGCGGGCTAATCTGGTGTTGCCGGTATATGATTGCCGTGGAGGCAGGAGTGCGTTTATGGATGGATGGATGGAGTAGCCATGGAGTTTATGATAATAGCGATACAATTTTATTAGTGCTGCTACATTCTTACAGTGGCTCAAGGGGTCGATGGTGGAGCAAACGGTGTCGTCGTCAATTATTTTAAGGGCCATTTGCATATTTGCACCTTATCTAACCATGCCAAGGTGGTTATCGGAGCGCAGCCCCAAACGAGGGAGTTCTATTCGAGAAGAGGCCGAATGTAGGATTTATAAATAACGGCACGGGCCGATGGCTGGAGGAGGAACTTGCACCTCTTAAGAAATCCCAAATACTGAGATGCTTGCTTGCCGATTTGAAATATGGGGTCGTTCCATCGCAAGTCTTTAGCTAATGTCACGCCTAAAGGCCGGGACACACATATCCGCACCGTGTCCGGGCAAAAACAAAACTCAAGTAATTTGACTCGGTGCGGACACGGAAATGTGGGGACTGACTGGTAAAATTTTACTTGTTTACTTTCTCTCCATGTGTCGTCCGACACACGGTGCGGGTGCGGTGCGGACACGGTGCGGATATGTGTGTCCCGGCCTTTAGATGTGTAGAGAGGGGTCGAGCATTAGTTCAACTTCACCTACTGTCACGGATGGAGAGGTGTTGAGCTTTTTTTAAGGAAGGCAGTATTTGATTTTGGTGGGGTTGAATTCGACACGATTCTTGCTTCCCCACCCTAGAATGAGATTAATGTCGTTATTAAGTTATTAAGTTGGCCATTAGTTTACGATCATCAAGATAGGATCTGGCATGAGTCAGTCTTATAAAGATAAAAAAAAGGGCCGGTGATAAAATTGACGCCTGGGGGACCCCCGCAGAGATGGGGTGAGATTCAGATCGGACGCCACCCAAAACTACCTTAATTGAACGGCCAGCAAGGAACTCTCAATCCACTGTTATCACCTTCTGAACGTGGATGAAAGAATGAGTTGTGCATGTGGTGAAATTCTTCTTGTTGGAACTTACCAAGGAGCAGAAGTTTTTGCTAGAGGTTGCATTGAGGTGTTTACTTCTCAATGTCTTTCTACTCTTTCTACTCGCTCTGATTTTTTTTTGTCCCGATGCAGTCCTTGAGGGCATTCAAGTTGCTTATTCTTTTCATTGTTCGGTAGGCGTTCCTTCTTTGTGTATGCGATTAGACTTTGGAATAGACTTCCTTTATCCATACAAAAATTAGCACAGCATTAGCACAGACTTTCAGGAAACAGACATATTTTTCTGTCTTCCAGTTTCACTCTAGTACTATCGCCTATACCACTACTCTACTCTCCTTACTTTATCTCTCTCTCTTGTCTTTTCTTATCTCTCTGGAATTCTTCGCTCCCTTATCTTACGCTAGCTGTAATTTTGGATGTATTCTACGCAATAAACGAATACACAATACATAATAAAAAAATTATATTATATATTATAAAAAATGTAAGTTCTTACTTCTTTGCAATTTTTCGCTCCTTTATCTAAAGCTAGTTGTAAGAATTTAGGATTATTTACCATGATACAATGTCCTCTAAAAGATTGTAATCGTGTTTACTCTGCCCAATAAATAACAATATTCAATATTCAATAAAGTCAGTTCGTATGTGATATAATATTTTTGAACTACCCTGTACTAAAAACACCTTCGTTTAAATATATATTATTCTTATACTTCCAGCTAAGGAGCAATGGTTTGTGCAAGGAATGATGGAATATTATTTAAAAACAAATTCTGCCCGTATCATCGAAGTTATAGTTAAAGTGCAATCGCCACACGATATATATGTTTTTGATCGCCTATCAGAGTGGCTTAGAGGACACAATAGATTACCTGCCTTGACTCTCTTTAGCTTTATCGTTCGTAAACATCCAACGTGGCTTTATAAAGTGGCAAAACACAAACTAATTAAAGATATTCTTAAACTATTGCAGGTTTGTTAATTAAAAAAAAACATTAATAATAATTTATAATATTTTCGTAATATTTTATCTTTTTGTTATGTTTCAGCAGACTGAAAAAGAAATTATTCCCTTAATGAGTGCGCTTCTCTGTATTATAACGCTTTTGCCTATAATTCCGTCATTAGTACCAAATTTTCTATCAGATCTTTTTGATGTGTTCGGGCATTTAGCATCATGGAATTGTGAGAGTCCAAGCACATTGTCCGAAAATCAATTAATACACCTACAAATTGGCTTATATATGTTGTTTCATCGTTTATATGGAATGTATCCTTGTCACTTCGTGCACTATCTACGTGATTTTTTTGAAAAGGAGAAGAGAGGGCCAATTTTTCAGCATACAATTAAGCCACTTCTCGAAACAGTTAGAATGCATCCAATGTTAGTAACTGCATCTAGAGAGACTGAGTTAAATAACAGTAGGTGGAGTGGAGTAGAACCGCATGATGTTGTTGTTGAGATTGCAAAATTGTCCTTGGAATATTGTCAGGTGAGTGGAAACAATTGTCTTCTAAAATAATATTCAAATTACATGTCATGTTTTATTAGGAAAGTCCCGATTGCCTTGCTACAGCAGCTTTACGGTCACAGGATACATTTACTGTTGTTACACCTGTTCCAGTACAGTTGCAGGATTCTTTACGCAACACTCCTTTTCATCATTTACCAGGAGGGACATCGCCTTTTCATTCCCTGGCACATAGGGAAAAAATTGGTGAATTGCATAAATTCGATAGTATTTGGAGTCCAAGTATTGAGATTCTTTCAACACCACCTCCAACTGGAACAGTTCCTCATACACCAACACCCAGTTATGGTGTACCTCTTATGGCAAATACTATTGGCGCTGTGTTAGGAGCAACAGGTGCATCTCCGCCTGAGGCTGCTGTTGAAGCAACACCTGAAACAACACCACTGAAAGATATTAACCTCAAAAGAGCAGTAGCCACAAATTCACCGGCCGTTCGTGCTATTTTGACTACAAGTCAGCCATCATCACCAATGAGAAAAGAACAATCGCCTTTTAATTTCCCTGATATACAAAGTAAGGGATTTCCAGGACAAGCCACCGATCACCAGCAGACAATAACGAAAACATCTCAGAAACTATTGCAAATGATAAATGACAGGAATCAGTCTCAAATGTATTTATTAGGCCGTTCAAATTCTGCAGAAAGTGCAAAAGCTGGAAGCTCGACACCTCTAACTCTTCAAGATCTGCAACTTTCAAATGCTGGATATGCTTTCAAATCAGGGACTGTCCCATCCTTAGATTCTCCCACGTATCCTACAGAAAGTACTCAAGAGGATCAAGAAGTTACAGAGCTAACCAGTCAACAAATGGGACCTCACCATTCAGACACACTTCAAGATATTTCAAACGAATGTGATGACTGTGACGAGACTGAAAGGTCTCCTTGTTCTGCAGGAGGATTGCATGTACCCAACAATAGATCTATGCGCATTTTAGCACATGGTATTAGGCGGAATCGGATGGCTAGTTGCCAAAATGATACTAGCTGCTACTTAAGTTATGGCACTAGTCCCGCCGATGCAACGAGTGTAGAACATTTTGTATCTGCAGTAGCAAATGCTAAAATGAAACGCGCAAAATCTTGGCCTGTAATAGAAAGACGACCTTCCTTAGAAGAGATCAGTGTTGAAATGGAACCAACTGTTAGTAACCGACATCAAGAGCTTACACAACAAAATGGCGATTCTAGCAGCCCCTCCGGGGAAGATGCTATGTCAGCTGCGACTCATTTTAAACGATTGCAGCAAAAAAGGGATAAAAAATTAATCAAAATACAAAAGTTTGACCCCAAAAATTTTTCGTTCACAACAACCTGCGCCACTCAAACAATACAGCAATGGCCACAAATTTATGAGTACAATTTATTAGAATTGTTATCGGAAGATAATAAATTACGAAACGTTTCAGATACAAATACGTTGCAGCCATATGAAATTTTAGATCAGTGCATAGAACGCACGATTAAAAGGAAACAGTCACTAGATTCTAGAAACCGTGAAGAAGCGATGCGTGATCAAATTCATTTGCTTCATTTACAGCTGCAATATGAACGTTACAGGCGAGAAATTCATGCTGAACGAAATAGAAGATTGCTTGGCCGCAGCAGAGCAATAAGATCTTTAGAAATGGACAACGAGAGATTAAACCACCAATTGACAAAATTTAAGGATGATGTTCAAACTCTTACGTTGAAATCGAAGTTGTCTCGCAAAGAATTTAACGAAGAAAGGCAAGAGTTGTCCAAGGAATTAAATTCATGGAAATCAAAATATGAATCTGAAGTTGGGAAGAATAAAAAGCTTCGTTCTGAAATAGAAAATTTACAACGTCGCTTAAATGAAGAAACTAAAAATCGTACGGAAATTAATGATGAAATTGAGGCGCTGCGTGGAGATCTTTTTGATATGCGAAATGATATGCAACAAGCTCAGCTACAGGCTGAACTGGGTTGCCAATATAAACAAGAATTGGCGAAATTAGAAGCTGAATTTATGGTTATGGGAGAAATACAGGTCAAATGTCGTGATAAATTATCCGAAATTGATAATCTTAGAGCAAGAGATGATGAGCTGCATCAATTGCAGGAATCCTATAATGAAGAGGTTAAAGGTAAAATTTTATAAAATTTTGTAACAATTCCATTTTTAAGATTCCTTTTTGCTATAGAACTCAGGACTGCTCTTGATGAAAAAACTTGGCAATTAGACAGTGCTAAACATAGATTAACTGAGCTTCAAGCCCAGGTATCAAATAAAGAAATGATGTTCACTGATCAAAAACGATTGCTTAAATCAGTGAAGGATGAATATGAAGAACAGTTCCAAGTAAGTGTTGCTAGTGCTAGTATAATTGCGATCATTTAAATAATTTTTATTAGGCGTTAAATAAAAAATATAAAGCGCAAAAGGCTATAATTCTTCAAATGGAAGAGCACATTTTAGAACTTTCCAAAAATCAAATGGCTGTGAACTTAGCTACCTTTTCCCCAGAAACATCAGAAAAAGCAGGTATGTTTTCTTTAAAGTAAGTTATTGAAAAATTCGAGTTTGAGTTGTAAACCGCGAAAGTTGTTTACCAATAAATTTCAGATTCTTTCTCCTTTCACGTAGTTTTAGATTATGAAGCTCCCTTTCATAAACTAGTTTTGGCGGCATTCTCATATGCTTTAAATGTCGATTAAAACTGATTTTGTAATTTGTATGTATTTAGTATTTGCGCGATTTTATGATAAAATCTTCGTTTCACCACTAATGGCTGGATTTTCTTTTCATCCCCTTAACGACAAAAATTATTTAATTGTTGCATTCAGTATTTCTATCATTTAGCGTGAAATGATAAATAGGGCATTCCTTTCGCTCTCTCATATCTGAAGATGTCTTCTTATATAGCGTGTTTTCTACACATAATCCTCTCCTAGATAAGTTGCGAACGGTTGGGAAAGAACGCGTGACCTTAGTAGCGCGCCAAGATTTATAATTGCTTTCACCAGTTGGCGGGGGCTTAATAATCCAGAAATTTTCACGCGTTAACTCCACTGTGAAGCACATTTTCATGTGCATATTGCACGATTAACTTAACGTACTGTCCAGCTTAAGATAATAATACAGGAGAGGTGGCGCCGAAGCCCAATTCTGCTTCTGCTAAATGGCTACCGGCACGCAATAACGCATGTTCATCCAGAAAGGGGTTTAATTTTAAGATTTTAAAGGTTTATCCAACCGGGTTTCCTTGACCGAGGTCTGTAATCTCCTCTCCATAAGCTCGTGACTGGAGAGGAGATCCAGTACCTTTCAGCACGCTGGAGCTCGTTAGCGGAGAGATTCTTCATTGACGACTTCCGTTCCGTTCCAAGATGCGAGCAACCGACAATGATCGAAGAAGAAATACAAAAACGTCGACTACGGTGATGGACATGTTTGCCGAATGGATGATAACCGCTGGCCACGTAAACTTCTTTGACGAGACCGTCCGGCAGACTGGAGAATTCAGCGATTGTGTAGACTCAACGGCACCGGCAGCAGCGTATCCGTCGCGGGGACGTCCCGCTCGGACCCCAGCTAACGTATCAAAGAAGAAAAAGATATGAAATGTAGTACCAATCTGTCGAAACCACATGATAAGCAAGCGCAAAACCCTCATGTATCAGTAACATTCTTCAATGGTGAAAATAGCAACATACTTGTCTTTCTTATTAACCCAATGAATTTTCCAAACCAAATGGGGCTATAAGATATTGTATGTTCCCGTAATAAACAAAATCGAATATAGGTGTAGTCTTAGAGTTTCGCTGGACTCAACACAAGGCAGTACATTTGCTCCTTATGGGAAATTGCATTAAGTCCTAAATGTCCTATTGGTTTATGAGAGCGCATCGAGATAAATGAGAAAATGAATGCGTGATTGTAAATATGTAGTGGAGAGACATGAGTTTCTTCTTTCTTACTTCTTTTGGTGTAGTACAGTTGGGGCATACTGGAGAAACATTCTTACTTAATTTGCGGTAGCAAAATTTCCAACTTGAAATGAGTCGAGTTTAGATTGTAAAATATAAATATACATTGTGGAGGTTTAGGTTTCTTCTTACGTACTCTGAGGCAGTGGAATGCATATTATTTTCAAACTCGTAAAACAGCTCTTCATTTGTATTTATTTTCTTTCTTCAATTTGCTTGTTTTTGTCATCTTGGTATTTCAATGGCCCCTAGCCTCAAAAAAGAGGCACCTCTTACAAACTCATTTTATGATCGTGTCCTACCCAATACTAGTGTGTCTGCCTGATAATAACAAAAGTGTTATTATTTATTCTATATCGTAAGCTTAGAAAAACTTTACAAAATGTTTTGTGTGATGTTGAGTTTATTTAATAATATAATCTAGAATAGCTACAATTCTTATTGAAGACGTTTCTGGCTCAAAACTGATGCGTTATGTGTTCCAAGGACACATTGCATGAAGTGTGAATGGGTTAAATGAGATTAAACAGAGCAGTAATATCTATAATAATTAAATGTATTTTTAATTGAATTTAGATATGGCGAGTTCTGTGGATTACAATTCACCACTATCAACATCATTAGCTTCCAGTGATGGTTTATCAGCAAGCTTACGTTCTGTTCCAGAACTGCGCAATCTGCAGGCACTAGTACAACCAAATACTGCCAGCGGCCACACAACGACACCAACAGCACCGGGAACAACCTCAATTACCTTGCAACAAGCAACGATAACAACCGCTACATCATCATCAACAGTTAAGAGAGTATCTAGCAGCCAGCATCATTATGTTCAGCAAACTAAAACCGCTGGAGGTCATACTACCATACGAACATCTTTAGGATCAACATCATCAATAAAATCATCAGCCGCTTCAACATCATCCACTCAGAGTGGTACAAGGCAACCAGGAACTTCACTTGATATCCCTGTACCAGGACCAAATCAGCAGCACTCTAATGTACGGCATCATTACTCCACTCATCATAGATAAAAAATGTTACAATTTATACTATTACCTACTAAAAGTAAAAAAAGAAGAAAAGAAACGATTGTAAGGGGGGCGGATCAAACTAAAAGGCAAAGAAGCTCCCCCTTTTACCTATTAGTCTTTGAATTGTTTATAAAAAAAAAGAAACTCTTTATTTTCTCGTTAATTCTGTTAATAAAAAAAATTCTCTTGTTTATGTCAAAAAAATTTTAATTTCTTGTTGGGCCTTATAAAAATTTTAATTTTTTTTTTAATAAAAGAAAAGAAAAAGTTACAAGTACATAAAAATACCCACGAAAAATATATTTGAAAATAAATTACATTAATAAAAATAATTCACACAGTGATTTTATATTGTTTTCATTTTGTTTGTTGAAAGTTTTATAAAAAGATCTCGGAGATTATAATTTTCTTACATTTGTTTTTAGATATTAAATAAACAAATTGGGAAGTTGATGATATCAAACAGGTAGTTGTGTTTAGTTAACATTAAATTACTGTAGCTTATTTTGTTAGTGTCATGTGTGATAACTATGATTGCCGTAATGAAAAAAAAATGTTCGCAGGACCATTGGTGCAATAAATGAAGAGAATGTCTTGTCTACAAAAGAAGGTGCCAGCATGAGTTGAAGCAAATATGCAAAGAACCTGACATAACCAAAAAGGGTAAATAAAAACTGTTTACATTCATTTATAAAGAAATCACAAAACAAAATAGATATACTGAAGTTAAGTTAAATTTTTTGATTTTTCAGTATAAAAATAACGACAAGAAAGCAGTTCGTGGAATTTATGCTACAAAATTCCTCAATAGCCAAGAAGCTGAAATTGGTTGTGTGACCTTTTTTTGAATTTTTATTTATTTAAATTTTACTTACATTTAATTTTTGTTTAGAGCTTCCTTTCTGGCCGTTCAATTAAGGTAGTATTGGACAGCGTCGAATCCAACCCCACGCCATTTCAGCCGGTGTTCTCCTCCAACCCACTTTACTGCTTTACTGATGACGGTTGTTTGGTTACTCTTACTTCCTCGACAATATAAGATAAGCACGTGCCAGATCTTGTCTATACCACCGTGTACTGATCTCCATTTCAATCAACCGGGATATCAAATCGATTCTTGATTGGAGCCGCGTGAATCGTGTTGAATTGAACGCCACCAAAACGAAGTACTGCCTCATCTCCACCAAAGCTAACTTAGATATTCCTCCTATCTCAGTGGGAGAAGACAATATGGGCTTTTTCGTAAACGCATACGTATGCTTTGCAACGAGGCAACAAGTTCGTAAACGCAGATGATCCAAAGTCATTCGTTCGGAAACGTTCAAAATTCAAGTTTACTGCGCAACTGCCAAAGCAGCAACAGCGTAGGCATTTTCGAATGTATGCTATTGAGTTGTGGGTCAAGTTTTCCTTATTAAATACAAATATTGGCTTTAATAGGTGTTTATAATGTTTATTTTTTAGTATTTTCCGTTTTTTTTTTTTAAATATTTTAATATTAACAGGGTTTTTATATGATTTTACGCCGTTTTACTCCTTTTCCCACCTTCTTCTATCGTTGCATGTACTTAAAGAAAAATTACACAAAACCTTTTTATTCATTTTTACTCCTATTAAAAAGTTTTCGTTTATGAATGCATTTATGTACACGTATACGTATGCGAAAGAAACTTTGCGCGGCTTTGTTGCCGATGGGTGTTGCTCTGTTGCTATGACGTTTACGAAAAGGCCCTAAAGCGGCTGACTCAAATCTTAACATCTTGGGGGTAACTTTAACGGATGATCTGCGATGGAATGATCACATATTTTAAATCGCCAAACAAGCCCCCTCAATGCCTTGGTTTTTTCAAGAGACACAAGTTTCTCCTCCAGATAGCCGCCCTGACTATAATCTACAAATCCTGCATTCGGCCCCGCCTTGAATACAATTCGTATATCTGGACAGGCGCTCCAAAAACCACCCTGGCTTACCTCCACAAGGTGCAAAATCGTGCCATCAATACTAGTATTACATCTAGGATTTCGCTTCGTTTGTCATGCTATTTAGAGTTGAAGCTGTTCGATTCAGTTACCGTTTAAGTGGTACAAATAGGGTTTTGTCAGGGTTAATGCTTAGTTCCTTATTGATGCACCATTTGTGACTCAGAGTGAGGGCAGTTTGCATTAAGTCTGTTCGTGCTTACCCTGAGTCGTTAATGCGAAGTATAGCCTTAAGCGTTTAATCCTGAAGAGTTTTATTTCTCTAGAAATTCATCAATCACTATTGATTGTAAGTGTGGGGACAGGAACTGGAGCCACAACCCATTTTGGCAAGTGTACATGGAATCGATTCTTGCTCAACTTCTTTCGTTTTGCCGCTATTCCATGGAGAGGTTTCCTCAGTGTTCCTGATAAGTTTGCGTGATGGTCTCAGTAGATTTGCCCACCTTATAGGCTTAGGCATTACCCGTACGCCAAACCTTGCTGTCTATTTTATCGTGAACTTTCCTAAATTGATTAAACAAGGAACAAAACAATGTATGTTCTGTTTAAGGGCAGCGCGGTTAGTCTAATCCTTTGGCAATAGTGTAAGTTATTCATTAAAGTATGAGCTTTATATAAATATGAAATATTGTACCATTAATCGATGTCTTTTCTCTTCTTTTATAAATTAAAACAATTATATTTGGTGTCTCAGTGAATAATTTTTTTTTTATTTTTTTTTTCTCATTTTTTTTTTATTAATACAATAATTCATGACTAGAAAATAAGTTTTAATTCCTAATAATCTTCAAAACATTTGTCCAATTACACGCAATTTTATGTTTTTAAATTTTCTTTAACTAAATTTACAAAGTGCATCCAGCTGCTTATCAAAATTCTCGTTAAAAAAGAATAGATCCAGCCTGACTAACTTAAATAGTAACAAAAAATTCTAAATTAATTTTACTTTTGAAATAATCATATTTATAAATTATAAATAAATAAATAAATTGCTTGCACTGATCTTTACCATCTAAATTTTTAGTAAAAACTGTTTTTCCTATCCTTTGCAGCAAATTATATCAGTGTCTTATCGTGAAGACAGTGAAAAGCGAAAAACTCTTTTCCAATCCGTTTAATTGTTTATTTACATTTTTTTTACCTACTCAATATTTTGTGACAAAGGTTTTGAAGGTTACTATTCCCATGTAGTGTGATTTTTATTTTTGCTTTATTTAAAAAAACATAATTTTTATATTTTAATATAATTTGTTTTGTTTTTACTTTGTCAAAGACACTAAATATTTTATAATTTGTACCTGATGGAAAATTTGGTGATTGCCTGAGATTTAAAAGGAATCTTTCGTTGCTTTATTTAAATTATAATAAAATTTATTTTTTATTTGCTAAAACATTTTTGTTTAAATTTTATAATTGTTACAATAACTTCTGGTTTTTTGTAGTTGATATTAAAATTTTTGAAATATCAAGGTATAGTTTAACCATTTAATATTTTTCAGAATAGCTACAACACATAAATCCTTAAAGGATCTTACTTTTGTCTTTGAATTTTGTGCTATCATAAAGGCACTTTTTGATTAAACTAACTAACAATAAATTACAATACTGTCAAGTCAAGTTGTTCTTGAGATTAATTCAGTCAAAAATTTTGTCGGATTTTATATTTGAAAAAATGAACCCAATCTGCCAGAGCTCGATCATTGATGTCCTAAGAGGTTACTTAACAAAATCCCCTTTCCAACCTAAGAGGAGACCGAAGATATACTAGGTATGGCGCAAACGACATCAGTTTATATTCAACACTTAGGATACTTAAACATGTACACTCTATAGCTGGCTCATAAATATTCTCAAAGTAATTTGGCTACAAGAAGTTGTTTGTGATCGCCTAATTTGGAACCCATAATTAAGAATATAGAATAAGAAATGTCCTCTATCTGCTGAACACGGTAGTGATCACCGATTCTAAAATATGCTGTCGACAAGTTACTCAAGCCCAGCATAGGCCATTCACTAGATCTATCACATTTTTACATTCTCCGAACCTTACAGAATTTTATAAATGGCTAGTCATTAACATTTCTAAAAAATAGTCAAAGCTTTCCGAGCTATTATTATTTATCGCGCATTAGTTATTAAGTCTTGATTCAACTCAGTAGTGTCATATTTTGATACTTCTAAAAAAATGATGAGTTTTCTGTAAGAAGAATAACTCGTAGTTGGGAACAGAATTAGATTAGACTAGTACTAAAAGCAATCACAAGTATGTGGTGAGTGTTAACTTGAGACAATTTGGTATTCTAATTTGGCAATCACAATTTTGACAAAATTATCAAAATTTTGACTGTATAAATAACAGATCACAAGAGTATAAAGACCAAGTTTCGAGCAAATTTTTCATAACATTTTCACACAGACACCCAGAGAGTGTCGTTGAGAGGTACTTGGACCTTCACACTCACTCTGCCTCCATCCAGCCAGGGGGTTAAATGGTGGTACCGGCCTCAGGGACCAAAGATATACCTCCTTAGTAACGTTAATTGCGATCTAAGGTCTACACGATCTATGATTTTCCGATATGCTACCGAATTCTACCTCAACCTCCACGAAGATGTAGACTTTACATCGGGTGACTCCTGGATACTCTTGTCTATACGAGAGTAACAGACTGAGGAGGGTGAAAGGTGAGTGTTTCGAGCCTCAAAACGAAGCAAATACCGGACTGGTCTTTCAGGTTGGGGGTTGGGCGGCAGGCTGTTAAAAATCCACCCATCACGAATCCTCAAGGCAGGCCTCGGACAGGACGGACTCAACGGCAACGACTCTGGCAACGGAATATGGAATCACTCACTCTGCCTCACTACATCAATATTTCCTGGTGTATGTTGGCTGCGTTGTCGCCCAGAGATGAATTTTTTGTGATTTTTCTTGTGACTTAGAATACCAAAATTGCTGATAATCACAAAAATAGTCACAAAGTATCAATAACAAGCACGAGTATCAAAAGCTTATGACTTATGAGTGGTAATAATTTAGAATAGCAGCGGTTCGTTTAAGTACCAAAACAACCATTTTCGCTATTTTTGTGAATAAATTATCGAAATTTACATGGAGTGAAATAAATTGGTAAAAAATTGTATTTTTGCTGGTGATACGATGCCAGACTCGAAACATATTGCAACTTGCACTGACTTCATATATATTTTTTACTAGGAAAAAAATTATCGGTTTGGAATTCACTATTTTGAATTTCCCTGCATTTTTACCTTTTTAGTGTAAAATATACAGAAAAACGTTACGGTGCGTTACAGGCAGGGGGGAGGTTCAAAAATTGCGTTACGTACTTGAAAGCCCCATACACCTTGACTCCAAAGGTAAAACACTCGATTTAGAAAAAAAAAATTTCAGGCATTGCGGGAAAATTTTCAGTGAAATATAGAATTCAGTAGAAATTGACAAGTATCCAACTGCAGCAAGATACAGAAGATTCAGAAATTAATACTGCAGAAATCGTCAAGAAAGATTTGACATGGGTATTAAAGCACGTTAGAACGAGCCAATATTTTAATCAGATAACGAAAAGTGATTTGAAGTGTTGCTTGAGACCAAGAAGCTCAATTTTCAACATTTTGCCAGAAAGATTCTTGCCTCCTCCCATCCTAATTGAAGAAACTGATTTTGGACTGAAAATGCTAGCAGTGAAAATGCTAAATTTCCATCTCTATTCATATCAAAAAGTTTGAATTTGCAAGACATCAGCCGAAAACTTTCTTATTTCATGCGATTCATTCAAGAATGGCTGTTTTTAATGTACCGTACCCTACAGTTCTACAGGGATTTATACACAGAGAAACGTAGGATCCGATGATAGTTCAGATGATTGAAAGTATGTTACATACAAAAAGTATGTTACAGTAAATGTCAATTTTATAATTAAGTTTATATTTGAATTTTAAATAAAAAATTAAGGTTATATTTCTAAAAGCCTTTAAAATACATTAGCTCTATTCCAGAACTCGAATGTGGGATCCCTCCGGGAGTTACCCGAACTAGCCCAATTTGTGTTTCTTTCCTTTCTCATGCAAGAAAAAGCGGGGAAATTCATGACATTTATGTTATCTTGTTTTTGATTTGCAAGAAATTGCCCAAAAATCGTTTCTTTACATTATGGATTTTTGACAAAATTATCCCCACTATTCAAGTAAGTTTTTGCAAAAGTACTGGAACAAACCTATTATGTACAAGTTCTACGTTGGTGGTAAAACTTCTCTTACCTCGACTTACGTCGTTTCGATTAACGTCGTGTTTTCTTGGAACGCTTTCCGACATAAATC
The DNA here is from genome assembly GCA_949987705.1 of Thereva unica. Taxonomy (NCBI): domain Eukaryota; kingdom Metazoa; phylum Arthropoda; class Insecta; order Diptera; family Therevidae; genus Thereva; species Thereva unica. Next base: position 125,838,893 of record OX465283.1, on the reverse strand, counting down.
GGGGTATTCCTGTATTGTAGACTTGTAATTCTACAGCAAAACGGAGAAAACCGTTCCCTAGAAAGGTAAATCCGATCTATTATTTCTATATAGAAAGATTTATGGCGACCACAGTATAAAAAATCTCGAATAACTAAAAAAAATTGTAATTTCATCGTGATCGTGAAATTGGAACAGATGCGTTTTTAACACCCTATCTATTTATCAGATCTAGGTTACACGGTACACTAGCTACTTGAGAAAATTAAAATTTTCTGAATCGCTTTAAGTTAATTGAACCTACCGTACAGGGAATAAACGAAAGAAACTTTATATCCATGAAGAAATTTCGAAGCTGGGCGAATATTGTTGTAAGTTAAACTTTAAAATGATTATGTCGAAAAATAAAGTATATTGTTACGAGACTCTTTAATACACTGCTGGTCATTTGAATAGGAACAGTCGATTCAGAAATTATTTTACTTATTATCTTTCGTTTTCGACTTCGGATCATAAAACGTAATATCCGAAACGAAAGTGTATACGATTACGCATACATTCATGGGTTATAAGTAAGCGCTGTTACCGTTATTTTCCACTAGCTTTGTTTAGAATAAATGGCAATTTTTAGCGGTTAAATAAGGTCAATTCATTTTAGAGTTTATTTAAAGGGTTTTGGAAGGATAATTCTTTTTCTTTTTTTTTTAATTTGTGATAAAATGGGTAGAAGAAAACACTAAATGTTACTGAAAAAGCAAAAATCGATGCTTTTAAAGAAGATGGTCACAGTATTCTAATAATATCCGGAAATCCTTAAAATACGTCGATAACTACGGAAAAAATATGAGAGGAGCTTCGAGCAACCCCTAATTCAACACAATCGCCGGCTAAAATCAAGGACAAGATAGTAGTTAATGCTAGTTTATCGACAGTGAAACGTATTATTAAAAGTGCTACAAAATATAAAGAAAAACCCACCGTTAAATGCGGAACATAAATTGAAACGCTTGCAATTTGAACGTGAACACATTGCATGAAAAAAAGAATGGCACCAAGCCGTTTTCTCCGACGAAAAAAAATTAACATGACGGGTACGACCATGACGGGTCCATGATCTGCCCAAGAAAGAAAAATTCTTAACACGAGATCACAACAAGAAAGGCGGCGCAATGGTCTGGGGAGCTATTTCCTACTATGGTGGGACCGCTAAATTTTCAAAACACTAAAATGACAGCCAAATCGCACCAGACAATATTAGAAACAGCTTCTCCGCAATGTCTCATGAGATGGACGTACCAACAAGGCAACGCTCCCATACATACAGCACGAATCATTAAAACCTGGATTAGAGACCAAAAAGTTGACTTAATGTCATGGCCCCCCTCCTCACTGGATCTAAACATCATGGGGAACTTTGAGGTTGGTTAACGCGAAAAGTCTACGAAAATGGCAGACGATTAGAAAACAAAAAACAACTAATCAACAACATCAAAATTGCTTGCGATGAAATTTCCTTAAATTATCTTAAATCATGATATGGTTCATTGTGAGACAGGATGAAGTTATTTATTTTGAACAAAAGAAGACGTACGCATTATTAGAAAGTTAAAAAATACTGTTGTTGATAAATTTCGAAATTTTAATTATGAACTTCACAAATGTTCATATTATATTGACCTAATTTAACAGCTAGAAATTGTCATTGCATCGAAAAAACAAAGCAGGTGAAAAATAACGGTACATTACCAGCACTCACTTATAATACACGGATGTCTGCGTAATCGTATACTCTTTCGTTTCGGATATTAAGTTTTATGAACCGAAGTCGAAAACGAAAGAAATTAAGTAAAATAATTTTTGAACCGACTGTCCCAATTCAATTCAGTGTATATGTTGCCATATAAAACTTTCGCTCATTCATGCATAATGAAATAAGGAAGTACTTTGCGAATCCCCTTGTGCACCGCTGTGGTACTCTTCAATGCTTTAGTTGGTTTCAATAAATGTAATACATTGCGCCTTTACTGTTAAGACCTAACTAAATCTTGTAATTGGTTTGTTTCTTTTTATAGTAATTGAGTTGTACAAACTAAACTCAAAACTATTTGTCAACAACCACCAATATTAAGAAAATTCTAATAATCAACAAAAACCAAAACAATCCAACAATTGTAAAATTAATTCAGTTTTAGAAATTCGTGAGAGATCTTTACCAGCAATGAAGATATCCAATTTTTATCTCAAGCAAACATATTTTTTCTATTTTTAAAAAAATTTCGATATTCTCTTTAAAGATTTCAAAAATAAAATAAATTCAAAATAAAATATTAAAAATGTTTATAAATATTTTATCTTAAAAGCAATTTAAAATATCAAAAAATGGCAGTGATACTTTAAAAGCGCTTTCAACGATTCTGCCTACCTTTGAACATTCTACATTGAATTTTTTTTAATAAGTGAAAACTCTATTCTAGAACTTTTTTTTTAAATTTCTCTTTCCCCATTTCTAATTTTCAAATTTAAACTGCTTGTAGCACATTAAACTCGAGTTTTTTTTGCTTTATATTTGCCTAGAATTTGAACTGTTTTTGTTTTCTAGTATTCCCCTTATTTTATTTCCTTGGGCTTATACTGTGGTCATAATCATGGCAAGATGATGGTGGTAGACTCATTGACACCGCTGTGTCCAATCTAAAATTTATTCGTAGTTAAAATTAATTTGTTTTAAAATAACAGTTTTATAGCTTACCTTCTACTTTCATTTTCTAGAAGAGAAGAATCCAATGGATCTTGAGACACGTGTCTTAAAGAGTCCCCAAGCGTATTTCTCAAGTGCTGCATCTCCCGATTTGCACGAGAACTACGCAGAATATATTGTTGTCGTCGTTTAGCCTCTTGTGCTAACTGCTCTCTTAGCATTGATATCTGCAATATTTTGAACATTAATTACTATAATTAAATAAACGAAACTTTGAACCTGATTTTCAAGTCTCAAGACCTGCTGCCGATGAGCTTGTTCTCGGGCATCAAGTAACTTTTCTGCCTGATGCTGGGCACTTCGATAACGCTCCGAGTCTCCTGGAAGGCATTTTGAACTTTCCAATAAACGTGCTTTAGCTCTTGCCAATTCGGCTTCTTTTTCAGCTAGCAAGGTCTCTAGACGTCTGACTTTCATTCTCAAATCTCGGTTTTCCTGTTCAATCATAGCATGATCCAAGCCGCAGCTAAGAACACGTCCGTTTCTTGACATATAGCTTTCGGTTTCAAGGCGATTAGAGTCCATTTCACCATCGCCATATCCTTTTTCAGATCTATCAAACTGAACCCTGCCAGAGAATTTGCTATGACGATCGTTTTCGAGCTGCTTCACTTTGTCCTTCAAAGCTTCAAGTTTTCCTTTTAATTCAGATTTCTCTCGTTGTGCATTCATCAATTGACGAGACAAATCGCCTCCCTCCTGGCCTTGATCACCTGCTCCCGGTTGATCGGCATTTTCTTGATTCCACTTAGCAATACGAAGTTGCGATTCAAGTGCAGATCTTTGAACTTCCAAATCAGCAACTTGCTCTTGAAGCCTTTGCACAGAATCTTGTTGCGCTTGTTGATTGCGTCTCAATTCATTGTTGTTATTTTGTGCAGCATCAAGGCGTTCTGCTAAGATTCGTTTTTCGTTGTCCAAAGCTTGCAATTGTTTTTGCAACTGTTTCAATTTATCTTGTCCGGCTTGCACGCAATGTCCTTGTTCAGATTTTTCTTTATTAAGTGTATTAATTTCGCCTCTAAGTTCTGTTTCAGTCAGCGCAGCTTTTTGTAGACGATCTTTCAGTTGGTCTACCGTTGTTTTTAATGACATGCAACGATCTTCCAATTGTGCTGCAGCTCTCGTTTGATTGTCGAGACGTTCTTGAAGAGCTCGTATTGTGCAATCTTTCTCTTGGAGGGCCATTTGTAAACGTGTTATATCACCTTCAAGAGCGACTCTTTGTAGATCTAATTTGGAAGCTCGACCTTCAACTCTTGCTAGCTCTTCTTGCAGTTGTCGCTTTTCTGCTTCTAATCGAGCCCCATGCTGACGGCATTTTTCTAGACGGTCCTAGAAAGATATATAAATATCAAAGTTCTGGTCGGCTTTTTCTAATATTTTTTAAGTAATGTTATATTAAAATGATAATATAAGAGTTATCCTTTGGTTATTAACGATATTGAGAATTAAGATGTAATATGTATTTTTTCATTCTCAAAAGGGTTTAGCTTCAATGTAAAATAAACAACGCTTAAAGCTACTTATCCCCTTATAATCTGCCCAGCTTCCGCCTAGAACAGTTACTCCCATTACTCTTTATCTGTTCTGTATCTATACCTAATTATCTTAACTATCTTATGTTCTGGTTTTTACAAGGCAAATACCCAACCATTTTATATACCCTGGAAAAATCTTAAATATTTCCTTCCTAGACCCAGGACCACCCAATTACCTCTTTAACCAATTTGTTAATTGAAAGCCAATGAATACCTCTGGGACGATACTTTTGAATAAGAGGATTGTCTCCGTCTAAGATGGCATCGAATGGTCTCTGTCTATGATGGCGTCGAATCGGCTTGATTATACAAGGTGGAAAGTTAATCTACAATATATGGTTGTCTACTATAAGAAAAGACATGATAGATCGTAAAATTTAAAGGAGCGAGATGGCAGACGTGAAGATATAGATGAGATAAAAACAGTGATATATTCTGTTTCAACTCAGTCATAAACGGCGGTCGAGTTGCAACTGGGTCTACTCAACTCAACACTACTACCTTGGTCGAGTTGATATTACCTCTCATAAACGCGAGTTTGAGTTGTAATTGGGTTGAAGTGACATTTGTTTGATTTGTTTACTATCCGTGAAGTCTACCTTCTATATAAATATATATAAAATTTCGTTCCAATTACCTTCCATGTTTAAAAAATTAATGGTCTTGGATGTGAAGTATCACGTCCGTATTTTAACGTGACAACGTCTATTAATTTGAACGTGACAACGTCTGTTATTACGTTTTGTATTATTTTCTCAATTAATAAATTATATATTTCGAAGCAAATTTTTTTTTGTGTGCGGGACATTTTCACACGCGCGTCCTATCTTAAACCGATTTAATAGACGTTGTCACGTCAATAAGGTGAATGAATGTATTTTTCCCGTGTAGAGGATAAATTAACGAAAATTTTGAGCCATTAACCACCCCCTAACATGTATGGGGCGGAGATATGATTTTTTTTCAACCTAGATAACTTTTCAACCTAGCTATAAACGGAGTAATTGATTTGAACCTTGGAGGATACCGGCGAGATGGTGTGGTATTTAGATTCGGCACCATCCAATAGTATCTTGATTGAACTGCCAGAAAATCTCTCAATCTGATTTGATTTGATATCTATTAATTTGATATCTATATCAACAGGGCAGACTCTATTGAAAGCCTTGCAAATCTAAAACAACAAAACCAGTTTCAAGAACACGATATGCACATTGTTTCAGGTGTACTGATAGGCACGCAAGACCCTCACCAGTATAGATTTTTTATCTGGAACGAAAGCACACCCTAGCAACTGTCTTCCAAGCAGACGTGTACGCTATATTGTTATACACTCGTGATAACTTAAGAAGGGCTTACCAAAATAAACGGTTTTTTTCTTCTCTGATAGCCAAGCGGTAATTAGGGCACTATGATCCTCTAGGACAGTGGTTCCCAAACTTCATTTCATACGGAACCTTTCTACAATGTATAAAATTTGGCGGAACCCAACAATGAAAAAATAAAGGTATATATTTATCCTTTAATATATCTTAAAACGTTTTTATTAGCTCGCTTTCTTGTTCGTCTGTTTGTCCCATACATATCTTGCAATCGATTTTTTGAAAACTTCCGGTTACCCGATCACCCTGAAATTTTGCACACAACTTCAGCTCCGATGACAATGCAATATGGTTTACTCATTTTACCATTAGATCCATGGCGGCCGTCTCAAGAAGACGGATTACTGTTTTCTTCACGGAACAAATTTTGCAATCAAGTTTTCAAATACTTCCGGATACCCTATCATGCTGAAATTTTGCATACAGCTTTAGCTCCGATGACAATGCAATATACCTTTAGATCCATGGCGGCAGTCTCAGGAGGGCGGATTGAAATATTCTTCACAACCCCTTCGACATGGGTATCAAATGAAAGAGTATGATAAGTAGAACACCATAAGCAACATAGTATACTCAATATATCGTTTGATCCATGGCGCCCATCTCAAAAGGGCGGATTACCATTTTCTTCACAACCAGCGTGACGTTGACCAAATTTCAAGGAAGAAGGGCCACTCGCACTTACTGATTAGCAAGAACGCGTTAAACGGCCGGCGCAGCGCCAGTGAGTCTGCGAATGTATTTGCGCTTCGGCGCTGGGGACACGGAACCCTAAAATTTTTTCGTGGAACCCTAAGGTTCCGCGGAACCCACTTTGGGAATCACTGCTCTAGGAACTCCGCTGTCGTCTGGTCCTAAGTCCGGGGTGTGAAAGGAGGAGGGTGGCCGACCTACCGAATTGACCAGAATCGGGAAATCGAAGAAACTAGGCAAGAAACCGGATTTCTTAAAAAGGCCCGACAGTAGCGTATCCGTTGCGAGAACGTTCCGCTCGGCCTGCCAGCTAACGGATCAAAGTGCTCTTGGTGAACAAGTTATCCTTGTCTGGGTCCCGGGTCATCGGGGCTTCAAAGGCAATTAAAAAGCGGATGCTCTAGCTAATCAGGGCTCTGACATTGCATTCATCGGTACCAGCTTGCTGCAAAGGGCCCTAGCCGATCGGACTTTGATGAAACATACTGAACGCTGTATTTTCGCGCCTGCACTGGCGTGGTTCCTTCCTGAGTCGTCTCCCAACACTGGTAAGGAATTGTTAGGGCGCAGTTGATGTCAGGACACTTGCTGGCTTGATTACCGGACACCGCGCCCTAAATTACCACTTATGAAGGATAGGAAAGGCGGAGGATCCCACCTAGAGGGGAAAGAGTTTGTTCTCCACGTCCTCTGTAAATGCCCCGTCAATGTAGAATAAAATCAGCGGCAAATTGTGGTATTTAAATAGAAAATAACGCAGAAAAATTGAGATCGAAGCTTACACCGAGCTGTAAAACCGCAATGATGTTGAAAGCAAAGTATGGATAAGGACTGTCGCTAATTTGATGATGGCCCCATTACCATATACATAGTCACGTCACTTATCGGAAAATATGACAACCCAGTTGTCAGTTTTCAGTAGCATTCTCGAAGTCATTTATAGTGACAATTTTCGCTTATTGTCATGGATAGGATACTTATATTTTCGAGTTAAAACAAGCAGAAAACAATTTGATTATTTTGTTGCTTTCATGAAGAAAAGCCAGGTGATTGCGAAAGGCAAGGGCGTTTCCAGCCAACTAGCTTAGGGGGGTAATTAAAAAAAAAGAAAAAACTGAAATATTTTTTTTATTCCATAAATACAAAACAATCGACATCAAAAAATATAATTTGTATAAAAAGGAATTTATATAATAATAAAATAAAATTCTATTCATCCTTACTCCATCATCCATCCATCATCCACTACGATACAGGGTGTTTACGAAAGAAAAAAATGTATTTTTTTAATATTTACTTAAAGTTGAATAACTTCTAGACGAATTATTGTAGAGCAATGTAATTAGGTTCATCTTTTAGGTAAATGTGTATTATTTTATATGATAATTAGAACAGAAACTTGAGTGACTCCGTTTACACGATATGGAATTAAAAAGTGGGATCTAAATCCCAATATTCTTCGTTTTTCCAGAAAAATTCCAATATTTTAGCAGTTTATTTTGAACCTACATATCTTGTAGATATTAAAAAAAATACATTTTTTCTTTGGTAAACACCCTGTACCGTAGTGGATAGTGGGGATAGCCCCCTCTCTAGAACTATTTGTCTCTTAAAAACCATCCTGGAATCACCCCTGAAAATATTAGCCATGTAGTGCAACAGAGGATTTATTGAACGTCTGATGACCTATACAAGTTGAGAATTAGGGGATGAGTATTTTAAATCTTTAAAATGGCGATATCTCATGAACAGCGATTCGTACGGGAAAATGTATGATATCATTTTTTGTAGATAATCGCATGATCTACAAACTTTGTAAACAATATTTTAGGATAGGACTTTCCCTTTAAGAGATATTAGCCAAAAACGAAATTTTCTGTTTTTAGGGTGTTGTTGTGTGTACGCTACCCCTAGTACAACCGATTTTCCGAAACTTTTTTTTAACATATTCCTCTCACGAAAAACTATATTTTTAGAAAAAGTTTCGTGAGCTAACATTTAGTCTGACTCTGTCGACTGAACTATAATGAAATAACAAAAATATCGTTTTGTTAAATGAATATTTACAGCGTTCTGGCGGCACTTTGGTGACGGGGAAATGTTCTGGCAATAATTTTTATAAATAGAGAATACAATCAAAAATAATCTCCTGAAAATTCATGACTAATACTATATCAAAATTGAATTTTATTTCCTACCCCCTTTGTAATTTTAGGGTATAGAATTTTTCAAACTCTTTGACACAAAAAATTTGAGCAGTTCTGCGCACCTCGTTGCCAAATTTTATAAATACTGTTCTATCATTTCCCCTCTTTTTAGTTAAAACGGCAACAAACACTGAAAAAACTCAACAAAATAATTTGGGAAGGGATGCGCGCATGCCGAATGAATAAAGTTAATTTATCTTTCTATGTGTTGAGCAGAGCTTTTAAATACATGTAAAGCCCCTGCTCAACAAAGGCAGTTTATTCAACATAATAAGCATAATTTTACTTTAATTATGTGAAATATTTCTCATTTCTAAATTTAAAATAATTTCAAAAAAATGCTGAAAAAAATTCCTTTGAATAAATGAGCGTTTTCATTCATAAACCGACAGTTCCCCGCAGTCGCAAGCAACACAACCTCCCCAGGCAGAAGCGCGTATGCGACTGGCAGGAAATGTCAACAATCTAGTAATCAAAGTGATAAAAACAGAAATTTCGTATTTTTTTGGTAGAAATTACTACAAATTATTTCTGTAGCATATGTGTAAAATATAATAACCTTAAAATAAAAAAAATATATAAAAACGGGTGTTTTTCAGTCATAATTTGTAAATTTTTTAAATAATCATTGAAGTCCCAGAAAGATACACCTCCCGGCAGCAATACGCAGTCGCGACTGATTACATGGCAACAAGTGATTTGATAGGAGGAGTTAACTGAAGCTTTTGTCTGAACTTTTAAACATTTTTAAGAGCTTAGCTGAGGAACATGCGCGGGATGTCACGAGGTTTGAAAACAACTATACTACATTCCGGCCACTGGGGGTTGCCAGAACTAGCTCTTATTGTTCAGCAGGTGTATAAGATTCAGTGTGGAAATTTTCATGACTAATGAAAAGACAACCCAAAATACGTCGCTGGCTCTTGGTCTATGCGATTCGCGCTCTCTTAATGTAACACGATGTAACGATTAAAGGCCCCATACACGGTCAAATTGGCTGTACAACCAGATTTTCATCAAACCTATAAGCGCAATGTATTTTGATCGGCCGACCGGCCCACAATCGATAGTTTTGGTTGTACAACCGCACTTCGCTGTACAACCAATTGGACCGTGTATGGGGGCCTTAACAATTGCTGCGTTTTTTAATCTGTTCTCTTCTTTCCTGGAACAGCTTCCATACAAATTCTTGTCCCCGACAATTACTGAGAACCGTATCCAGGCCAAAGAGAAATTAAATTTAAATGAAATTTCCCTTTTCCCTTATACGTTTTTTAAATTGGCAGTTTACAAATAAAATAAATTCTTTGTTTACTGAATAAAAAACGCAAAAAATTGATAGATTTTTATAAAATAGTAAAAGAAATTAAAAAGTCCACAGCCGTAATTTATGCAAATGAAAATTAAAATGTTCCTTGCGTTTTTTTAATGTTCCAGGACAGAACAGGTTTAAAAAACACACCTAATATCAAAGAGACTAATAGTATCAACGTATGTCGCGTATATTTAGAAAAAGGAACCCGTGCAAAGGAAGAAGTTCATCACTTCTCTTTCGACGCTTGAGCAGTTAACTTCGGTTTGTTTACATAGCGTGCTATATTAGCTTAAGTCACGGGTATCGCTCCCTTCCACGACTCTCCAGGAGAAAAAATTCACAGTCATAGATCGCCGACTAGATTCACCATACACTTAACTTGTTTGTTTGTAATATTGGTAATTTGTAAGAATAAAAATAAATATGGGAACGCAAATCTTAGGAGGGTTGGGGGGGGGGTAATTACCCAATTACCCCCCTCTGAAACCGCCACTGGCGAAAGGTATACAATTAAGCCAAAGTAAAGCGGCGTTTACAAGAAAGTAGATGTTGAATAGTTTGGGTCCATCAGATCCCTCTTAAAAATATTTAAAACCTCACCAAGTCTCTTGGAAATAGTTGGGTGTGATCGATACACATTAAAATCATTTCTACTACATTTCTAACCCTTTCGCAAATATGAAGTGCGACACAGCGATCTATTTTATAATTGCAAGAACCGACATTGAAGGTGCAGTGACTTTCACCTTGCGGTCTACATAGAACCTCAAAAGAAATACAAATATTTGTTTCGAGATACTGAAATATTGCCTAAATCTGAGCACAATTCTATTAAATTTCTAAGCAAAAATTAAAAATGTTCGCTTACGTTGAAATTCGAAAGCTTTTGAATTATTCCTCATTGTTACCTCGTAAAACTTCCCTCACATTATGGTGCAATGTCTTAGCTTCGAAGGATAGAAAATTAATAAAATAAGTTAAGGGGCGCGTGGGGGATACATTAGGAAGAGGCGGCGAAACTCGCGTTTGAACTCTTTGATGCTGTATGAGTTCATTTCTTTAACCAGCCGGCAGAGCCAGAGAGGCAAGCGTCCAACCCCGACGAAATAGTTTTGCCGGGTCTTCTAAAACAAGTGAATCCCGCTAATAAGTCGACCAAGACTACCAGGCAAGCAACGTTTGTACCATCCGTTAGGTGAAGACCTGATCTGAGCGGAACTTTGGTGACATATTAACCGGTCTTCAAATCGCAATCATTTACATTCTACACCCATTTATACATACATAATTATTTTTTGCATTAGAGGACATTAGCGCTAATTAAAGTTAACAATACATTCCAAAATGGAAAAACATCGCTTTTTCACGCAATAATCGTAATTAGAATTATGTAAAATTCTTAAAAGCTAAAAAAGAAAAAAAAACTCGTCCCATCCGTGACAGTGCTCTTTCAACACTGCCGTGACCAGGATTCGAACCTGGGTTACTACGGCCACAACGTAGGGTCCTAACCACTAGACGATCACGGCTACTTGGGACATGGAGCTTCCGCAGATAAAAGTGATTTTTGATATTAGCTATAATTTTTTAAATAACTGCAAAATCAGTAACCAATTATTTATTCATACTTGTACGGTCAATTACTAATTTTAATCTTGATTAAGGCTTATCTGTCGAATAAATTGAAGATAAGGAAATTACTGATTATAATTTCTTGAGGTATGTATGTCGAATTTAGATTAAGTGTGGGAAAGAATTAGATATTTTTGGAGACTTAATTTTTCCCTTTTAGGTTTATTTATGATTCCCTATTATTTCTACCTTATTCGAATCAAGTTTTCTTGATAAAACAAGAAAATAAAGGTTAGTTATTTTATTAGGCAATGTGGTCCTTTGTAGCCAATTTTCACAATACGTTGATTATCTGTCACAAGATGATCTATAGTTTTGTGTTCTTTTGCGATATATACTTTTATAGCCCCAGTGGTTCCCTTCTTTCTAGTTTTCCGTCTTTGCCAAAAATTGCCAGCCCTTTCTGTTGCAATCACCTGTAAGCATAAGAAGATAGGAAGTCAAATCCTGTTCCGTTCCAATACAGTGTTCAAAGTTGGATGGGAGCCGGTGGAATAAAATTTTCAATCCGCTCTCTGCTATCTTTCCGACTGAGCCATTGACAGTACCAAGGGGATTATATCTGAGCGCCGTGTCATGAGCACAATCCATTGATAGCACTATAATAAAGGGTGGGCCATCTGTTGGCTTTGTTTTAAAATTAAGGAAGCCGGCGTTTACAAATTTAACTATAGGAACAGTTTTCATCGGTAGGACAATGGTGAAGTTGCATGAACCTTACACCGCTATAAGGACCAAGGAACCCCGGGTATTTAGTAGTTACAGTTATTAGTGCGTCGAGATGAATTGTGGGACTGGAAGTGCATAGCCAACAAAATTTTTGGAAGCTAGTCCCCGTAGCCCGGCTAAGGATTGAGAAGCGCCTGAAGAGCTCAGTAGGAAGACGAGGCAGCACGTTAGCTCGCAGTAAAGCGTGCAGGCGAAGCCAATCCTAGAAGAATTAGAACTGTTAAGAGTAATGCATTAATTCGTTCACCTACACAAAAAATTTATTGAAATTACACAGGCAAGGTGACAGATAATTAATTTTCCTTAATTTTTTACGATAAATACGTGATTTATTATTAGAAAAAAGGTGTTGAAGTATTTCAAAAATTGTTTTGAATTTCGTTCTTAATTTCTCAGTTGTAGTGATTAATATTGAGTGTATTGATTATCTTTTTGCGACACTATATTCAGTTTTGTTTCCTACAGCACACATTTATATTGGCAAGGTGTTCTGAAAATATTGGGTCAACCTGTAAGAATTAAAACGTAATGGTACCAGGGCGGGTTTTTTTTCAGACTCACCTTTAATTACTATTTTTTATCAAGGAAATATGGATATTTCAGTTTTCCAAGTTCAGGGAATATAATTTATATAGCAGCTTTGAATTTGTTGATCACGGCATTTTATTGAATTACATTAAGGGTATTCATTTCACTTCGTAAATTCTTCGTATTTGTCGTACTTGTCGTACTTCGTAGTTGTTCGTAGTTTTTGTAGTTCATTTCCATATATTTTTTAACTACGACATTTTGTGTGAAATAAGAAGCTACTGAGTTTCTAAAACGCCTTCGTAATTTTAAATTGTCGTAGTTGATATTGACATTTGTCAGCTGTTTTGAATTATTTAATTGAATTTAATTTCTATGAATTTTAAAGATGCCTAGGGAAACATTGAGAACAGCTTTATCGATTAAAGCTTCCAATAATTTTTATTTTTCACTTTTTCTAGGGATTTTCTCAAAAACCAACCTATTTTGAAGGTAAAAATCACACCTTCAATATTACGAATATGAAAAAAATGACCTACGAAAAATATTCAATGTAGTCGTTCATGTCAATTGAACTACGAAGCTACGAAACTACAAAACTACAAAAACTTGAAAAGTGAAATGAATACCCTTATTAATTTTAATTAAAGTTACTATGATTACCTTTAATTTGACTAATTTAATTGAAGTTTGTTTGTGAATGTGGATGGGGAATCCGAGGTTTGGGGTCTTCTGGCAAACCAGCCGAGGGTTCTCGCAACAACGGGATACGGTTTTGACCTTTTTACACCGGTCTCGATTCTGAGTTGATATTATCCAGTTTTGGCATCCCTAATCTCTGGGCATTTCGGTCTATGCCATCTTTCCAGCGGAGACTGGGCCTCCCTGGATCTTACCGCAGCGAACTTTCCGAGCAGTTTTCTCTTCGTACAGACGAGGTAGATGCCCTACGAACTGGAGCCTAGGGAGCTTTATTTTCTTCACAAAATCTATGACGCGGTCATAGATCTCATCGCTGTAAACTCTCCGGAATCTTGCTTCCTCACATAAGGGGCCAACAATTCTCCGAAAAGCACTCCTCTCGGACACGGCTAAGTGGTTAGAGTGCTTTTTGCTAAGCACTCAGGTTTTGGTTGCATATATGAGAACTGGTAGAACCAACGTCTTGTACAGCAGCAGCTTAGATACAATTAGGAACATCAATTTTCGATGTTTTCTCGAATTTTACTTTCTATACATTGTGTATTGCTGAAATTGACAAAACGCCTGGCTGTGGATAGGTTTTGGATAGACAACAAAAAATTGTTATGGGTGGGGGGTAACGGTTTGGCCGCTGGGGCATTTTAAATTTTTTTTGGTAGAGGCTTACATATCACTTTGCATTTTTGTAACCCTATTTTGGTGAATAAGACATGTTCGAACCGATTAATCGCATGCATATAAATACTAACACAAATAGGAGTGTTTTTAGTTTGCTAACTAGTAAAGTTGTCCTTAAAAGGACTCTTCTTAATGTGGCGTGATTCCCTGCGTGACCCACTCCCTTTTTGTTTTTGCACGCTTCTCTGTTTGATGTTTTGCACTCTTATATGCTTTTTAGTATTTTATGTCTGCATGTCTTAGCAGAGCCACTGAGCAGTGGTAAATGTTTCTCAGCCCAGCTGAGAAGTGCACCTTCTATGCTAGAAGGGTAACTCTATTATTAATATTGTCTGTTAGGATGACTGTAAGCTAGAACTAGAACAGAATTTCTTGGAATTTTTACATTCAGTGTGAGTTAGTTGGTGCAGATATTAAATGGATATTTTTGTCTCCGCAAGGAACAGCGATTTTATTTAGATTAAACAGAATTGAAAAGTCTAGTAGCCTGGAAGACTTGTGGACCCAAGGGTATTTGGTTCTTATATCTTTAAATTTTAAACATTTAAGTATGCTCCACGTCATTTCTAAGGTTACAAGTTGAGCATTTATCATTAGAAGTTAGTTTCTACGACGCAAGGGATCGTAGAGATGTCCAGTCAAAATTCTGTTTGTCGTTCTAAATAACCTGGGGAAAGCATTCGATTTGAGAACCAAGGCGATATATGTAAGGAGGGGATGATTGACGCAAAGAATCTTCCTTTGTCCCGAGAGGCCACTTTATATCTTCTGTTTCATTCGCATTTAATTTTGTATAAAACATTTAGAACTAGGTCCTTGAAGTACCTACCATTAGGTCTGCTTGCTCATTTTCAAGAATGCCACAGTGCGACAGAACCCATACCAATTTTACAGAATCCAAATTTTTAGATATACTTTGGATTGACCAAAAGAAATGATGGATCTAGGGACCTGTAACTTGCTACCAAGCCCATCACGGAAGGATAGATCGAACTCGAGCCTATCACAAGTAATTGGAGTGTTGCCGAATGGATGATAACCGCTTGCCACGTAAACTTCTCTGGCGCGACCGTCCCGAAGACTGGAGAATCCAGCGCTCGGCACCGAAGAAAACCTGGCTAAAGAATATCGAGATTAACCTAAAGAATTAACGATTATCAGTTACCGAGTCTCGATACGAGGCAAAAAACCGGCAAGAATGGAAACGAATCGTGAGTAGAGTTCGAGACCCAGCGGCACAGACAGCAGCGTATACGTTGCGGGGTCGTCCCGCTCGGACCGCCAGCTGACGGATCAAAGAAGAAGAATGTCCAAGTGAAAAAGCTCTCTTATATACTTTTCCCATCGGTGCAGTAGATAAATTTAGATTGAAACCCCTGGGGAATTCATTCTTCAGTAGGATGATTCTAGTCAAATCCTTGGGGGTAATAAGTTCTGCTCTGCGGAGATCTGCGCATACTCTAATTAATTTAACTCATTTAGTTAACCTATTACTTCACCTCAAAAACCTTGCGCAAAGTGTAAAAGGCTCCTGGTAATTTAAAAAATAAGTGAGTCGTTAAGTAAGTAAGGTGTTTGAAAGTATTACTTCAAAATATATAAAAGCTGTATAAATTCTATAAATACCTCACATTGACCCTTCTCCTCATTTCCACTTGCCAACTGCATCTCAAGAGTTGTAACTTTTTCACTAAGTCCATTAGCTTCTTCCGTCTTCTGTTTAAGAGCTTCCTCAGTCGATGTTAATGCTGAGATTTTCATATTGAGTTGCGCTTCTAAATTGCTCTTCTCCTCTTGGCAGTTTCTTAGCATTTGTTGAAGTTTTGACATTTTATTATCACATCTCATTTGCTGATCTGCAGCATCCTGCAGCTGTTTCTTGGCACTGCATAATTGCATTTTGTAATCATCCTTCTCTCGTTCAATTTGTGCAACCTGATGCATCAAGCAACGGACTCCTTTACGAACTAATTCTGGATCGACATCAACTGGCCCATCTGGACAGCCTGATACACTACGATTATCATATTCATGGGGACATCCACTTCTGACAGGACTATAACGACGAGATGGACTAAGCAGTCGGTATGATAAGTTAACAGATCCGTCAAATTGGATGCCAGCAATACGTCTTAAAGTATGGGCAATAGAGCTTAATTTATTCTCCGCATCTTTCTTGAACGAGTCGGTTGCTGCCAATTGTTCATCAAGAGCACGTACTCTGCCTTCTGCTCCACCCAAACGTGCCTTCAGCTCTTGGATTTGCTGAGTAGCATCAGCGAGACAAACTTCAAGATTGTGTTTTTGATCTTCAAGACGTTTTTCACGTGCACGACCTTCTTCTAATCGAGTTACCAATTCTTGTTCGCGACTATGGAATCGATGTTCGTCCTGATTTGCTTGACATCTTACACGACCCAGCTCTGCACGTATAGCACATAAGTTAGCATCCAAATCTGCGAGCTGAAATAGCATAAATGTTTTTTATACTCAAGGTTTGAATTTGAAAAACCTATTCAACGAACCTGCTTTTTGGCTTGATTAAGTTCTTGTGTAACGCGTTCACGTTCCTCTTCTTCATTATGAAGACGGCCCAAAAGTTCTTTTTCCGTAGCATCCTTTTGTGTTCCTTCTAGTTGTGCTTTATGTAAGTTATTCTTAGTAACATTGAAATCGTGAGTCGTTTTAGCTAAATTAGCTTCAGTCTCTTTAAGTAATGTTTGAAGACGTGTTTTGTCATTTTCTAATGCGTTTCTGGCATCTTCTAGATTCGATATCTTCTGAAGAGCTTCCTCAACAGTTCGTGCTTGCTCACGTTTCTCACCTTCAACTCTCTTCACACGGTCACGCATTTCTTTATTGCTAGCTGCATACTTATCACGTTCAATATTGCTATCAGCTAATGCTCGACGTGTATCCGTTATTTCCTTACGAGCACCGTCGATGCAATTTTCGGCTGTAAATAGTTATACTGTTAGATTATTATAGAATTAAAACAAATTTCCATGTAGTCATATTAGTTTAAAGCTGAACAAAATACCTTCTTTTAATTTTCTTAATGCATCTTGTAATTGATTATTGAGTGATTCAACTTTATCTTCTTTGAGACGGATTTCCATTTTAAGCTCATCAATTTGACGACAGGCACCGTCTCTCTCGTCCTTCATTGAAGACAAATTAAGTTCGAGTCTAGTTATTTCTTGTTCCAGACTTGTTCTAAATGCATTGAATTAATTATTGTTTGCGCTTTCTTCTCATTATTAATTTGAAAATGATTCTTACTTAAGTTCTTCTCCTTTTGTTTTCAATTTAGCAATTTCATCTCTCAATAAAGCAATGTAATTTCGATCCTTTTCACCCTTAGCATTTGTTTCGCGCCGAAGGCGTTCCCCATTATCTGCTTCTGCTTTTAGCTCCCTTGATACAGCTTCGAGCTTTTCGCCAATAGCTTGCTTGTCTCGATGTGCTAAAATTATAAAAATATTATAGCAATCACACTATTTAATTAAATTAATTCTAAAGAAGGTTATGCCATTACAAATCCATGTAATGTAACTAATGGAATATTTTTGCAGAATTTCTTATAATAATACTTGATACCATAGCCAAATTGACCATGAGAGACCATGAGAAAATGAAAGCGATAAAATTAACGGCAAGAAGAAACGACAACAGCCAAACAAAGTGGCACATAGAAAAATTAAGACACGAAGAAAGAAAGGAAGAGTATGAAAGAGTAACAACTCAGTTAAAGAAATAGCGAGGAGTTTAGAAATGGAAACTGATCTCAATCTGATGTTTACCTCGATAGAAGAAAAAAATACAGCGGAAAATAAGTTTTGTTTTTTATGTGTAAGCTCTGGTGTCACCTTTTGTACTATCAGTTCGTCATGTCGTTCACGCCAAGGTCAGATGTAAGGTAGTAAGCTTAGCTCGAAGGAAAGGGAAAGATAAAACCGGTTAAGAGGGTCTGGGGGTGCATGAGGAACCTAGCGTTTGAACTCTTGGATGTTATATGAATTCGGGAATATTGACTGTGGGAGGTTTTTCCACAGTCGAGTTGTTCGCGAAAAGAAAGAATTTCTAGACTGTATGAGTGAAAATAAGAGCTGTAGACAGTAGGGATGAGCCGAAAGGGCCAATGGGGGCTATTTCGGTGGAGCAGTCGTTGTGGCATATGCGGTAGAATTTCACCAGAGCCGCTACATACCGCTACGGTAGATGGTTCTGCCGTCAGTTCTAGACCTCCCCTGAAATGGGAAGAATTGGGGAGCGCGGTTTTGTTAGAAAAGAGACAGTACGTTTTCCGTGCGTTGAAGTCAACACGATAATCTAGAATCAGATTTATATCCCTGTTAATTGAAATTCACGTTTACGGTCATGCAGATAAGGTGTGGCACATACTTTTCTTGCATTTTCGAAGCTATACGAGTAACGCTGAGTACTGGATGGGGTTGAGAGCAGAGGCGGTAGCACTTAAGTTATTTCAATCGACCTCTTCATACAAAATTTTTTGTAACACTTGCATTTTTATATGAAGAGGTCGACTGAAACAGCTTACGTGCTACCACCCCAGGTCATTTATAAAAACTAGGAAGAGAACTGGTGATAGAATTGAGCCCTACGGGACACCGGCAGATATGGTTTGGCAACTAGATTCGATGCCATCCCATACTACCTTAATTGAACGGTCAGAAAGGAAACTCCCAATCCAGTTCTTTAGAACCAAGTCAATACAGTAGAGTCAATAGAGTCAATAGAGACTTGCACACTCAATAGAGACTATAGAGACTTGCACACTCTATAAAAGGCCTTGGCGATATCGAGAGCAACCAGGCCAGATTCACCAAAACGATGAATGCTTTGGTAGAGCTGTTCAATTAGGCATACAAGGAGGTCGCCAGTACATCTTTTAGATCTAAAGCCGTACTGCTTATCGTCCAATATTTGTTTGCGTTCGAGATATTCTATAAGCCTGCTGTTTATTATTGTCTCCATGATGTTGCAGAGAATAGAAGTGATTGCTATTGGGCGGTAGTTAGATGGGTCATTTTTTAAGAACCATAGGGGGGATATTATAGAGGCCAGTGGATTTATTGGAGTCGAGCTCTTTGAGGCACTTGTACACTTCACGAGCCTGAAGAAAATTCGGCCCATTAAATGAGAGGAACACTCGAACATGGGTGGTTGCATGGCAGTAACGGGCAAGGAAGAATAAGAGACAAATAGAGATGCGAGTAAGTCAGCCTTGGACTTGCTTTCCGTTAGCACCTTCTCATCGTGAATGAAAGAAGAAGTCTATGATGTAGTTAAATTTTTCCTGATGGAGGTTACCAATGACCAGAAGCTTTTACTGCCAACAGTGGTTTTAATGAATTTACCTCTTAATCTGCATCAAAAGATGCTTTGATTTGCCTGATGATGGATTTGCAGGCGTTTCTTAACCTCGCGTTGAAATGATTCACTTGGGAAGTGCCTGTACCCTCTATAGGCGGTTTCTTTGGCTTTAATTGCGTTCATATACTCTTGATTAAACCATCCATGCGACCTGGGCTTGGTGGATTTGGAGGAATGGGGAATGGATAAACACATTCCAGCCAATATAATTTTTGTAATACAGAGAGCGGCAAAGTTGGCATCACCATTCTGGACACACAGATCCCAGTTTGCAGCTTGGAGGAAGCGAATAAGCCCCAGCCAATTGGCTTTCCCATAATGCCAAACAGTTCTTCTAGGAGCTGGCGTGGTTGGGGTGGAGTGTTGGTATGGGAAGTTTGTGCCTATCGGAGTCAGGAGTTACATTCCGTCACATCCGCCGCTACAAAACAAAAGCAACTCCAGAAGTTCACTATAATTGCACTTATAGTGACCTTCTGAAGCCGCTCCGCCTCCATAGCGAGAGATATGACAAAATGTGACTCCGAAGCAAATCAACCTCCAATACTCTAAAATACGGAACCACACCACTCTTACCTTGAATGACAAAAATGTTGCTCGTTCCGTAATAATTCTTTTTTCCGGGTGGGGTTATTAGCCTCATTACTTCAAACTTTAATAAATTATTTCAACAAAATAAAACCCTTATGGCTGGTTTACACGTATTAAGTAGTCAAGTATTTAACTAAATTTTAACTTAATTTTAAGTGACTTAATGCATGTAAACATTGAATTTAGTAATAAGTTGCAAGTTAAAATTTAGGGGGTAAGTAAGCAAGTAGAATAGAATTTTTTCTATTTTTCGGTTTAGTAGGTGGGTTTAGTGATTCATTTTAGTTAGATGCATAAATTTGTTTGAATAGCGTTGCGTTCGTGTAAGTGAATATTTTATTTTGAAAATGTCGAAGTGGTCAGAAGACGTTGAAGAGTATTTAAAGCATGAATGTTTGTGGAATGTAAGAAGCCTCAATTATAGAAATAAACAAGCGAAACAACAAGGGCTTGAGATAGACTGCGAAAACTATTTCCAGTAGCGAGAAAATATAGTACAATATGCAATTTTAATTTTGGTTCTAATGCACATCGCATTACAGTATCTCTTTTCTGTATCTCATGTTGAACTTTAGACAGCAAGAGTAATTAAAGGATTCTTCTGACATACGTAACCCAGAGAAATACTCTTGTTTATCTTCTCCAGCTAATTCATGGAACAAAGTTGCACTAGCGCCGTATTCATTTCTCCTGCTTATCCAATTTCTCACCCACAATCTTTTAGGTATTCTCTCTTTTCTGGCTATTTCATCTTTTACTTCGTCGAAAATCTCATTTAAAACAAATTTTATGACTCTATTTTTTAAAATTTTGACGCCCATCTTTAGCGAACTAAAGAGCTTCACTAAAATTAAGTGTTGAATACGTGTAAACGATTACTTGAAATTAAGTCACTTAAAATTAAGTTAAAATTTAGTTGAACACTTAACTACTTAATACGTGTAAACCAGCCATTAACTCTTAAGAACTACTAATACTATACTCGCATATCACTTACCCATAAGTAGAGCTTGCTGCTTCTCATTCTCAGCACGAATCATTGCTTCTTCATGTTGTTGATGGAGGCTATCAATATGAACCTGAAGGGCTTCAATTCGCTCCTGTTGCTTATCAAGTTCTTCATTTTTAGCAGCTTCTAGTGCCTGCAGGGACTGCTGCATTCGTTTTTCCAATGAATTTTTGATAATTTCCTTTTCTTCCATTAATTTTCGTATATTTTCGTCACCCGAAGCTTTAAGGTTTGCAATTTTCTGTAAGAAATCTGCTTCTTGAGCTCGGGCTGCATTTGTTAAATTTGTTTTCATTTCTTGAGCACGTCTATTGCATTGTTCTAAATCTTTTGTCAATCGAGCAACTTGATTTTTAAGACTTTCCTCTCTAACTAGAAGATCGTGCACTTCTCGTTCAGCTTGGCAACGTTTCTCTTCTGTTGCTTCTAATGCTGTATTTGTATCAAAGAGTACTGCTTCAAGTGATTCTTTTTCACTTCTTAATGATGCTAAAAGTTCCTAGAAAAATAATTAATTTACTTTGTATTATTTAATTTTATTATAGTTCTTTATTTAAAAAATCATATTTAGTTCCTTTTGTATTAGTTTTTAATTTGTCGATACGTACCGTTAAAAAGTTTAAAGTTATTGCATGAAATAAAACATTTTAGCGCGGCATTGTTTTACTGCATTATGCACATAAAACGTGTGTGAAGGATATAAAAAAGATGAAGCGATAACCATAATAAAAATTGTACTATACTATTTTATAACTCGAATATTACAAGAAGTAAATCCTCTGGAGAAAAAATCAGGAAATGAAACATTCAAGGACGGGTCGATTATAGCGGGCCCACACGATTATTCCTTCAACTGTTGTCGGAACTCGTTTTACAACATTTTCCTAGCACACAGTGGTATTTCTTCGTCTCGAATAACTTTCCTGTCTTTAAAAGATATCAATGTGTATTTTCTGATTGGATAAAAGGCTAAGAAGAAACACATTTCGAATGTTCTTTCCTCTCTTCTAAAAACCGGTTCATGTTGGGTTGCAGAGGAATCATTCACCTTGAGAGAAGTAGACCCTGTGGGAAATCAAGGCAAATAAATACTATTAGATTCGGTACACTTGGTGCGGCTATTCAAGAAAAACAGGCAGAGAATCCGTCTTCCACTACGACTTTGCTAAATGATGCGTCACCAACAGTGACGCAACCGCATAAGCCGGCTAAGCGCGTAGAATGAGAGTTAAGAAGGAGGTGGTTCTTGTCTTAGGCTGGGATAGAATCCCAAAGAAAAATTTTGTTCCCAATCCGATGCACCTACGGGCATTTACGTAGTTAGTGAATTAGACAGCGAGTTTCGTTGAAGTTACCTTTCCAACAAAGAAGGCATAGACGGATTGTAGTTATAATCCAAGAAAGCAGACATGACAATTAATTTCCGCTAAATGGACTTGATCTCTTTCTTCTGAAATACTCCCGTAAAGCCGCGTCTCCACCAACCGAACATGTTCGCCTGAAGCCGCGTCTCCACCAACCGAACATGTTTGCCGAACAGTGTTCGCGAACATAAAAACGGACAAACATTCCACATTTGGTTCCCAAACATGTTCGACGAACATTTTCAATAGCTCACAAATCAATGTTCGCTACAACACCCACTGACATATAATAATGGACTGCTCATCAGCAATTATTCCCATACAAACCGATGGCACCAAAAAGGTATAGTCGCTCGCTCATCCATAAGCCCCCAAACTGACAGAAGCACTCAGAAATAAAATCAATTAGAAAAAAATAAACGGGTATAGTGATGTTTATATCTTTTGCGTTAAATCAATTAGAAAAAAATAGACGGGTATAGTGATGTTTATATCTTTTGCTCTTTTCCCCATAAGCCCCCGGTGAGAATGTCAGTTGCTAAGACAGGCGTTGAGAACTTAAATCAGATACACATAAAATTTGCAAATTAATGAAAAAAAGGCATTTTAAAAGGTGAAAAAGTGAAAATAGTGTTTATTAATTTTTTTAAACAAAATATTTGTGTTGTTTTAATGTTTTAAGTACGTATTTAAAGAAATGTAAATTTAAAAAGTGATTCCGGTGTTTACATGGAGTGAAAAAAGGTTTGTAGCCTATGGAACAAATTGGTGCCATGAAAAATTTCTCATAAGCAGTCCATTCTATATGTCAGTGACAACACCGAACAATGTTCGGCGGACATCACGAATGTCTGTCGAACACTGTTCGGCGAACATGTTCGGTTGGTGGAGACGCGGCTTAAGACGTCTTTAATTGGGTCGCTAGTAGGTCGCTGATCTCAAGGGCTCAAGTTGATGACTACTAGACTCAAACGTCATGCAAAAGGATTGGTAAGCTTAGTTAATAGGGCTCTGACACTACCGTCTCATCTGTTTTAACTTTCACAGTCTGTATAAGTGTAATTCACAAGAACTACGACAAATCATTAGAAACTATATCATAAAAATTCTTCTAGGAAAACCAACTTAAAAGTGGGATTGATAAGTTTGTAAGATGTTTGAAAATAAAAAGATAAATGCTAACTGATTGACCAAGGCCTCAGACGAAGACATGTAAATCGATGGCGAAGGCGTAGCGCAGAGTGAAGTTGGCGCATCGACACATTCCGGACGGAGCCATCGGTAACATGTACATGGAGCACCAGATTCTTAGCACGGACATCTTCAGCAATGAAGAAGCAGAGGCGACTAACATCAGATCAATAAATAACAAAATTATGAAGGTGATTCATCGTTGTAAAGCGGCGCTGCGATTTTGCTTTGAAATCGATGTTGCCCTAGTCCAAGAGCCATTGATCACTGGTGACAGGATCTGTGGGGTAAGGACGCCCAAATTTATTCTCTTTTATACAAAACGTAAGGGAAAACCCAGAACATGTATTCTGGTCAAAACCGATATCAACACCTTTCGTCTCCCTCAATTTGACGAAGACCTTACTGTTGTCTATCTAGAGTTTAAACAGAAGAAACTCAGGATGGCCTTTTTCTATCTAGACCACGAAGATGAGGGCCCTCCTAAGGCCTTTCAACACTTGGTAAGGCTTACAGATAATACCACGGTCCTGGTTATGGGTGGTGATGCAATTGCACACCATACACAATGGCGCAGCACGGTCACCAATGACCGAGGTGAAGTTGTTTTTAACTATCAGCTAAACACCAAGCTTGCAATTTGTAACCAAAAACAGAGAAAATGGGCTGGACATCACCCTTTTCTCGGACTGACATTCCGACCAAATATTGGCTTGGGAGGTCTTGAAGGAACACTCTTCCTCAGACTACAGGTTTAAAGAGTTCCAACTGCTTAGTTATTTGGGCAAAGAAAACGGCGATTAGACTGACTCAAGCAGAAAATCCCTGACACAACTTATGGACACCCACTTTCCGGGTAGTACTACGGCTGAGACAGTTATCACGATAAGCCCTTTAGCCTCATCACAGCTGATCAAATCTATAATAAGTAGAGCAAGAACTAAACGAGCTGTAAACAGCCCTATAAATCACCAGGCACCACTGCGACGTACCCTTAGTTGCACCATGCCCTGGTTGCAGGCCATGTTTGCTGGATGTCTTCACATTTAGTGCATTCTCTCTAGTTGGAAAGAGCTAATAATAGTTTTTATACCCAAGGCAGGAAAAACCTCTCAGGCAACACCTAAAGACGTCAGGCTATATTGAAGACTCTAGAAAGGATAATTGAAATATATCTAAGGTAGACTATACGAACCTCGGAACTCTCTGGTGCACAACACGCCTATACAAAGGGCAGATCCAAGGAAACTGCACTTCATTCATTGGTTTCAACAATTGAAAAATCACCCGAGGTCAAGGAGTATACATTAATATCATTCCTTGACATAGTGGGAGCGTTTAACAACGTTCTCCCGGACGCCATTACCCTGGCCTTGGCGAAACTGGGGATCGAAGCGTCAACAGGTTGGTGAGCTCGAGAGGCGTCAATAGAGGTACTCCGCAAGAAGTACTTGCCCCATTTATATGGGTCGTTTCTGTGAACTAGCTGCGGGAGGCAGTGGGACATCACGTCCTGGCGTATGCGTTGACATTGCTATCATCACAAAAGGAAATTCCCTCAATTTCTCTCTGGTCTCATGAAGGTGGCTTTATAAACCCTTTTAAACTGAGTCACCACCCGCGGAGTCAGCGTTAACCCAGCAAAAACCAGAATTAGTCCTCTTCACGAGGTATAAAACGCCACCCCTAACTCCTCCCCGGCTTAACAAAGTTAGGCTGAAATTTTGCAACAGTGCCAAATATCTGGGCGTAGTCCTGGACAAGAAGCTCCTCTGGAATGAAAACATAGAAGGGTGCATTAGGAAAGCAAACATAGTGCTTTTCGCTAGCATAGTACGATGGATCCCCAAAGCGATCGTCCGCCCAATACTCCGAGATGGCTCAACAGTTCAGAACCTTGTGGCGGTTTAACCAAAAAGCCCCACACATGGCAACACAAACACCAAAAAGTACCAACTTTTGTAACCCGTCGTCTGGAGCAAATGGAAATAACCTTCAACGTTCGTTCTCTCTTAGATTGAACGCCGGTCGAAGCACAAGTATTTTTTCTCGCATCCAATTGCGCAATTTCTTACTGACGCGCATTTTCTGTATATAATTCATATCTCAACGTCTGGGTCCCCAAGCTGTCGATATTGGAGCATTGTCGGAGCTGCTTATATTATTTGAAATACCAAAATCTGGAAAATCTTCTTGTGATTGAGTATTTGGAGCACTGCCCGCAGAGTGGGCCCCGCCATCATTTCTGCGCTCCCAAGGTCCGCCTTGTGGTGACTCAGGACCACATTGGTGACCCCGTGTGCCTAAGAGTCCCGTGTGTGCGAGAGCACCCCGTGTGCCTAAGAGCCCCGTGTACCTAAGAGTTCCGTGTGCGCGAGAGCACCGACGTGCGCGAAAGTACCCGTGTGCGCGAGCGTTCCTTAGTGATAACCATGGATCCAGAGACGCAGCATGCAGAACCTGATGATATCAACAACGATGTTTCATCCAGCACAGCACAAGTTAGCGACAAGCATGTGACGCAGGTCAGGTTACCGCGTTTCTGGCAAAACGACCCAGAATTATGGTTTGCTCAAGTGGAAGCCAGGTTTCATACTTTAAAAATAAATACAGATAATGAACGCTATTATATCGTTTTAGCCTCGCTCGAAGATCCAAATGTTCTTTGCCAGGTATCCGACATAATCCGGAAACCTCCTGAACAAAATAAATACTTAATTTTAAAAGAGAAACTTATTACTCGTTTCACGGAATCTAAGGAGAAACAGCTGAACAAATTACTGACGGAGCTTGATTTACAAAACAAGAAACCATCTCAATTGCTTCGCGAAATGCGTAATATAGCACCCGCTGGGATGACAGAAGACGTAATGAGATCCTTATGGATGCAGCGTATGCCTCTCTGTGTGAAGTGCGTGTTATCTGCTACATTAGATGTTGAGCTCTCCAAACTAGCGGAAATTGCGGACAGAATTTTAGAACAGAGCAGCTCCGCACAAACTTTTAGTATCACAGATCAAGTTGCAGCAGTGACAGACAACAGAAAAGATGTAGGTGAAAGATTAGAAAAGATAGAACAGCAATTACTAGATATCACCAACAAGATGCAAAAATTAACGTCGAGAACATTCAACCGCAGTAGATCTCGATCAACGACACCCAGGCGTAAAGAAATCTGTTTCTATCACCAGAAGTTCGGCCAGAAGGCAGAAAAATGTCGAGCGCCTTGCTCTTTTGCTCCCCTTGTGGGAAACTAACTGCGCTGTCACCAGAGGAGACCGGGTCTGACAGCAACTACCCTAATCGTCTCCACTTCGAAAACAGATTATTTATTCGTGATGATAACTCGCACAAACGATTCCTCATTGATTCAGGCTCTGTGATGTCTATAATACCAACATCGTTTGTACCTCATAAAGTCGAACGCTGCAAATTCAAACTATTTGCTGCAAATAATACAACAATCGAAACTTACGGAGACTATCAGATGGAAGTCAGTTTAGGTTTGAGACGTTCTTTCAAATGGATTTTTAAAGTAGCCCAAGTACAAGAAGCCATCATAGGGGCAGATTTCCTCATCAACTTCGATTTAATCATAGATCTCAAGAACAAATGCCTAGTAGATAGCAAAACTTTATTATATAGAAAAGGACAACTAGCACCAACCACAGTTTATGCTGTCACAACTGTAGGACATCAACATAAATATCACGACATTTTAAACAAATACATAGATCTCACCATCCCTAAAGTCAGACCAGTGCGAAATGAAAGCGATAACCAACAGCATAGGATTTTCACTACAGGACATCCATTGGCAGAACGACCACGACGATTATCTGGGGAAAAGTTGCAAGCGGCGAAAAAAGAAATCCAATATATGTTAGACCAAGGTATCTGTCGGCCCTCAAGTAGTTCGTGGGCAAGCCCATTACACATGGTGCCTAAAAAGGCTGGAGGATGGAGAGCCTGTGGCGACTACAGGAAATTGAATGCCCAGACCATTCCAGACCGTTACCCTATCGCCCACATCACAGATTTTACGGAAAAACTTTGTGGAAAGACCATATTCTCTACGTTAGATCTAGTGAGAGCATATCATCAAATACCGATGGCGGAAGACGACATCCCAAAGACTGCAATCACCACTCCGTTTGGTTTGTTTGAGTTTGTGGTTATGCCTTTCGGACTACGAAATGCCACACAAACCTTCCAGCGTTTCATGGACGGAATACTTCGAGGTTTGGACTATGCATATTGCTATATCGACGATATTATTATCATGTCTCAAAACGAGGAAGAGCATCAAAAACATCTCGACGAAGTCTTCAGGCGTCTACAACATGCACACTTGTGCATCAACATTGACAAATGTGTGTTTGGAGTCGCGGAAGTGACCTACCTGGGTTACGTGATAAACAAAGATGGCCGCAAACCACCAGCAGATCGAGTCGAAGCAATTAATCAGTTCCCAAAACCACAAACACTAGCCGAATTGAGACGTTTCTTGGGAATAATCAATTATTATCGTCGATGTATTCCTCACGCAGCACAGCTACAGGCCCCGTTAAACAATCTTCTGAAAGAGCCAAGGAAGAAAGACAAGAGACCTGTTCCGTGGACTAAAGAGACTGAATCAGCGTTTATTGCCAGCAAACAATGTCTTAGCGAAGCCGTACTACTGGTACATCCTTCAGCAACAGCCCCTCTAGCCCTCACCACTGATGCATCTGATGTGGCAGTAGGAGCAGTTTTGGAACAACTGCATCAAGATGTATGGAAACCATTGGGATTTTTCTCAAGAAAACTGTCAAACACCGAAATGAAATACAGCACTTATGACCGTGAGTTGCTAGCAATCTACATTGCAATAAAACATTTCAAACATTTCCTGGAAGGACGGAATTTTGTCATCAAGACTGATCATCAGCCGCTAACGCACGCATTTAAACAGAACGTAGAGCGAGCATCGCCACGCCAACTTCGGCATCTCGACTTTATATCTCAGTTCACCACAGAAATAGTTCATGTAGCCGGCTCGGAAAACACAGTCGCAGACGCATTGTCACGGCTAAATGCAATCAGCACACCTTCTACAGTTGAATTGAAGGAGTTTGAAGAAGAACAGAAGGCAGACGACGAACTCAAGGAATTACTCAAAGGAAACTCATCATTGCAGTTGCAAAAGTTAGCAATGGACCCAACCACTACCATATACTGTGATACATCCACAGGAACAATTCGACCATACGTTCCAAAGGCACTGAGACACCGCATTTTTATTTTAATCCATTCCTTATCACACCCGAGTGGAAAAGCAACATACCAACAAGCCAAGCAGAAGTATGTATGGCCAAATATGAACAAGGACATTGTTTCTTGGGCACGTTCTTGCATACAATGTCAGCGTGCAAAGATTCACAGACACCACAAGAACACCCCTGCAAAATTCGATATACCGGATCAACGTTTTGACCATATTCACATGGACTTGATCGTCATGCCCTTGCATGATGGTTATCGATACTGTTTAACAATCATCGATCGATTCTCCCGTTGGCCCGAAGCCATTCCATTGAAGGATATGACTGCAGATACTGTTGCTACAGCCTTTTTTACCACCTGGGTATCTCGTTATGGTGCTCCCAAAACAATCACCACCGACCAAGGTAGTCAATTTGAAGCTGAACTTTTCAGAGCGCTGACAAACATGCTAGGTGCAAAACGCATTCGAACTTCACCTTACCACCCAGCGTCGAACGGATTGATTGAGCGTTGGCACCGTTCTCTGAAAGCTGCTTTAATGTGTCAACAAACTGCATCTTGGATCGAGATTTTGCCTACAGTTTTACTGGGTTTAAGAACATCTTTTAAGGAGGACCTAAACGCATCCGCAGCCGAACTACTTTTTGGAACACCACTAAGAATGCCAGGTGAGTTTTTAACTGACCTTACTAATGAATCTCCCGTCAATCCACAGATATTCATTGAAAAATTTCGTGAGCATATCCGAGCAATTCGTCCACAACAAACAGCAATCCACGCAAAACATAGGATATTTCGACTGAAGGACCTTTATACATGCACACACGTTTTTCTAAGGAATGACACAGTTAAAAGACCGCTAGAACCACCTTATTCCGGTCCTCATCAAGTCATCAAAAGGTTGGATGATTACATTTTCGTCATCAAGGTTGGGGAGACGGAGACAACAATCTCCACAGAGCGTTTAAAACCAGCATACATCACAGTAGAAGACGATCAACAAGAACAGGTACACCAGCTCGTTCAAAAAGAACACTCGCTCGACCAAAATGTTTCATGGCTGCGATTAAATCGACCCGTCAAGACTTATCCAGGAAAGAAGAAAATCACCTTCGCCGACGACCTATCTAGAAAGGGGGTAGCTGTGGCGGTTTAACCAAAAAGCCCCACACATGGCAACACAAACACCAAGAAGTACCAACTTTTGTAACCCGTCGTCTGGAGCAAATGGAAATAACCTTCAACGTTCGTTCTCTCTTAGATTGAACGCCGGTCGAAGCACAAGTATTTTTTCTCGCATCCAATTGCGCAATTTCTTACTGACGCGCATTTTCTGTATATAATTCATATCGAATATTTTCTTTAGATTGTCATTAATTTTGTGTTCATTAATTTAGTTCTTTTAAAATACAATTCATGTTATAAATTGAGACAGAGTTTACATTTACTTGCAAACCTTTAGGAACACGCAAAGACTTAACGGACCAGCAGGCCTTTTTCGTAGTTGGATCCCAAAGGACCACAACCTTCCTCGTATGGCTCAACGGTTCAGGACCTTCCTCGTCATCGAAATATAGAGGAAATTGTAAAGCTGACGAATTGGCTAGAAGAGGCACCACCGCTACTCTCCTTCCTGGAAAGAAAAGGGTTGGCATGCCTTGGGCACACATTGCGACAAGCATACAAGGGATCTTAGTAAATGCATCTTGAAACCTAACCCTCTTATGATCTCAGGCACACCACTTCACTACTGAGCCTCGGGAGACAAGACCTCCCAGTTATAGTGGGAGAGCTGACCGGACACTGACGGATGAGGACACATGCGACCCTCTTAGGTCTTGAAACCTACGATTTTTGCAGAAGCTGTAAAAATCCGGGCGAGGAGGAAAGTGTACTACATCTGCTCTGTCACTGTCCAGCCTTAGGCAGAAGGATTTGGTGAATCCTTCCTAAGCCTTGCGGAAATCTCGAAGATTGGAATAACGCAAATAAGAAGATTCATTAAGTCCTCGAGGTGGTTTAGCGAAGAAACGACACTTTAACATCAGGTTTAAAGTGGGATCACTATGGCATCACAATGGGCCTACTCCGTTGGCCTAAGGGTTTGAGCAGCTCAACCGTATCTAACCAAACCTAATCTAACTAATTGATCATTAAAATTGGAATTTTAAAGGTTTAAAATTTTAATTTAATTTTTAATTCGGACACAAACATATGCAATTATTGAATATCTTGCTGATGTGTTTTCGTCCATACCCTAGCAACTAAAACATTAATTAAAACTCTCTCTCTAAAGCTACAAATTAAAATAATTAGTATAATTTAATGCAATACCAACCTGAAGTCTTTGCAGCTCCTTCTCGTGACCTTCAATTACAACTTGACGCTCCTCATTTTCTTTAACTAAATCTTCCAAACTTCTATTAAGTCTGTTATTAGTTTCATTTGCTTGTTCCAATCGTTGTCTTGTCCTCATAAGCTCCTCCCCAATAGCTTCTTTCTTTCGTGTAACGGCAGTAAGTTGATTATGAATATCGCCTCTATCTCGGATTACATGGGCTAGCTCCTGTTCAACCTTCTCCTTTTCCATTTCAAGGAACTTCAATTTCTCACTTAAAGCTAATTTTTCAGACTCAAGATCCAAACGAATTTGTTCAGCTGTGCACAGCTCCTTCTTCAAAGATGATATATCAGCAGCTTGATCATTGCTAAGAGACTTGTACTTATTTCTTTCATTCTCTGTTTCCATTAGGCAATCCTTCAGCTGCTTGATATCGTCTGAGGCACTGTCATTGCTGGAGGATAGTTTTTCTAATCGATTTTGTAGATCGATCTTTTCCATTATGATTTTATCCAAATCAAATTCTAGTTCAGACTTCTGTTTTTCTAGATGTGATATTAGATTGTCGGATTCCAGTCGTTGCTGTTCAAGGAGATCCCGAGCAAGATAGAGTTTGTTCAATTCTTCTCGTAAGGTGATTGTTTCTTCTCTGAGTCGACTTCCACGATCTTCTTCGGCTCTAAAAATGAATTGAAAATATATAAAACGGAGAAATAAGAACGTTATTGTTTGTTAAATAAATATATGGTACAGAATTGCATCCATATAGGTAACTCGTTAGTTAAAAAGCATTAGTTGGTTTTATTAAATTTTATTTTAAATGTAAGTTAAACATTAATGGACCTAATGTTATTGGCTGTTCAAAAGGATCGAAACTGACCTATTTTTAAAAAAGAAAGGACATTCCACAAACGACGACCGAGTCCAAGTAAAGTAAATCTGCTGGTTTGGTGGAACTAAAAGAGAATCGTCCATAATTTAGCTGTTTAAAAATTAATTTAATAAAAAGTATTTTTTTTAGGTTTGGCTCACAGACGAAACAAAGCTTGGTGCCCTAACGAAAGGAAACAATTTTGGCAAGAGACGTCTAGGAGAAAAGTTTCGTATTTTCCGGGTTCAATAAACAAAAGGTATCTGTCACCTGTATGGTTTATGTGGTTGAAAGACGTGTGAACTTATGAGTCTAATATCCTTAGCTTACAATCGTTCTTTGCACTTACTACAATACATATCATGTCATCAGTTAGTTATGGTAGTAGACAGTTGGTCTAGTAGCAACCTTACCAACCAGGAAAGACAATGATTTCAAAAGAGCCAGTAGTAGTATTTGAGTTATTCCAGAGCTACCACATCTACCCGTTGGCACAATCAGCCTGTGATGGAGAAAGTGGCGCCATCTCTGAGGAGTTTGAAGGCGAGGTTTTATACGTATAGGTCTAGCCATGTTGGAATGGAGTGGGCGAAGAATCTGTCCAATTTTAGATCACACGCTCTCAGCCGAAGGAGGAACTTGCATCTATTAAGAAAGAGCCGACACTGCGCTGCTCTTTAACATTTATTATAAGTCACATTGGCCTTGGTCAAGTTACATCACGTTGTTTTAAGCGATCGGTTATAGCGATCGGTTATTTATTTTTCACTTCGAACATGAACCCTAGTAAAAATTGTTTTAAATGCGCTAAGCAATTATTCGCAGACGGTGTTTATTCGTGCTTTGTTTGCGAACGAAAATTCCATAAACGCTGCGCCGGTATCAGTGATAATACTGCTGCTGCTTTAAAGTCATGCGAAAATCTGGTGTGGCAGTGCAATTCCTGCAAGGATTTGTTTGGTGGTGTTCTGTCTTCCAGACTGTATACTCACTAAGGAAATTAAGAAGTTGCAGGAGGATGTTCTTAGCTTAAAAACTTCCTCCAAAAAAATTTGTGCACAACCGGTGAAGGCTGTTAAAACGAAAGTCTCGCTTCAACAGAAGTCCCAGACGTGATACTTCTTAAGAAGCAACGGTTGCAGAATCCGTTGTGTCAGTTGAGTCTGATGTTTCCATTACGCCTAATGCTCAACAGCAAATAGAGAATGATTCATCCCCAGTTATTGCTCCAACCGTGTCTGTTAACGCCGCCGCTAACAGCCAAGAATTGTGGACTACAGTCTCACGTAAAAAAGTCCGTAAGGAGAAGAAGATTATTGGCAATGATACTAATTTTGCGGACTTTAATGTGATAAATAAGAAAAAATGGTTGCATGTTTCCCGTTTTAGCTCCGAAACTTCTTCAAGTGTAATTAGAAGTTATGTTGCTTCCAAACTTGGTGTACACATTGATTCTGTAGTTTGCTACCCACTCATTAAAAAGGATGCCGATAAATCTTCTATGAAGTTTGTGAACATCAAAATTGGTATTCCTGATTATTTACTGAAGAAAAGTTTAAACCCTGCGTATTGGCCAGAAGGCATACAGGTTCGCACATTTAAACATTTGTCAAAAAACGATGGGAACATTCGCCCTACCACCGTGGAATAGCGCTTGGTAAAACTGCCGACAAAATTTCTTTCAATTTCTACTATCAGAATATTAGTGGCATGCGTTCAAAGGTTCATGATATTTTTCTGGCCATCTGTGAATGTGATTATGATGCTATTGTTTTGACAGAAACCTGGCTTACTAGAGACATTTTATCATCAGAATTCTTTGATGAGAAGAAATTTATTGTTTATCGCAAGGATAGATGCGATTTAGCCACTGGACTATCCCGTGGTGGCGGAGTTCTAATAGCTGTCAAATCGTCATTCAACTCTCAACGAATGACTCTTGGTCTTGAGGATGGTTTGATTGAACAGGTTGCAGTTAAAGTTATTTTAGATGGGGCGGTGAATATAATCATCTGCGTTAGCTACATACCACCAGCTAGCAATTCTACGTTATATGAGATGCACTCTAACAACATACTGGGACTATTTGCAGGATGCACAGATGTAAATAATTTTTTGTGCTGTTTGGGCGATTTCAACTTGCCGAATATCCACTGGATTTGGTCTGAGGAGGATAAATGTCTTATTGCCACTAATGTTACATCAAAATGTGAAAGTATTATAGTGGATTCATTTCTTGGTTGCAATTTGAATCAAATTAATCATTTGTGCAACTTGTTAGGTAGGATTTTAGATTTAGTATTCTTAAGTGCAGATTTAATTTTTAATGTTGAAGAAGCTTTTTTGCCCTCTTTCTAAACCTGACTTTCACCATAAACCTATAATTGTTGATTTAAATGTTCTAAGCTTTACCAATTCTATAGAGACTAATACTTATGTAATTGATTTTCCTAATGGTAATTATGCGAAACTTAATGATTATTTTATGTCCGTACAATGGTATAACGATCTCATAGTTAACTCTAATGACTTAAACCTAATTTATTCTAAATTTTTAAATGTAGTTCAGACTGGAATTAACAGATACATACCAATGGTAAGAAAAAAAGTGTTTACTCATCCGCCATGGTTTAAACGTGGACTGTTGAGGCTAAAAAATGCTAAAAACAAAGCACATAAATTGGTAAAAGCCAGCCAATATCTTATTTAACTCTAATTTTAAGCGATTACAGCGCGAGTATGATTTCCTTCATAGATATTTATTTAGGCAATATATTTGGGCGACTGAAGCAAATATAAAACATAATTGTAAAGCGTTTTGGCACTTTATCAATAAGAAGCGCTCTTCTTCTGGTTTTCCCTCGCATATGGTATTTAATAATCGGTCTTCCTCGAATTTGCAGGAAAGCTGTGATTTATTTGCTGATTTTTTTGAGTCAAATTATTGTACTAGTTCTTCTCATCCGGGAGGTTCCGTGTTCAATAATCTGAACTCTACAGTTGATTTGGGTTGGTTATCCCTTAAGGCCGATGAAGTTGACTCTTGTTTGCGATCCTTAAACGGGGACACATTCTATGGGTATGATATGATATCTAATTATTTTTTGCGAAATTGTAGTCATTCATTAGCTCCAGCGTTAACAATAATTTTTAATCTTTCCTTGAAATTGGGTTATTTCTTAGATCAGTGGAAATTTTCATTTGTTAAACCCCTCTATAAGGCAGGCCCTCGAAATTTGATTGACAACTATAGAGCGATAGTGAAGCTGTTACCAGTACCTAAATGTTTTGAAGGTTTAGTCAAAGACAAACTTTATTTTTACATAAAGGAAGAGATTTGCCCGCAGCAGCATGGGTTTATATCAGGTAAATCAACTTCTACGAACTTGACTCTTTTTAAACATTTTGCCATCAGAGAAATTGAGAGTGGCGCCCAAGTAGATGTCATTTATACTGACTTTGTCAAAGCATTTGATCGAGTAAATTTGGCTTTGCTTAAACATAAGCTTCGGAATTTTGGTTTTCACTCATCATTATTTAGGTGGATCGATTCTTACCTTTCTGATAGAAAACAATGTGTATTGATTGATTCATTTACATCCCGTACGTTTACTGTTGTTTCCGGAGTTCCTCAAGGTAGCCATTTAGGACCACTTCTATTTTTAATTTACATTAATGACATAGTTAAAAATTTTTCCTTTTCCCAATGTCTTTTGTATGCCGACGACCTGAAGCTTTTCATCTCTGCTCAAGATTATCGTGATTGCTTAAACCTTCAATCTGATCTAAATAAGCTCATAGAATGGTGTTCAAAAAATGATTTAGTACCGAACCCTAGTAAATGTAAAAGATTTTCGTTTCATCGTCGTACTAATCCTCTTTCTTTTGATTATGTAATTGGTAATTTAACTATTGATCATCCTTCGTGCATCAAAGATCTAGGAGTTGTCTTTGATAATAAGCTTGACGGTTCTTTGCATGTTGATTATGTCTCATCTAAAGCGTGGAAAACGCTGGGATTTATAAAACGCAACTCGTGTGATTTCCGCGACCATTATACGTTAAAGACATTATACGTTTCGTTAGTCCGTTCAATTTTAGAATTTTCTTCAGTGGTTTGGTGCCCGTTCTTATCCGTTCATATAAATCGAATTGAATCAATTCAAAAATCTTTCACTCGTTACGCCTTGCGTAGGTTCCGTTGGAATTCCAGCCCGCCTTCTTATAATGCAAGATGTCTGCTCCTCGGATTACAAACCTTGGAATCCAGAAGGAAAGTTTCTAGCATTATGTTTGTCAGAGATGTCTTGTGTTTTAAAATCTGTTCGCCGGAACTTTTAACTTTATTTAATATTCATGTGCCTGGTGCGTCCCTTAGATCTAGTAATTTGTTGCATGTATCTTATCATAGAACAACCTATGGACAACATGAGCCCATTGCGTACTGTTCACGGAAGTTTAATGAGGTCTGCAATTACATTGATTTGCACGAAAAACGTGAAAAATTTAAAAGTATTATTATAAGTTTATGTACTTAAATTTCGCATAATTACATATGTATATGGTGAAAATAAAAATTGCTTGTAATTGACATATTAGTTAATATTTAAAGTATTATATTTGTTTGCTAGTAGTCTGTAAGATTTTTTTCTGTAGACGAATAATAAATAAATAAATAAATAAATAATGTTGAGCCAAATTTGTTCAGATATGGCTATGAAAATGTTACAGGTTTCCATAGAGATTAGATAACACTTATTTTTTGGAAACATAGCATTCGACACGACTAGTATGATTCCAAACAAGAATTATTTCTATAGCACTGTCTAGTTGGACACAAGTTGACAATACACAATAAGGATCAATTCTGGCTAGTATTTGATTTAGATTATCGACGTAGAAATAATGCGGAGCGTCATCGGCAGCAAAATGACCTGCTCTCAATTCCATCCAACTCCCTTCACAGCTTCGCTGACGACAGTACTTTGCGTTACTCGTATAGCTTTGATAAAGCAAGACAAACACGGGCCAGACCTTGTCTGCTTGATCGTGAACTTATGTCCACTTCAATCAACAGGGACATAAGATTGATTCTTGATTGGGGCCTCATGAATCAAGTTGAATTCAACGCACAGAAAACAAAATACTGTCTCTTCTCTATGAAAACGCGCTCCCCAATCCCTCCCATTAAAGTGGACAGTCTAGAACTGATGGCTGAACCATCCCTCAATATCCTGGGCATAACTTTAACTGAAGATCTGCGATGGAGTAATCACATATTCCAAATCGCTAAACAAGCATCTCAATACTTGGGATTCCTTAAAAGATGCAAATTCCTCCTTCCGCCGTCGGCCAGGGCTATAATATACAAATCCTACATTCGGCCCCGCCTCGAATTCAACTCATATCTCTGGGCAGGGGCACCGAGTACCACCTTAGCGTGGCTGGATAAGGTGCAGAACCGCGCTCTCCAACTCATTGGCGACGACGTCATTTGCTCCAAAATTGACTCACTAAGTCACCGCAGGAATGTAGCAGCCCTGGTAAAATTCTACCGCATCTACCATAACGACTGTTCCACCGAAATATATAATCTCCTGCCTTCACGGCGATGTTTTTCCCGCAACACAAGACTTGCCCATTCGGCTCATCCTCACTATCTACAGCCCTTATTTTCGCGCACACACCAGTTTAGTAATTCGTTCTTTTCGAGAACAACTCGACTGTGGAACAACCTTCCACAGTCAGTTTTCCCAAACTCATATAACACCCAAGAGTTTAAACGCAAGGTTCATCTCCACCTCCTCATGTATCCCCCAGACTCCCTTTAATCTTTTTATTCTTTCTCTATCCTTCGAGCTAAGCTTACTACCAGACACCCGACGTTGACGTGTACGACATGACGGACTGGTAGTACAAAGGGTGACACCTGAGCTTAGACTTTCACATAAAAAAAAAAACAAAAAAAAAAAAGCTGAGAAGTTGATTAGAAGGAGATTATTCGAAAAGTTTATAAACTTAGAGTGATGATGTTGGGTTTGAAGCCATCCAGGACTAATTTGATCGAACGATCAGAAAGAAAATTCTTAGAACTTCTAGTTTTTTTTTCACTTTGTTTGGAGTTAGGAGTCATACTGTGCCAAATTATTTGGGGAAGTCTGCAGTGACTAAAAAAAGATTCACCGAAAAATGCATGCTTTG
Organism: Thereva unica; assembly: GCA_949987705.1. Lineage (NCBI taxonomy): Eukaryota > Metazoa > Arthropoda > Insecta > Diptera > Therevidae > Thereva > Thereva unica. Next base: position 125,800,519 of record OX465283.1, on the reverse strand, counting down.
GTTGAAGTCAAAGTCTAGTAATAACAAGTCTTTCATCTTCATACAAAAATTTCCGACCGTTGATTGTGTGCGTGCATATATGAACATCACTGCTGAGCAAAACTCAACGCATACTTCCTAAACTCGGCCAGACAAAGCCAGATTCTCTCTTTACGATAAAGTATGCATAACAGAAAAGGAAAGAAAATTGAATCAGCTGTTTTCTTTCATAAATCAAAACAAACGAGCAAATATGCACCAATACATCCCCATATAAACACATAAAATTTTCCGACTTATGGTTGTATTCCAGCGCGTATGAAAATGTTGCATTCTCTCTCTGATAGCCTGACATCGTCATTTGAAAAACTTGTGCATGCAGCTGTTCGCCTTTCACTCATTAACCATATGAAGATGAAAGACTTGTTAATTTCTAGACTTTGGTTGAAGTTTGCAGAGGCTAGTATAGAGGCTTTGCACAAAGAAAATGTCAAAGTGAACAGAGATACTAGCAGGTCTTTGTTGAATTTGTTTCTAAACCCCCCACCCCGCATGTAAATAAAAGAAAAATGTTGGATGAATCGAAATGATTTCTAAGCAAAGAGCTTAATGAAGAAGAACATCACCAATGTTCGGTTCTTTCTGATTATCACAGCTAAGGCGGCATGCGTTATATGGCATTTTAAATTTTATCTCATTCTCTCCAATTGGGCAGTGTCCTATGAGGATAGACAGGATTCTTTCGATCTTCGCGTCCATGGAAGCGGAGGGAGCTTGAATTCTGTTCTTCTTCTTCTTTTGGTGAGGTATTTGAGTTCAAATGTGCCGCGGCCGCTCACTTGGCATATTGTTCAGTTCAGTTCCGTGACACTACACCCAAAGTCGAGCTTTGGCCTCCTTCAGTATTCTCCTCCAACCTTTCCGCTCACTGGCAGGATTCCTCCAACTTCGTACGCCCAACAAGTGTGCATTGTCGGCTTCAAACCATCTTTTCGGTCGCCCTTCTGGCGTGTCACCGATTATGATTCCCTTATACATCTTGTTCGGTATTCGCTTTACATGTCCTGCCCATCGTAGTCTCTATATTTTCATATAGTTGACGATGTCTATCTCTTTATAGATTTGGTACAGTTCGTCATTGCATCTGATTCTCCAGATACCGTTTACGTTTCTTCTTCTTCTTCGATGACTCTACAGCCGGGCCTTGGCCTCCATCCCGTTTACGTTTAATGGGACCAATAATTTGTCTTCAAATTAAGCGCCTAATAAGTTAAGGGGGTGATTTCCAAACTTCCGAGCCATACCAAGTCACAGGCCTTATAAGAGATTTGTATAGTTCAAATTTAGTTTTCCTGTGACTTAAATTAAATTATTACATTAGGATGCTAAGTTAGGTACAGGTTTAATTGGGCTAGGCTATATAAAGGCTATATCTACTATGCTAATTTTAATAATGGAACTGAAGATAGATTATTAATCATGGTTGACGTTTCAGTACGAGTGGGGTTCGTGTGCGTTGTGTTAGGTTTGGGAGAAAGACTTCACTAAATCTCACTGCAAACATGTAATATATATATATATATATATCTTGGAAGCACGAGGAGTAATCTCTCCTATTCAGGGCCGGATTAACAGTCTGTGAGGCTCTAAGCAGTGAATGATATGGGGCCCCATATTTTCCCAACTTCTTCTAATTAGCAACGAAAGACTCATTTCATGGAAATTAAGATTTTGTTTTGTTTAAAAATTTGTTTTTAAAACTCAGAAAAAATTATACGCCTGATCTTCGGGGCCCCAATTTTTCGGGGCCCTAAGCAGCTGCTTAGTTTGCTTATGGGTTAATTCGGCCCTGGTCCAGACTACGGCGCAGTTCCCACAGGTCTTACAGCTTCATTTTCTTCCAGACTCTTGGAAATCATCTCACGTTCAACCCAACGAAGTTGACGCAAATACTCGCTCCTACTACCACTCAATAATAATTATGTTTACTCTCTTGAAAACACAATGATCTAAAAATACTTGCGGAGTACCCAAAAATTAACCTGGTGAGTCCGGTTTAGTTGCTTTAAATATCTCTAAGTCAAGTATTGACTTAGTTCTGAAGAACTGGACTAAGAGTATCGTTTAATCTTATCACCATTTCAGTCGACGTCCTCCGTGAACCAATTTTATCACCGATAGAGTTTTCTAATCTTCATAAATGATCTACTCTCTATCAAGCTGCTCTCTGTATCTGCTCTAGGTATCTTGGTACGAAATATGTACCTTGACAGTAACTACGAACTTTCAAAATTGTGTATTTTTACAACTGAAATTTACAAATTACATTACATCATTTTCTTCTTTAATTTCAACATAAGCTCTTCCAAGTGAAATGGAATTCTTTTCAATATCTTTAAAAGAATGAATGTCTATTCGATAAATTCCTTCGGGAATCAGTGAAATAGCATTTCTTGCTATGTCTGGAATAAACTCAATATTTTTTGCTATAAGCGCACCCTAAAATAACAAATTTAACTTTAAAAAGGTAAAAGAGTAATTTTGCTTTTTACCGAATAAGGACAACTATGGTTGACATTTGTAAATCTATCAAGACATTTTTTTCCAATATTAAACAAATATGATTTCCTTTGTCCACTCAAGTAGTCGCAGGCATTTAGTCTTACATTTATTGGGAACGGTACAAAAGTATTATACCGACGAAAAAATTTCACTGATACCTAAAAATTACTAATCAATAAATTGAATATTTTACATAAATTGTTATTGATTACCATGAGACTATCGATTGGCTTTATCAAGTAGGCATACACATTGAAGGCAGAACTTCGTCTATTCACTCGCTTCAGACTGTAACTTCCATTAATTATATATGCTTCGGAAAATGTGCAGTCTACCTTGTATACGCTCTTACATGATTAATTATTTTCTAAAATTTCAATATAATACAGGGAAAAAATAATGATATATTAATTAATATTTGATAGCACTTACGCAATCGATTGCACAAATATTAAAGAGAAACAGTAGGACAGCGAAGTTCTTCATTTTGCAAAATTCAGATCACGAATAAATCATTCAAACATTGATATTAATTTTTAAGTTAAATTCATTTTTCATCTGATTTTATTGCTAAATAACTTTTTAATTATATTTTAAATTATCCACAAAAATCCCCGAATTTATTTATATATGTATATTAAGTCGCTCTTGATTTTTGGTAATTTATTTTGTATAATTGTCAATCTAAGTTTGTATAATCGAAAATTATTTTTATCCCTCACATTTCGTTGCTTTCAAATTACATTTTCTACATAAAATTAATAATTTGAGTTTGAATCAACTACATAATCCAGAGTTGTTTTCTAAGCCTTGTGCTCCGTGAACATGGGGCATTTAAAGAGGACATACTCCGTCCTCTGGGCATTTTGAGCAGAACAGTGACTCTTGCAACATATGCCCTGTAACCTCCATTTCTACTCAGGGACGGCATGAGGTAGTTGCTAACTTTACCTGCTCCGCCACTGTTAAGAACCTATTGGTCCATTGACTCACAGTTGAGTCATCCCACTTTCTCTACCATGCTGCGATAGACTGGTCACTCTCCGCCGGCAGAGTATTAATGATGCTGCTTCGACGGATGTAGTCACCTATACGCAGAGTTTATTCTCCTCCTATTGCACGATCGGTCAAATGCCGCTGCCCATATTGGCGCTGTATATAATAGGACCAAACTAACCACTCTCGTGCTAAGCAGGTGTCGCCTTGGCCTAGGACCCCCTATGTTAGGCAGCACTCTTGCGACTGCAGCGCTAATTTTGGTAGCTTTTTCTGCCTGGCCTGTAAAGTCTACGCCAAAATTACTCTTTCGATCAATCATTAGTCCCATATATCTAAGCTCGTCCTTGGAGTGGATTATCTGGCCCGATACTTTCACCGCTATTATCGGCAAACTCGATAGCGACCGCCTTTTGCGGGAAGCATAACATCAGTAATTCCGCGTACATAGTCTTCCTTGACTAACTTACTCCCTTATCAGTCTCACAAGTCAATGTCGCGCGCACTTCGCGGTGTTATAAGAATTTTTCAAGTTTTATCAATGCACAATCCTTATTCACGTCCAATTCGGAGCTTGCTATACTTGTCACCATATTGAGAGCATCCGTTGTCGACAGGGCCGGCGTTAGGCTTTTTTGCGCCCGGTGCAGTGTGCCATATTGCGCCCCCATCAGCTGGAAAAAACACAAACTCTCTGTGGAGTTCCTTTAATATACGAAAATGAAGACAGGGGAACCCTTTTTCATTTTTTTTTCTGAAAATGCGTCCTATACAAATGCACCAATTGCACCTATGAAAGGCTCTTATCTTTGTCCAATTATGATAATGCTTCGCGTCTTGCTTTTATGCTGAGTTTGCTTGCTTTAACTACAAAAAACTCTCCTGCTAATGCTGTTCAATGCTCGAGTATGTTTATCGGTGTTACCTGCACTTCCCTATTTCCAGCACCATCCTGGGTTCCGAAAATCTAAAGTACTATACACTCTAATCTCCAAAGTAGATGTTTTTATGTCGTTCTCCAAGCCTTTAATACTTCAAGGCTTAATAGGTGGTCATCGCACGGCATGTGTTAGTTTCTAATGTAGAATATTGAATAGAAAAAACAACAGTCCACCTTAACAGCTTCCCGGGTATAAAAGAAGCTTTTAACAGCTTCAGAACAGTGGAGATCCATGGGTTTTTCGCCGAATTCGAAATCTTTATTAGGACCAATTACTACAAATCAAAACTATCGCACCGTCCCAGCCAAGAAAGGATGAACGTAATCAGGCGAACGAAATGGAATTGGATTGACCACACCTTGCAGATGTCAATGGAAAAACGTACAGACACTCTGTGCAGTTCCTTTAATACACATACATAGGTATGACTAGGAAGGGAGACTAAATTTTTTTCGAAGTTCTGAAATTGCGCCCGGTGCAAGTGCACCATTTGCACCTATGAAAGCGCCGCTCCTGGTTGTCGATTTAGCCTGTTAAAGCCGAATTGCCTTTCCGACAAGCCGCTTTCCCTCTTGGGAGTAATCTGTAAAAGCCCGAGCGATCTATTAGCACAAATGGCTCAGAACCAATCCAAAACCTCACGTAGTGGGAAAACTCGGATGGACTCCCGGTAGTAAAGCCACCTAGTTGGATTTTCAATTGTTCAATTATACCCGAGTGTCGTTTTTATATACCCTTTTCCAGGGCCGGATTGATTAACAGTCTGTGAGGCTCTAAGCAGTGAATGATATGGGGCCCCATATTTTTTTAGTTACTTAATTTGTTTTTTTTTTTAATAATTTCATGGAATCATGGAAATTAAGATTTTGTTTTGTTTAAAAATTTCTTTTTAAAACTCAGAAAAAATTGTACGCCTGATCTTCGGGGCCCCAATTTTTCGGGGGCCCTAAGCAGCTGCTTAGTTTGCTTATGGGTTAATCCGGTCCTGCTCCTATTCGTCATTGTTGCTAGTTACCCTGAGATCTTTCGCTTAGTATTAACGAAATCGAAAATTTTTTTAGGGTCCTTTAAGTTACTTTCTCCGACTTTATTTATGTATGCAGTATAGACCTCACGTGACATAAAAGTAAATTCTGATGCTAATCTAGAAGCATTCAGATTTTAATTCCTCTTTAACATCCATTTGTCTTCTTTCCGTGAGGTACAATTTATTTCTTTGATTTCGTAGTAATCTCATATCTTTGTCCAACCATACCATGGCTCCAACAATTTATCCCTTTTGTAAATTATGTATACGTGTTTGTCGATGGATCTGAAAATAATGTTGTAGAAACATGATACCGTTGTCCAAGATCTCCTCATTTAGAAATGTATTATTTAACCACGTTTCGGTCATCACGAGAATATTGAAATGACACGATTTCGCATAAATGAAAAGATTTCTTATTGTGCCTCTCATATCACTGCAATTGTAGTAAAAGTCTTCTCTTCAGGCAAGTTGGGTTTTTGGTCATGGGTTGAAAGGGGAAAGAGTGTGCCGGAAGAAACTAGCTATGGGCGATACTATCTATTCCTTTCATCGCGGCTTTTTTGGAGCTGTGACACATGCAGAGACTTACATGAGAAGCGTATGTGGATGGGGGTCCTTGCTTACTTCTTCGGAGGTGATTTGGCAATGCTCATGATACTTCATATAAAGCGTGAGCAGAGTGTCCCGATCAATTAGTAGATCTTCCTGATGGATCGGGATCTTGTTAAACAACGTACCAAAACCATGGTGATCCCGGTCAACTGGGACTTCCCGGGTTTTTGAACGCAGGGTTGCCGGTCGGTTGGGAAGAAGTTCATGAAAGAGGGTTCGGGTGTTTTTGCAGGGCTCCCCAGTTCCAACAGTCCTTGCCTTGACCCTCTGGTGGGGACAGAAAATTGGGGCAGAGCGGCGGCTGTCTGAGTCTACTTGTTGTCCCGGTAAGAAGATTATTGCGGCCCGTCTTTTATTCTTCGCCGGCGTGTGCTCTAACCGATGCGGATTAGATACGCCTGGCGTGGGACTGTTCCTCTTAGATGACGATTCTGGCGGGTTCAGAAATTTTGGCCAGAATGGCGGTTGTCTGGGTCTGCTACTTAGTTTCCCGGGTTTCTGACTGCCGGTCTGCCATTGGTTTGTTGGGAAGATGGTTCCGAAAGCATGTTCCAAATTTCACTCCGGGCCTCCTTGCCTTGACCATCTCCAGTCAAATACGTTTGGTAGGAAGGGGAGGGTCCACCCTGACAGAACCTCGATCATATTAGCTAATTCCTTTCAGGATAGCTTCCGGCGGGTATTTACATACATACAAACATACACTATAGGTGTTGCTCCCCCATCTCGCTGCTGATTTATGCAATATATTTTTTTGAAGTAAAACTTCTTTACGGACGTTTGCTTAAAAAAATTTACATGAGAGTGAATCAATTTCATTCGCGTAACGCTCTCACACATGAAAAATCGTCAGAACTTTCGTATAACGATGGGAAAAGGGGCGGACGGGGTACAAGAGACGATGACACTCGGGGCTGTGTGTGCAACAGTTAAAATACACTCTGCCTTACTGCATAGATTTTCTGGCATGTTAGCTACGTTGTCGCCCAGACTTTGCTTTATCTCATTATAGGAATACAAATTCACCATTCTGTAGAGGTGAATTATTTCAGATTTTTCTTGTGGTTTGGTCACTGGCCGGGCTTATGCCGCGGACACTTTGGAGTTGACTGACATGTTGGAAGCGGCATATACGAGAAGAATTTTCGGCGGTGGTTTGGGTGCTTAGAATACCAAAAGGGAGTGGTGAATTAAATGTGTGAGGTGCTGTTGTTTAAAATTGGCACCCACTTCCCCTTTGGTGAGATGTGCTGGACCTTTCCCCTTTTTAAATTACAATTTTTTTAACTTGCACAAATCGACGAATCGTTTATGTCAAAACATTACACTGTGTGAAAATCGTTCCTGATATGTTTTTTGGGTCGCTGATTACGAAAATCAGGGTCCCACAGTCTTAAAATATGGATGTCACCTTTAAATATGCTTAAAAACTCCATTTTTTATGTAAGTGTTTTCGCGATAATTTTAATTATAATCAAAATCAATCTAATAAAATTCATTTTTTGCAACATTTATATTCAAAAGTGGTTGATTTATAACAAAGCAAATTTTATGATAAGGGATAATAGTAAAGGGCTGAAACTATCCCTACATCGACTGAAAATATAAAGGTTTGCAAAAAATGTTTTTTCAACTTTATGCTTCGAATTCGGTTTAAGGGGAGGTTCTCATCTAGCGACCCAAAAATTACATGATTTTCTCGATTTTTTTTTCGTGGAAGGAAGCTGAGGAAGCACTCAAGTTTTTTTGTAGTTATCAAGTATATATTCAAGTATGTTTACCAATTTTTATAGAGCAGAATATCGAATAGTTAATTATTTATTTACATGTAAAGCAGGGCCGGATTAACCTATAAGCAAACTAAGCAGCTGCTTAGGGCCCCCGAAAAATTGGGGCCCCCAAGATCAGGCGTATAATTTTTTCTAATTCTTAAAAAGAAATTTTTAAACAAAACAAAATCTTAATTTCCCTGAAATGAGTCTTTCGTTGCCAGTTAGAAGAAGTTGGAAAAATGACTTTAATATGGGGGCCCCCCAAGATCAGGCGTATTATTTGTTCTTAGTTTACAACAGTTTGGAATCAAAACAACATCATAATTTCCATAAAATGAGTCTGTTCGCCAGTTGAAAGCAGTTGGGCTGATGACTTTTACTACCTGAAGTGCTTTACCTACATTATTCACCGACACCTTTTTGTCGCACAGTTGCCAAAACGCTGGCGCTGAAGATTCTATTTCGGGACTTTCTTTTTGCGGAATTTTAAGTAGGGGCCCCGAGGGTCACAGAAAATCTGAAAGTGGCCGTTACACGAGCTGTCGAAGTTTCTAACTCATATTGTGCATTGAAAATATGTAACTATTTGTTAAATAGTGCCAATTAGTGCTTATGAGAAGTTTAAAAATGGATTCTGTTCGCGAAGGTAAGTGGAATTAAATCGAATACGTATAATCGTGAAATATTCATTGCAGAATTATTGATATGAATTTAAATAAATCAAGTTCTTTGCAAAACGCAGAGAAAAACTATTTTTTCAAATAACTTAAAGTTTATTAGTCGTCCTCGCTCGTTTTCTAAAAAAATTTTTTTTTCATTTGTCATAGTCTAAAGAAAAAACAAGAAGTAAATTAAAGTGCGAATTTGTGCGAATTTGGAGATACAATTCAGTGGCGGTTCGTAAGGTTCAGGATAAGGGAAGCAATGCTCAAGGCGAACGGTAAAAGTAAAAGTATCGAAGCCATAACTAAAAAAACTGAAAAACAACATATAGTGGTGTCAGATAAGGAAAGCATAAGGAATTGTTTCCAGTATAAAAAAAGTTTTTATTTTAAATTTCTACTTTAAAAAAGATACTGCACACCTGCACACCTCGCAAACAGCCCCTATACCACCCACCGCCTACAATTATTACATTCTCCTTGAAAAAAAAAAACTTCAGGCAACCCGTACTCAAAAATACAATTCATAAAAATATTGTCTATCCCTTTAAATCATCTTTAAAGAGAATCTTAAAAAACATAATGGAAGCTACAAAGTTATCAGTTATCAACACACACCGCCTGCCACCCCAATAGAATAAACAAAAGATAAAGAGAAACCTCCCTTATCCTCGATCTCCTTTTTCTCAATTTACAATAAACGAAAATTCATATTTTAATAAGAGTCAAAAACAAAATTTCGAAGCAAAATGTTAAGAGCAAATTTAATATTACCCGAACAGATTACCAGAAAACGAAATCAAGAAAACAAAGAAAATTTGGGCGATTCAGAAAATTTCTCTATTTTCGACTACCCAATTCCTGTTATTGGGTGCCGAAGAAGCTGTGTTTAGCTCTAGCTTTAGGTAATGTATCAACGCAAATTATCCCCGCGATTCTAGATGTTAGATTTTTGTTAGATCTAACAACGCTTCCCCAGATTACAAATTTACAGATTTAATAAATATACATCATAAAAGAAAAATTTCTGTCTCATTTATTACATTTATAAACAAAAAAAAATTATTAACAAAAAAATTAAGTAATAAAAAAATATGGGGCCCCATATCATTCACTGCTTAGGGCCTCACAGACTGTTAATCCGGCCCTGATGTAAAGCCGTTCGCCTAAAAAAAAGTACCTAATCGGGCGCCACTCTACCGCTTCCAAACATCACCCGAGATCAACAAATGAAACCTTTTTATAAAATACATGACATTTACAGGATCTTGAACTATCCAACTAAGGAAAAGTCGAAAATTACGAAAATGGTGGACTTTCGAAAAAAAAATCCTCTTTTCGTCTATTTCTCTGCTCTTAAAAGTGCTATAAAAAACAAAATAATAACAATAGCCATCTGCGATTAAGTTCAGGATCCGCTAAATTTAATGAACTTTCAAATAAAAAAAAACCAAAGCGATATATGCAGTAGTTTTTGAGATACGATGGCCCCCATCTTAAAAAATACGGTTTTCTAAAAATACGGTTTTTTTTACCTTCGTGTAAAAAGGTGACTCCGGTTTTTTAACTATACTTTAAAAAAAATGAATTTCGTCAAAACGGTTTTTGAGAGCGAATACTATAGGAAATTTACTAACTTTTTAAACAAAAAAAAATCGATTTTTTTGGTTGAGCTTGATGAGAACCTCCCCTTAATCAGCCAAAATAAATTATTTTCAACTACGCCTAGAAAGAAGAATTTGAAAAAAGGTTGATTGTTTTTTCCATTTCTTTTTGCTCCCTTTAAAATTAATTGGCTCCCTAAAAGATTGTATGGGACGAATCAGGTAATTGGATAGGTGGGCATAAAGGGTGCCAATATCATACTCAAGTAGACTGGCTCTCGTTCGCGTAGGTAAAGCGGCTCGCGTAGGTAAAGCTTCATTGTATGTGGTTGGTGGACTGCTTGTAAAACAATACCTGGGTTTGGAATAGTTTATGCCGATGCGGATGCAATTATTAATGATCATGAATGCAGCGGGAGCGGAGCATGCATACAGCTGGTGACATATCCAAGCGTACATGCGTTCAATTCGTTGATAAATAACATAGAAGTGTGTGTATTCAAATGCGACCTGACGGAATGTTCCATGAATGGAATGCATGCCACGCAAAGGTCGGACTACTTTTGACTTTTTCTGTAATGCCGCATTTGAAATAGCACACACAAGTATGCACAACAAACACATGCACCTTGCATGCACTCGTTTAGATTTTCGGGCTATGTTTGAAAGCCGGGACGGAAAAAAAAACATGCAATTTTATGAACCTCTGAATGCAATGCATGTACGCTTGCATATGTCACCAGCTTACTTCCATGAGGCGAAAGTTTAGATTTTCGTGCCTGTGGCGGTAGTATCCATGCCTGTGGCGGAAGCGTGCATACCCGTGTGGGATGCGCACTTATATGCTATACGTACTAGGTGCACCGCGTGTATGCTTTTAAGAAAATTAGCCAATAAAAATTATTTTTACTCGGTTACTTTTAGGTTTTAATGTAAATAGGAATTCATAAATATTTTCAAATAGTATTTGTATCAAGTCCGTCAGTAGATTCGTCACTATTCTTCCTGCATCTGTCGTTGGCCTGAATTTTCTCAAGCGTACTATAGATCCGACAGACTTTCCACTATATCTATTGCATATTACTAGCCGTTGGGCACAAAAGTTTTACTTCTAAAGTGTGGTCTTAAGCACACTCATATTTTTTTCCTGTGTGAGGTATTAGGTCCAAAGGTACTGCGGCCATTAAGTTGGCCTATTGTACTACAACCCCTACACCTCATATTTATAGGCCAGACCGCCTGAACAAGTTCAGCAGTCTGCCTAGTGGTTTGTCGCTTAGACTTGAGTGTTCGAGCAGGGACTTCTCGAACAGAGAGACCCTGCTCCTTGATATTGCAGGGCACTCACAGAGAACATGGAGGGCAGACTGATCCTGTTCTAGGCAAAGCCTACATGTAGGGTCCTCCGCCCTTCCTATCTTCCATAAGTGGTAATTTAGGGCACAATGTCCGGTAATTAAGCCAACAAGTGTCCTAACATCACTCCTACTGCGCCGTAATAATTCCTTGGCCGTCTTAGGGGACGGCACTGGAAGGAACCGCTTAGAGTTGGCCAGTCCAGGCGCGGACCTCCAGCGTTCAATATGTTTCATCAAAGTCCGATCGGCCAGGGCCCTTTGCAGCAAGCTGGACGGTGCCCCAATAGCCGGCTCTGGACCAATGAATTCTAAATCAGAGCCCTGTTTAGCCAGGGCATCCGCACTTTCATTGCCTTCGAAGCCCCGGTGACCCGGGACCCAGACAAGTGTAATTTGATTGAGAACGCCCAACTCATGAAGAGCACGTTGGCAGTCCCAAACTAATTTCGACTTGGTCCTACGGGACCTTATCGCTCTAATTGCCGCTTGGCTATCAGAGAAGATAAAAATTAGTTTATTTTGGTAGGCCCTTCTTAAGTTCTCATGAGTGCATGCCAGAATAGCGTACACCTCTGCTTGAAAGACAGTTGCCAGAGTGCTTAGACTTATAGCCTTGCTGAATCTGGGATTTTCACTCCAGATTCCGGCGCCTACACCTGTCTCCGTGTTAGAGCCATCCGTGTACCATACTAGTCCGCCCGGCAAAACTTTAAGAAAAGTTCAGGTAAGCCTTTCCTGTATATGTACAGAAGGTTGCTTAAATTTTGAGATTTTAACGGGCATGCCGTCCGATAGCATCTCCGCTTCCGGAATCTCTTCTATGATGTTGAGTATTATAGAATGTCCTCGCCCAAGACCAGTGCCCAAGTAACCATTCCCTTTCAGCCGCAGCGCCGCGTTTACGGCGGACTTCTCAACCTCAAGGTGGAGGGGTACCAAATTGAGGAGAGTCTCCAGCGCTGCCGTTGGGGAAGTGCGGATGGCCCCAGTGATGGAGAAGCAAGCCATTCTTTGAATTTTGCTTAAAATGGTTATGGAACCCTTAAGCTTCGTTCTGTGCCACCAAACTAAAGCTCCATAAGTTACCATGGGTCTTATGATGGTGGTGTATATCCAGTACATGGTTTTCGGTTGCAAACCCCAGGTGGAACCACAAGCTCTGCGGCAAGCCCACAGGGATCTGATGCTGTTTCCAGTTGAGCTTGGCATCTAGCGTCACTCCTAAATATTTGGCTTGTTGTGAAAAGCCTATAGTTCTGCCCGCGAATGTAGGTACCCAAATTCCCGGTAGTGATCGTTTCTGTAATATATACTTCATTTCTTAATTTTTTTTATCGCTGGAAGAAAATAATATGTAAGTTAAGTTTTATTTCTGGACCCCAAAATTAAAAGAAATTCTTTAATTTATAAAATTTCGTTGTCTAGTGTTATTGACAAACTGCGTTTAAGACTTACTACATATATTCAATCACTCAAGTTTATTTTTCTAAAATAAATCAAAAACATAACTTGAGATACCATATGACAGCAAAGGTGTTTTCTACAATATTATTTTGCCACCCATGAAATCGTGCAGCCACACGAAATCCCATCTTAACATTTATTTCATAAATCTACCAAAACATTTGTGTATTTTGTTTCCCTTTCTTGTATACTCTTCTTCAAGCAAACACCAAAATACCACACATTTCGTGAATAACACCATAAGAAAAAGCTAATAAATGTGTGCAAATAGTATTCACATATAGAGTGTTGTCATATAAAATCATCAATTTTATTATATACCTACATGAGTTCGGAGTTTAAATGTGAGATTTTTACCAGGGTATCATGTGTTTCAACGAAATCCACCCGAATTGGCGCCGCTTTCCAATGCACTTCAACGCAAGTCTTGAATACATTGAAAAAAGTAAAAGGTCGAATTAGTGCTGCAAACACGATAACCGTATAGAAGAGAGCATAGATACATATAGGGATCCTCATTCATAGCATGTGTAAAGTTATTTACGATAAAGCCAACAAACAAGACGTTTTTATGCGCGCTGACAAAAATGTACATAATGTACATAAATCCGGTGTGAGTAAACAACGAGGCCACGAATATAGGTTTCATGAGCCCCTGGTTCATAAATTTGCAAAACATCATCTACTAACATGAAAAATGTTATAAAAATAGAAGAAACTTCATTCGTATGTAAGTAGACTTGTCCGAATTCCCGCTGGTCATGTATAATTTGTTTATTTTTAGTTGTTTTGTAGCGGAAGTTCAGTTCAAGTCAAATTGAAGATGGCTGACGATTCTTAAGAATTTTTTTAGGTCGTGTTACCAACTGGAAAAGTGGCATATTTGCATTTAGACAACCGGAGTTCATGTCTCCCAATAGCCGTGATCGTCTAGTGGTTAGGACCCTACGTTGTGGCCGTAGTAACCCAGGTTCGAATCCTGGTCACGGCAATGTGAAAACATTGTCACGGTCGGGAGTTTTTTTTTCTTTTTTTTTTTCAAATGCTAATTCTGTTTTCATTATTGGATGTGGCGTAAAACTAGTGATTTTAAAAAAATTTGTTGGTGAAAACGACATTAGTGAAAAATAATAATAATAAGAAAAAATCACACTAAACTCATACAATAGCAAAAATTTTGTAATTTTAAATAATATAATATTAATAAATTTTCTACTTAGAAAGTTAGTAGTAGTGGGAAATTGTCTAGTACCAGAACTGGTGCTAAAGTAATCCTGAGAGTAGCTAGTTCAAATAACGATAAACTTGGAAACAAATAACTTCATTTAAAAATTCGAACGATTTCAGGGGATATTAACAAAACTATTCAATATAAAGTTTTGGTAACTACTGGAAATTCCGGTAGAAATTTCAATTTTCAGGACGTGCTGATGTTTGTAAAGAGTTTTTGCACACTTTTTAAAAACTGACAAGTGATATCTTGTTGGAAAGCGACGGCTTTGTTGAATCCAGAAAAGGTAACTTCATTTCAACAAGTTTATTAGATATTAGAAAGAGCAATAAATTTAAAGGGCTTACTTTCCTCAGCCGAAGTTTTTTCATTTAAACAAAAAAACGGCTTGATCGAATGCTATGAAATTTTGTACAGAACATGTCTTCGTTAATGTGCTTCGATCGGCACCTCAACGAAGTTTATATCATTTTTCGTCCACGCGGTATCGTCCAGGTACAAAAATCACGTACATCGTTTAAACAAAAAACGACTCGGCCGAATTTTATGAAAATTTTTACGATTCATATTTTCGTTAATACGTTTCGAACGGCACTGTAACAATGTCGGTATTATATTTGGTTCGCGTGATATCGGCAAGGTACAAAAATCACGTAGTCGCTTAAGCAAAAAAACGGCCCGACCAAATTCTATGAAAATCTATTTATGTAAATTATAAATTCGTCGATACTCATCGATCGGCATCTCATCGAAGACCATATCATAATATTTCGTTCGCGTGATATTTTGCAGATACAAAATTCACGTTCGTCCACATACACATACTTCCACTCTTTTGCTTAAAATGCTATTGGGACCTTGAAAAATGAAAATACGCTGAAATTTACGATTTCAAGTTTCGGACTGATTACAATAACTTCCATATAAACTGGGATGTTAATAAGTTTAGGTTACCGGTGTGAGCTTCCACGTTATTAGTTATGCTCCCTAACTCGAGCTCGTGGAAGCTCAGCAAGAGGTCGGAGTTCACATACCACTTTTAATACTTTATACCTGTGTTTTTTACATGCACGATTCGCATTAGGTTTTTTGCAACATTTGAAACACAAAATTTAAAACAGATACGTTGTTCAGCTAAATTGTCCAATGCTGTAAATACGGTAATTGACGGATGGTGCCCAAATTCTGCATGGTAGTGGTCACAGCTTACAGAGACTTCTTTCGGAAATGTTTTTTACCTGCGTGTTTCAATTGATAAATTCGAACGCTTGTCCTCGTATTAAAACACTTGCACTGGTCTTAATCAGAATAATTTTTCTTGCAGGGGAATATGATGGTAAAAAGCATAAAGGTAAAAAAAATGAAAATCTTTTAATAAATTACTTTCAGGATATCAGGAAGATCGGATCGGATTTCAAGCCGCTGCTTATCAGTGACCTTCAGTGTAATTTTATAAATGGTCCGAATAATGGAGCTTACTTAAAATTACTTTGCGACGGCCTTTCATTTTCACATTAGGCAGGGTCGACATAATATATAATTCGCCGTAGGATGTAGTTGGGCCCGCCGCTCTTAGTTTACATCTTTACGACTGAACTTATTAGTTAGTAGCTTGAAATTCTGGCGGAAATTTTATACGTATCGCCCAATGGAACGCAGCTAGTTTCAAGTTGTAACACTTTTCTACTTTAAAAAAGATACTGCACACCTGCACACCTCGCAAACAGCCCCTATACCACCCACCGCCTACAATTATTACATTCTCCTTGAAAAAAAAAAAACTTCAGGCAACCCGTACTCAAAAATACAATTCATAAAAATATTGTCTATCCCTTTAAATCATCTTTAAAGAGAATCTTAAAAAACATAATGGAAGCTACAAAGTTATCAGTTATCAACACACACCGCCTGCCACCCCAATAGAATAAACAAAAGATAAAGAGAAACCTCCCTTATCCTCGATCTCCTTTTTCTCAATTTACAATAAACGAAAATTCATATTTTAATAAGAGTCAAAAACAAAATTTCGAAGCAAAATGTTAAGAGCAAATTTAATATTACCCGAACAGATTACCAGAAAACGAAATCAAGAAAACAAAGAAAATTTGGGCGATTCAGAAAATTTCTCTATTTTCGACTACCCAATTCCTGTTATTGGGTGCCGAAGAAGCTGTGTTTAGCTCTAGCTTTAGGTAATGTATCAACGCAAATTATCCCCGCGATTCTAGATGTTAGATTTTTGTTAGATCTAACAACGCTTCCCCAGATTACAAATTTACAGATTTAATAAATATACATCATAAAAGAAAAATTTCTGTCTCATTTATTACATTTATAAACAAAAAAAAAATTATTAACAAAAAAATTAAGTAATAAAAAAATATGGGGCCCCATATCATTCACTGCTTAGGGCCTCACAGACTGTTAATCCGGCCCTGATGTAAAGCCGTTCGCCTAAAAAAAAGTACCTAATCGGGCGCCACTCTACCGCTTCCAAACATCACCCGAGATCAACAAATGAAACCTTTTTATAAAATACATGACATTTACAGGATCT
Organism: Thereva unica; assembly: GCA_949987705.1. Lineage (NCBI taxonomy): Eukaryota > Metazoa > Arthropoda > Insecta > Diptera > Therevidae > Thereva > Thereva unica. The sequence goes on along the minus strand of OX465283.1, from coordinate 125,783,751 downwards.
TGAACTATCCAACTAAGGAAAAGTCGAAAATTACGAAAATGGTGGACTTTCGAAAAAAAAATCCTCTTTTCGTCTATTTCTCTGCTCTTAAAAGTGCTATAAAAAACAAAATAATAACAATAGCCATCTGCGATTAAGTTCAGGATCCGCTAAATTTAATGAACTTTCAAATAAAAAAAAACCAAAGTAGTTTTTGAGATACGATGGCCCCCATCTTAAAAAATACGGTTTTCTAAAAATACGGTTTTTTTTACCTTCGTGTAAAAAGGTGACTCCGGTTTTTTAACTATACTTTAAAAAAAATGAATTTCGTCAAAACGGTTTTTGAGAGCGAATACTATAGGAAATTTACTAACTTTTTAAACAAAAAAAAATCGATTTTTTTGGTTGAGCTTGATGAGAACCTCCCCTTAATCAGCCAAAATAAATTATTTTCAACTACGCCTAGAAAGAAGAATTTGAAAAAAGGTTGATTGTTTTTTCCATTTCTTTTTGCTCCCTTTAAAATTAATTGGCTCCCTAAAAGATTGTATGGGACGAATCAGGTAATTGGATAGGTGGGCATAAAGGGTGCCAATATCATACTCAAGTAGACTGGCTCTCGTTCGCGTAGGTAAAGCGGCTCGCGTAGGTAAAGCTTCATTGTATGTGGTTGGTGGACTGCTTGTAAAACAATACCTGGGTTTGGAATAGTTTATGCCGATGCGGATGCAATTATTAATGATCATGAATGCAGCGGGAGCGGAGCATGCATACAGCTGGTGACATATCCAAGCGTACATGCGTTCAATTCGTTGATAAATAACATAGAAGTGTGTGTATTCAAATGCGACCTGACGGAATGTTCCATGAATGGAATGCATGCCACGCAAAGGTCGGACTACTTTTGACTTTTTCTGTAATGCCGCATTTGAAATAGCACACACAAGTATGCACAACAAACACATGCACCTTGCATGCACTCGTTTAGATTTTCGGGCTATGTTTGAAAGCCGGGACGGAAAAAAAACATGCAATTTTATGAACCTCTGAATGCAATGCATGTACGCTTGCATATGGCAGGGTCGACATAATATATAATTCGCCGTAGGATGTAGTTGGGCCCGCCGCTCTTAGTTTACATCTTTACGACTGAACTTATTAGTTAGTAGCTTGAAATTCTGGCGGAAATTTTATACGTATCGCCCAATGGAACGCAGCTAGTTTCAAGTTGTAACACTTTTATGTACGCTGCTGTTAATCACAGCGTAAGCACTTGAATTTACCCTTTTTCAATGGGTAGTATACTGATTGATATTATGGAGCACGGCCATAATCTCAATTCTGGCAATATACGTATGTTTTAATACAATTCAAATTTTATCATAGGAAAATTAGAGATAATACATACATGTAAGGAATTTTGCGTTCAAATATCACTGAGCAAATATCACTTGCCTAAATAGAAAACAATCCTGTTTGTAAGCCAAAGAAAACTACTAACTGTGACAGCGATCACTAACTGTGACAGCGATCCTCAATGTCAAACTTAAATTGTAACACTTTTTAGCTAACTAACTGTCGATAATGACAGTTCGAAATTCTTATTCCCTATGTAATTGTGAGCTCAGGAGATGACAATACTCAAGTTATGAAATATGTTCCCAAGTATTACCAAAAACACTTTTAGTATTAATTGTCAAAAAATCAAAAACATTTTGCTGATTTTCCAAAAACTTTATCTTTAATAGTTCATACAAAATCTTAATTTTTTAAATAACCGACTCCTCATATTTACTTTACCGATGCTTGCGCCATCTATATACAAATTTAAATAAATTGTATATATTTTCCTGCTGGTTTGGTAGAATTTGTTAATATGGCATCACTCATTTACATTAGTGAGAAGCCAGCTTCCGTTTCGTACAACTGTCCTTGTTTTCGTTTCAGTTTTCTGAATTCACTCGTTCGAATCAATTCAAAATCCCCGGAACGAGAGAAAGGAAGTTTCACTTCAAAATCATCACGGAAGTCACTGATACGGAAAGCATTGGTGCCGTGTCGTCACGGATATGTTCGAATCGACCTTTATTGCTCAGTATGAGGATTAACAATTTCATAATCAAATTTATTCAACGCCACGTTCTTAGAACAAAACAATTTCAAACTAGATCTGCAAAGATAGTACTGACAGTTACTAGACTTAAAACTATTGTTATAGAATTGTGTATACATACTTACAGTTTAGTTGACAGTCTATTTTCCAAAATGGCATGGTTGTAATAAAGAAACTTCCAATTTCAATTGTTAATCTCATAATTAATAACACTTTCTTATATACTATAGTGTCTTCCATTTAAGACATACAGCTAAGCAAAAGAGGTTATTTTTGGAAAATTTTAACGTGACCGATAAACCAAGCATGTTTAACAATGCAAATTTCAATCCAGTTTTTTAAGAGCTTATAGAAGAGTTAAGAGCTTAATGTGACTCAACCAGCCGGAGTTTTGTTAAATGAGCCATCTTGACACGCTTTCGATAAATCTTTCAAGCAATGAGAAAGAAACTTCAATTGCCGATTGATTTGCCACGATAAGTGGATAATACTTCTAAATATCCGTCGATGCGATCAAATTTTACCGCGCGCTTACACTTGTTTATATAAGTTTGCACGAGCATGTAGACAGGAAGATGATTGTACTGGAAAGGTTTAAGAGTGTGGAAAATGTTCAAGCTAGAATCATAACTCGGAGCTACGAAACTAGCAAAAAAACTGAATATTTCACAAACATGATGGCATCGTGTTTCTGTATTGTGCCCAAATTGAACGTGCATTTGAGTTGCTGTCGTTTGTTGTTTGGTTTGGTAGAGAATAGCCAGAGCTGGTCATACGTTAGACCTAATGGCGCAAGAAGAATACGGCAAGAATTTGCAAACTTACGGGAAGACCTGACATTTCGCTAATTTTTCTTGGCTCTTGGCAACAACCGAGGCATAGATAATACAAAACTAGAAATGAATTTGAATTTTCGATTCAAAGTCCGTAGATTTCTAACTTTGTAAGCAGTTGTGGAATAAAGTAGTCTTTTCTTTAATGAATAATTGTATGTTTGTAATTTGTAAGAAGTTTTTATAATTTACCATCCTAAATCGAACAAACTAGTTTAAGTTGCCTAATTGTTCCTAAGCCAATGAAAAACTCTCATATTATTAGTAGAAAAGTAGTAACATTTGTCTCAATTCTGGGTTGATTGCAAATTAAGAATTTATTCATTATTTCTAGTTTTAATAAGAACCAACCACTTTAAAAAAATAAGGAACTATACATATTTTCAGCTATGATTTGTTTCAATCAACCACGTTTGCAATTGGTCCTTACCTATTCAAATGCATTTTCACTCCTATTAAAATGTAGATCACTCGAAAAAATTAAAAATCAATATTCACTTTTAAAAAATATTTAATTTTCCTACAAGTTGAGTCACCCCACCTATCAACAACACAATGATTTCTGGAAAACTGATTTTTTTTTTCATGAATGAGCTTAAATTTACTGCATGTAGTCACAGTCATACATGATTGGTTTACTTATTTTAACTATTGGTATTTGTTAATTTTGAAATATGTAAACATATTTTGTACAGGGAATTTCAAGGTTTGATTGGTTCTTAAATGTAATGTTTTATTGCATCTCAGGCAACCGGAACCCAAAACAGGTAGCCGGCCTTAAAGTAAGACAAGGAAGATATAAGATGTCCTAAAAAATTTGTCCTGGATTCCGCAAATAGAAATCAACTACATATACTGTTATCTTTCAATATTCATGAAATGGTAATGTCGGCACCGTAAAGGATATGAATACACAATTCCTGGAAAATATTTATTACGGTTTGTATGGTATGAAACAAAGGTAGAAAACTAGTCCTAAACTAGTGTATGAATGATAACCTGGCATATTTTTAAGGAGAGGGGAATTTCCCTTTCACAAATTTTTCAAGGATGTACAACTTCTTCCTTCCTTCACAACTTCTTCTTCCTCACACGATGCTATATTCATAGCAAGTAAATCCGGTTTTATAGATGAGAGAGGGAAGGGAAGAAAATTACCGAAATAAACTGGTTTTACTGAACACACTTATTGCATCGTGTGAGCTACACACAATGTATCTGGGGAGCTTCATATGATAAAAACAAATTCTTCAATAAAATAGTAATTGGTTGTGTGTTTAAGTTATTATTTTTAAACCATAAGAAATAAGATATTAAAGATACATATGTAGTCATAACAAAATATAATCTTATTTATAAATCCCAATAGTGAACTTTTAATTATTTATCCTTTTTGATATTAACGTTTGTGAAATGTTACTGAAAAAATCTTGAAATAGTTCGTAAAATGTTTCATAGTGAACATGTTCTTCATTCTTAGTTATCGTCCTAAATACATTAAAATTTTGGACCTATGGAATTAACTTGCACGGCCATTAGCAATTTGAAGGTGTGTATAAAATTATATTATATTATATTTCAAAATGAGTTCATAATAAATAATTCAATTATTACGGTTTTTTATATATATAAATAAAAAATAATTCTTAATGACTTATACATAAAAGGTGAAATTAGAAAACATTTTATTAGATAAGCATCTTTTGTGCCTAGTTTGAAATATTGAACGAACCACTTTATATATACAAAGTTGTGACAACGTGGCTGGCTAGTTTCCTGCCAACTATCGTGTTTTATAAATCTGCATATGCTGCGCGTGGTCATCAATGTATACTGTCCTCCTAATGTGTTTAATCCCGACATTGCTGTTGAGTTCTACAAACTTGCCTCGCTTTAATGAAAATATAATCGTTGCTGGTGATTTTAATGTTGACCTGCTTAAGACCAATTAACTTGTGAACGTACTTAGATATTTCCTTGAATCTCTGGACTTATGTACATATTCTAAATTAACTCCCTACATTTCTGAACTGTCAAAATCCTACCCTACTTTATGTTCTATTTGTTACTTCCAGTGCTGCAGTGTTGAAGCTTAATCAAATATTCTCTTCGAGCTTTCTTGCTCACGATATATTGATCCTTTCCATTCGTTTTACCTTTTTCCCTTCGCCTTCATCCTCAGCCCTTTCATTTTCATATCGTGACTTCAGCAACAGCAATTTAGATCAGCTTTCTGAAACCGTCTCTATTTTGCCTTGGGGTGATATCTAAAACACTATTTGTGTTGACACTAAGGTTGATTTCTTGATCTCCTTTATTCAATCTATTTATGATTAGTGTGCCCCCATAGTCACATTAAGGTGCAGCCCGTCTACACCTTGTCCTTGGTTTTCTCATGAAGTCCGCGACCTGATAAAACAGTGCGAGCTCATGTACAGACGTTATAATAGGACTAAGATCGCCAGCTTCCTTAATGAATACAAGAAGCTTCGCAACGTCATCAACAGTAAGGTTAAATCTGCTAAACGTGAGTATTATTCCCTCAAGCTTCATCCAAACTTTAAACTGTAAACAGCTCTGGTCTAATCTTCGTTCGCTAATTTGTCATGTTGGGACTTCGTTCGCTAATTTGTCATGTTGGGATCTTGGTCTATTATGGATGAGGTGGAGGTCTATACTTTTTGGGTCCATGAGTTTGGAGGGATGAGTTGTTCCGAAAAGCATTCATTCTTCTTCTTTAAACTCCTTTAATCCCTCATGGGACATAGGGCGGAAACAGTTGCCCTCCAGCGGACTCTGTTTTGCGCGACAGCTCTTAGCTCCGACCAGGATCTCCCAGTTGTTGCGGCTTCTTCTAGTAGGGTTCTCCTCCACGTTGTTCTAGGTCATCCTACTCGACGGGAACCTTGCGGATTCCAGTCAAGGGCCTGTTTGGCTAGATTTTCGTTTTCGCGTCGCAAGGTGTGGCCAACCCAATTCCATTTCCTTCGCCTGATTTGGTCGTCTATCCTTTCTTGGCCGGCACGGCGCCGGCGTCATAGTTCTTCGTTTGAAATTCTATCTTGCCAGCGGATTTTTAGTATACGACGAAGGCATCTGTTGATGGAGACTTGTAGGCGCCCTGTTATGAATTGGGTGACTTTCCATGTTTCGCAACCATACAAAAGAACTGCCTTAACGTTGGAGTTGAACAGCCGCAATGTGGTGTTAGTGGAAATCACCGTTGATCTCCATATGTGGGACAGGCATGCATATGCGCCTCGTGCTTTATTTATTCTGGAACTGACGTCTTCTTCTGCCCCACCATTTTCGGTAATAATGCTTATTTACTAGTTTCACGTCACGGTTATTCAGCGCTGTTCGTTCAATGGTGTTTGCATTTATCCGCATTTCTTTAGTTTTAGTCGGATTTAGCCTTAAGCCTGCTGGACTACTTTCTGTTGCCAAATTGTTTAACATTTTTTGAGGTCCTGGCCAGCAAACAGATATCATCTGCGTAGTCGAGATCCTTAAGGCGGTCTACCAAACCCCATTGTATGCCGCCTGTTCTATTATCTAGAGCGCCGACAAGGATGTCATTTATTACTTTAAGAAATAGTAATGGCGAAAGTAGACATCCTTGTCGTATTCCTGAGCTCACCTCAAAGCTGTCGGATAATTTTCCATTATGGAGAACTCTGCATTTGGAATTGTTATATAGGGCTTTTATCAATTCTATTATTTTATCAGGCAGTCCACGTCGCCGTAGTGCCTGCCAAATGAAGCTCCTATTAACCGAGTCGAACGCTTTCTCATAGTCTACGAAAGCAAGGTAAAGGGGGATCGGAATTCAGTAGACTGCTCCACAATTATTCTCAAGGTGTTAATATGATCAATACAGGAGCGGCCCTTCCTGAATCCGGCCTGCTGCCTCCTAAGCGTTCGATCAACTGCCTCACTTATCCTAGATAGTAATATATGGGACAAAATTTTGCCCACAGTAGATAATAAACAGATACCTCTCCAGTTGTCGCATATTGTTAGGTCCCCCTTTTTTGGTATTTTGACTATGATACCTTCCGTCCAATCCTCCGGAAAGGTACAGGTGTTCCATGCTATTTCTAGGATTGGCTGAAGCGCATCTGCTATGAGGCTTGAGTCGGCTTTCAACAATTCTGGCGGGATGCCATCTTTTCCTGCTGCTTTACCATTGGCCATGAATTGCGGTTACTATTTCCGTCTTGGATGGGGCCCGAGTGGCGATTCTTATTGGCTGTGCAAAAGAATTCATTGGCTCATCATAATTCAAAAATTACAGGAGTTGTGAACCCCAGAAAAACGGAGACGTCATCGCAAAAACACTGCACAGCCGTCATTTTGAAATTAATTGCTGCAAAAAAATATTGTATACAGTCACTGATTAGAACCCTTTTTGTAATCTCGAATTATTTTGTAGTTTTGCTGAAAAAAATAAATTATAAAAGCCAAACTAACTCTCTCCAGATGCGAATTTTCGATCTTGCATGGATCATTACTTCATAACAGGCGTCATGACTGGCGAGGAGATATAGCTATGTATATGAGTAAGACCAGCTCACTATCTGTTTTGGCTTTAAACCTTGCATCTTTCATCCAGTTCTACTCGTCAGTTCTACTAAATCCAATCCGTACTCATTACGGACGGTTCCTAGGGTTTCATGAGTATAAATAGGGTGTCTATTGTTGATTTTCGAGGATCAAAACCACATTGATACTCTCCTAGTATTCTTTTTACATACGGTTGTGGTATATTATAGAGTACACGTGCTGCTGTTAGTTACTACATGATAGTGGGGCCCTTTTTTGTATTAAGGGGCACACTGTAACCTCGTTCACGCATTTTTGGATACTTTCCTCTTCTCCCTGTTTATTGAGTTCCATGGGTACGCTGCCAGACCCTGACGCATTATTATCTTGCAATCGCCGCTTGGCGCATTTCTCTCACTGAGGAAGATACAGCGCTGTCAAATCATCCTCCACTTGTGTATTCTTTAAACATCGGATGTAACGTAGCCCCGCTCTGGGTTTATTAAATCATTTCTCTTCATTAATAGAAATGCTGTGCTCAGATCTTGCCAATACTTCGTAAATAAGTAAATAATTAAGTATTGTATACTTTCATACATATTCAATTTTATCAAATTAATTGAAGCATTATCAAAGCAAATTTATTTAATTATAAATGAATAAAATTTCATTATGCTCAAGTAGCTTAATTGAAGACTAGCTTCCACAAGACCGTGTGGCCTAATGGATAAGGCGTCGGACTTCGGATCCGAAGATTGCAGGTTCGAGTCCTGTCACGGTCGCAGATAAATTTTTTTTTTAATTTTTATTTTTGATTTACTCCATCTGTAGGGTAGCAATATGTATATTTTCTATTAATTTTTGGAATAGTGCCAAATGTTCAACTTTTATATAAATTTTAGCAGCATAGAATTATTTTTTTTATTGGTCAGTAATATAAATATAAAAAGAGACTTATAACGATTTACTTAAAAACTAAGATTATGTAAATATGATTTTCGTGATAATGTATTATTACAACAAACGTGCTTTTTTTTAAAATGATATGATATATAGGGTATTGAGTGATACATTTGCAGTAGAACTAGGGAAAATGACAAGGGTGGTCCAATCAATCATATTTGCAAAACTATGTACAGCGTAGATAGTTGGAGTAAAACTAGTAATTTTTGACGCCCGACATGTGACATAGGGAAATCAAACACTCTCATTCATGTGTTTCAAAATACTAAAAACAGATCAGTGAGTGACACCTATTTTTGAGTGGAAAATATACATAGCAGCTGGAAGTCTTGGAGTGTTCCAAGAATTTTTCAGGAAACTTTTGAGGATGTTAGAGGTCGTACCTTAATTACATGAGGCGTTTGGGGGGGGGGGGCGAGCCGAATCTCACCAAATCTCACGTTTTCTCAAGAAACAGAGTAAAATTGCTAGAAAACTGGGGTCGTAGAACGTAAGTTGGCAGGACAGGTCGGCAGTCGCGGCTCGACGATAACCACCCATTGCTAAGTCTGACTGAGGGATGAGGGCTTCAAGTAGCCGCCTGACAGTCCGTGATATACAGGTGACGTCATGATTCCCTATAGACACACGGGCGAAAACGTCAATTTAATATAGCAGGATGTTAATTCAAGTACAAACTATTCAAGTAGTCAATCTGGATTTGCGTAGATTCATTGGGCTAAGAGGCGGCGACGGTAACTAGAAAAACTTTTAAAATACACGGACCACCATATTTGGTAACACAATGGGCAGAGGCGCGGAGAAATTAAATGTATGGGAAATTCTCTCACAGGCGGCCGCTGTCAACGCCTCCGCGCCAATCTGTTTGTGCCTTAAGGCGGCTCCAGGCTCACCCGTGAACACCCTCGAACAAAAGCAAACGCGACTGTTGATGGTTCTCGCGCTTTGCTCTCTAATCGATACGGCGTGAATTCGTACCGTAATTTTACGGTTTGAGATTGAATAGAAGTTCAGATCTTCAGGCACAAGTGTTTTTGGACTGCAGGCCCCATCGGCCGGGAAGTGTGTGGTGATACTTGTCTTTAAGGCGACAACTTTCAGTCGCTCGATTGTTTAGCCGCCACCGGCCAGCTAAACGCGCGACTCGGCGATTGCTGCGGCGTACGAGCCAAGTAACACTGGCCTGCGAAAAGTCCCTTAGAATATTAGAACTACACGAAGGGCCCTCGCTGAATTTTAGCGTAATGAATTTATTATTGAGTATGAGTGCTTATGTTGTGATAGTTGTGTGTTCACTACAAGCGGAAAAGGAGTTCGAATTATCAGTGATTTAGAATTAAATCTTGTGGTTACGACCGTAAATACATATTTTTAGTGCAGTGTAATAATGTAAATTTGAAAAATCTCACGAGGGATGACGTTGAGCCAAATATCACGACATATCACCAAGGAGGGAGGGGATCGAAAGATCGCAAAAATCCCCTCACATAATTTATGGACGACCCCTTAAAGTGGCTTTTAACGACGTACATCCTGTATTTACTTGTATTCTCAGAATTGGTCAAGAGCAAATTGTAGAAACATTCCTCCAAAGAGGTATAGCGGGAATCGGGCGATAAAAAGTTCATATTCGATAATATATGAGAAAAGAGAGCTCAACTCGTAAGGCAATATTGCAGGTATTATTTCGTTGTTAGTAGAATTAAAATGTATTTCTTAAGAAATTGGAAAATAGTTACAAAATTAGAAAAGCTTTAATCTTACATACCTTAAATTCATTTCGATAATATCTTTATCCTTAAGAATTCTTTGCATTTCAAGCTCCAACGCCTTCTTATCTTCTTCCAGGGTGTCAATGTACTTTTGAAGTCTTCCATGGCTGTTTTGCAGTTTTTCGTAGTCAGAACTCAAGTTGTCTACCTGTTAACAATATTAGGTTATAGTTTGTAAAATTCTCACTGTTTAAGTAAAAAAATCTCTTACGACACTGTTCAACTCCGCCCTGCCTCTTTCGACATTCTGTTTTTCACCTCGTAAGCTATCCAAAGTCTTTTGTAGGCTATCGCGCTCTTTAAACAACTCCGATAATTGTGCATTGCTGGCATCTAATGTTTCAGTCAATTGTGTAACTTTCGATGTCAGAATCTCCTTTGTATGTTCGGAAGACTCTAGTTGCTTTTTGGTTTGTTGGAGATTATCATTGGTTGATTGTAACTTAACTTGCAGATCATGCAGCGATAACTGATACTTATGAAGAGCCGCTTGAACAGCAGATATAGTTCCCTCGGCAAATGCCTGAGATGTTCTAGTTGAACCTCTTCTTGGTGATTTTGGCGGTGCCACCATTCCTGGCTGGGATAGATGCATATGTTGTGCAGCTGTAGGATCTTCTCCATCACCAGATGTTTCAGCATCTTGTACAACTGCATGGGCAATATCCCTAAGGGCAGTGTTAAGTCGTTCGATTTCATCATTCAGACGGTTTGCTTGCATTGCCTGTTGTTCGGCCTGACCACAACGATCTTCTAGAGCTTTCAATTGTTGCATTAGATCCTGCAATCTCAGATCGCGTTGACTTATTTCATGTCTTGCCGAATCATATTGGGCTTTTAGAGCGGCCATTTGATTCTTGAGATCATTATTTTCGCGATCTGCTTGCACTTGCTGCTGTTCGCCGGCACGCGTTGCTTGTTTTACGTTGAACAAAACATTATTGCAGGCGCCACTTAGCTCCCGATTTGCTGTTGTAACTTCAACGCGCATTCTACCGACTTCTGATTTGAGGGCAGTTTGCATATCTTTGAAGGATCTTTTAACAGCAACAACTTCACGCCACATTTTAAGCAGTCTATTGTGCTCATTGTGATAGTAGTCATTGAATGCCTGCAAGAAATATAGTAAATATTAGCGCAAATTAATTAAGTAAATTTGGAATATGCCCGGTGTTTAAGCATTCAAATTTGATTAATCGCATCTTATGAAGACAATTTCAAAAAATGAAACTATGAATTGTTCAAATTGTTCAAATTATACTCAGGCCTATTCTGAACTCCGCTGGAATTGCAATTCCGGCGGAGAGAAAATTCCAGCGGAATTTTTAAGGGTATCATGAACTCCGCCGGAATTAGTGAAATGAGGTGCCCGATGTGAAATAATTTCGAAAACCCAAAAAGCAGCTGTTAAATGTCACAAATTTGTTTGTGAAGTGTTTAAAAATTTTGTTGTGAAAAATGTACGTGTTGGAGAAAATTCAAGGCTCTGCAGGGACGCTTCGAATATACGGAATAATATAATGCAATCTTTTCTATAAATCATAAAAAACAAAATGATGTAAATAAAAGTTGAATTCTCTTTTTAAATAAAATTAATATTGAAAGTAACAGCCTTTTTCATATAACATAAAAAAATTAAAATAAATTCAAACTTTTCTTAAATAAAGTAAATATTGGAATTCGAAAAATTAAAATAAAAAAAATTAAATAAATTTGTACAGTAACATTCATTCCTGAAGCTGCTGCCAATAGTCTCTCCAATATACGCACTTTTTAAAACACCAAAACAAACAAAAAAACAAAATTTAACACAAAACCGCACCGTTCCGTGAACCTCCGTCAACAATTTCTCGCGGAGAGATTATGCCCAACTTTTAGCATTCCGCTGGAGTTCATGATACCAAAATTCCAGCGGAATTGTAATTTCGAAATTTCTCTCCGTTCCGGCGGAGCGGAACGGAGTTTATGCTACCGATGTAAAAAAATTCCAGCGGAATCAATTCCGGCGGAGTTCAGAATAGGCCTGACTATTTTACACAATATATTCTAGTTATTCAGGCCTATTCTGAACTCCGCCGGAATTGATTCCGCTCTAATTTTTTTACATCGGTAGCATAAACTCCGTTCCGCTCCGTCGAAACGGAGAGAAATTTCGAAATTACAATTCCGCTGGAATTTTGGTATCATGAACTCCAGCGGAATGCTAAAACTTGGGCATAATCTCTCCGCGAGAAATTGTTGACGGAGGTTCACGGAACGGTGCGGTTTTGTCTTAAATTTTGTTTTTTTGTTTGTTTTGGTGTTTTAAAAAGTGCATATATTGGAGAGACTATTGGCAGCAGCTTCAGGAATGAATGTTACTGTACAAATTTATTTAATTTTTTTTATTTTAATTTTTCGAATTCCAATATTTACTTTATTTAAGAAAAGTTTGAATTTATTTTAATTTTTTTATGTTATATGAAAAAGGCTGTTATTTTCAATATTAATTTTATTTAAAAAGAGAATTCAACTTTTATTTACATCATTTTGTTTTTTATGATTTATAGAAAAGATTCCATTATATTATTCCGTATATTCGAAGCGTCCCTGCAGAGCCTTGAATTTTCTCCAACACGTACATTTTTCACAACAAAATTTTTAAACACTTCACAAACAAATTTGTGACATTTAACAGCTGCTATTTGGGTTTTCGAAATTATTTCACATCGGGCACCTCATTTCACTAATTCCGGCGGAGTTCATGATACCCTTAAAAATTCCGCTGGAATTTTCTCTCCGCCGGAATTGCAATTCCAGCGGAGTTCAGAATAGGCCTGATTATATAGAAATGGTTCAACCTTAATTATGTTGACGTAATGTTAATCATTGTTTTGAACCTACATATTTCCTAAAAGGAGCCATTTAAGTTTATATCAAATAAAAGAATACACATTGCAACACTTGGTGGAAGTTCGAAGAGAAATTGAAACCTGGAGAACAAATAAAGTATGACCAACACGTATGATGTGGCTGGCCTATGCCCTTCCAGACTTGCTATAAAAACGAAGCCAGCAAATATAAAATAAATAATAATTCAGATATAGTGGAGGAAAATTACAGGTTTAAAAACAATAAAAGTATTCAATAAATATAAATATTACCAAAAAGTTTTCTTTTTTATTTTATCAATAACTTTTCTTGTTAAAAGTAATATAACTTCTATGGTATACATAAAAACTCATACGGAAATGACAAAAAAAAATAAAATTGTTTATAAAACACCCTAACTACCGGATAATATTATTTTCTTATTATTTTTCAAATCAATGTTAATTTAAAAATAATTCAAGTAATAGTACATATTTCTTACTAATAAAAACAAAAATACATATAAGCAATTTAAATTTTTGATTTTATTAAAAAAAATTTTCATTCGTAAATGATTCACATGCAACATTGGGAACGTTCAGATATAGTCAATAGAAGTGAGACTCTCACCGGTTCAAAGCGGGGCGTGAAGAACGGCCGAAGAATGCTAGCATGATGCTTGAAGTCTACCAGGCCTACTACCGTTACGACTTATCTAAAAGGTGGACCAAAAACATCTGATCCCGTTTAACCCAATTATATTTACTGTATGAATGAACGCCGTCCAACAGTCCTAAAGTGAGTGAGGGAGGGCGGAACTGCGAAGAGGGTGCGTGTGGAGTGTTCGCGAAGCTTATGTAATTGAAGAATAGGGCGTTTGACCCCTATTCTAAAATTGTCGCCAGTCGCAAGATGAACAGCCTTATTCTCGTTGTCTAGTGACGTGGCAGATGTGTCACTTCGACCTTAAATTGGTGTATTCTCTTTGACGATCTAACAGATTTCTGCCGAGCTAATCGACAAAATTCATATTTAATTGTCGCGAGGTGGTGGAAGTGACATTTTCCTTGATACGTGTGCAGCAGACAGTTTCATACCACCGCGTCTCTAGTACGTCACTCGCCAGCGAGAATACCAACTGAGATGAGATTTCGGCCTCTATTTCCATATCAGTCAAGTCACCCTGGTAAATGTGACAATTTGACAAACCGGTTTTCGTATTCTCATAGTCACAAAAGTGGGAATGGGGCATTTCCGAAGTCATTCCCTAGTTGCATTTCTCACGGATAATTATCATTTTTGTCACCGAATTTTTAAATTTTTTAATTGGGGAAATGCTTTTTTTTAATATTTTTGGTAATATTTTCGTTCTTAAATTCTCAAGTTAAAATAACAAGCATAGTCCATGGAAATGGTACTTTAACATTACATTGCAAAAATGCAGGACAAGGTTTTATTTTTGGGATGTGTAGGGGGGTCAGTGTGGGCTTAAGTTTGAGTTTTCGGGATTCTACCCCCCCCCATTTGGCCGCCATCTTGGAAAACGTGTGCAAATGGTTTTTCCAGTATATCTCCGAAACGGTACATCTTACAGAAAGTTGGTGGTAAAATGAAGAATTAAGAAGTATAAGCCTTAGAACACAAAAATTAGTCACAATATTTTCTTTTAAAGGCTATAACTTTTTTCCTTCAACTTTACCAAAAAAAATAATAACAAGGTTTTTGAAGTAAAACTTCTTTAGGCACGCGCTGGATCACATAAATGAGGGTCAGGTGCAGGGAAGAAGTATCCTTATAGCACTGGACAATCAGGCTGTGATTAAGCGCATGAATCAGACAGAGATTAATGCGTCTCTGGCGTTGGAATGTGTCCAAAAACTGAACAGGTGTGCGCAACAAAACAACGTGACGCTAGCTTGGGTTAGAGGACATACAGGCATCGATGGGAACGAAAAGGCTGACAACCTGGCAAAACAGGGGTCAACCTCGGAATTCTGGGGACCGGAGCCATACTCTGCCATTGGCAGAGGGTTGGTAAGGAACTACATCGAGAAATGGGTCGCTGAGGAACACCGGAGACGGTGGGACGCTATGACCACGTGTAGGCAGGCTAAGATGGTGCTTACGTTGCCGATTACCGCAGCCAGAAGAAGGATCCTGCATATGCAAAGGAGAACCCTCAGATGGTTGGTGGCACTGATTACAGGACACGGATGTTTCAGGTATCACCTAAAAAGAATGGGAATTCTGGAGGATGACACCTGTCGGATGTGCCTGGAGGAACCTGAGACGGCCACACACATAGTGTGTCACTGTCCGGCGGTGGCGAGGAAAAGGGCTGCCATAACTGGACTCCATTGGATGGAGGACATGAGGCAGACTCCCTTCAATCAGCTGCTTGCGATAACTAGGGGAGTCGAAGTAAGGGAGCAATGGGACAACCCACTGCAACCCCAATAAGATGACTCTAGGCAGAGGGACGAAAAGGGACCCGCAAATAGTGGTCTGATTCGATATCCCTCGAAAATCTATATATATATATAGGGACGTTTGCATAAAAAATTTACATGAGAGTGAATCAATTTCATTCGTGTAACGCGTGACGGTGAATTATTTCAGATTTTTCTTGTGGTTTGGTCACTGGCCAGGCTTATGCCGCGGACACTTTGGAGTTGACTGACATGTTGGAAGCGGCATATACGGCAAGAATTTTCGGCGCAGCCTGAGCAAGTGGATCTGGTTTTTGGCGTGGCCAAACATGTGGCTCTGCCGGGAAGTTACGGTATAAACACTTGCGACTTTCTTAAAATGCCAAACGATGTAAACAAAAATGAAAAAATGAAAGAAGAAATGAAATTTCTTACGTTTAATTTGTAATTGTCTCCAATATAAAATACTTTTTGCACGCTTCAATTGATAAAACCGAAGCTGTTAAAACCGTATATCGTGGTTTGGGTGCTTAGAATACCAAAAGGGAGTGGTGAATTAAATGTGTGAGGTGCTGTTGTTTTAAATTGGCACCCACTTCCCCTTTGGTGAGATGTGCTGGACCTTTCCCCTTTTTAAATTACAATTTTTTTAACTTGCAACAAATCGACGAATCGTTTATGTCAAAACATTACACTGTTGTGAAAATCGTTCTTGATATGTTTTTTGGGTCGCTGATTACGAAAATCGGGGTCCCACAGTCTTAAAATTTGCATGTCACCTTTAAATATGCTTAAAAACTCCCTTTTTTAAGGGTTTTCGCGATAATTTTATTTATAATCAAAAACAGTCCAATGAAATACATTTTTTGCAATATTTATATTCAAAAGTGGTTGATTTATAACAAAGCAAATTTTATGATAAGGGATAATAGTAAAGGGCTGAAACTATCCCTACATCGTCTGAAAATATAAAGGTTTGAAAAAAATGTTTTTTCAACTTTATGCTTCAAATTCGGTTTAATCAGCTAAATTAAATTATTTTCAACTACGCCTAGAAAGAGGAATTTGAAAAAAGGTTGATTGTTTTTTGCATTTCTTTTTGCTCCCTTTAAAATTAATTGGCTCCCTAAAAGATTGTATGGGACGAAGAAATCAGGTAATTGGCTAGGTGGCCATAAAGGGTGCCAATACCATACTCAAGTAGACTGGCTTTTGTTCGATTGCTTAGGTAAAGCATTATTGGATGTGGTTGGCGGACTGCTTGGTAAAACAATACTTGCGTTTGGAATAGTCTATGCCGATGCGGATGCAATTATTAATGATCATGAATGTAACGGGAGCGCAGCATGCATACAGCTGGTGACATATTTAAGCGTACATGCGTTCAATTCGTTGATAAATAATATAGAAGTTTGTGTATTCAAATGCGACCTGAGGGAATATTCCATGAATGGAATGCATGCCACACAAAGGTCGGGCTACTTTTAACTTTTTCTGTATTGCCGCATTCAAAATAGCACACACAAGTATGCACAACAAACACATGCACCTTGCATGCACTTGTTACTTCGATTTTCGGGTTATGTGTGAAAGCCGGGACGGAAAAAAACCATGCAATTTTATGTCAGAGGAAATTCGCCGCATATCATGGAACCTCTGAATGAGGCGAGTTACACGGCATAACACTTTCTGCTGTAACAAACCGGTTTGTGCGTGTTATACGAATTACACGATAAACTGACTGTTCTGCATTTTTTCGTGTAACAATTCTATTGTCTATGTAGCTGTGTACAAACTGTCAGTTAAGCTAAGTCATTTTCGTAGGCCCCGTAGGCCCCGAGAATGAAATTATGATTGTGTTAGTGTGTTGCTCTGTGCAGTCGAGAATTTTTTGGGATGCACAAGTAACAAACTTCCCCGCGACCCCTTGCCTATAAAACCGGTTTATTGGATGGAAGTGTTGATGGAAGAAATGTTATGCCGTGTAATTTGCCTCAATGCAATGCATGTACGCTTGCATATGTCACCAGCTTACTTCCATGAGGAGAATGTGCCTGTGGCGGAAGCGTGCATACCCGTGTGGCATGCGCACTAATATGCTATACGTACTAGGTGCACCGCGTGTATGCTTTTAAGAAAATTAGCCAACAAAATTATTTTTACTCGGTTATTTTTAGGTTTTAATGTAAATAGGAATTCATAAATATTGATATTTTCAAATAGTATTTGTATCAAGTCCGTCAGTAGATTCGTCACTATTCTTCCTGCATCTGTCGTTGTCCTGAATTTTCTCAAAGCGTACTACATATAGGTATATCCGACAGACTTTCCACTATATTGCATATTACTAGCCGTTGGGCACAAAAGTTTTATTTCTAAAGTGTGGTCTTAAGCACACTCATATTTTTTTTAGGGTTTCATTAGAAAAAATTTTCACTCATACCATTTTTAATTTCATTCACTACGAAGGGTTTTACAGCGTCCCGAAAGTATGAAAGTGACAGATTTTCTGAATATTTTTTTTACGATTTTACCTCCTACTTTCCTTAGAAATTAGCAATAACAGGTAGCAAGTAATAACAATGTTTGAATGACTTTACGTTATAAGAAATGCCGATGTTTGAGTAATGTAATAAAATTGTTTCGCATTTTTTGCGGGTTTTTATTGCTGTTATGCTATGTTTTACAAGGTACGATATGGTTTAAAATGAAATTCTTTGAATAATAACATGTATTAGTTACTCCAATTTTTTAAAATAATTTGTGTTAGGGGTGCACAAAAACATGCTTCATTCAGTCTATCAGTCTATTCAGTTTATTCAGCCATCTAGCACAATATGGACGTATTCAGTTTGTGATAAAAGACTGAATTATCTTAGTCTAATTTCAAAATTAAAATAAAACCTTGTCCTGCAAAAATAAAACCTTGTCCTGCATTTTTACAATGTTAAAGTACCATTTCCATGGACTAGCAGGAGATAATTTTATTGTATTGTTGCTGTTATGGAGAAAAACCAGAAGATATCGGAGGGTGTAAATTGTTCATTGAATTTGGAATTTTATTACAAAGGGACAAAGTTTTATTTCAAAAATATTCAAAACTTCTGAGTCCTTCGAAATAATTAGCTTTGATAGATCCGCCTTGAAATCATTACCACCTTTCTGATATGATCCTTCAGCAAAGAAGTGCAACACAGCAGCCAATTTTTTTATTATTGGAAGAACCGACGTTGAGCGTATTGTTTTTCCATATTGCGTTCTAAAATCTCAAGAAGCGTTCCGCTCTTTGGAGATTTTGAAATTTTGTCTAAATCTGAAGAGAAATAAAGCTATTAAACTGTTGAGAACAAATTAAATGATCGCTACGTCAAACATGCAAGGATTTGATTTGATTTATTCCTTATTGTTACTCATTTTTTTGTAAGCCTTAAATCTCCAAGCTTAATGTTTCTAATTTACTTAGAATTTTTAGATAAATTGCCTTTCTAAATTACTTTTTGTTGATCTGCGTTACCATCTTTCACCATCTAGTTTTGTCTCATTTTATCTCACTCACTTTTTTCTTGTCACTCGACTATGAGGATACGACTTTAAAAGTGACGTGACAAAAAATGTGAGGTGACTATGGGAATAGTTCCTGTTTTGGTTTTTACGTCAATGCTAACAGAAGTTAAACGGAGATTCATCATTTGTCTGTTTTAAAAATGTTTTCTCTATGGAAAATGTTTAGCGGTTGAGCGATTTGATGAGAAACTTAGTAAAATTTAAAATAAACACAATTATTTTAATTTTTAACTTTTGAAAGAAAATCCCGTCGCGTTGTCCTGGCCAAATTCGAAAACGGCTGATCCGATTGCGACGGGGCTTTACTGGAAGCTTGGGAATGTTTTAGGCTCACTCAGATCCGACTATCAGACGGTAAAACTTGATCCGATAGAAGAAGAAAAGCGAGTGATCAATCCAATTGTAAACTTCAAAGCTTGGAAACGGCTAATCTGATTTTGGACTTTCACGGCATGATTCAGTATTTTCTTAGACGTTTAGGTTACTTTTTCACTCTGATTCGACTATCGGGTCAGACCGAAAACATGAATCGAAGGAACGCGAATAGAATTAATAAGAATGGAAATTAATTTAAATAGAGAATAATCGTGTCAGTGTCAATACGGGTGAATTTTCAAGATCCACCAGCCGGCACGGCTAACCAAGACCTCAGAAGGTGGTGGCACATGATTTGTCACTTCTACGCAGTCGAACACTTAGCAGCTCTGTTATCAAGTCCAAATTCCAACTCGTCGCGGTGCCCCCTGGTGTACTTCTTCGGAAGGAGCGAACGGAAGATGGCCGAATGGCGAGTCCTCTGCGCCATAAAACTGAGTTTTTTAAGTCGGTTGGGCTGAGTGTTAGCAACCCGCTCCCATAAAAACACCATTGCTACGAACCGACAAACAATGCCTCGGAGCCGGATGGACAACACGACGACGACCTTTGCTTTTCGAACAAGGACACAAATCGGATCATGGAATATTAGCTTTCGATATAAAATCAAGATTATGGGACTAAGCGAGACCATATGGCACGATGCGGGGGAACATATCTGCCCAAACGGTGAGGTCCTTATATATTCTGGGAGAATCGAAACTGAAAGCCGTATCAAGCTTAGCTCAAAGGATGGAATAGGATGTAATCACATATTTTGATTGTCAACATTCAAAACTTATGCCAAAAAAACGCACCTGTAGACTCCGGGTAAGACTTTGTAACATTGAAAATGGCAACCAGTATTTGTATTTATAGATCAAAGAAGAAGACGCCAAAGTCCGCTAAAAGTCCCTTCACACGGAAATTGGAAATTTTTTTGGTAATCGAAAGTTCGAAGTTAGACGAGGTAAGCATGGATTTAATAGGCCGGAAAGGTCGGACATACCCCTTTGAAAGTTGTGATAAGGGGTAAAAGTTTACCGTTACATGTAGCAAGTTGGTTTTATTTTATTTTACTCGTTTTGATGTTAACTTTGAAAATATCTTGGTATGCGGGCTCAAAATCTGCCGGAAGTATCCGGCAGTATTTAGCCGATATAGCAGATTTTATTTTTTATCAACTGATTGGTATGCCGGATACTTCCTTCCGGCATTTTGATCCCTTTTTTTAAATAATGAAAATTACAAGTTCTCACATTATATGAATCTTATCATGATGAGATGAGATAAAAATGATGTTGGGCGACTTCAACATTTCAAATATCGGGAAGGAAGATCAGTATATGGGAACAATAGGCAACCATAGCCTTCACGCAACCAGCAGCGATAATGGTGACAGGCTTGTCGGCCTCACCAGTAGCAGAGGAATGATGGTAAGTTCGACGCTCTTCCCACACAGCCCACCCATAAAATGACCTGAACGTCACCGGATTGAAGCACTAGCTACCAGATAGATCATGTACTTATTGAAAAAAGATCAGCAACAAGTATATAGGATCCTATAGAAGTGCCTGCTGCGGGTCTGATTACCACATGGTGAAAGCCGGGTTTAGAGCGCGACTATCAGCTCAGAGGTTACAAAGAACTCCCGGGGAACCAAAACCTAACGTTGTTAAGTTAAAAGTCCCAGATACCGAACAACAGAACAGACGTTAATACAAACGAAAATGCTCTCTGAAAGAATGTTCAACGATATTGATGGCATGTGAGCATGCGTCTTGTGCTAAACAGACAGTAGAAGTAGAAGCAAGAAGAGTGAGAAATGATTGGTTTGATGTAGATTGCAGGACAGTTATAGCAGAGAGAAATTCAAGCCTCCGCGAATATTTATCGAGACTAGCAAGAGCGAAACTAGAAGCATACGGAATAAAATGGCTTATCGCAGATAAAGTATGCAGAAAAAAGAAAAGAGAAATATCTAACAGGCCAATTCAAGATATTCATGACAGCTTCTTTCAACTGATCACCAAAATATGGATGGATGAATACTTTCCGAACGACTGGAAGGAAGCCATAATTTGCCCTATCTATAAGAAAGGGGATAACTACGCTGTGAGAACTATAGAGGGATCTCACTACTTTCTACAGGTTATAAAATATTCACAACCACCATAAGAACTAAGCTGGAACCTATCTCAGAAGGTTTACTAGGCGAATACCGGCTACCGGAGACGAAGGTCAACCACCGACCAACTCTTCACACTAAAACAACTCCATGAAAAATACTGGGAGAGAAATCTAAGATTATACCAGATCTTTGTAGACTTCAAGCACGAATACGAATCCATCCAGAGAAAGAACAGATCCTACTCGAATTAGGTGCACCAGCTAAACTAGTACGTCTGACACAATTAACTCACCTTGACAGAAATGCCCGAGTAAGAGTTCAGAACACTCTTACAGCTGCCTTCCGAGTTAATCGGCAGGTCAGTCAGAGGGATGCTACTCAGAGATTAAAGAAGCAGCAAAAGAAGTAGACTTGAGAATTAATGAAGATAAAACCAAGGTAATGCTGCAGACCCGAGTAAATTAACTTAACGATAGATGAACATAAGTTAGAAGAGTGGATCATTTCGCATACTTAGGCTCCACCCTAAGAATTCTACTCGGAATAAAACCTTTTTCGCACACCGTAAATTGCTGAAATCTCGAGCAATACATCGATAGACGAAGTTTACACTATATACGACGCTAATTCGCCCTATTTTATGGTACGGTAGTGAAACATGGACGCTTACACAAAGGATAGAAGACGCGGTAAATTACTTAGAAAGGAAGATTTTGAGAACCATTAGCCTCAATTTATGAGGAAGGGACTTGGTGAATCAGATATAACAGCGAATTATATCAAATCTATGATGACATAGACTTAGTGACGTTCAAAAAACTCAATAGACTTCGCTGAGCTGGACACGTCGAGTGCATGCCTGAAGACAGAGCAGCAAAGATACTTCTTCACGGCCAAGGCTCGAGTTGGGCTGTAGGGCCATTGGAAGAAGAAAGAAGCGATAAGAAAGATTTAGTTAAGTTAGACGTACATATTTGGAGGGCATTTGCCAGTAACCGAACGGCATGGATAGAAATGTTGGAGGAAGACAAGGCTAATAATAGGCTGTAGTGCTACAGATGATGACGATGAATTATAAATTTGACAAATTTCTTTTTATTGGACAAAATGCCCATGAACCGATGATAGGGGTTTTGAAAAGGAGAAAGAATGTACTGGTTTATTGTTTTAGCGTAATAAACAATTAAGAGGTAGATTACCCTACGCATTCAGGCTTCAATAATCGTAAGAATCCTTTTTTAGGTATAGTATATAAACAAATAAACTTACTTGTTCTTCCTCTTTAAATTCATCTTCTTTAACAAGAAGTTCATCTCTAAGATTGGCCCAATCATTTGTCAATTTTTGTAGATCATTTGTGAGTGCCTCATTTGTGCGATTTGACTCCTCCAGCTGTTGACGTAGAGCATTGTTTTGTGCCATTAGCTGTTCACATCTAAAATAAACCAATTTAACTTTAGCCAAACCTTTCAAAAGTTAACGATCTTCTTACCGATGCTTTTCGTCTTCCAAATTCCTACAGAGCTCATCCTGATCGTCGTGATGAACTACATAATCTCTACAGGGCGGAGGTGCCTCTATTACAGAAGTGCATGGTGGTAAGCTTGACGGAGCAGTGTGATGGGATGTCGATGATTGCAATGGGATTGCAGATGTTGAACACTGAAAATAACACCAAAATTTAAGCAATGCTGTTTGAAAAGTGTTAAAGAGATTAATGTTACCGGTCCTTGTGTTGTAGAACTTTTCGGTGCAGTATAGCTACTCGAACTGATCGGCTTAACTGTTTCGTGCATTCTACCTTCCAAATCGTTGCATTTTTGTTTGTATTGCAGCACTTTTGCCTGTAGCCGACTAACAAGTGCTGCTTGATTCTGCTGTGCTTGCTTGTATGTGTCGATGCGTCTTTTATAGCCTGCTGCCTCATCTTGTAATCTTTGCCTTAGTTCCTGATTTTGTCTGAGTAGTGTTGTTGTTTCTGTTGGTGAAGGACTTGTCATTCTTGGTGTTGATGAACTGTGATTTGTCTCCAGCCGGCCTTTAGTAAATGGCCTGGAGAATGGTTTCTTGCGGTCAAGTGTGCTAGTTGTACGCTTTGGTGATCCTGGTGATTTTAAACTGGAAGTTGTGTCTTTATAAGGAATCTAAAAGTAAAAATAAGGATTTTATTAATATTATTTTTATGTTGACAATTTTTTACAAATTGCTTTTAAGCGATTATATTCTTGTGAAACATATTATGCACATCTGTGTATATCTTTGATCCCCATAACGCCATTAAAGAGATATAAGTGGCACTCGTTCTTTCGAACCTGCGTCGCTCTGCGTGCACCGCCGACTGACAGGAGGTTTGTAATACAAAGGGGAATAGTCCTTGCCGAGGTGAACGCTGCACTAATTTGGTTTCTTTTTGTTGTGCTTACCTGGGTCCTGCCGTTTCCTACATGCACGCGAAACGCATGGAAATGGTCATGGTCTACTGCTTTTCACTTTTATTTCGAGTATCACACATATTTTTGGGGGAGTTTGCATTAACGAAAAATCAATTATAAAATGCATTGTCACATAAATATACACATATATCACTGCTTTTATGTATTTATTAAGGCGATTTTGTGGAAATTATAATTTCTCCTTTTACATTTTATTCGTTTTTCAGAAAATTAGTTTAATGGTTGAATTTTTGTTGTGTAGGGCATTTTTAATCAGATACTTACATTTTTACCTAGGTACATCATATCTAATGTATATAAACTAGAAAATTGCTCCCTATTCGAAATAACTATTAACTATTTTGACAAATTTATTCTAGTATTGCAGATCAAAAGGGCATGCTATGAAAATTATGGAAAATACAATACATTCATATATTTTTGTGGATTTTATAAGAAATTCATTTTTTACTTCGGCTAAAGGCATAAGGATTTTGAAATAATTGTTTATACTAAAGTCAAATAATCCCAAACTTCGGACTGAAGTAAAAATGGTGAAAATACGTATAGACTTTTGTTCTGATATTTAAAAGACGTTTCCAGTCCGTCTTCAGAAGGCCAAAAGAAGGTGCAAGCGAGAGAATGTTATAAACTTTCCGTTTGAGCCCTTGCATGTTCTAGAATCTAGAAGATTGAAAATACAGAATACGAAGAATTATTCCACAGCCCGTTTATGAAGAATTTGTTGCCTGAAGAGTACGTGAAAAGTGGAGATGTAGGCAGTTGATCCAAACTGGTATGGGGTAGTAGATTTCAGAGAAAATGAAGTCTTCGCTGATTCTTTCTAGGACTCGATTCGTTATTCATATGTACATATAGGGATTACGAAGATCCGCCCCGTACTAGTTTAATGGCAGAATTTGTAAGTAGATCAAGAACTGTTGGTTGGAGTTAGGAAGTCTTATTTTAGGCTAGCGAAGGTATATGGTCAGTCATAGGTGGAATAGAGGGAATAACATGCACGTGCCGCAACTATTTCGGACTGATGGAAGTGCGATCATAACCTCCTAGCGGTGGCCACTGGTAACTAACCTATGAGAGAGGATAGACTAATAAGATCGAGCTAGTTTCTTCCAAGTAAGGTTAGCGTGAGGGTAATAACCTCACCCGGGGGAAAAAGAATTATTACGGGACGAGCAACATTTGTGTCGTTCAATGTAGGAGTGGCGTAGCTCCGTCTTTTAGAGCAGCGGTCTCCAAATTTTTGAACGCGTACCCTTCTGACGATAATAATCATAAATTTTACCCGCTAATTATATGAACACACCATTCACACCTATACGGGTGCAAGGGCATACCGTGCATCGCGTCTACATATAAGGGATTCGGAAATACTGTTTCATGATCCTACATAGGATATGGTTTAATTTTTGGCAAAGAATACCGTTTATAAATGACAGTCACACTTATAATTCATGTTACACGTCCATAGGTGGAAGTATTTTTCTTAAGTGCCGGTATTTTCAGGGCCGGTATATTTCTCTATAAGCTTAAGTTCACCTCGTTGAGACATTTATACACCTCGCGATCCTGAAGAAAACTCCATCCTCCAGTTCGAACTCGAGTTGCCCTCGAAAATAGGATTGATATCAGTTTTGGCTAAAGAAGAATTTGATGCGAATAGAGGTGCTAATTAATCTGGTAACACCTCCCCATTATAAATGGCGTAACGAAAGAAGTTTTTGGAGAATAAACTCTTCGGGTTTTTTGTTTATAACTCGGGAACTATCAATTTTTCCTAAATAGCCTCGTTAAGTTCCACTATTTAGGATTATTTTTTCGACGAACCGTTCACGGTCAAGCGCTAGTTGAAAATTGGCGTATTTCGGCTGTCTCCGAAATAATCCATTCTAAAACTCTATTTTATATGAAAGGTTATTCGTGAATTTTTAGGAGTGGGAAACGATGGTGTTGGTACCTGGAGTGGTGTGCCGATTGAACAAACCCTAGTGATCTTAATGAAGCCAAGTGGTGGTCTCGCTCAAGACCGTAGATGCACGCAATGAGAACACTGCATAAATTTGTATCAAGAGTTGAACACTTTTTGGGAGTGGAGCTCGCAATGTCAGAATAGTACGTTAACAGCAAAGATGCTATGTCAAAGTTAGACAACACTGTCGCACATGAGTTTCTGAATTGGTTCCAGGAGCTGCTGAATTGAGTTCCTCGAGACCAATGATCTAATGTCACTAAGTACAGGTGTTGCCGCAGATGAGCGGATCAGCTGCGACTTGTGCAAAGTCAAGGGCTTAAAAGGTACATAGGGCATTGTTAGTGGCGATTTT
This sequence comes from Thereva unica, assembly GCA_949987705.1. Taxonomy (NCBI): domain Eukaryota; kingdom Metazoa; phylum Arthropoda; class Insecta; order Diptera; family Therevidae; genus Thereva; species Thereva unica. The sequence continues at coordinate 125,757,438 of OX465283.1, read as the reverse complement.
CAGGATGTAAAATTCAAAGGAAACAAAAGACTGCAGCCTTTTTTTATATGAAAAAACCAAGCTTAGGAGTAACCCTTTATACTACCAGTCCGTCATGTCGTTCAGAAAATGACGATGAACCTCACGTTTGAACTCTAAGGTGTTGTACGAGTTCGGGAATACTGACTGCGGGAGATTATTCCACAGTCGAGTTGTTCTATTCAAAAACGAACTTCTATATCGTATTGTGCGCGAAGGGGGGGGGGGGGGCTGTAGGGTATGGGGGTGAGCCGAGCGGGCAAGTCTTGTGTTGCGGGAAAAGTATTGCCGTGCAGCCATTGCCATGGAAATAGCGATAAAGTATGGAGAGGGCTGCTACATTCCTACGGTGGCTTAAGGAGTCTATGGAGGCGCGAAAGGGGCCATCACCAATGAGTTTGAAGGCGCGATTTTGTACCTTGTCGAGACAAGCCAAAGTGGTTTTTGGGGCGCCTGCCCAGATATACGAGTTGTATTCAAGGCGCGGCCGAATGTTCTTATTTTGGCTTAGTCAAATGAATATGTGACCTTGGTAGGTGAAGGTATAGACCTTTTGGTTTTCTATATATAGAATCTCTTCTTTTTGAAACCAGGAAAATTAAAGCTGTTTCAAAACGTCTATAATCTCTATCTTGCTACTGGGAAAAACCCTTTCAGACTATATATTGTTCCTGCACTACATGATTAATTGTGACAAAATTTATGCGAATTAGGCGAAATTTCTGAAAGTCTTGCAGAATAAGGGAGTGTTTCAAGCTGCATCACAATCGCTTATCAGAAATCAGAGGAAACTATCCCTAATCATTGAAGGACAATTTTTCCAATCCGACAAAAAATGATGGAATATGGGATATATGTGATGTTAAAAAGATGGAGCGATCGCAATAACAAAACACACCCGTACGATGGCTTGCAACCAGTCACTGTTGTTTGCAAGATTGGCAAAGCAGGAAATGTGTTTCTCATGGCTCTGTACGGAAAGGACATGAGATTAGGGTGAATGATTTGAGATATAAGCAATGTGTATATTAATCGTACAGAAATAAAACAAACTTTGCTTCACTACCACCTCCTGATTTGACTCTAATGAAAACATGCTCAAAAGATAGCGAACGATTAGTTGTGAGTAGTTCGCTATTTAAGAAGAATTTCACTGCTATAAGAGCCCCTCTTGAGAGACGGGTGTAGACTCGATCGCATTTATATATGGTCCAATTGCAGTCTAACCCGTAAGGAATTACCCGGCCTTTACACGGAACAGTATTACTGTTACTGTCGCTGTCACTGTCTCGTGTAAACGTCTACAATCCCGATCTTTTTTACTGTCGCGACAGTACTGGCAAGATTGCAATCTCGACAATACTGTCTAGAAAGTAATTTGACAATTTGTGAAATCAAGTTGGCGAAAAGTGATTTTAAAGTGGTAATTACATGCCCCTATCGGTACGCTGTGAAGTTCTCATTGAATATTTTATTTTATTATTTCAGTTTAATAAATAAAAATTTATTTTCAGACCAAAATGGCAGATAAATTAACTCGCGAGCAGGTATTTAAATTAATCGATTTGTACGAAGCTAATCCTTGCTTGTGGGACATTCACATGAATGTTTACAAACGATCCGATTTGAAATCCAAAGCTTGGTCAGATATAGCAATGAAAATGAAAATGGATGTCAATTTAATTAAAAAAAAAGTAGAGTCTTTGTGGGTCATATATGTTGGGGAAAAAAGAAAAATAAAAACAACCAAATCTGGCCAAGGTGCGGAGGATTCATATATTTCAAATTTAATTTGGTATGAAAAAATGAAGTTTCTGGATCGTGTAATTACCGAAAGAGGAACATGGGATAATTTGGAAGAAAAGAAAGTAATACATATTCGAAATTATTTATTTAATATTTTTTAGTTCTAATTTTTTCCCACTGAAACGGTACATCACCGGTGTTGATGCAATATTGTGCAATTTCATCTCGAATTTGAGTAGAATTTCTGTAAGAAGAACTTTTATCCTGGCTGCACACATTTTGTACTGTTTCTGGCAATTTCTCAGGTTGGATATCTTCTAAAAAATGGGATGTTTGCTTCGGACGAGTCAAATAATTGTGCAAAACGCAGCAACACTTTATAATACTGTCCACAGTTTCCGCTTTTACCTCAATTGGCCGATGAAGTATTCTGAACCTTGAAGCCATTCGCCCGAAAGCTGCTTCTACGGTTAATCTTGCTCTGCACAATCTATAGTTACCAATTTCTTGCATAGTAGAAAGATTTCCACATCTGTTGTAGGGCTTCATTATATGCTTGTCCAAAGCAAATGCATCATCCGAGATAAAAAAAATATGGCATTGATGCAGCCCTCCAATGCTTTAGCTGAAGGAAAACAATTATCTGCAGATTTCATATAGCGGTATAAACTGGAACTTAAGAAAACGCCTCCATCTGAAGCCCTTCCGTTAGAACCCACATTTATATATATAAATCTGCAGTGGGCATCTACTAAAGCTAACAGAATTATACTGTGGAATCCTTTATAGTTGTAATATTCCGATCCAGCATTATTGGGTTTCTTAATTCGGATGTGTTTTCCGTCAACAGCTCCTAATGTATGTGGAAATTGCCATGATTTCGCAAAATCATCGCTTATATCTTCCCACTCTTTTTGACTTTGTGGAAACTGAAAATAATTAAATCACATTATTGCTTTTGTAGGACGCTGAAGTAACAAATAACGAGTTTAATACTGAAGATAGCAACTCGAGCGATTTCGCTTTTTTATCTACACCGTCAAGAGGTGTCGCAACAAAAAGAAAATTCGAAGAGGACAAATATGAAAAGGCAATAAACAATGTATTGCAATTTACATCGGCGCATAGCAAATCTTCAGAAAGGTCAAAAGAAAAGGATGAAATAGACCACTTCTGCAATTATGTAAATGCTTCATTGCGAAAACTAACAGAAGAGGAGGGGTTAGTTTTTATGGGGGAGATGCAGTCTAGCCTCATGAGAAAACGCATAAATGCAGCCAAAGCATCGAAACTAACAATTTTATCGAATGAAGTGCTATTTGCACCGATTTCCCCAGCAACCTCAACACCTCTCGATTTTCAGGAAGAGACATGAGAGGATTACAATGAATGTTATTTTTGTTGTTTTATACTAATAAATGTGCTCAAGTTAATAGGTTTTTGCTTGTTATTACCTTGAGAAATGTAGGCTGCAGACTTTCAAAAATTGCTTTTAAAACTTCGGGAAGAAAAACACTTATCGTGGATGATGAAATGCGGGTAAGAAATTCAAGAGACTTAAAACTATCTCCAGAAGCAAGAAACCTTAAAGTAACAGCCAATCTTACTTTTGACGGTATAGATTGTCTCATATTGGTGTCCTCTTTTCTAATTATTGGATGAACCTGAAACACATTATCTATTACAACTCTGTAGAGAAAAAAAGCTTTTATTTTACCAATTCATACAACTGACAAAATTTGTCGAAAGGTAACCTGAGGAAATTTGTGTGCTCTTTATTATCAGAATAAAGCAAGTCCTTTAACAAGTTCCCTTCAATCTCAAAATCAATCCGCTTTGAAAGGAACGGATTTACCCAATATTTTATCTTCCTGCGTCTCCTTTTTTCTTCATTTTCGATATCCTCAAGCACTTTTAAGAGGTTACTGCAACACCCGCAACGTGTGAAAACATTTTTTTAAAATGGACTGTCTGTCAGTTGATCGAACGCTAATCGGCCTGCTGGACAGTATTTGGCAGTTCCAGACAGAATTGTCCGTCAGTAGAACTGTCCCGTGTAAAGGCCGGGTTAGTCTCTTCAGTAAGGAATGTTCCATTTAGCCAAGTTTCGATGATCAAGAGTACATTAAAATGACAGTATTTCGAGTCAATAAAAAATTGTTAATTTTGCCTCTCACACCACTGGAATTGTCGTAAAAGAGCTTTATGTTAACAGGTAGGCTTGGTTTGGGATAATTCGGGGTACGGGAATTGTTTGGACCAATGACTAGTTAGGGCCTATAATATCTGGTCATTTATTCCCGGCTTCTCTTTAGCTGAGATACATGAAGTAATCTCGCATACAATGCATAAATGGAAAGGTCCTTTCATACTTGCTGGGATGTTATTTGGAACTGCTCATAAAACTTAGTGTGCAGTTCGAGCAGAGTGTTGCGATCAGTAGGAAGGCCTTCCTGCTGTATCGAGATGATGAGGCTGGTCTTTGTTTTACCATTTATACAAGTAGAGTCGGGTTTGTCATGCATGTAAGCGAGGAAAAGCCTTACAATATCGAAAACATTTCTATCTCTTAGACGAGTGGCTGTTATTAGAGCCAGTCATTTGTTAGTTGAAATGTCTTTTTGCTGCCGAATGTAGTTCTTATGCTTTTTCCATGCCGATCTATGAGCTGATCTATGTCCAAGTTATCTCTTAAGGAATTGTCAAGCTATGCTTTTTTCCATGAGTATACAACAATACAGACGACCGTGGAATACCATCGTTCTAAAAATCATTTTTAACACAAGAGCGGAAGAATACACGTTTTCAAATTGTACAGTGTATGATACCTGCGAACTTTCTTAAGTGATTCCATTGATTACTTATTTCATTACCGCCAAAACTATTGTAGATGTATTCGTAATCAAATTACTGGTAATGAGAGCTGCTTTATTTTTCATTATTAATTCATATATTTAACTAATGTATGCAGTTTTTATTTATCTTCCTGAGTCTATACGATTATTATATCCAACATATTTGATAGACTAGCTGATAATATGTGTTCTAGTAGAGGGTGGAGTAGAACGATCTACAGATACTCTTAATTATAATACATTAGATAATTGCTTTGACTTTCCTCCGTTGGCTGCACTCCGGAGGTTATTTTGTTCACAGCAATGTCGTAGAAACAATTTCACTTTATCTGAAATGTCGAAATTTCTTAATTTATTATGTGTAAACCTAGTAAAATTTTTCTATTACTCCGGAAAGACTTTAGGTGTTGTATATTTCTCTTACAATTGCCAGCAAAAAATAGTAAAAGTTACAAAATGGGACATTACGTACACGTATACAATTTGCATGATTTCAGTGATATGTGGGATTTGTGGCATATTTGTGCAAATATCTATGGCTTATTTCGAACTAACTACCGACTCATATTTTGTTACCATACAAATAACAGTTAATTTAAGCTTAATAGCAACATCGAATGGCACACTAATTGCTCAAGTTCTGCAAGGAAAAACAATCGTTTACATTATAAAAGAGTTACAAGAAATTTTTTATTCCGTCTATAAATTAACAAAAGAAATACCGATTTTTAACAAAATCAGTTTGTGCATTTTACTGTCTAAGTTCTTGGTAGATATCGGGAAGTTTTGTGCGTATTTGTATTTTCTGCATGAATTTATCGATGAGAAGTATACACGCCGAATAGACTATATTTATTGTGGTTGTCTGGTAATGTTTTGGACAGCACCATATTTCGCTGTTAATGTCCCATTGGTAATAATGACAATTTTAAATGGTATTAATGACAGTCTTAGTGTGCATTCAGAGCAATTTTTAACAAGTTACAATCACAACTCCCAGTGTATGGAAGAATATATTTTTTTACTAACAAAAATCCATTCTAAAATATATAAATTAACAAAATTATTATCTAGGACGTTTCAAATGCAGATAATACTAACACTGTTCCAATCATATGTGGGATTCATAACAATTGTGTATTTATCATTTTTCTTCTTTATTACGAGCGGCGCAAATGTGGTTCCAGTCATTCCTTTTATTTGTGCCTTAATGCTGGACGTTGGTGTGTTGATGGGTGCTTCCGAATTGTTGAGAAATTCATGCAATGGCCTCATAAGCCTTTTATTGTTAAAGCCATTTAAGGATGATGATACTTCTTTGACAAACAAGGTAAATTCTTTGTGTACAGAAATTAATTTAATTTAATTTTCGGGTGTAATTTCTTATAGGTTGAAAGCGCAACTTTCCAAGTAGTACAACAAGATATAAATATTAGTATATTCGGTCTTTTTAACTTAGACAACAGTATGATGATGACTTTCTTTGTATCGTCCATGTCTTATTCGATATTTTTGATCCAATTTAAATTGTCCCTTTAAATATTTAATGTTTCTATAATTGTAAATTATTATATTCTCGAAGTTGTTTAATAAAAATATTTTTATTAAGTTTTCTTAAGTGGGTATGGAGGCAACGCATATGGTGAACACCGCGCCCACATAACTCACTTACGGAAAAGACTATCAGCACTCCGAAAGAAGGGAAGAAGGTCTTTAATAATAGAGTGGATCCATCTAACTCCGAAGGCGCACTTCTCAGCAGGGCCAAGAAAAATTTACCAACTCAGCGCAGGCAAGCGCTGGAAAGTCAAAAAAACCTTATTTGAAAGTCAAAAAAACCTTATTTGACAAGTACTATTATAGTGACTGTTCCTCCGAGATAAAGGCACTTTGGCCTCCACGGCAATCTTATAACCGCAACACCAGATTAGCCCATTCATCTCACTCCCACCACTTGCAGCCTGCGTGTCCGTTCGCGCACTCAACAAGATAGCAATTCGTTTTTCAATAGAACATCTCGACTGTGGAATAATCTCTCGCAGTCAGTATTTCCGAGCTCCGAGCAAATTTCGAAATATTTAAGTACCGTTATTTCTGAATCTACCCAACATTTTGGGACAATATTGCATCTACATAATACTAGTCATTATTACTCCAAATATACGAAATATGAAGGAAATTGGTGAAGGTCGATTCCCGGACGTTGGTCGAATTTTCATGGCCCCTGGAACAACTGCGGAATTTGGAGGCCCAGAGCAGAGCGTTCAGCTTCAGCGGTGTTTGTGGGGCCGCGTTTATAATTAGCAAACCATTTTTCTACCATTTGTCTAGATGAGAATAATAAATCGACTACTCAGCTAAGACAGGACTAGGTGGGTTCAAAAAGCTATCTTGACTACCATCTGCTTTTAATTGAAGATATGAAATTTGAAATTCAAAAACTGCAAACTTTTCCATTTTTTTAAATATTTTGACGTGACGTCTATTAAATCGGTTTAAGATAGGACGCGCGTGTGAAAATGTCCCGCACAATGTCCCGCACACAAAAAAAAATCATATCTCCGCCCCCATACATGTTAGGGGGGTGGTTAATGGCTCAAAATTTTCGTTAATTTATCCTCTACACGGGAAAAATACATTCATTCACCTTATTGACGTGACAACGTCTATTAAATCGGTTTAAGATAGGACGCGCGTGTGAAAATGTCCCGCACACAAAAAAAAATTTGCTTCGAAATATATAATTTATTAATTGAGAAAATAATACAAAACGTAATAACAGACGTTGTCACGTTCAAATTAATAGACGTTGTCACGTTAAAATACGGACGTGATACTTCACATCCAAGACCATTAATTTTTTTTACTCTTCACTTTCATTAAACGACATAATACGACAACTTTTTTATATTTGCAGTAAAAGAAGAAAGATAAAAAAATTCTGGAATAATTTTAAACGACGACATTTAAAAAAACTGCTACAACGGTTGCATGGTTTTAAAGTTGCCATACCTGATTTCATATTTTCCCTTTGCAAATGTCAGAATATTTCCAAAATATAGATGCCTATAGTGATTTTTTTATTTCTTGTTCGTTCCCTCATAAGCCCATAAGAAGATAAGGATTTGTTGAAACAGGCGTTGAGAACCTCGGCCATTTTAACATAAAAATTTGTAATTTATGAAAAAAAAACGCTTTTAAAGTAAAAAATCAATGAAATTTTATTTGTAATTTGTTTTTCTTTATTCTTCTAAATATGAATTTAAATAATGTTTGCTTACAAAAGTCAGTGTCATGTCGTGTCAGTGGTCAGTGAAAAAAGGTTTGCCACCTATGGAACGAATTGGTGCCACGGAAATTTTCAGATGAGCAGTCCATTCTACATGTCAGAGATTTGCACATGCAAGCATATACGCCATTTACCACAGTCGGTATAAAAATGGTGTGATAAAGTCCTTATTGGGCTTTTGGTCACTCTGGAGGCAATCCTACACCTATCTAACTTATGCAGCCATAAATTTCACATATTTTTTTTTTATGTGATAGACTAGAGGCTTAGGGGAAGCTCCTTTGTACTGTTCGACAATCTATATTTTTCATATAGAATGTCGAACAGCGGCTCTAGCCGGAAGATAGAGAGTAGAAAGAGATAGAACTAGGAAGGAGCTGCCACAACCTAGCCGCGATATATTTTTACTCCAACCATTTCGCGACTCTGTCATCGGGGCATTTTTGAGAAACAGCTTGCTGGAGTGTTATGCCTGCTGAAACGAGTTGAATCTCATGAGCCAACCGATGACATGCGCTTGGTGGAGCGGGGAAGAACTAGCGAAGGCTATGACAGGGGGAATCAGGAATGTAAAGAGGGGAGAAGAAAGAAGGAAAGTTATGTGGGTGGGAAAGTGGAAACGGCAAAGGACCGTGGGGCTGGCCGGGATTCGAACCCGGGACCTCTGGGATAGCAGTCAGGCGCCTTACCCCGAGACTACCGAGGCCCCAATAGTCAATTTTTAACAATTCACACAAAATTTATAATAAACGAAAGTAAACAAGTACTAGTGCATATATGCTTATAAACACTGATAATCCAATTGTGTAAAATATGTTATTAAAACGGCATGTTTAATGCAATCAAAGATTATTTGGAGTGGGAACCTGTTCAAATATTGTAATTTTTAATTTTTTTATCCGGGCTCCAATAAGTTCCAGAGGCAGAACCTTTTACAAATTAATATATCCAATAAATAATATATTTTCCAAGAATCTGAATATAGTCATCTACAATTTAGTACATTTATTTGATCTACTAAGCGATTTGTTTATTCGAAAATAGGAGACACAACTGAACTCGTTATTTCAATCGTGATATTCTATTCTTTGAAATCAAAATAAATATCCACCAGTACACACGATATCTATTTCCATAATATACTTATATAAAGGTCAATAGAACAACTTTCATTTTTGTAATCGATTAAGTAAATTGCTTTAGCATAACCATAATTTATCTAATGAAATAATGACCGGCTTTGTCCTAATTTTTTCCAAAAATATCGTCCTTAATTATTTCACCTCATATCACAAAATATCAGTCAATTCAAAATGGTCAACCGAGTGCACAATATTTGCTGTACCATAGTTAAAATATATTTTGCAATAAGCCATATTTTAGGAGTTGTGCCATTTGGATATGACAAGGAATCAAATATAATTCGGAGTAAAACGCTACCAACAATCGTGTTGTTTCTATCTGCTGTACTAACTGGGATATCAGCTGTTGGAGTAGCATTCTTCTTTCAAAAGAGGCCGGTCCTGTTTAAGTTTCATGACGATTACATTCAGATATTAACTGGAATTGAGGTGCCATTCGTGGTGTTTCTATCATTTTGGATACTAGGCTGTCAGTGGATTGTCCGAAATAAATTGGCGGAAATTTGTAATGATTTTAAACGTATATTGAAGATTGTCTCGAGGCAAGTACGAACGAACAATGTCTTTACAACAAGCAGTTTACGTCTGTTAGCTATAAAGCTGGTGATAGACACAGGCATCCTTTTGAGTGGGATTGGATTTGTTTACGTCTCTATGTTCAGCGAGCAAATGACAACTTTAGATAAAGTATTCGTCATTGTAATCGTGTACAGTTGGTCAGTGCCTTTTATGGTGACGAATGTTGTTTTTGTTGTTCTAGTATCAACCAAAGCCTTGTTCGATCGACTGAATTTAAAACTACACCGACTTTTACAAGATTATAAATATATCGGCAGGAATAACATGCAAACAGTCAAACAAGTACACTACCTGGAAGAACTAACAGAACTGTACTATAAGATATACATTTACCTGCAGAGATTCTTCAGTCTTCTTCAATATCAGATATTTTTGATGCTCTTTCAAGTTTTTATGATTATATTCTTTATTGGATATTTAGTTTATGTGCAATACATAGAACAGAGATTCATTTCATTGCCGCAAACTGTTTATCTTGTCGCCGTATTGCTAGAAACATGCATATTGTTGATATCAATTGAAGTAAGCATTGAAAGCGCACAAAGGGCAGTTAAGATCTTAATACCAAGGGCATTGCCGTGCACGTTTTTTACTAAACAGGTATTTTGTGATTGCAACAATTGCAGAGCAATATTTTATTCATTCATTTTACTTTTAGAGTGAGATTTTTACAATGCGGCAACTACTGTATGAGCCCAAAGTTGTTCTTTTTGGACTGTTTGAACTAAATAATGAATTGTTAACTGCTTTGGTATCAACATCTATTTCTAATATTATTGTTATGGTGCAGTTGAAAGAATCAATGTTAAACACAGATGCGTGAAATATTTTGTTGGTTTGTTTTTTTTTTTTTTAATGTTAATGGAAATAGAAGATAAAATATGAATTAACTAGTGAGTTATCTCTTTAAATTTACATCATATACAAGTAGAATTTTATAATTACGTGTTATACAGTAATGGAAATAGTTACGAAACTATTGATTTCTGTTTCTAGAGAGCCGTGTCAAGCCTTCTTTTTTTATATAGGCAATCAAGCGACCATGTACCTAAAAACCCATATTAAAATATAATAATAAATGAAATAGAAATCAACGATTGGAGTTTGCTTAATCTGTGAAGAAATATTCATTTATTAACCCATAACTCACCAGTCACTTTATACATGAACATCTAAAAAAATGCTGGAGATTTTTCAGCGGTGTTCTTTATTTTGGTGTCACAAGTAATTGCCCAAAAGTCCATAATGCCAACAGCTTTAGACTCGATTGACGACTTGCATTCGTCAATCTTAAATACTTTCACCACAGCAGTGGTACAAAATCACAATGCCCTGAGCTCTTTCTAATTAAAATTTGAAAGCGTCTTCAATAGTAAAAACTCCCCTTCATCGGAGGGAGTATCCGATGGCGCCCTGCAGGTAGGGGAGCAGCCTTCTTCTTCACCCTGCCCTACGGCTACTTCCCCTTCGGAGAATGCCATTCTCCAACAGGACGCCAACATCCCAATCCCGCCAGGTTGTAAGGCGCGTTGGGGGCCTCGGTATTCTAGGGGTAAGGTGCCTGCCTGCTATCCCAGAGGTCTCGGGTTCGAATCCCGGCCAGCCCCACGGTCCTTCGCCTTTTACACTTTCCCACCTACATAACTTTCCTTATCTCTCTTCTTCCCTCTTTACATTCCTGATCCCTCCTGTCATAACCTTCCCTAGTCCTTCCCCGTTCCACCAAGCGCATGCCATCGGTTGGTTGATGAGATTCAACTCGTTTCAGGAGGCTTAGCACTCCAGCTAGTCTGCCACATAAAAAAAGGCGTAAGAATGGTTGAAATCTCCAAACCACAATTGGCAATGGTGTCACCTTGAGTTCCTCGACCTGTATTCCAATGACTGAGTCGTCTTCTAAGCCGGTTTCGATATCAACCTCCTCACTAACAGTGGATGGTCCCTCGGTCACGGAAGTTCTAGTCACAGAGTCGACCTCCATGCCGGTATTGGCAGCAGGCTCTCTGCCTCTTATAGTGGATGGTCTATTGGCCATCGAAGTCGAATCCTGTTGAGCAATGCACCCCTTTGGTTATGGTACCGAGAGCTTTAAATATCTTCATCTCAAGATTCTCGCCCGAAACTAAGACGGAGTCTATCTGTGAATATTTGAGGAATAAATCTATAAACCCAGAAACTGTTCACTGCAGAAGGGTCAGCAAGGCTTCCAAGCCTGTTGCATCTTTTATTTTTTCTGCACCGCCTGTTACTGCCGATATACTCTTAGATCCTGGTTGCTGGCCTTTGGTGCCCTTACCAAACTTTTTGTTCCACGTACCCGTAATCGAGTTCATCATGCAAACGATTTCCACTTCGAGCGTTCCACTGATATAAAAAAACTCAAAACGCTCTCCCTCTACTACCAGAACGTAAGAGGGCCTAGGTTAAAAGCTAAAGACATCCTTTAGGCATCAATGGCTAGTGGTCTCGATGCCATAGCATTCACTGAAACCTGGCTCTATGTGGGCATTCTCAATGCGGAATTTTTCGATCACACCAGATATGTTAAGCACGATGGAAGTAATAACCTCTATAATATTCTCAACTCTTGCGTTGATCACATTCTGACTATGATGAAGACGAATGATGAGCTACTTCTTATCCAATATTCAGTGTATAGATCTTTTCAAAAGTCGTGACATTCTGCGCATATACCCCAGCAAAGCTCTTAAAAATGTTCAGCTATTCAAGTACCCAAAACATTTAATTTTATAATTAAAAAAATTAGAAGTCCAAACAATCTGAAAATTTGGAAGAACAAATACAAAAAAATTAAGTAATTTGAAGTCCATGACTCCACTGATTTGACGTGGAATGACTCTATACAATTTTTGAATTAAATCTAGTGGAATTTCATCCAACGCTGTCGTTATTGCAGTCCTGTTCTGTAATGGTCACATATTGTTATCCAGAGCTTAACTTCTTCAAACATGTTTCGGTACCGTGATTCTGTTTAGGTTCCCTCTAGTGATGAGTAAACGCAAGAAGAAGACAAGACTAATCTAGTCTTGTTCTTGTTCTTGCAAGCATAACTAAGTCTTGTTCTTGTTCTTGCTCTTGCAAAATGTGGAAGAATAAGACAAGACTGCAAGAACAAGATCATTTTTGCTCATCACTAGTTCCCTCGATGAATTTAACTTCACTGGCCCTCTAACTGAAATCTCCTCCGCCTTCTCGTCGGTGATGTCGAATCAAAAACCTCTCTTCCTTCCGTAAATCATGAAAATAAAATGAGTATCCGTCCAGTGTATCAAGGCAGAACCGTTTTTCGTCTGAAAAGATAACTAGGATCCTCTATTCCTTCTAGGCCATGTGAGGTCGAACAAATTCCAGGCGTTTCCCCTTATATCTGGGACAGGGGTTGCGAACCTTTTTCGGTATGCGTGCCAAAAAAATGTGTGGCACCCCTTGTGTATGTAATAATAGCCGGCAACAAAAATCCTCTGCACAGTACGTAAACTTGCATTTACTCCGGCATCAGTTCCAATTTCCGTGGGGTGGGATGAATATGATCCTTTTCGCAAGATCCTATTTCTTTCTCTCACTGTTGTTGCCTTTAGTCTAATGGTATCGGCTTCCTTTAGTTTTAAGGCCCCCATACACGGGCAAATTGGATGTACGTACATCCCGGTGTTCATCAAACCCATGTGCGCAACGAGTTTTGATCGGCCAACCGGCTCACAATCGCTAGTTTTGGTTGCTGGAGCATTAAACAGCATTAGCGGGAGGGTTTTTCACTGATTTACATTTTCATTCACATTTTCAGTGATTGGGCGAAGATAGCGTGACTCATCTTTCACATCAAAATTACTAAAACGAAAGCGAACGAACGATTTTCGTGAAGCAAATTTTGATTGCCTTCACTTTACACAGCACAAATTGAACACAAAATACCGAAACTTTTCATTATTTTTCTCGCTTTTCAGACGCAAGCAACTTTCCAAGCAATTTCGATGTTTGTACACTCAAAGTAACCCTCCAACTTTCATCTTTCAAACGAGTACTTAGTGGTGCCATCTGTCGGAAAAAACGCCTCCCTAGAAAACGTTATTTATTTAAATTAACGAAAAGATATCGGAAAAATAAAATGCAGACGCTCTTCTAGATTATCCCTTATAAAGGATTGAAATTAAAGTTGGTGGTAAAAATAAGGAAGAACACAGAGTAGTTTGAAGGAGAAGTTGTCTGTGGTGGTAGTATACATATTATCCAAAATCACTTTTCCAATGTTTGATAGCGATCGTTTTTCCTATAAATCAGTGTGTTTGGTCATTATTGCATTGCAATACGTAAAGTTCATCAAACTAATTTTTCTAATGGACTAATGTCTCATGGTCCCAACCCAGTTAAAATTTGTCTGATAGTAATTACCATCGGATTTCAATTGATGTCGAATAACATCGGTTTCGCAAAGTGTTCCTTTGTTAAAAATGGTCTCTCGAGTACACAATATTTGTAAAATAATAATAAAGACATATTTAATATTGATCTGCATTGCAGGCATAGCGCCATTTGCATATGATAAAAAACAAAACCAAATTCGGACTAACTCATTATCAACTTTGGTCCTAACAGTTTTTACCTTAACAACTGGAGTATTCAGCGTTGCTTCAATATTTTATCTAAAAGCAAAGCCACCTTTCTTCGTTTTGGCTGATGAGTATTTGCTCGCATTAGGTGTAGGATTGGTTCCATTGATTAAATCTTTGTCATTTTTGACTCTTTGTAGGCAATGGTTAGTGCGGAATAAATTGGTGAAGATTTTTAATGATTTTCGGAGTATTATTCGGAATGTTTCACAGGATATCAAAACTAGTGACATTTTTACTACTGATAACTTACGCATTTTAACAATTAAGTTTTTAGTAGATTTAAATTTGTTGGCAGCTGATGTAGGTGTCATATGTCGTAATCTATCGAACCCAGAAATGCGTTTTATTGATAAAATATATATCCTGTTTTTGGTGTATGTCTTTGTCGTCCCGTTTATGATCACTGACATTGCATTTATCGTTTTGATAACTGCTAGTGCATTCTTTGATCTGTTAACGTTAAAACTTCAAATCATATTAACAGAATTCAGCACCAGAAATACTGTGAAACTACTAAATTCACAGATACGTCGCTTTGCAAAACTTATTCAAATGTACAATAAAATTTACGATTTCTCGCAAAACTTCTTCCACTTATATCAGGTTCAGTTATGTCTAATGCTTTTACAAATATTACTGCTCACATTTTATTCTGGATATATTGTGTTTATTGAATATGTTGAAAAAAGGACATTTGCAAAGCCAGTAATTATATATTTTGTTATGGTTTACTTCAAAGCCGGCTTACTGCTGTCATCTGCCGTATCATGTCATAGGAAGGCACAAATACCAGTTAAGGTTTTAATACCAAAGATACTACCTAGTAGGAGCTTTACAAAGCAGGTTTGTGTCGATTCGTGTGAATTTGTTAAAATTGACTGAAAAAACATTATTTCCAGAGTGAAATGTTTACTTTACAACAATTGTTGCTTGGAACCAAAATTTCTATTTTTGGAATGTTTGAATTCAACAACGAATTGATGTTAGCTTTTTTGTCATCTTCTATATCTTATATTATTATTATCGTGCAGCTGAAACAATCAAACATAAATACAGATTCTTGAACCATTGATTGTTGTTTTTTATTTGTTGTATAACTAATAGGAAGAGCATGCTCCCACAGATAAATATAACTTTTTGGAATAAGACATATAACCAACTAGACAAGTTACGTAATCTCTCGAACTCTGGCTTATGAAGAGTTGCTAAGGTCCTACGAACATAGTTCCTGAAGAAAGCTGTCGAAAAGACCAAAGTTATTGTAAAGAGGATGAACAAGAGAAGGTGGATTTTATTCCGTGAACAATGGTGGTCGCATGAATTTTGACCTAGAGAATAGGACCTGAATCGCTTTAGATAGGCAGGGAAGTAAGGGCGGCAACTACCGTGGCTCAAGTCGTTGATACTGGAGGAAATTGCACCACCATCGATGAGTTTGAGTGCTATTTTTTTACTTTAATTGATAGTTTCGAAGTTTTGGCCGAAATAAAGGAGTTGTATTTGAGGATAGCCCTGATATACTGTAGCGGCGGTCTTTTTTTCACTTTTGGAAATCTATCCTGTAGCCACTATAGAATACAATGCAATAAATTCGAGAAGTGTTATTTTTTCCAGTAGGCGGAGAAAATATAGAGAAAAAATAAAAGAGAGTACAGGGCAACATTATAGGTGAAACACCTAAAACAAGAAAAAAATAATAACAAATTTAATAGAACGAAGTAAATAGCCCTGGAAAACCCACAGGAGGAATATTGTGCTAGAAAATAAGGTAAACGATTTGTTTTCGATAATAGATAACCAACCCTGGTTTAGAAGAAAGCTTAGGAAAGAAAAGTAAGAAAACCTAAGAAAAAGAAAATAATGACTGTGTTCGTAAATGCAAGTTGCTCAAATTTTGCATGTAGCATATCGTTCAGTATTGCAACTGAAAAAAAAGCACAGCGTTCTGAAAAGCAAGTACATTTGCAAATGATCGCAACCCATGCATGTATTTCAAAGTACTTGCTAGTTTGGATTCGCGAAGAAAAAAAAACGAACTGTCAAATAAATTCAAGTGGGCAGACAGTAGCTTTTTAAAAATGGTGAAATGCGTTCATTTAAGCAACCATGAATAATTCGCCAATGACTAATCTGACTAGCAAGCGATTGCAAGGTTGCCTGCATGCAAGCAAACAAACTTTGCATTTACGAACACGGCCATTAACAGAACATTTAAGAGAAAAAAAAGACAAACAAAAGAAATTAAAAAACATCCTTTGTGGTGAAGTAAGGAAATAGAAAATAACAGGGAAGTAGACGTATGTAAGTCGTTGGTTGTTACAAAAAAAAAAATAGTTGTTAGCGACAGTGGAGCGCTTCCCCCCAATACAAAAATAAACCCTTGCCCCTCAATAAAATACGTAAATTTGCATACTAGAAGGGGTGCGCCATCAAGCCTTTCGGTTTTCCAACATGGAATAACTCTGACATTTTTTTAGCCCATTTATTTCAAATCAAATCAAGTAGTTTTTGAATACAATGTCGATTACATGACCACCCTCATTGGATACGCAAAAAGCAATTCTTTTTCGGTCATTCTGCATAACATTGCCCAGCATTTCGGGCGTTATAGCAACTCATAGCATCCAAGAGTGCACCAGACTACCCTTGACCTTTCATATTCTTTTTCATATTCTTTCAGGTCAAGCTTACTAGTAGACATTCCACCATGAGTTGAACGACATGACGGACTAGTGGTACTGTAGGGACATCGTCCTATGTCTTCCGGCATTACTTAGCCAAGGAGACTTGCATGAGAACAAAGTCAGCCAAGGCTAAGTAAGAAATAAAAAAAAAAATTATGACTTGTCAAAAGTGAGTTGAAAAGAAAAATTTGAGTTTTTATGAGAAAAAAATATAGTTTCCAGTTTGTGTAATTAAAACCATTGTTGCATAATAATAAGGTTTACAACAATAACTATTATTGTTCAGTTAGTATAAAAAGTGTATAAACAATAACAGTAATATTAAAGAAGATTTTGTTGAAAAACGTCGAATTACTTCGGTTCGTATGTTAGCTTTGAGTTTGTCAATGGACTTCGGATTTCTGGCATAGACTTTCCTTTTGCAAGAACTTCATCGTAGTGGCTACGGTGTAGCAAGGTGCGTCGTCTTGTTGAAAATAGGTTCGTCAGACCTTTTTCATGCGGTTTCAGACACTCAAAATGCACCAATATCCAAAGATAACGTGCGTCGCCACGGTTTCTTCAACTTTGAAGGAAAATGTTCCGTTGATGGTTTTTGAGCACACTCGCTCAAACACTGACTTTCTCGTCGTGCAGTGATGTTTCGCGAATGACATGTGGGTTCTAGGTTGTTTTGTTTGTTGACACCGCCAGAATGTAAAGTTAGCTTCGTGCGTGATCAAAACTAGGTCCTAAAAATCTGGCTCTACATCGATCATTCTTGCGACGGCCTTGCCTTATGCAAGTGACGCGGCAACAATCTTTGGCCCATACTGCGAGTGTCGATACCTAATCGACAAGCAACATTTATCGATTGTCGATTACTCAGTTTAATATTGCGAATGTCGATTATAATCGAAATTTGTCGATTTGACTATCGACTTTTATCGATTGATTTTTTGCTCACGTTAAAATTTGCCAGGAATTTGATCAACAAAAAACTGCTCAAAATAATTTTCTAAATCAAAGTAGTCGAATTATTTATCCATCGTTGTAAATGTCGATTGTGATCGAAATTTGTCGATTTAACAATCGACTTTTATCGATTGTTTATTTGTAAACGACAAGCAGGCAAACAGATTGAAAAATAACAAATGTAAATTATTTATCCTTGAAATTTATTTATCATAATTTTAAATTAATAAATTTTTATGTAGGACAAAAGTAGTAGGTAATAAAACACAACTAGAAAGGCTAGTTAACTTAATGGAAGAAAATCATCATGTTGCTAAAGGTGTTTGCGGGAAAACCGAAGCCCGAAAAAAATGGGAGGAATTCAAGGAAGAATTAAATAGCTTAGGACCACCAATCCGCACATGGGAGAAGTGGCTGAAGGTGTGAATAGATTTGAAATTCAAAATTAAAAAGAAAAAAAAAACGAAAACAAAGGGGAGTATATCGCAACTGGTGGTGGTCGAAATAGACTGCATACTTTTAGTCATTTAGAGGAATCTGTAATAAGGCTCTTGGAACTATATAGATATTTGCGTGAACCCCCCTGGACGTGAATTTGGTATGCAACTTGAAGTAACCCTTCCACAACAAGACGTGACGCCTCAGCTATTTTTTATTGGAGTTGAAAATGAGAAAGAAAACGTAAACAAGACCACCAGTAATTTTCGAAATAAAAACGCATCAGATAATTCTAAAAACAAAGGAGCAAATATTAAAGAAAATGACAAAGAATGTCTTTATTAGAAAGGCAAACTCGTGCAATTTTTATGATGACATGAGAAAAATCATATTAGAAACTAAAAATAGTATAAAGAATACCGAAGACTACACAAGAAGAATTTATTACCTGAAAAAAGATAAGAAAAAGGAGCTACTAGATTTAAAAAAGAGAAGTTAGCAGTTTACAAAGAGGAGATTAAAAAGAAACAGAGTGATAGGGTTACAAACATTAAAATAAAAATGCAAATTTTAGAATTGCAAAAAGAGAAGAACACGATTCTCAATATGAATTAACCACCAGAACGTCTTTTTTAAAATATTAATTTTTAACAAGAAATTATTATTATTTCATCATTTTCATTATAGTACTATTGCTTTTTTGTTGAATAAAATATACTATAAATATTCTAATATACTATTCCTAATATTTTGGGCTTCATTGTTGATCTGATGTCCATCTTGAACATGGCCCTCTTCATTGCTGCCAGCTTCGGTGTCCAATTCTAAATCAGGTTCTTCCTCGGGGGCCAAAACATTATAAGAAATGCAAATATTATGCAAGGCTGTACAAACATTGACTATCTGTGTAGCCTTCTTAGGACTGTAATGCAACTCACGTGCTCCCAATAAACATCTAAATGGTTTTTAATGTGCCTATCGTGCGTTCAGCAATATTTCTGGCCCCTGCATGCCTCTCATTGTATGTACTTTCTAAAGATCCTGATACTAGTTCACGAAACGGAGTTTTCAAGAAGGGTTTTAGCGCGTACCCTGCATCAACTAAAAAATGAGGTAGAAATATTTACTTCATAGTATAATAATGCGCCTAAGAGCCACGTATTTCGTTCCCCCCGTAAGTATAAATCTTCCAACGATACTTTTAGCAAAGTCATGTTAAATACCATTGAGCCGTAAGCTGCGCCAGGATATTTTGCATTTATGTAACGAATTCTCATCATATCATCACAACCCTATGATACCAGATACATTATATGAATCTGCATACTATACGAAGAAATACTGCTCTAGATTGGGGAATTCACTTCAGTGAGTACTATTTTATTTTTATACAACTTCAAATATAAGGTCGACATTATAAACTAAGGTCCGATATACCGCAAATAAAACAGCACTTGAGATCGTAAAAATCTTCGTGGCACGACTCGTTTACAATGAAAGGGTCTTCTTGCTTTTTTGCAGCTCGAATTGGGACAATGAACGGTCGGGAGTATAAATTGGTCCACCAATTTAAACTCACGTTTTACATGTCGTTCAATGAGTGAATGGGCCTAATCACCCTCATTCTGGGTATGCCCTTTGATAAAAAAAATTATGGGTTAATTACAGTAGCGTAACTAAGCAAGCAGGCGCCCCCCCGCAGAATCCATAACGGCGCCTTTTCACAACACTCCTTATTTTTCAGGGATGATTTAAAAAAGAGGTTTTTCGAAATTAATCTTTTATTCATGTTACATGTTCTGCCACTTAATAACTTTCCACCGCTTAAAATCAAACACTGCAACTTGCCCTAATTAAGTTAATATTAATTTACGGAGAGCAAAAATCAACGTGCTACCTGTTACAAGAGTTCAATGTGTAAAACAAAGAGAAGCACGATAGTCGTTTAAAAAAAATGTATGAATTTTAACTATCATCTACGCTTTTTTCGAGTTTCATACAATGATTGACTGGCGCTCTTCATGAAGATTGCATATCAGCCCTGAGTCTATCAGCGCCTGCGAGCGCCTATGACTGGCTGGCGCCCCCCCGCATTGCGGGGCTTGCGGGGGTGTTATTTACGCCACTGGTTAATTATTTTATGCCAAGGCATCGTACTGCGTATGACTGACCGATGACCGTTTGACTCGTCCCAGACATACCATTCACAGCTATTTGTCTATAAATCTTAAATGGTAAAGTTCAGTAATTTGGGTTTCGATTTTTAATAAAATATCGAAGCATTTCCTTTCGGTATTTGGATGACTGCTTGAAGATCATACACTGCCACAGTATCGTTGAAATTTTCGTTCTCCTTAGCCGTGCTCGCAAGACTAAGGCCTAGACAATATTAGTTTTGTCTTGTTCACTAGTTATGAAGATTTTAATTTTGAAGTTTTGGATTAATTTTAAATGTTTTAACGTTCCGTGCAGCGAGCCGCACCGCGTCCGAGCTAGTAACAACAAAACAATTCAAACAAAATTCGGTAATTTTTCTAATTTGTTTAAGAAACTATGTTTTACAATATTTTATTGAAAGTTGTGCTCAATAGAAACTGAGTCCTTTTTCGAGCGAATTTGAAACGCGCCTAGCATTTCTGGCGTCGCCGAGTTAGCAATTTTTGTGGAAAAAACGCCTTAGTTGCAGTTTTTTGCCAAAAATCTTAAAAAAATTAAAAACCATAAAAAAAATTTAAAAACCAGAATTTAAATGATTGGATATTGTAAAGAGAGTCTTAGAGCATACGTAAAAAAATCATGACCAACATGGGAGTTTTTCTTTTGGCGCAGTAACAAATTTAACTTTTTAAATTCACTTAATTGCAAAATTCATTATGCAAAAACTATTTGCCCGACCGTGATCGGGTTTTGGATATAAGTTAATCACGCCTTTAACTATCTAATTCCAAAATTAAATTGGAAGATAATGGTCTCTCCTTTCCTTGTGCTAACTTTAAAGTGAGGTACTTTTTTCGCGGTCTTCGGCTATTTTGCAATGCAAAAATTCAAATTTCAAAAATCCACCTTAGGGTAAGTTTTAGCAAATCTAATAACGAACAAAACATGTTCAACAAATTTTTCGCCTAGAAGCCTTCGTTAAGAGATATTTAATAAGAAAGACCAAAAAACAGGGAATTTTTAGTGAACTTTTCAGTTTTTGGGCTACCAAAAGTTTTCCTGGGAGTTTCATGCTTGCGCACCCCCTAAATATTGTTGAGGATATCATTTCTGACCGATTCCACCAAAAAAGTTCGTTACATCACGCCAAAACCACTGGAAATGCTCCAGCGCCCGGACTAAGTGTCGATTAACGATCGACTCGACTATAGTCGATTGTGTTGATTAATTTTCTTTTTGGCATTGTGTAACCCAATCGACAAATATTTGGACTACTTGATTTAGAAAATTATGTTGAGCAGATTTTTATTAAAATTCATGGAAAATTTTGTCGTGAGCAAAAAAGCAATCAATAAAAGTCGACTGTCAGATCGACATTCGCAGTATCAAACTAAATAATCGGCAGTCGACAATCGATAAATGTCGCTTGTCGATTAGCTATCGACACTCGCAATAGGGGCCTTAATATTTGTCGATTGGGCTACACAATGCCAAAAAGAAAATTAATCGACACATTCGTCTATAGTCGAGTCGATCGTTAATCGACACTCGTAATAGGGGCTTTTGAGTAAGTTGCACATTGTATTGGAAGAGATGAGGATCTTGCTTCATAATCATCCTTATAGTCCTTCCACTCACGTTTAATTCCTGAGATCGATGGCAATACGGCAAATTTGGATTATGAGCAACAATCTCTCTTACCGCTTCAACAACTTCATGGGACCGATCGACGAGGATGCGGTCGAATGGAATGCTGACGAGTGGTTACAGACCCGTACTTAAGGGGAGGTTCTCATCTAGAATTTTGAAATTTTAGATTTTTTTTTTGCATTTTCTAGAATGTTGTGTTAAAATTATTAGTTGATCCGATGAGTAGAACGTGTTCTACAGTCCGTTTATTGTTGCGCAAGTATTGTCAGTTCAAATGTACAAAACTTTAAACTCTCGATTTCTCCGTTCCTGTTTTTTTCAAAATTGCCGGGGACATAACTCGAAAACGGTTCAACCGATTTCCTTCTAGTTAGTTTAATTTTAAAGAAAACAATTTTTATTGGAGGATGAACCATTAAAATTTTAATATTTTTTACGTTAACTATTTTATTTTGAGTAATAAACTGTAAAAAAAAGTCGAAAAACAGCACTCAAATTAAGTCGCGCCATTTTGTCAATTTTGATAATTTTTTTGAAAATTTTGGTTCATCCTCCAATAAATTTATTCTAGTTATGGCTCCATCAAGATTTTTGAAGTAAAACTTCTTTAGGGACGTTTGCTTAAAGAAATTTACATGAGAGTGAATCAATTTCATTCGCGTAACGCTCTCACACATGAAAAATCGTCAGAACTTTCGTATAACGATGGGAAATGGGACGGACGGGGTACAAGAGACGAAGAAACTCGGGGCTGTGTGTGCAACAGTCAAAATACACTCTGCCATACTGCATAAATTTTCTGGCATGTTAGCTACGTTGTCGCCCAGACTTTGCTTTAAGCCTGTTCGCTTACTTAAAATGGGATCCCTCGGGATCCCGAGATTTTTGACAATAAAATTGAAGAGTGGGATAAAAATATGAAAGTAAGCGAACACCTTCTGGGCTGTTTTTGGCAAATCTAACCTAGAAATCACTTGGGTCTTCAAATTAATGACATAAAGCTATTGAAACTAATAATTTATTCATGAAATTATTTAAAATCTTGTTACTAGGCACCAAATAAAGAACTTATTTTCATCAAGTCGTAATCGTTTTGGTTTAACATGATAATTGACAGTTCCTTTTGACAATTCAAATACACTACAAACAGCAATCCACAATCGCCGGGACTCAAAACCTCTGGCACAAATTGGCAAGAGGGGAAGCGCAAAATTTCCCCTCTTTTTCGAGCCCGAGAAAGTAAGCGAACACGAAATTGGCGCAAATGGGATCCCGAGGGATCCCATTTGGAGTATTACGAACAGGCTTTTTATCTCAATATAGGAATACAAATTCACCATTATGTAGAGGTGAATTATTTGAGATTTTTCTTGTGGTTTGGTCACTGGCCGGGCTTATGCCGCGGACACTTTGGAGTTGACTGACATGTTGGAAGCGGCATATACGACAAGACTTTTCGGCGCAGCCTGAGCAAGTGGATCTGCTTTTTGGCGTGGCCAAACATGTAGCACTGCCGGGAAGTTACGGTATAAACACTTGAGACTTTCTTAAAATGCCAAACTAGAAAGAAGAATTTGAAAAAAGGTTGATTGTTTTTTGCATTTCTTTTTGCTCCCTTTAAAATTAATTGGCTCCCTAAAAGATTGTATGGGACGAAGAAATCAGGTAATTGGCTAGGTGGCCATAAAGGGTGCCAATACCATACTCAAGTAGACTGGCTCTCGTTCGCGTAGGTAAGGCGGCTCGCGTAGGTAAAGCTTCATTGGATGTGGTTGGCGGACTGCTTGGTAAAACAATATTTGGGATTGGAATAGTCTATGCCGATGCGGATGCAATTATTAATGATCATGAATGTAGCGGGAGCGGAGCATGCATACAGCTGGTGACATATCCAAGCGTACATGCGTTCAATTCGTTGATAAATAATATAGGAGTGTGTGTATTCAAATGCGACCTGACGGAATGTTCCATGAATGAAATGCATACCACGCAAAGGTCGGACTACTTTTAACTTTTTCTGTAATGCCGCATTTGAAATAGCACCCATAAGTATGCACAACAAACACATGCACCTTGCACTAATATGCTATACGTACTAGGTGCACCGCGTTGTATGCTTTTAAGAAAATTAGCCAATAAAAATTATTTTTACTCGGTTACTTTTAGGTTTTAATGTAAATAGGAATTCATAAATATTGATATTTTCAAATACATAGTATTTGTATCAAGTCCGTCAGTAGATTCGTCACTATTCTTCCTGCATCTGTGGCTGGCCTGAATTTTCTCAAGCGTACTATAGATCCGACAGACTTTCCACTATATCTATTGCATATTACTAGCCGTTGGGCACAAAAGTTTTACTTCTAAAGTGTGGTCTTAAGCACACTCATATTTTTTTTTTGATTTCAGATTGATTTGCGACCTGTGGACACCCGGCAGTGTAGCAAATTTTCGAAAACATGCCGTAGGAAAAGCCAAATAACGGACGCCATTTTGTTTTTTTCTATCCAAAAAATTTCAATGTGTGAATAAAAGTACATTTTATCAAACTGCCAAATATCGTCTTGATAAGTTTTATTGTTTCCTTTTAAAAAATTCCCAAAGTTTACCTAATTTTCGGTGTTCTAGATGAGAACCTCCCCTTAAAGAAATTCTTCATCAAACTAGAAATTGTGTTGGCTGAAGGTGCTGAATTTCTCTCATTTTTTTTACGATAAGCACGTACAGTTTTCACATTGTTTTCAATGTAAAGCTCTACAATTTCAGAGAGTTTTTTCGATGTGAATAGACTCATAACTAAAATGGTACTAATGACGTTTCAGAATCGTCTACATTTCTACAGTAAAAAGCCAAAAGTGCTTAAGTGCAAATTTGACGATTTTGAGTTTATTGCATTTTTGTATTCAGTATTTTATTCTTAATCATTGGTATAATTCTTGTCTTAAACTGAGCTGTGGTTGCTGAGCTATTGGACCGACAAAAGTGGTTTTGTGTACAATTCTGTATCTAAAAAAATCTTTGAAGGCGATTATCTCGAAACACATATTTTGCACTTAGACACTTCTGGCTGTGTACTGCAGATTTGTAGAAATCGGCTAAAAAATGCCATAGTTCGGTTGATTGATGAGATTCAACTTGTTTCAGGAGGCATAACACTCCAGCGAGTTGTTTCTCGATGCCCCGATGACAAAGTTGCCAGTAATGGTTGGGAGTAGGTGGACTGCAAAATATCGCTGGTAGGTTGTGACAGTTCCTTTCTTCCCCGACTAGAGCTGCTGTTCGACATTGCACTCTATATGAAGAAAATAGATTGTCGACACAGTATAAAGGGCGTTTCCTGTGACTCTAGTCTTTCACATAAAAAAAAATGTTGATGAGTTTTATTCATCCATTCAACAGCGCTGTTTTGCCTTCTTACAGCTTCCCGTGACTTCACCAGTGTTGGTGGTTCTATCTAAGGGAGTAGGATTCAATAGATTTTGAAAATAGTCTCTCCATCTTTCCTTTATCCTATCAGGGTCTGCTAATAGGTTCCATGTCATTGCAGATGTCCGTTCTTGGCTGAAGCTGGTGATCTGGCGAGTTCCTTTGTACGCTTGTCTAATTCTCCCTTCATTGAAGTAGTGATCCTGTATCTGTAAGATCCTGCTGTTTAGATATTCTCTCTTGTTATTTCTGAAAAACTTGTGTGCGATTTTTCTTTTTTGCTTGAAGACTTCCATCCTAGGTCTTGTTGTCCTTGCGATGTACTGCCGTTCGCTCTGGTTTCTTTCTTCAATTGCGGATCTACGGTCCTGATCAAACCAGACAATTCTAGTCTGTCTGGGGGCCCAGCCTAGCGCCTCCACTGCTGGCCCCTTTATGCTGCTTTTAATTTGTTCCCATGTTGTGTTGATGTTGGGCTGTTCTTCTGCCTCTTTCAAGTTTTGTACGACAGCATGCTGGTAGACATCTCTTCTTACTCCAGTTTTAGTTCATCTATATCGTATTTTGGTTGAGTGTACCCTCTATGCGTTTGGGTTGCAATTCGGATTCTCAATTTCACCTTCTAGTTAGTTGACGGGGCCACAGCACGCTCCTTTCATTGTTCTTATGTTCAGTATACTCGTGGCCCCTCTTATCTCAATTAAGATGTGTTTAATTTGATTATTAGTTACCCAGTCTGGTGCCCGACACGTCATATTATGGTTATTTTTGTGCGGAAACTCTGTTGAGCTTTCTACCATTGAGTTTGAGCTTGCGAGATCGATCAATCGACTACCATACTAGCGTTGTGTAGGCTATGCTTTCTTGCTTTAGAAAAAAATTGACTTCTATCTTGGGAATTCAATTTTACATTCTCTGTCCTTATACCATACTATTTGCAGAGATCGATCCTTCTTAAGTGGTTTCAGCCTGCACACGTTTCAGTTTATCGGTTTATTTTTTAAGAAGATCAATACATGGAATTGTTATGTCATTATAAAGACAAATAAGTGCAAATGATGAAAATGAGTTCGATGACACGATTGTTGTGTTTGTCGACCCCCTGAAAGGAACTCTCGCGTGCGGTGAACACCCTGCACGGCCGCTCCCAGGGCTGATTAGGGTTTGAGAAGCAGGTTGTTATCATTGATTAAAGAAATATGGAATCAAGCGATGCTGGTGGTTCCCTATGTACAAGTTTCTCTTTATTTCGGTTTAGCATGTTTTTTGTGTTAGATTAATGAGGAATTCAAGCATCGAATTTTGCTTGTATGCACTTTTATGTAAATGGCCAGTATATTGTGATTATTTATGCGCCATCTGTTTGTTGGAAGTTGAATCAACGGTTATTTATTAATAACGACTTTGTTAGGTTTTGAATTTACGATTTATCCTCTATGCATATATTTTAATCAATAGCGAAGTTAAATTCTGAATTTACTGTTTATTTTGTTACTACAAATTTTTTTACTAATAATAACTTTAAATACAAACTAAATTTTCAGGTTTTTTGTCTTTAAATACATTTATAAGTTAAAAAGTTATAGTCATTGGAAGTCAGAGTTTTATGTCGCATAGTAGGTGGTCTTAATATTTTAATCTGTATTGCATTTTATATTTGTGACCAATACATAGCTCGGCACTACCGACAAGCCTCTATTGCTGGACTTTTCCAAGAATTTCATTAGCTTGTTTAGTGATTGGATGGCTAGAACGAACCATTTTCGGGCACCAGCTTCAACTCACAGAATACAAATTAAACGCACAATTTCGATGTTTATACAACCAAAGTAATACTCGACCTGTCACCTTTCCAACTAGTGTTTAGTGGTCTCATTGTGAATAGTGATTCGTAACTTATTTGTAATTGATGCCATCTCTCGGGAAAACATCATCAGTTACTAATGATAAAAATTCGTCCATGAAACTAACAATTGCAGTGCGTAGGACTGAGAAATCGCACCACCTAATTTGGAGGACAATGTGGCCGTCTTATTATAGGCACAAATACTAACCAACACTGAAAAAATCAGCTTATTACTAATAATTATTTATGACCTCGTTATTTGCACATGTTGCGGGTGGGCGACCCTTTGGTTGCACCATCATTTTTGTAGGACAAACAGTTTTTTGATTTCTTACATTATCTCTTGATTTAACTAACAAACAAATTGTTACTAATAAAATTTTTGCAATCACCAAACCGACATGTTTTACGCCCCCCGTTTCATTAGACACCACATTGAGAATCTTCGCAGAGAGAAAAGTTGGGCGTCTTCCTAAAAGGAAGCTACTCACGAAATTTCAGCTCGTTACTAATCACTAAAAAAAATTGGCCAGGGACTTTGGACTATTATTTGTTATTTAATTAAACAAAAAGATAACGAAAACAAGAAAAACTAAACTCTCTAGAATATCCCATTTAAAGGATTGAATTTATAGTTCACGCTAAAGCTGAAGAAAACGAGAGTATGAGGAAGAAGCAGTTACCTGACCTTTAGAGCTAAAAGGGTAACAAAAATCACTTTTCCAGAAATAATCACCATTTTCTAAAAATAAGTTTATTTGGTCACGTTATCGTATTACAATACTTAAAGTTCATAGCTATCATCAAACTAATTTTTCTAATGGACTACAATGTCTCATGGTCTCAACTAATTAAAATTTGGCTGATTAAGTAATTACCCCCGGTTTTCACTGCAACATATTTATTAAAACTAACTTAAACGGATTCCGAATAACTTTAGTTCCACAAATCATTTCTTTGTGTAAGATGGTCTCTCGAGTGGACAATATTTGTAGAATAATTATAAAGACATATTTTATATTGATCCACATTGTGGGCATAGTGCCATTTGACTATGATAAAAAGCGAAACGAAATTGGGACTCAGCCATTATTAACTTTGCTCCTAGGAGCTTTTACCTTAGCAACTGGAGTATTCAGTGTTGCTTCAATATTTTTCCTTAAGGCAAAGCCGCCTTTCTTAAGTTTCAATGACGAGTACATCTTCCTATTGAATGTAGCATTGCTTCCACTTATTCAATTCTTGTCATTTTTGATTCTATGTAGTCAGTGGCTTGTGCGGAATAAAATGGTGAAGATTCTCAATGACTTTCGGAGTGTTATTCGGAGGGTTTCAAAGCAAATAAAAACCGGCAACATTTTTACTACTGACAGCTTACGCATTTTAATAATAAAGTTTTTCATAGATTTAATTTTTGTGACTGGTAATGTAGGTTTTATCTATGGTAATTTATCGAATCCTGAGTTGAGTCTTGTTGATAAAATATATATCGTTTTTTTGGTGTTTGTCTACTTAGTCCCATTTATGGTAACTGACATGGCATTTATCGTTTTGATAACTGCTAGTGCATTCTTTGATCGGTTAACGTTAAAACTTCAAAACTTATTAAGAGAATCGAAATTCAGCACCAGAAACACTGTGAAACTACTGTATTCACACATACGCCGATTTATAAAACTTATTCAAATGTACAATCATATCTACGAATTCTTGCAGAAGTTCTTCAACTTATATCAGTTTCAGATATGTCTAATGCTTTTACAAATATTAATGCTCACATTTTATAGTGGATATGTTGTGTTTATTGAATATGTTGAAGAAAGGACAATTGCAACGCCAATATTGATCTATTTCATTATGGTTTACTTCAAAGCAGGCTTATTGGCGTCATCTGCCGTATCATGTCATTCGAAGGCGCAAATGCCAGTTAAGGTTTTAATACCAAAGATACTATCTAGTAGGAGCTTTACAAATCAGGTATGTGAAGATTGATGCAGATTTGTTAAAATTACTAAAACAAGAGTATTTTTAGAGCGAAATGTTTACTTTACAACAATTGTTGCATGAAACTAAAATTTCTATATTTGGAATGTTTGAATGTAATAACGTATTGATGTTAGCTCTTTTATCATCGTCTATATCTAATCTTATTGTTATCGTGCAGCTGAAAGAATCAAAAATAAATACAGATTGAACTATTGATTGTTTTTTTTTTGTTATTTCTCTGCGGTAAGTATTTTGCTTGGCTCGTTGGCTCTCAGTTGAGGATGTGTAGTTTGACGAGGTTCCGTCCGAATCACGATGACTTTATATGTCGATACATAACTGTGGACAAAGATATATCAGATCTACACTCCCCAGACAAAGGCACTGCAAAAACAGTGGGTCTTTAAAGGCGATATAGCTCCAAAGAAAGTGAAGATGGCAGTGGCGTATTTACCCTAGGGCCATGGCCCGGGGCGGCAGGCTGTAAGGGGCGGAGCTAGCTGCTGCCATGCTTACCACTAGAAGCCTTTAATAAGACATTAGTAAATGCGCTGAGAAAATAATTTGGAAATTCTTTTTACAAATTTGAGAATTTTCAATAAAAGGATTTCTCGATTCCTCTGTTTTTTGCCCGTCACTGATCATAAAGCAGGAGATATGTTGCTGGCCGTTATAGACACCTTTAAAATTCTGAATATCGACATTAACAATTGTAGAGGGCAATCTTATGATAACGCTAGCAATATGGCTGGGCAGTATAATGGCTTACAGGCTAATATTAAAGAAAAATGTCAGTATGCAACATACGTGCCTTGCGCTGCACATTCGTTAAACTTGATCGGATCGTCGGCAGCTGATCGTCGGCATGTTGCCCAGAAGCTACAAAGTTTTTCGGGTTGCTGCAAAATTTTTGCGTTTTTTCAGCATCAACGGAGCGTACAAAATTACTTTTGACTAAGTCTAAAAATGAAACTGCGAAAAACTTGTCAACTACGCGATGGTCACCTAGGGACGATGCTTGTGCCAGTCTTAATAAAGATTGGAATAAGATAATAGCCGCCCTTGAAACTGTGAAAAGTGGTGCCACGAAAAAGCTTTGGTTAAAAATGAAGCGAAAGGGTTATCGCAATTAATTTTTTTAGAAACGGCTATATTATCGGAATATAGATCCCCATACTAAAACAATTTAATATAGTCTCCCAAATTCTTCAAGGTGTAGACTAAGAGGTAGTTTCCAAGCTGTACGAATCCCTTATTTCTTTTATAGAAAGCAAGCGGGAATCTTTTGATACTTTTGAGGAGGCTGGGAAGAAAAAATCCAATATAGAAGAATAGAGGAGCGATCACAAGAGAATTGTTAAAAGGATGAAATGACACGATGAGTATTGTGAAGGAGAAGTATTGCTACAAGGACGTGAAGATTTTAGGGATAATACTTTTTTCTCAATATGCGACCAATTGTTGAATGAGCTTAGCAGGCGCAAATCTTCATATGACGTAGTAACTGCAATTTTGCATTTTTATGCAAATTGAATGCAACGCCTGAAGCGAAAGTTAGAGTTAGCGCCATGAATTTGCAAAAATTATACTCCATTGATCTTTCGGAAGATCTTCAAGAAGAATGTGTTCTTTTAAAACAATTCTTAATGACTAATGAAAATAAAATGAGCTAAAGACAACTCAACCTACTTATATTAAGAACAAGGATTTGAAGGAAGCATTACCATATATAAATATCACATGGCGTATATCCTTCTGCCCTGTAGTGACAAATTGTAGTGCAGAACGTTCGTTTTCCATACTTAAACGAATAAAAAATTATCTTCGTTCCCAGATAAGCGAAGAGCGGTTAAACAATTTAGCCATTCTTGATATAGAAGCTGATTTAACCAAATCTTTAAATTATGATAGTGTTATTGATGAATTTGTGAACCAATTTGTCCATCGTAAAAACTGTAAATAATTAATAAATGGTGTTTATTCTTTGGTACGGCGGATTTTTTTCATTATTAAAATATTTTAACTTTTTTTTCGTTAATATACGGAGCGGTAATTTTATAGGCCCAGGGCGCCAAATTTTAAAATACACCACTGGAAGATGGTGAGATCAGGCAACAAGGGGATAGCTACTATGCACACAGAATCATCTACATCTATTACTTTACTTGGCAAAGGGAGAAATGGAAAGTATTATACGTCCTTATTGCACCAGTTGAGCGAAGAAATTAGGAAAAAAGGAAAGAATTCATTTGACAAAGGAAAAATTATGTTTCATCAATGACAATGCACTGTATTCTCAAAATTCGGTCTCCGGAAATTGCTTTTATTTCCAAACTTGAAAAATGGCTCGGTGGAAAAAGATTCAATCGTTTGCAGAGATTAAATTTCCCTGTCGCAGACCTGATTTTTGAGTGGGGAAACGCGAAATGATCAGATTGGAGATTTTTAAGTTATTGTAAAAGCTGCACAAACTGGTTGTGGTATGCATTGTGAAATAGCGTAGGGACATCAGTCTACTACTTCCGATGCTACTTAGCCAAGGAGTCTGGTGTTGAAAATCTTGTCGGCCGCGACTAAGTAAAATTAAAAAAAAAACAATATTAATTACAGTTTGACTGGAAATTAAAAAAGCAGTTTTAAATATAGTCCTTAATAATCTGAGATTCTTAAAATCAAAACATAAAGCATCCCTACAATAAATTGTGTATATGTATATTCCTTAAGATGTATAAAGTAGTATAAGAACGTATTGCAGACGGCAGCACTGTTTTGTTATTTTTGAGGAGAGTGAAATTATTTTTTCAGGGGAGGTTTTAGGTTTTCGAGTGCGAGCAATAACAAAATTTTCATTAAAGCCTCTATATATAAAAATATGAAGAATCTCAAGCTCAATTAAATAGTAATAATAGTAATAGAGCAAAACCCGCCTAACGCAGAAGACGCACTTCTCAGCTCCACCAAGCAAAAAATTGCCAACTCAACACAAGCAAGTGCTGAGGCGAGGCTCCACTAAAGCATACAAGTACATATTAATAAAACAGGAAAAAATAAAAAGAGCACACAAAGAAGTGTGCAGTACATGAGCAGCAAGAAATATAAGCAGACACGCGAGGATAAAAAGACTCATTTTGAGAACCTCTTTACGGTCGCACTAAAAACCTGAACATGCGATTTACGGCTTCAAATCTACCGTAATTGCTGTTAGAGGAATTAATGTGTATGAGAGAAACATTAACTGTATCTAACTAAAGGTCCCTATTCCATATTCCGGCCGGTTGGGAGGTACGGCTTGATGAAGGCCACGCATTACTCAGTCTGACTGAGGGATGAAGAATTGAGGTATTCGCCTGACAGGCCGTGGACTGCAGGTGACCTCATGATTCCCCACATATGCAGACGAAGACGGCAGTTTAGCATAGCGGGTTGGGAATTCAAATGCAAAAATGTTTATGGCCTCAACGAAATTTTCAGACTGAATAGAAGAAGTTCAGATCTTCAGGCAAGCACTGACGATAAATGCCCACACATACACAAAAAGATTTTTGTCAATTTTCTTGGAGTTCAGGCACCATCCAGTTGACGGCCGGTTAGGGCATGATGATATTAGGCCTCAAGGCCAGAAACCTTCAGGCCACGGCACTGAAATCAAACCATAAATCGTTGACATTGGCATTGATATTGAATTGAAACTGAACTTAATCAGCGATAGAACACACCACAAAACTCACTAGAACAAGAACCTAAGGTACCAAAAACGTTTGCAGTTCAAAAATCTACCTTTTTTGGCAAGTTTGGAAATATTGAAATAAAATTTACTAAAGGGAGTAAAATTCCGCTGTGAGGAGTATGGGAGTACAGAGGGCTCGAGAGGAGCACAAATACTCCGATCGGAGTAACTTCGGCAGCCTTAATTGCAGATAATTGTTTTGAAAAATAAATGAGTCACAAAATTACGATACATACTGTTTGGAGCTTAAAATAATGTTTGTAGTGGAATCCTACAATTGGTGACCTCGCGAACAAAACATAGGGGTTAATTGAAATATAACGAAGTAGAAAATAGACATAAGCAGCGTTCCGGTGGGCAGATTCAGTCGAGCTGAATACATTAGTGGAGTAACCGAAGAGGGTTAAAAGTTTTATATTGCTATTTCCAAATCAGAAGATCAATGATCTCGGACAACCTGGAAAAAAATAGAACGCAGAAGGGTCCTAAAAATGACGTGAGCTCTACCAGCGGCCCGGAAAGACGTCATCAACTTGAACGGAAATACTCTCAATTACACCGGGAGGCAAAGAGAAGTGTCCAGTGTGATAAAAGGAAGCAGATAAATGATATCGTAGAAAACGCGGCAGACACAGGCAACAGTAAAGTGCTGTACCAAATTACTAAACAGCTCTTGTTAAAGCACGCTACTGAAACACATGCCGTTAAGAGTGCGGATGAGAGGCTGCTGTGCAGCGAAGAGGAACAACTCCAAAGAAGGAGAGATTACTTCTTCGCCGCCCTGAATGGTACACTTACACAGGAACCTCAGGAAAACAGCAACAATGCACAGCCAAGAAGAATCATCACCCGGGCCTTATTCAAGACAGAAATAGTAATCGCAATTCAGCAACTGGGGCCGTATTTGGTTTCTCGAGTCGATGGATCGACTCGACAAAAAAAGCTTCTCGATTTTCTTTAAGTTTCATATTTGGTTTCACGACCAAATCGACAGCTAAGCGCAGCCATACAAAACCATCAAATTGGGTGGTATTACTAAAGGCAGCAAATCACGAATATTTAATTAAAAAAGAAATTGTTAACAAGTTTATTGCATGCATAAATTGAGCTTTTTAATAATGGTCAAACGTCGTTATCGACACGTAAAGAGACGATATCGTGTCGCCAAATGCCAATTTTTATTTATCGACAGACGACAATGTCGACTCGAGAAACCAAATACGGCCCCTGGAAAAGATGGCATCACACCAGAATTGTTGAAAGTCGATTCCAGCCTCAAAGCACATGTACCTTTCCGGAGGATTGGACGGAAGGTATCATAGTCAAAATACCAAAAAAGGGGGACCTAACAATATGCGACAATTGGAGAGGCATCTGTTTATTATCTACTGTGGGCAAAATTTTGCCCCATGTATTACTGTCTAGAATAAGAGAGGCAGTAGACCGAACGCTTAGAAGGCAGCAGGACGGATTCAGGAAGCGCCGCTCATGCATAGATCACCTTGAGAATCATAGTGCAGTCTACTGAATTACGATCCCCCCTTTACCTAGCTTTCGTAGACTATGAGAAAGCGTCCGACTCGGTTAATAGGAGCTTTATATGGCAGGCACTACGGCGACGTAGACTGCCTGATAAAATAATAGAATTGATAAAAGCCCTATACAACAATTCCAAATGCAGAGTTCTTCACAATGGAAAATTGTCCGACAGCTTTGAGTTCAGGAGTACGACAAGGATGCCTACTTTCGCCATTACTATTTCTTATAGTAATAAACGACATCCTTGTCAGCGCTCTAGATAGTGGAATAGGCGGCATACAATGTGGATTGCTAGACCGCCTTAAGGATCTCGACTACGCGGATGACATCTGTTTGCTGGCCCACAGATACCAGGACCTCAAAAACATGTTAACTAAAGAAAAGCAATTGGTAGAACAAAAAAAGCAAAATATAAGACCGTATTTGAAATTGATGGTAGTAGGAGGCCCGGGCCTGGTTTTTGTCCTATTTTTTTTTGTATGTGCCTCTGAGGTTGGCCTCTTTAGGCAACCAACCCAACATTACAGACTTTTTTTAAGTGATAGACTAGAGGCTTAGGGAAAGGCCTATGCACTGTCGACAATCTATTTTTTTCGTATAGAGTGCAATGTCGAACATCAGTTCTAGTCGGAAGATAGAGGGAAGAGAGAGAAAGGAAGGAACAGAAGGAGAAGAAAGGACTTGCCACAACAAGCCGCGATATTTTATTCCACCTTCTCCCAACCATTACTAGCGCGACTATGACATCGGGGCATCGAGAACAACGCGCTGGAGTGTTATGCCTCCTGAAACGAGTTGAATTTTACCAACCAACAGATGACAGGCGCTTGATGGATCGGGGAAGGACTAGCGAGGGCTATGACAATTGCAACTTCTTTTATTGTAGGTGCATCGTTTTTTGGGTTACCTGGATTTTCGGTTTTTTTCTTTCTGTATTAGGACTATATTTTCTGTGAAGAAGTCTATTAAGCACTTGTACTAGAACTGAAGTAAGTCTTTGGTACTACTGATTACAGTGCCATCCTCGTTATTGACCATGATGTAGGTATGTTTGTACCCCTTATATTAACCCCCTTTTAAAAAAAATTCTAGTATTTTTATAATTGCAGTTTTGGGTAGGGAGCTAAAATATTTTTTTCAAACTTAATAACAACACCAATTTCCAGTAAATCAAATTATTTTGTCATGTTATCGTGTTGCATGCCTTCACTACAATTTAGTAATGGATTTTTTTGATTAAGTAATTACCATCGGTTTGCACTGGTATCCTGTATTTCTGTTTAAAGCATCCCCGACTAGCTCTGGTTTAGCAAACAATTTCTTTATGTGTACGATGGTCTCACGGGTACACAAAATTTGCAAAATAATAATAAAGACGTATTTTATACAGACCTACATTGTAGGCATCTTGCCATTTGCATATGACAAAAAACTGAACCGAATTCGGGCCAAGCTGTTATCAACATTAGTCTTAGCTTCTTCTATTTTGACAATTGGAGTATTGAGTGTTGCTTCAATATTTCACCTCAAAGCAAGGCCACCTTTATTAGTTTATATTGACGAGTATATGTTTGTAATTGAAGTAACATTGATTCCATTGGTTATATTTTTGTCATTCTTAATTCTTTGTAGTCAGTGGTTAGTTCGAAATAAACTGATGAAGATTTTTAATGTTTTTCGGAGTATTATTCGGAGTGTTTTGCAGCAAATCAAAACTAGTGACTTTTTCACTACTGATAGCTTATATAGTTTAACATTAAAGTTTTTAGTAGATTTAACTTTTATGGCAGGTAATGTAAGCGTTGTATATGATTCCATAACGGCGCCAGCAGTAGGTTTTGTTGACAAAATATATATCGTTTTAATATTATATGCCGCCTACATTCCATTTATGGTTTCTGACATCGCATTTATGGTTTTGGTAATTACTAGTGCATTCTTTGATCGGTTAACTTTGAAACTTCAAATAATACTAAAAGAATCGAAATATAGCTTCGGCAACACTGTGAAACTATATCCGCAGATACATTGTTTGACAAAACTTGTAAAAGTGTACAATCAAATTTATTTTTTCTTCCAAAAATTTTTCGAGTTATTTCATTTTCAGTTATGTGTAATGATTTTACAAATATCATTGCTTACATTTTATTGCGGTTATGTTTTATACATTGAATATGTCGAGCAAAAGACAATTGTATCATCGATGCTTATATATACTATTATGATAACCTTTAAAACTGGCATGTTAATCTCAGCTGTTGAATCGTGTCGTTGGAAGGCACAGGTGCCAGTTAAGGTTCTAATGCCGAAGGTACTTTCTACTAGGACTTTTTCAAAACAAGTATGGGTACACGGATTCGAATAAATTTTAGTTTTAAAATTATATTTTATCTTTTATTTTCAGATTGAACTGTTTACTCTACAGCAATTGTTGCATGAGACTAAAATTTCTATTTTTGGAATGTTTGAATGCAATAACCAATTGATGTTAGCTCTTTTATCATCGTCTATATCTAATGTTATTGTTATTGTGCAGCTGAAAGAATCAAAATTAAATACAGATTCGTGAATTATTTTTATTTTCTTGTTATTCCTAAATTTGAACTATATTAAATTTTTTTCTAAAATATATTAATATTTCTTTTATATTTTCTAACCGTGTCAGAATTTGAAAAGTGAAGTCTTTTGAAGTCCGCGAACGATAACATAGTGAGAGTAAACTCTCGTCCCCATTAAACTGGCATAGTTAGAGTCATTTGGGGTAACTGTGCGCAGTGGGTAAGTGTGCGCAGTCCTTGTATCTCTCAAACGGAGAGGGGGAGGAGTTGTTTCTTTGGGTCGAATGGTGGCGCTCGAGTGCCCAACTAATAGCGACCTCTTACAGTAGCGTGCCGTTGAGTGATCCTTTTTTTGTCATCAAAAATAGTATTTGGTGCTTAAATCCGTAGTTTTTTGTTCACTGGAAAACAGTGTAGCAGTGTAATTATTAATTCCACGAAGGTGAGTTGTTTTTTCTTTGAATAATAACATATTTACGCTACGTTTAGAAAAAAAACTCTGAGGTTTATTTTATGAGTATCCATTTGCGATTTAGTGTTCTGGGGTAAGTGTGCGCATGCGCACACTTGCTCCTTGGTGTAATTTCCGTTCGTACGTTGTTTTATAGAGTAGAAGGATTTACTATACTTTACTTATGTATTTTATTTTTCAGCGTCTAATCAACATGCCGCGAAATTACATAAGAAAAATACCTGAACGTACACACCGGTCACTGACGAGCAACTCTCTCGAGCCAAAGCACTCATTGATCGTGGGAAGAGCAAAAGAAGTGCTGCAAGTTCCATTGGTGCTAGTGAGTCGTGCCTGCGAAAACGACTAAAACTTAATAAAGCTGCGTCGTCAATGGGTCGGCTCAAGCTAACATTTAATACTGAGCAAGAATCAGAGTTTGTAACTCATTGCAAACAAATGGATGACAGATATTTTGGTCTAACCATTAATGATTTAAGGCGTTTAGCCTTTGAATATGCTGATGCTAATAATATCGATCATCGATTTGATAAAACATGCAAAATGGCGGGTCGTGACTGGGTGGAAGGTTTTTTGAAACGCCATCCTCATTTAGTTCTACGACAGTCGACAGCCACAAGTTTGGCTAGAGCTATGGGGTTCAATAAACTTCAAGTGGAGCGTTTTTATAAAAACTTGAAAGAGTTGTACGAGAGGTATAAATTTAAACCAAATCGCATTTATAACGTCGACGAGACCGGAATAAATACCGTGCCTAAAAAAACTCCTAAAGTTATTACTACGAAAGGCAAGAAGGTAGTAGGTAAATTAGTGTCTGCAGAGCGTGGGGTCACAATAACAGCTATCTGCTGTATGAGTGCCAGTGGTCATTACATCCCGCCAGCATTGATTTATCCACGTAAGAGGCCCAAGGATGATTTATTGGATGGTGGTCCTCCACAAAGCATCTGCATGGTCTCGGATAGCGGTTTTGTGAATACAGAGCTGTTTATTAACTGGTTACATCATTTTCAGGATTTCAGCCATCCTTCGTCAGAAGATCCCGTATTGCTGCTTCTAGACAACCACTCATCTCATATTAGCTTAGAAGCTGTGACTCATGCTCGTCAACATAATATTGTGATGCTTACGCTGCCACCACATGGAAGTCACAAACTGCAGCCCCTAGACAGGTGCCTTTACAGTCCTTTGAAGGTAAAATATGCGGTAGAATGTGACAAGTTTATGTCACAAAACCCAGGAAGGGGCATTGGTCAATATCAAGTGGCTCGTTTATTTAATGAAGCTTACAAACAAGTAGCCACATTGGGAAATGCTGAATCTGGATTTAAGGTTACAGGAATATATCCATTCGATGACAACTTGTTTGATGAGACAGATTTTGCACCATCATTAGTTACCATTAGAGACCAACTGCCTCAAAATAAAGGCAGTAAAATTCAAGAATCATCGAATCAAGTTTTGGGTGTGGATAAGTGTTCAGTTAACCAACTCCCCAATGATGAGACTCAAAACATTCAGTTGGCACAGCACGATTCTTCAAATAATAATCATGATCAGCCAGTTATTGCGGAAAATAAGGAAACCCAATTTTCTGTCGTAGATACCGGACACGTGTCAGTTGCGATACTCTCACCTCTTCCTCAAATGAAAGGGAAAAGAAATACCAGAGGAAAAGTTGCAATGAAATCTCAAGTTATCACTTCCAGTCCGTACAAAAATCAGTTGGAAAGAAAAAAGAAGTTGGAAGCAAACAAGAAGCCTCTCAAGTTCGCATTGGATTCAGAATCATTGAGGTCCAGAAACAAGGTATCTGCACCAAAAAGAGTAACAAAATCGTCTTGCAGGGAAAGAACTTCTTCAGCCTCCACCTCTAAACCAATAGAATACTTTTGTCCTCTGTGTAAGGAAAAATATACCGAGCCAAACACTGAAGAATGGATTCAGTGTGTATATTGCAAATACTGGTGGCACGAGGATTGCACTGAGAGGCATTTTTGTTTTTTTTTTTTTTTTTTTTTTGACGTGACAACGTCTATTAAAACGATGAACGCCGGCTGCATGCACGAAAAATGATGACTCATTGTCCCGTTATGTCCCGTTAGTCCCGTTAGTCCCGTAGTAATTTTAATAAAAATTTGATTGTAGTAATCTTAAAAATTTGATTAAAATTGTCAAAAATTGTCAACAATAATATTTGTTGTGGATTCTCGATTGTGAAAAAGCGCAGCAATGTGATATCAAAGCAGCAGTATTGCGAGTTTCTTCGAACCACCAATCCGGAACAATGGGAGATCATCCTTGAAGTCATTCACCGATTACATGGTTGTGGAGATGGCATTTTGGAAGCGCTACAAATTTCCTTCACCGGTCCGGCGGGCTGTGGAAAAACTTACACATTAAAGTGCCTTATGGAAACGTACAACCGATACACTCAGGAGCACAACTCGATGAACAACGCCTACATTGCCTGTGCAAGCACAGGTAAAGCCGCTGTACCTCTTGGTGGCACTACAGTGCATTCAGCGTTTCGTCTCACAACTTCTCGCGTGACAAAACTCTTATCCACAGAAAATTTGCAAGCCTACAGAAACATGTTCGTTGGCGTCAAAGCTGTTTTCGTCGACGAGATCAGCATGTTAAGTTCAGCCATTCT
Source organism: Thereva unica (assembly GCA_949987705.1). Taxonomy (NCBI): domain Eukaryota; kingdom Metazoa; phylum Arthropoda; class Insecta; order Diptera; family Therevidae; genus Thereva; species Thereva unica. Next base: position 125,717,085 of record OX465283.1, on the reverse strand, counting down.
TCAAAAAATCAACTACCGACTGCAGCAGATTACCGGCTTTTATGACAAACCATTCGGAGGCATCCACGTGATATTATGCGGAGATTTCAGACAGCTACCACGGTCTCATGACGTTGTCACGTTAAACTATCGTCCGTAAACCCTCTTTACAGACAACAAATTTTTTTTATGTGGTAGACTAGAGGCTTAGGGAAAGCCCCTTTGTACTGTTCGACAATCTATTTTTCTTATAGAATATCGAACAGCAGCTCTAGCCAGAAGATAGAGAGTAGGAAGAGAGAGACAGAGAAGTAGGAAGGAGCTGCCACAACCTAGCCGCGATATTTTTTGTTTTTATTCCACCTACTTCCAACCATTTCGCGACTCTGGCATCGGGGCATTTGAGAAACAGCTCGCTGGAGTGTTATGCCTCCTGAAACGAGTTGAATCTCATCAGCCAACCGATGACATGCGCTTGGTGGAGCGGGGAAGGACTAGCGAAGACTATGACAGAAGGAATCAGGAATGTAAAGAGGGGAGAAGAAAGAAGGGAAGTTATGTAGGCGGAAAATTGGGAAAGGCAAGGACCGTGGCACCGCCGGGATTCGAACCCGGGACCTCTGGGGATAGTAGTCAGGCGCCTTACCTCTAGACCACCGAGGCCCCTCTGCCTCTCTGCCATTTTTGTTTGTGATAATTGCACTGATGATTCCTAAATAAATATTGTTTCTATTGCATTAGTAATAGAAACAAATATACCAATAGAATACAAGTAGGTATGTTGATTAAAAGAAATGTTTAAGTTTATTTTATTTTTTTGTGTCAAAATTATCATTACAAAACTATATTTCAATAAAGAACCTTTATTCTTGTACATCGTGTTTATTTTGATTTTTACAAGGAATGCGTACACTTACCCCAAGGGCGTGCGCACAGTTACCCGCATTGTGGGTCAAGTGAGCGCATTTCGATTTTATGTAATTAAAAGCTCACAGAAAAAAAACTATTAATATAGATACTTATTCTTTTTTTTATTTAAATATTGAGGCTATTATATGGTTTATCTCAGGGCAAGTTTTTATAGTTCCAGTTCTTTTACTTTTTGTGTAGTGAACCATTATTTATCAAAGTGCGCACACTTGACCCGAATGACTCTATGCAGCTCGATAATGCACACTGATGCATAGAAATTCGGATTTCATTGTCCAGACATCTATGATGGACTCCGACTAGGTGACTATCTAAATTGCCTGCTCTTCAATTAACGTATGACATTAAACACTGTCAACGAGGATAATCATTATTCGGAATTTCATCATAAACATCAGTCTTGATTACCTACAAAATCCAAGATTGCAGATAAGATAGTGACGTTTTACCTAATTTGACAATTGTAAAAACTTTAAATCCGGGATGTTCGAAAATAAAATCTGAGAAAAATATATTGAACAAAAACGGACCTGGGTTATCAGAAGAAGCTTTAAGAAGTTACTTCCGTTAATTAAAATGCTTGAGCAGAGCAGCACTGGCAGATTTGCTTAGGGCACTTGGGGCACATGGCGTCACATAATAGGGGTTCCAACATGTATAAACAAAGTAAATACCTTAGACAAAAACTTTAAAAAATAAAGAAAAAGGTTTTTTTTTTTAATTTCGTTCTAAGTTTGCGTTTATAAAACTTCATCAAATCTGCCGAAATGCGAATTTAGTGACTTCCTCCATACGTAAAGCGAAAGCGCAGTTCTTTTCGTTCAAGCTTAGCTCTAATCTGCCCGCAAAGAAACTTTGGGCCAACATTAAGCAACTTGGTATTCTTGGTAATGAAGGTGAAACACATATCAACCTTAGCGCTAATGAGCTAAACAATTATTATACATCTGCATCCAATATACGCGGAGATCCTAATTGCCTGAGGCTAACTAATAGCAATGTTGTTTTTTTTTGTTTTGGCAATGTGGATGGATCACATGGAAGTCCATATAGCTTTTTATTCAATTGAATCCGAATCAGTTGGTCCACACAATCTCCCATCCATTTTCCTAAAGATGATTTTTCCTCTGATTCTTCCCTATATCACATATAATAGCTGCCTCACAAAATCATACTTTCCGGTTCAGTGGAAAAAGGCTAAAGTTATCGTATCGCAATACCTAAGTGCAAATCTTCGTATAATGCAGCTGCTTACCGTCCTATAAACATACTATGTTTCTTAGGCAACGTACTAGAAAAATTAATGGCGTGGCAAATCGTTGGGCACTGTGAAATGTGGTCCCTGTTGTCGTATGCTCAGTCCGGTTTCCGCAAAAGCAGTAGCTGTGAACCCGTACTACTGAAAGTGGCTACCGATCTGCGACGACATTGCTTTTCATTAGCTTCTCGACTTTAAGCGTTCGAGAGTGTTAGCCCTACGGTCCTAAAAACTTAGCTAATAGACTACATGAGATTTTCATCCTCTGCGGCCTCCTTAATTCGGAGTTACTTACTTAATCGATCTCAAAAAGTATGGCTACAAAATTCAACTTCAGATTCCTTTAAAATCACCCGCGGTGTTCCGCAATGTTCCATACTAGGATCGCTGCTTTTCAGTATGTACATATGTATATAAATATTCTCAGCATGTTGTAACAAACTGAGAACACCACAAGTATGCCAAATGTCTATAATATTCGTCGCTTTGCAAGAATAGTGGCACAACTCAAAAACAAATGAATTTACAGGGGAGCCATTTAAAAGTTTTTAGTTTCATACAAGCCCTTGTTAAGATCTTGGATTCCAGCGGCCTTCCAGTCGTCATTTTTGGAAGTATTAATATGGAGTTTTACCACATAAAAATATGCGGATTTAGCTATACATTTTCAAAATAAACTCGAAAATGGAAATTTTTGAGTTGTGCCACTATTCTTGCGAAGCGACGATTATGTGTCCAAATTTACTTCAACAGTCCAATTGGTTTAGTTGAGAACTTTGTTTACAACATTAATGCCGATATCGAGCGTATTATCAATGGTCTCTTTTGAACAATTTACTGTTTAATGCATCAATTATTTATTATTATTATAAGGAGTGAGGGGGCAACCCATATGGTGAACACTGGGGCCAAGTTAGGCCTATTGTGTACGTACCCTACTAGCGGAACAGACTATCGGCCTTCCGAATGAAGGCAAGAAGGTCTTTAATTGATGAAGACCGGACTTGGGCAGGGCTCAAGAACTCTCTGATAAACGTTCTTCTTCTAAGCCAGATCAAAGCAGGACATTCACAAAGAATATGTGTGGAAGTCTCGTCGCCTTCCAAGCAGAGTCGGCATTCTGTCTCCTGAGACAGTCCTAGGTTGTGGAGGTGGTACCGCAGTCCTTCATGGCCAGTGAGATATCCCACCAGCAGCCTTAGATCCGCTCTGTTTAGAGTAATAGTGCCTCTTAAGGCAAAGGGTCTTATAAGATCTTTAGCCTGTCTAAGACCGGGGACTGACTCCCAATAGGCTAGGTTTATTCTCTTAATCCACTCTTCTATCAAGGACTTGGAGGTGGACCAAGAGATGCCACAGAAGGGTTCTGGGCCCTGGAACAAAGTCTCAGACCCCTCCCTCGCGAGGCTGTCTGCAGCCTCATTTCCCTCGATACCCCAGTGTCCGGGGACCCAGCAGAGCGAGACCTCGTTTCTTCTGGTCAGGCTCTGGAGTACGGCAAAACACCCTGCTACTATTTTGGAAGAAAACTTCCACGTTGAGAGTGCCTTGATGGCAGCTTGGCTGTCAGAAAAGATTTTAATGTTGGCGCCTTTCAGACTTTTCTCAAGGTTGAGCCTAGCACAGGTCGCAATGGCATGTATTTCAGTCTGGAAAACAGAGGGCCACTTACCCATCGCAATCCAGACCTTGGAGTTGGGTCCTGCGACACCAGCCCCTGTGACATGTTCCATCTTTGACCCGTCAGTAAACCAGTGGAGATGTTTTGGATCCCCAGGAAGAATAGTTTCCTCCCACTCAGAGCGATCCGGGATAATCGCTCTGAATTTTCTTTGGAATCGCAGTTGACTAACCATATGGTCGGATACGCGGCAGATGGAAATGCTTGGGATATTTTTAAGGATATCCATGTGTCCTTTGACCGTATGGGGCTGAGATCTGAATTCTCAAGGCACTTATGGCGGCGGATTTCCATATGAAGAGATGCAATGGGGTCAATCCAATGATTGCTTCCATTGCAGCTGTTGCAGCTTGCTGCACTGGAGGATCGACGTAACCTGTTTAGTCTTGGTCCACCAAACTATAGCAGCATAAGTGACAACAGGTTTAACGATCGTATTGTACATCCAGTACATCATTTGTGGTGTAAGACCCCATGTCTTACCCAGAGGCCTTTTGCAGGCGCATATGGTCCTTGTGGCTTTGCTGATGACGTAGTCAAGTTGAGCGTTCCAGTTCAGCCTCTTATCTAAATTTACTCCCAAATATTTGACTGAGTCTGAGTACTCAACTGTGGTATCCTGGATACAGATAGGACCTAGGTCCACTTTGTAGCGTTTGGAAAAAGGTACCAGGACAGCCTTATTTGGGTTGATTGACAGACCCTCCTTGGTACACCATCTTTGAACTTCTCGCAGTGCCGTTCTCATGACCTCTGTAATGTCAAACTCTGTCAAACTTCCCAGAGACAATGATGGCAAGATCATCTGCATAACCGATGACATCGAAACCAGATTCAGATAGTTTGATCAAGAGTTCATCCACAACTAGTGACCAGAGTAACGGGGATAAGACTCCACCTTGAGGGCACCCCTTAATAGCCTTAACACTAATGGTGGATACACCTAGGGTAGAAGAAATGGCACGATCTGCAAGCATGGCATTTATCCACTCAATCGTGTGAGGATCCAAATTTCTGAGAGCCAGTGCGATAGAGATAGAATCATAGCCAGTGTTATCGAAAGCACCTTCGATGTCAAGGAACGCGCATAGGGCAGTTTCCTTAGCGAGGAAGGCTTTTTCGATTTTACTGACCAGGTGGTGTAAAGCAACCTCCGTTGATTTACCCTTAGAATAAGCGAACTGGGAGCTATGTAGAGGGAGAGAGAGCTCCAGTTTGCGCTGATAGGTCTGTACGATTTAGGCAGCTCGAGGGGTCTGTTGCCCTGTTTCGGGATAAAAACCACCACGACTTTCCTCCAGATGGTTGGAATGTATCCCCAATTGAAGCTGGCTCTAAAGAGAGAGACCAGGTTGTTGAGGATCAGATCAAGGCCCTTCTGAAGAAGTGCCGAAAAAATTCCGTCTCCTCCGGGGGACTTATAGGGTTGAAAAGAGGCCACTGCCCATTTAACCTTGTCACGGTCGAAGATATTCCCTGAAAGACTGCGGGAATAGCGGTCTGGGATGGTCCTATGACTACACCCAGCATCCAATGGATAAGCGGTCTGGAGGATTGACCCTGGAAAGTGCTTTCTGAGCAGGTACCTTAAGGTTTCCTCATGGTTAGAGGTGTAGGAGCCATCCTCCGTTTTGAGAAGGCCCACTCCGTTGAAGGAGTCTTTAGAAAGTAGTATCTAAATCCTATCATTCTCATGAAGACGTGCTTACCTTATCACTTGCGAGTCATGATCCTAGGTGTCTATCTGAACTCACAATTCACTTGCAATGACCAGATTTCTCTCACTCTATCTAAAATACATGGTAATTTGCGTCGCTTATGGCTGTACGCTTCCATTCTGCTGTTAAGTCTAAAGTTAATCAAACGTTGATTTTATTGTCCTTCGCTTATGCTAGCTTGGTCTTGATGCGTCAAGTGGTCCGTGATAAACTCAATGTAGCCTTCAATGATTGCATAAGGTTTGTTTATAATCTTCACGGATCTGACCATATAAGTCGATATCGTTCTTCGGTTTTGGGGTGCAGGCTTGATGTGTGCGCTCGAGGTAGTGAAATTCATTTATAAACTCCTATACTCTGGGGGAGTTAAGTGTGACCCTCGCTGCCCAACAAAACTCAAACCTCACCGAGTATTTATTGAGAGCAACGTCATGATATCCGGGGCTCATATTTTCAAATTCGAATTTTCATCAACACACTGTTTTATTTTTTTCCATGGTTTTTTAGAGCGGTTAACTAAGAAAATTTCTCGCTAAAATAGAAATCAATACGAACCACATCGAGTTCGTTCCTCTTGTGCATCGATAATCTCATAGGATAAATCGAAAGAACCATTCTTTCTACTTAACGAAAACGTTCAAGTTTCCATAAAATAAATTCATCAATACATTTGGTGCAGATCCTTTTTGGCTTAAATTTGCCGTGGAATGCCCGCGTGTACAGCATAGTTCTTGGCCATTTATATCTTTTGGTTAAGTTTCGAGGTTTGTAAGCCCGTATGTTCTGCCATTAAAAATGGTTAAAAATACTACAGCTATCATATCCTCCTTAGTCCTCAAGTGGAGATGTGCAGGAATTGGTACATTACCGGAGAAGTGCGATGACTGAGACCGCGTTCCATTTGTATGGTGAGGCCGTATGTGCTCCCATTAAAAATGGTTAAAAATTCGTCGGTCATCATATTCCTCTTTTAAAGCCAAGCGGGCGGTGTTTGCCCGCTGTAAGGCAATTTTTTTATTTTTACTCGGGCGCGCATTTGTTTGATGAAAATTTGGATGTACATCCAATTTGACCGTATATCGGGGCCTTAAGTATAGAAAATGATGTCCATAGGGAGGAATTTTATATCCACTGATTCTAATCCTGACAAAATGATTCTGGTTCCGTGTACCAGAAGACAAACATTGCCGGGAATTGCAGGCAGGGTCAGACTTCGCAGGCAGAACAATAAGCTTTTCACATTATGCTAAATACTTAGGGGGGACTCTAGATGCTAAAGTCAACTGGAACCATCATATGGATATTCTGGTGAGCAGACAATGTTGATCCCTGCAAGTGAACAGTGAATTTTCAATCTGGTATTGTAGTGACCGCGTAAACTTAATTACCAAGTTTACGCAAAGTCACACAACAGCCTCCCACACAATAAACACGATCAGTCGGAACACTCCATCGATCACCGAACTTAAAGTTCAGTGATCTTACCGTTCTCCGTTCCGTTCCCCCATCGTGTTTATCGTAGAGACAATTTCCGGCATCTCCGTTTTGCACACTACTTCTCCTCTCGATCGCGAACAGCTACAACGCAAGAGAAAAGTGCAAGCGGGATATTAAACAATATATATATACAGTAGAACTCCAATTATCCGAATTAATGGGGACCGGGACCCATTCGGATAATCAAATATTCGGATAATCGGATTTTTTAAAAAAAAAATTGCCATTGGAGAGAATAAAAGCTACGTTTTGATATTGCACTATTTTTTATTGAATTAAATGAAAGAAACATGAAATTTTCACATGTTTTAAATATAAATAAAATGTACTTATGTACAAGTTTAGAAATAAAAATCATTGTTTTTTAAACATCTCCGTTAATGTAAGCTGTTTTGCGGTCTTCAACCGTTTTCGGGCAGCCAGGTCACGCATTCGCTTGACGGTGAGCAGTTGCAAGTGGTCACACTCGGGCTGACGCTCCATCCACTTCAAAGCAGTCTCGAGGCCGACAAATGCTTCACTAGCTGATGGTCCAGCGTCTACTTCAACATCAGCAGAAAGTTCTTCTTCCACTTCCACTTCAACATCTTCTCTCACACTTGCAACAATTTCATCGTCATTGAGAATTTGAAAACCAGGGTCAGACGTGTCACAAGCCATCCACTCTCCTACATCTTCAGCACTTACTTCTGTACAACCAGGAATTTCTACAATCATTTTTCTTATTTCCTCTAGTGACAACGCATCTTCATCATCATCATCCTCTCCATATTCTTGTTTCTCATTTTCTTCAGATTCTTGTTTTTTGTTCTTCTCAGACGGTAGGCCTTTCAGTTTATTCCACGCACGTCTTAGCGTCACTGCCGTAACCAAACTCCAAGCTTCCGCTACCATGTAACAGCAGTCCTTTAAATTTATTTTGCTATGATTTGCCAAAACCAATTCTTCATCTTCAGCACCTTCGATCAGCAGTTTTCTCAGCAGTTGCCTTCTGTAATGGCGCTTCATTGTTTCAATAACAGACTGGTCCATGGGTTGCAGCAAACTTGTAACATTGGGAGGCAAAAACATCGTTTTAAACTGCCCATTCTATCTTTCCAACAGTTCTGCTGTAGGATGAGTGGGTGAGTTATCAACAATTAAAAGCACCTTACTGCCTTCTTTTCCCACCGATTTTTGGTGCTTTTTCACTTCAGGAATAAACACTTCATTATACCATTCGGTAAACAAAGCTGCAGTCATCCAGGCCTTGGGTTGACTTTTGTAGAAGAGTGGAAGTTTTTTTACGTTTTTAAATGCTCTTGGATTTCTTGATTTTCCTATCAAAAGAAGTGGCAGTTTATGATTTCCAGTGGAGTTGGCACAGTTAAGCACTGTAACACGTTCTTTACTGACCTTATGTCCAGGGGCACTAGATTCCCTTTTAGAAGCCAAAGTGGTTTTTGGTAATGCTTTCCAAACAAGGCCAGTTTCATCGGCATTATAAACAAACTCCGGATCATAGGATTCTGATGCAGTTTTAAATTTTTCAATAAAATTTTCAGCAGCTGCAGAGTCTGCTGAAAGCTTCTCACCAGCCAAATCTAACTCGCGTACACCATGCCTGAATTTAAAATTCCTTAGCCAGCCGTTACTAGCCTTAAAAGATGAATAACCAAGCTTTTCTGCTAAGATTTTGGCTTTTTCACAAAGGATTGGACCTGAAATCGGATTTCCCATAGAACGTTGCTGCAAAAACCATTTAAACACGGCATCTTCCAAATTTTTGTTGGTTGCTGTCTTCATTGTTTTCCTGGAGGAACTTCCATCTTCATTTTCAAGCACCGAAACAAAGTTTAAAAGTGTTGACTTACTGTTTTTAATGTCAGAAATTGTTGCTTGTCCAACACCATAAATCTCAGACAACTTCTTACCCGTTACACCTTTATCGAGTTGCTCTATAATTTTCAGTTTGTCCGCTAACGATAGCACAACACGTTTTCTTTTCGAAGCCATGGTATAAAAACAATACAGTATTGTACACGCACAAACAAAAGTAAGCCGTAGCGAAAGAGTAGCGTCCTCGAGCAAGGTCAATAGCACACTGGCTAATCAAAACAAACAATGACAGGTGCGCGCCGTGACTGCAATGCGCCGGAACTTGTCTTAACTTGTCGTTGTGCCTACACTGACTTTTGTGATTCGGATAATCGGCGATTCGGATAGTCGGAGTTCGGATAATTGGAGTTCTACTGTATATATATATATATGCATAACGTGTTAAATCAGTTCTAAGTTAATATCATAAATATAGCTAGCAATAATAAAAAACATTGTGATAATTGAAATAAAGAATTAACAAAATAACAAGTAAAAAAGTGCATCGCATTGTTTTTATTCGTTCCTTTGTGATAGTCGCCATTAGGACGACTACAGTGGTGACCCCTAACGGCAACACGCGGAGCACGTTGCTCACTCGAAGAAAAAAAATTTTATACAAATTATTTTAACCCTAGAAAGATAACCATATTTTATAGTACATTAAAGATAACCATACGTCATTTCGACGTGTATATGTTTGAGTTCACATATTTTGCATTGTGTACATAATGCATTTGCGTCAGTGGTAATGTCTCACTACAAATAGCCTTGTGTTATGGATAAATTAAAAACATTAAGATTTATTTATATTTTATTAGGCAAAAACTTAAAAATAAAAAAATGACATTTCTCATTTTACGAAGTTAAAAAAAAAAAAATAAAAATCTGTTCTTCATTACTTATATTTATTACTATAAACTTGTAATTTTTTTTTATTCTTTATGATATTAGGATCGTTAGTAACAACAATTGCATGTTCTTTTACCTCAAACACACTTAGGGCAAGCGCTCGATTTATGCTCTCCACAAACGGGATTTTTGCATTTGTCGCACATCGTTTTGGTCATCCTTCTAATTTTAGATGGACAAAAAGCACAATATTTCCTTTTATTTGGCTCACGAAGATTTTCACTTTGTGTAGGAGGTTCAAGTTGTCTTTTTGGTAAAATATCAGAAATTTTTTCTTTTAGATTCGCCGGCAAAGTAAGCATTTGCTGCCTAGTCAACATCCAAGGAGCCGTTAAGCTATTGCTGAGTTTTTTCATAAAAGCACGCCGATGTAGCGGTTTTTCTTGCTTCGATATTACATTGTGACAATAAATAATGTATGCATTTATAAAAGCCATATTCAGCATACCATAAAACATAGCCATGGGCCATCTGTTCGTTTTGCGGCTGCAAGACATCGAGGAACACATTTGGTCAAACGTATCGACTCCGCCTTTAGTTTCGTTATAAAACTGAATCATATTTGGCTTTGATGTCGTAGGATCAATCGTGCCATCTTCATCACAGGAAGATAGAACAAAAACTATTTTGCTTGGCTTTGGTTTATATGACACTAAAGTTAAGGGCCCATCATAACAGAACATGGATGTTCCAATAGGCCTAGAACGCATATTTTTCAGTTCTTCTGGTATTTCCCGTTTATTTGACCTTAAAGTGCCAACTAAGGTCAAATTATACGGCTGTCTTAGTAAGCTCTCTGCTAGAGGAACTGAGGTGAACCAGTTGTCACATGTTACATTTCTATTAGTACCATGAATAGTTTTTGTAATTTCCTTTACATAAAATTCACCGAGAGGTAATCCGTTGGTTTGAGTACATTTTCCCAGATATGGCATGGCATCTATCATATATCGTGTAGCGCTGTCGCATGCCACTACTATTTTTATTCCGTATTTACTGGGTTTGTTCGGAATATACATGCGAAAAGGGCATCGTCCTCGAAAACCTAAAAGCTGTTCATCTATTGTCAAATACATTCCGGGGGTGTAATTCGATCTACAGTGACCGATGAAGATCTCCCATATTTTTCTGATTGGTAAAAATGTATCAGTAGCCCTGATTTCTGGTCGCAAAGTTTTATCATCCATACGGAAGCACCTTATCAGAAAGTCAAATCTGTCTCTACTCATGGCAGCAACATATCTGTTTCCTGAATATGTACAATCAAATATTTCATCCGTCGTCAAGTGGTTATCTTTCATAGCTGCTGTAAGTGTCAATATGCCGATTAGAGCTCGAATTTCGTCGCAAGTTGTAGCTTTGAAAGTTGCTTTTACATCAGACCTTCCAATCTTTAGCTGGATTTCTGCATTGGTCCACTTTGTTATCTCCTCTACAATGTCGTCAGTTATAAAAATATTAAAGCATTCTAGAGGATCATAAAGGCTTCTATTCAATCGAGTGGGACCCCTAGATGTTCGTACAATATTAATAATCGATGTCCTGCCACTTGTTCTGCCTTTAGTAGCCGTCCAACGATGATCGTTTTTGCCTCTAAGTGTTTGATGTTGCGGCATAACAATAGAATTCGACATACTAGACGAGGTACCTTCAAGGCTGCCAGAAACAACGTGGGACACATTTGCAGTATCCAAGAGGTTTTCCACTAGTGGCGGGCTTACCTCGCAATCTTCGAAATCACTTTGTACTTCATCTTCGAATAAATTATCTTCAATTTCGCTATCCGATCCCTCGATATCTTCATCACACAATTCTTGAAATAACTGGACAATTTCTTCATCTCGTAAACGGGATTGTGACGTCATTTTGTTGTAATAATATAACCTAAAGAAATCAAGTAATAAATGTAAAATACGAATATATTTATCTCACAAAAACAATTTAATTTGATTACAAAAAACTAACGAGAAAGATAACCATACGTCACTTCGGCGTACGGTAGATACATATTTACAAAAGATGGGCACTTACGTGAACGCCGCGCCGCAAGTGTCTCCTGCAAGCTCTATGGGTTAACTGAGTGGGCAGGAACAGCGAGAGCTGTGGCGTCATATATGAGCAAATTAAATCGTTTTTGAGAAATCGGTTACGTCGATTCGACGTAGGTTATCTATCTAGGGTTAAAATACATTGTGTTTCACTCAGTGGAATTAATTTGCTTGGATAAAAAAAATTTAATATTACAAATTTAAACAAAGGTGACGACAGTGGTACAAATAATAGTCGCCACAATCATAGTACAGTTAATTTTGATAACTCATCGCGTTTATCTAATTTGATATCCAACCAGCTAATCATCATCATCATCATCAACAAAGTCATTGCATGGTGGTGACTTAAATTCATTCTTATCAAAGCAGGAGTTTTAAAAAATTTACAAAATACTGTTGAAAGGAATTACAGCAACACAACAAAGGGAGAAATTTCGAACCAGCTAACGGAACCACAGATAATTTTTATTCCTATTTTCTTTTCATATAATTCATATACTTATAATTTTATTTTATTTTTACTTCATATAGGTATACATATAAACATATTTTTAAGTTTTCTTTTTCTCTATATAATAGAGATTTGGGTTTAAATAACAAATACATTAAATTGAATTTTTCGCTTTAAAAAATATTACTGGACATTGCATTTATAATATAGATAAGAATTTTTTTTATCATAAAATTTTTTTTTTCTCCAGATATATATAGATATACATACATACATATTTGTAGTTTTACAAACATAAAAATACATTTATTCCTTTTAAATATATTACTTATTATACATAACATATATTGGATACATATTTACACATTATTGGATACATATTTTTTTATATATATGTATAATTATACCTGTCATTCCACGCACACACGCATATACATATATATACACGCATTCATATACATATACCATTTCACAGTGTATTTGAATTAGAGATTCATTCAATAATTCTTTATTCCGCGATAATTTTTAATAAGATTTGTTCATTTTCAAACAAAATCAGAAAACTTTAATTCTGGTCGCATTTTCCATATACAAATTTAGTATAATTGTTGCTTGCCTTTAAGTAAGCATCAGTGTATAGATCGTTACGTAGCGCTACTGTACTGCAGTTTTGTTTTTTCGTGATTCGTGATTCGTGATGTCAAGAACGGGAGAAAATTTTATGGAACAAGACGTTCCACAGGTTGAGGAGCCCAAACCCGGACCTTCGGGAGTCGATGCCACGTCGGTATCAAAATTAGACATCCCGAAGTTCTGGGTACACCAGCCCGCCTCTTGGTTTTACCAAGCCGAGATAATGTTTAAGTTGGCGGGCTGCAAGTCTAACAGTGGAAAGGTCTACAACGTTATGGCCGCATTACCGGAAGAGGCGGTAACGGCGATGCGGCTAAGCACCGTAGACCATTCCACCTCCTCATACGAGGAAATCAAACAACACCTGCTCGAGAAGTACGGCACTTCTGAGAAGCGCAGACTCGAGCAGCTGTTGTCAATGCAAGAGCCTGGAGATCGGAAACCTTCCGAGTTCCTCCAGGCTCTGAAGGCATTAGCTGGCGGATCGGCGGCGGTCAATGATGACCTGATCCGGAACCTGTGGGAGCGGAGGCTTCCACAGGTTATCCAAGTCTCATTGGCCACCTCTGCCGACCAAACACTAGCCGGACTGGCTGCTACGGCGGACAAAGTGTGGGAGGTGCTTCCACAAGGAGGTACCTCATACAAGTCCGCCGTCCGCGTAACTCCGGCTAGCACAGAGCCAACGTTGGTGTCGCTACAACGCGACATCAACAAATTAACGGCTCGGATGGAGCAGCTAATCAGCCAGCGTAGCCGAACACCTGCCAAACGGCAGAGCGGCCCGCGTCAGCCCTCGGCCAATCGGCCAACAGGGGCAAACAAACTGCGGGGTAGCCTGTGCTATTTCCACTACCGTTATGGTAGTGAAGCACGCACCTGCAAGGCCCCCTGCAGTTTCGGTGGTGGTCAAGCCAAGTCGGCGAAGAAAAAGGCCACCACCAACCCTAAAAAAAACTAAAGTTGGGGATCGATTCGAGCGAGCATATAACCGGCCGCTCATATCGTTTATTCGTCCGTGACACCAACAATCGGATGGACTTTCTGATTGATTCGGGCTCGGACGTTTCAATTGTTCCCGCCAAGGCGTTCCCGGCCCATAACGGTAGCCCGAACGTCCTTCTGTACGCGGCCAACGGATCACTGATCCGAACTTTCGGCACAAAGTTGCTTGAACTTGAACTCGGCTTACGCCGACGATATGTTTACAACTTTATTATAGCCGACACCACTAAAGCCATTATCGGGGCGGACTTCTTAACGAAGTTCAAATTGTCCGTCGATTTTGAATATCGGCATTTAGTCGACAAGCGCACGAAGTTTCGAATTAACGTGTGCGCTACCGTCGACTACAACCCCGAAACATTTCCATGCCGAGTTATTGGCATATACAAAGAGCTATTAACGAAGTACGCTTCGTTAACAAAACCGCCCAATTTTAACCTTCCGGTTAAACACAATGTGCAACACCACATTGTAACTAAAGGGCAATTACCATTTGTCACCGCTCGGCGACTCCATCCGGAGAAACTGAGGGTGGCAAAGTTAGAGTTCGACCATATGGTCCAATTGGGGATTTGTCGACCTTCGTCGTCCCCCGCAGCATCTCCGCTTCATCTGGTTCCTAAACGGGACTCTCATGATTGGAGGCCATGCGGCGACTACCGTCGCCTTAATGCTGTCACTGTGCCGGATAGATATCCGATCCCGCATATACAGAATTTCTCCGTGAATCTTCACGGCTGCACAATTTTTTCAAAGGTTGACTTGGTACGTGCATACCATCACATACCAATCGCCCCAGAAGACGTGCATAAGACTGCACTCATTACGCCATTCGGCCTATATGAGTTTACACGTATGCCATTCGGCTTACGGAATGCAGCACAAACCTTTCAAAGGTTCATAAATGAAGTTACGAGAGATCTCGACTTCGTTTATGTATACTTGGACGATATACTCATCGCCAGTAAAACCGAGGATGAACATATCGTTCACCTCGAAGAGCTCTTTAAACGCCTCGATAGCTTCGGTTTAACCATCAAGCTAGAGAAATGCGTTTTTGGTGCAACAGAGATTAAGTTTCTAAGCCACCGCATCACAAAGGATGGAATACTTCCATCCTCCGATCGGGTTCAGGCTATCGTTGATCTCGCACCTCCAACTTCTGTCAAATCGATCCAGAAGTTTTTGGGAATGGTGAATTTCTATCACCGATTTATCCCAAAATTGGCTGAACAGTTGGTGCCTATAAACGAGCATTTGAGAGACCTTCTCAACCGCTCACGTGCCAATAAAGTTTTTGACTGGCCAGCAGAATGTCAGGCGGCATCCCTCAAGGTGAAAACCTCGATGGCTGAAGCAACTCTGCTGAACCATCCAATCGAGGATGCAAAATACAGTCTTACGACTGACGCCTCTGATTATGCAATCGGAGGCGTTTTGGAACAATTCAACGGTCATCGGTGGCAACCTCTAGCTTTTTATTCCAAAAAGCTGTCACCAACCGAACGGAAGTACTCTGCATTCGATCGCGAACTCCTCGCAATCTATGCAGCGATCAAACACTTCCGTTATTTCGTTGAAGGACGCAATTTCGTGGTCTATACTGATCACAAACCACTGGTTCGCGCCCTTCACACAAAGACCGAACGATCCCCTCGACAGACCAGACATTTGGGTCTAATCTCTCAGTTTACCACAGACATCAGACATGTGTCTGGTAAACAAAACATTGTCGCCGACTACTTGTCACGCTCACTAGCAACCGACAACGTCGACTCGGTCACCTTCGACCTGCCTACACTGGCTCAGGCTCAACAAGGTGGCACAGAGTTGAAGTCTCTACAAGAGCACCCCAGCAACGGCTCACGGGTAAAACTAGTTCTCACGCCAATACCATTTACCGCCCATCAAGTGTGGTGCGAAACTAGTACAGGCATTCCTAGGCCTTACATACCCACTTCCTTACGCAGACTAGCGTTCAACTCCGAACATAGTCTCTCTCATCCTGGTATTCGCGCTACAAGACGAGCCGTTACCAAGAAATACTTCTGGCCATCGATCAATAAAGACTGCAATGAGTGGTCTCGATCATGCCTAGGTTGCCAAAAGTCCAAAGTTTCACGACATACCAAATCTCCATTGGAAGCTTTCAAACTTCCAAATAATAGATTTGACCATATCCATATGGATATAGTGGGACCCCTACCCCCATCTAGTGGATACTCTTATATCTTAACGATAGTCGATAGATTCACGCGATGGCCTGAGGCATACCCAATTCGGGATATCTCAGCTTATACAGTGGCAAGAAAATTCGTCACTGAATTTGTCCCACGATTCGGCGTACCTCTTGAGATCACAACCGATCAAGGTACGCAGTTCGAATCGAAACTGTTCAATGAAGTTGCAAAATTACTCGGCACTCATCGAATTCGGACTACCGCCTACCACACGCAAGCAAACGGGATGGTTGAACGGTTCCACAGGCAACTAAAAGCAGCCTTAATGGCAAGGGACAACACTACTCATTGGAGTGAAGACTTGCCCTTTGTCATGTTAGGCATACGCACGGCAATTAAGACCGACTTACAATGCTCACCAGCCGAGCTCGTATACGCTCAGAATCTGAGACTTCCCAATTCGATTTCTATCACAACCGATGAAAATCCAATTGAAGAATCAGAATTCCTCTCTCGCCTTCGTTCTCATATGCAGAACATTAAGGCAATACATCCTCGGCAACCCGTCCAAAAGGATGTCTATGTGCCAGAAGCCCTGGAGAACGCCGACTACGTTTTCATACGTGTCGACAGAGTTCGAAAACCTTTCGAACCTCCATATGAGGGCCCATATGAAGTAATCAAACGATTACGAAAACACTTCGTTGTCAAATTGAACGGCACAACCAAGTCGATATCTATCGACAGGCTAAAGCCAGCCTTCGGTTGTGACCGCGACAACGAAGCTAAGCCGTCTAAAGCGGTAACATTCCGTTAACGCTACGCTGGGGGGGGAGTATGTAGTGACCGCGTAAACTTAATTACCAAGTTTACGCAAAGTCACACAACAGCCTCCCACACAATAAACACGATCAGTCGGAACACTCCATCGATCACCGAACTTAAAGTTCAGTGATCTTACCGTTCTCCGTTCCGTTCCCCCATCGTGTTTATCGTAGAGACAATTTCCGGCATCTCCGTTTTGCACACTACTTCTCCTCTCGATCGCGAACAGCTACAACGCAAGAGAAAAGTGCAAGCGGGATATTAAACAATATATATATATATATATATATATATATATATATATGCATAACGTGTTAAATCAGTTCTAAGTTAATATCATAAATATAGCTAGCAATAATAAAAAACATTGTGGTAATTGAAATAAAGAATTAACAAAATAACAAGTAAAAAAGTGCATCGCATTGTTTTTATTCGTTCCTTTGTGATAGTCGCCATTAGGACGACTACAGTATCACCTCCTCCTTGTAGAATAAAGAAGAGGTGGTGTATGCAGTTTTCTTCTTAATGGGCGTTACCAAGGACAAAATAGATTTTGCTACCAGAGATTGCATTAAAGAGGTTATTTCGTAATCTGTTATCAAATTAATGATGACCTTCGTGATGTGAAGTTACAGGAATATCGTATCCGAAGACACGATTCTCTTGCGAAACTCATACACTCCCATTTAAACTGTCTATTCGGCCTAAGCTGTATAGATGTGGTAGAGTCGGAATTGCGAATAAATGCATTTCTCCCTGTATGATAGCACGGCAGTTGACATTTTTGTTTCGGAAAGACCGGTCACAACGCTGGCTCTATATTGTAGTTTGAGTAAAAAGTTTGATAGGCCGTAGTAACGCACAAAGCGACGAAACTTGTGCCTTTTGTTTCTCTAAAACTTAAGTTCTAGTGAACTCAAGTGAGAAATCAATTTATCGAAAAAGTTGCTCAAACCATTCGAATTATTTGAGGCAGTTGTTTGATATGGAGATTGGTTTTACATAATAGAATGATTTTACAGAATTGACAATTAGTTTGAAGAATAATGCCGCAACAGCAGGACATATCACTCTGTTAGGCAAACAAATAACGTTAAAAGCCTTTTTGTGTACTTGGAATTGGATTGCGTGATAATTTAACCCTTTGCATGTTAAGGTATTTAAATGTGTACGTTTTTAACTGAAATCATTTTTTCCTGTGCTTGCCAACAATGGGCTTTTCCGCAATCAAATTACCTGCTCACGTGTTATCGTGTTAGACAGAGTTCACTGTCACCAACCAATTCATTCATGTAATCAACTAAATTCAATGTCACAGGACGTCATTAATTTGCCTCATTGGGTTATCTAATGAGTCGATTTTGTGTGTCTGCAGACATTTTTATCAGAACAGGTTCAATCTCTTCAAAATGACCAATCTAGTGCACAATATTTGCTGTGTTTTAATGAAAATATATTTTGTAGTTCTCCATGTCTTAGGAATAGTGCCGCTCAGGTACGATGCAAATTTAAATAAAATTCGGACTAGGCCAGAATCAGTTTTGATTTTAACAGTGTCTACCGTATTTATCGGGATGTGGAGTGTTGCGTTGATATTTATCCTCAGGTCAAAGCCGGCCTTTCTGCAGTTCAAGGACGAGTATATATTCCTCCTAAATGTAGTGGTGATTCCATTTATTGAATCTTTGTCATTTTGGATTCTGTGCGCGCAGTGGTACTTTCGGAATGAATTAGCGAAGATTTTAAATGAATTTCGGAGTGTTTTCCGGAGTGTGTCCCGTGAATTAAGGACGAAAAATGTTTTCACTACCGACAGCCTGCGACTTTTGATTATAAAACTGTTAATAGATTCAACTTTAGTTTACAGTGATTTCGGATTCATTGCTTTCAGCTTACAAGGACCAGGCATGAAATTTTTGGATAAGTTCAATACCGTTGCTTTAGTTTACATTTGGGCAATTCCTTTTATGGTTACTGACATTGTCTTTGCTGTTTTAGTAGTAACTAGTGCCTTGCTAGATCGGTTAACATTAAAGCTACAAATAATACTAGCAGAGCCTAAATATAGTGACAAGAACATTATGCAAAAATATCCAAAATTGCATTGTCTGACGAAACTTTTTGATATGTACAATAAAACTTGCAATTTCCTAACACAATTTTTATGCCTATTTCGGATTCAATTATGCTTAATGCTTTTACAATCATTCTTAATCACCTTTTATACTGGATACTTAATTTTTGTCGGCTATCATGAAACAAGTCATGTTTCACCGCCAGAAATTGTTTATTGCATTGTGATTTACTGTGAAACTGGAATTTTGGTATTATCAGCGGAACTGTGCCTGCAGAAGGCAAAAATGCCGGTTCAGGTGCTATTACCAAAAATATTGC
This sequence comes from Thereva unica, assembly GCA_949987705.1. NCBI lineage: Eukaryota > Metazoa > Arthropoda > Insecta > Diptera > Therevidae > Thereva > Thereva unica. Next base: position 125,697,714 of record OX465283.1, on the reverse strand, counting down.
CAAGTAGGAGTTTTACAAATCAAGTATGTTGATTGAAAAATAAAAACGACAAAAAACTTAATAATATTATTATTTACTTGTTTATTTACAGAGTGAAATTTTTATCTTCCACCAATTGTTGCATGAGCCTAAAATATCAATATTTGGAATGTTCGATATTAATAATGTATTAATGATAGCGTTTTTGTCATCGTCTGTTTCAAACATTATTGTTATCGTCCAGTTGAAAGAATCTATGGAGGATTCGTGAAGGTTTGTTGAGTATTTTTCTTATCATATGCAAAACCTGGTTCTTGGAGAACTCAAAACTAATTATTTTATTATAGAACTTAACTTGTTAATAAACTGATATTTATATTATTATATTTACTATTTTATCATAATGATAAATTTTGTAAACGTTACTTGTCACTATTTTGGCGGAATCAACTTGTTGATGGGGCGATGTTGGGAGATGTTACCAAAAGGCAAGGGTGGGCGGTGACTTCTTCTTCTTTTGGTGAGGTATTGATTCCAAAAGTATCGGGCCACTCCCTTGGCCTATTGTGCTACACCTCTATACCTCGTATTGTAGGCCAGACAGCTTGAACATCAGTAGAGTCTAGTGGTCGGAATGCTGATCAAGCCTTGAGAATATAGTTCTGTCGGTTGGGCAACTTCGGTGCAACCATACTATTTGCCCGCAGACGGTAAGCGGTTTTCAAATTCAGCTGGACAATTTAGATTCGAATTGGGAATTTTGATCTGTTGTAAGCTCAAGTAGTACGACGAATCGATAAAATATTTTGCCATTGTAGAAGGCACTATCTGCAACACACTAACACTAACAAATTGATGGTTGGGATTTATTATTTGAAAAGTCATAATCATGTACTTGATGAAGCCAGGCCGCGCGCAGATGGAAACCAAACTGTTTTCGGTGCGAGGAAAGCGGAAAGGGTGATACATGGAAAGCGCAAAGTGGGAATCACTAAGCTCTTCACAGAAAATTCTGTACTCGTCTAACCATCAGCGTTGCCAACTCTCTGTTCGAAAGGTCCTGATTAAACGGAAATAATCACACTAATTAAAAAAAATAATAATAATGACTCCACTAAATGCTATAGAATGTCAATATTTTAATAATAGAATCAGTATTATTGCTTTGATCAATTATCATTATACCCTGGCTTCACTGGACGAACTACGCAATTTCGGGCAAATTGATGAACTGAACTCAGTTCGCATATAATTTCCACATATTAAACTGAGGATAAAATAGACCTCAGCTCGCCCAACTGGACTCCAACTGAAGTTAAACGTAAAAGATCGTTCAACAGAGAGTAACCAATTGAAATAATGGAATGCCATTCCAGGGAGCTTTTGCATTTTTAACTTCTGGCGAAAAAGCAACAACCATTTCAAGCACAAACTGATCATGAACTGGATTTAGTCGGTGAAACCACTTATGTGGATTGAAATGAACATTATTGAACTAAGACAGGCACTCTAAGGGTATACACGGCTCTACTAACGCATCTTGTCGTCTTAGCTGGTTTATCAGGGTACCAAAGTCCCACTAAGGTTCGGTCTTTACCCAGCGGACGACATATCTCCTTCTTCCGCCTGGTAGACTGTCACTGCCGGCTTCACAAACCTTGTCAGCTAGTTAGAGGGATCCACCATTTTCAGGAGGCGTAAAACAAAATATCTTCCGCTAACACCGAGGGTTGCCTCAGAACTCATACCACATTAAGAGTTGAAACTCGAGGTTCACCGCCACCTCCTCACGCATCCCTAGACTTTCTTTAAACTATCCTATTCTTTTCTTATTCTTCGAAATAAACTTCCTACTAGTCATTGCACCATGACATGAACGACATTAATATCAGGTGTGACACCTGAGGTTAGATTTTCACTTGTTCTTGGCAATGTCCATGCTACTATAACCTTTCAACATCGATATTCGAGTCTGGTATTAGTAATGAAAAAGCCAAAGTGGCCGGATAATTATTCAAATCGAGTTACCCCTGATGTTTCTTTAAGCTGCAGAGCTTCATACGAAAAGTTAATGGTATTTTTAGTTTCAGTTGGATTTGACGCCACTGTTCAGCATCAACTTTGGTATTTTATTTAAGTGAATCATTAGGTCAGTAGTAATTTATTGTTGTCTTATTATGATTTAGTGCATGGCCAATACTAATTTCACTAATTGTAGGTATAATTTCCTCTTACCACCAAAAAAACCCACTAGCCACTAGATACCATTGTTTCCAACTAAAGGCAAGTCTAAACCACCAGTTCTAGTGATAAAACCACTAAGTTGGCAACGCTGGTTACCATGAACCAGTCTGTGGTACCCGACTTCATATAATGCTGCGTACACACCGGCCCAACGAAGTCCAACAACGACATTCGACGTTGACTACCTCACGTTCGTTCGCGTTCGGAGATACGTCCTTAAGCATTTGTTGGTTTAGCAAACGTTCGTTAGGACGGGTATTCGGTTTAGTTGCATCGAAGAGGGCTATGGATGACGACGAAGAAATCATTATATCTACATAGTTTCATATACCTTAAGGTCAAAACAGAATTGCGACTGCGACGGCGGACGGCGAAGTCAGCCGTTTAGCGCAAATGAACACAAACCGTGTATAACGAAATTACAACTGCAGCGGCACAGCGCCGCGAAGTCGAAGTCGGCGTTTGAGCAAATTTCTAAAATCACCGTCGGCGACGCAGTGTAAGCAACATTAAAAAGTTCATATATTCATATTTTCTTGAAATTCAAATCCAAACAAGTTTTATTCCACTTTAATTAATATATATATTACGCAAACAATGTATAGGTATAAAACCAAATTAGTTTTCAAACACAACGTAAAATGTCACGCTTTTATGTCAGAATAGAAGCTGCCGTTGCAATTTCGTTCTACATTAACTGCGCCGTCCAACTTTGACATAAATCGCAGTAGCAGTCGGCCGTCGCAGTCGCAATTCTGTTTTGACCTTTATAGTGGAGCTAAAGAGCATCAAATTTTAGTGAAAAGGGAATTGTCTCGAGTCTCAAATTTTTTTGGAACATGTTAGTTACATCGAATACTATACGAAATGGACATTTTCTACCTCTAGCAGTCGCCGCTACGTAGTTATCGGCCATTAGGTCAAAAATTTACCATTTTGGTCGTTCTTTCTAAATATAGATGCGTATATCTTGACATGTGTAGGTTCGAAAAAATCGAAAAAATAGAGGCTGTTCGTTATGATATTGGCTACCAGCGGTTACAATATGAAATTTTTATCTGCACACATAACCTAAAAAAAATCAAAAACTGAAGAAACTGCTCAATTTTTGGTTTTTTAGTGCTAACTTTGGAAATTTTAAGTGAAATTTGATGAAATTTTCAAAGATTATACTTTATGATGTGAACAATAACTGGTTAAAATTTCATCGAATCAAAAATCGTGAATTTTTGCATTTTTTCGTAAATTTTTTCGAAAAATTTGACCGTTTTTGGCAAAGCTCAATTTCTATTGTATTATAAGTTCATTGCTGATCTAATTTTTCGAAAAATTGACTTTTACCAAAAAATGTTAATTTTTTTCGAAAAAATTTATAAAAAAATGCAAAAATTCACGATTTTTGATTCGATTTTGTTCACTTTTTTTTCAAGTTTAAACATTTTTCTTTTTTATCATCATAAAGTGCATAAAAGAACCTACATTTAAAAAAAAGAAAGAACCTCATACGACGCGATGCACAAAACTGATGGGCCAATCAATTTTCGAATTTAAAGTCAATTTTTGAGCCTTGTATTAGATATTTTGACTTGAAATTTTAACTAGTTATTGTTCACATCATAAAGTATAATCTTTGAAAATTTCATCAAATTTCACTTAAAATTTCCGAAGTTATCACTAAAAAACCAAAAATTGAGCAGTTTCTTCAGTTTTTGATTTTTTTTAGGTTATGTGTGCAGATAAAAATTTCATATTGTAACCGTTGGTAGCCAATATCATAACGAACAGCCTCTATTTTTTTCGATTTTTTCGAACCTACATATGCCGAGATATACGCATCTATATTTAGAAAGAACGACCAAAATTTTTGACATAATGGCCGATAACTACGTAGCAGCGGTTGCTAGAGGTAGAAAAAGTCCATTTCGTATAGTATTCGATGTAACTAACATGTTACAAAAAAAAATTTGAGACTCGAGACAATTCCTTATGTTTTGCTCATCTGACTCCACCATTAATGAAACATTAATTAATCTTAAACGCCACTTAAAATATCTTTTCTACAAAATGCAACAAAATCTTTAAACGTCAAATTCTTAAAATTTCGGCCTTCGAGCCTGTCAATCGTTGGTTAATCTTTGATGCCCGTCCACAGCATATTCTTGTTTCATGGCTTTTTTTCGGCCATATTTTTGCATATTTCCATTGTGCGCACAAAAAACTACTATTAGCACAACTCTTCCAGAACATTTTAAGGCCAAGAACGTGTGCTGATAGCTATGAGCTAATCGAATTCAAAGGTCTTTTTCGAAGAAGAAAAAAACTGCATGTTTATTATTTTGCAAATTTATAAAAAACTCGAGTTTCAGCGGTTTTTTTGCAATATAAATCCTTTATTTCTTTATATATTGACATCAAATTGGCCTTATTTTGTTAGTATGAGAAAGTTCTACAAATTTTATATAAGCATTGTATGATACAAAGTGTAGTTTTTTTTTAAATGCGAAAAAATGCGTTTGGCCCTTTTTTGACGTCATTTTGGAAACTTCCCAAAGGTCTACGAGTGCCAAAAGTAGTTTATCAAATTCTACGGAATTTTCCTTTTTTTCCATATTTGACCTTGCGAATGGCTCGTTTGGCACGAAAAAATCTAATTTGACTGGCCTAATTAGTCCACCCTTTTTTTATGTGAAAAACCTAAGCTTAGAAGTCACCCGTCATGTCGTTAAGGTTATTGTACTAAGAGCCGGTTTCACAGTGCGAACTTAAGTTTTCCTTAAACTTAAGGGGGTAGACTACAGTAAAATTTTCAAAAAATTCATTTCTTTTTTTTTGCTTTAAATTTGAAATCAGCCACCTCGAAAACCACCGAGTTAGAAATTTCATCACAAAATAATCAAGATTTCACGTTTTGGCCAGAAATTTGGGACTCTGTCCCACAGTGCAATGTTCAAACGCGTTTTTCTCGAAACGATGTTTTTCAAAACGGTGTACATGATATCTCAAGATCTAATTAACGAATTGACTTGAAATTTGACACGCTTCTTTTATGGATGAGTGCCTCTGGCGTCACGTAGGATTTTGTCAATATCTTGCTTTGTTCAATAATTATTAACAATCATAACATGAAATTTGTGCCGAAAAAACGTATGTATAATTCAGGATTTTCTTTCTCGTTGCCAAAAAATGCTAAAAAAAAGGCTACGTGACGCGATAGCCAATACCATATAGATGATGAGAATATTTGGTTTTTTTGCCTCAGACGACTGGTTTTCGCAGAATCATGTACACCATCCAACAATTCGTGAAAATCATAGGGATGTGCGAAGCAACATATATCGAAATATAGCAACATATATCATAACAAAAAAATTTTTAAACGTTTTTTAATATGTACGGAAGATAATAAAAAAAAATTATTAGTGTAACATTATTAGTTAGTTAGCAATAAATTAATGAAAATGACCCACAAACAATGCCCGTTACTGTGCTCTACCCCCTTAAGTAAATTTTTTCACTTAAGTGTAACTTAAGTCAAATTCAGTTTCACAGTGCAATTTTTTCTTCTTCTTACTATATTATATTTGTTTCTTAAGCCGGGAATACACATGCCAGTAAAACGGGTAAGTAGCTTGCATGCGGGAAAATGGAATATGCTATTAGATGGTACAGCCGTGATAAATTTTCACTTGCTAGATACAGGCAAGTTGATATGCCTGTAGGTAACTAGCAAGTGCAAATTTATCACTGTTGTACCATCTAATAGCATATTCCATTTTCCCGCATGCAAGCTACTTACCCGTTTTACTGGCATGTGTATTTCCGGCTTTACGGCGGCACTTTAATATTGTAAATTATGAACTTACAATAGCCGAACTTTACATGTAAAAGTTCCTTTTAATCGCGTTTGCGTGTACTGGAATCAACTGACGTTTGAATTTTCTATGCATTCTGATTTAAGAAAAACTTAAGTCTAGAGAAATTGTGACTTAAGTTACACTTAGGGTCTGTGCCAAAATAGCAATTCAAATGTCAATTTGTATGGAAAACCCATTTCAATTGGTAAATTTGATTTTCGACGGTTTGCGTCTATGGAAATGCTTAAATTATTATAAACATTTCAGTTTTTACTTTAATCAAGTCAGCCGTTAAATAAATTTAAAAAAGTAAACAAGTAATAACAATAAATTATGGAAAAAAGGAAATGCAAAGAAGATTTTACTTAAAATAATAAATTTGTTGCTTAGCTAAACGGAGATGAAAAATGTTTAGAGAAAAATATTATGCAAACAAAATCTTGCTCTGATTTTTTTCCACCCAAATATGCTTGTCTGATATTTTAATATCAACTGGAAAACACGAAAGAAAAGTGAAAATATAAAAACAAAACATAACTGGAAACCAGTTATTAATTATTTCTGGTTTTAAACACTCGCAAGAAGACATCATTTTAGTACAATACTTTTAGTTTTGCAGGAAGAAACTAAAAAAATATTGCAATTAGGGATAACACTCAATCATTCATTTACAAGAAGAAGAATAAACAATCTAATCTAAAATAATAAAATATTAAAAATTTTCAACAAATGTTTGTTTTGTGGTCCATTTTTACTGAATTTTTTAACTGTCATTGAAATGTGTGAATTGGGATTTTGGCACACTTTAGAATATCGAAGGGCCTTGGGAAATGAGAAAAATTCGAAATGGTATTTTGGCAAACGGCCTTAAGTAAATTTTAAGTAGCAACTGTGAAACAGCCATCCATACTTAAGTCTAACTTAAGTTAATTTTTATACTTAAGTTCGCACTGTGAAACCGGCCCTTAGTCTAATAGTAAGTTTGGTTTGAATAATAGAAGAGAATAGGAAAGGTTAGAGGGGGTCTGGGGTTGCTCGAGGAAATGTCGGCGAACTTTACACTTGAACTCTAACATGTTGTACGAGTTTGGAAATACTGACTGCGGAAGATTACTCCACAGTCGAGTTGTTCTTTTCATAAATGAACTTCTAGATCGTTTGAGTTTGGAGGTGTGCCGAGTGGGTTGGTTTTATGTTGCCGGAAAAATATTGCCGTGCAGTCGGAGTGACTTCAATTTACTAGCGGTTATCGGCCAGAGTCACGTTTATGTGACTGTAATATGCTGGCGATTGCATTTATTTAGTTGGAATTTTTGATATTGTTGGTTATTCCAAAAAAAAAAAAAAAATACTCATTGCCATTTCTTTGACTAAAGTTCACCGTGTCGCCAAGCCATTAAATAAAGAGCTGCAGGTACAAAATTACGAACGTTATTTGCACACAAAAACGGCTCAACCAAATTTTATGAAAATCTTTTCAGATTATATTCCCGCTTCGACCGACACCTCAACGAAGTCAATATATTTTTTGGTTTGAGCGATATCGTGCATGAAAAAAATGACCACATACGTACCCACACAGACACGCAACACCCACCACACTTCCTTCTTCTCAATGTGCTTAAAATTCAATTAGGATCTTGAAAAATGAAAATAAGTTGAAAATTACGATTTCGATTTTTGAGCCGATTACAATAACTTTCCTATAAACTAGGAAGTTGATAAAGGATAATCCCGAAGAGTTTAATAGTCCATGGAAATGGTACTTTAACATTGCAAAAATGCAGGACAAGGTTTTATTTTTGAGTTGTGTAGGGGGGTCGGTGTGGGTATAAATTTGAGTTTTCGGGAACCCCGACCTTCCCATTTGGCCGCCATCTTGGAAAAGGTGTGCAAATGGTCTTTCCACTATATCTCCTTAACAATACATCTTACAGAAAATTTGCAAGGAGATTTTTTGTTTAGAATTAAATTATCTACAATTAATAATGAGGCGTATATTTAAACGGCAATGAAAAAGGCAAAATGATTTACGAATTTTTTCATGGAACGTTCGAACTCTGTACAGAACTCGAGCTTCAAAACATCTAGCCGATACCCTGTCAAAGTATAAAGCTGACATTACCGCCATTCAGGAGATGAGGTGGACAGGGAATGGTGTTTTGCAAAAACCTGAGTATGACGTATATTACAGCTGTCATACAAAACACCATGTTCTAGGAGTAGGTTTTATGGTTAGCAAAAGAATGAAGCCTACCATTATCGGCTTTAAAGCAATAAACGGAAGGCTATGCTCCCTTCGTGTGCGAGGTAAATTTAAGAACATCAGCCTCATAAACGTTCACGCACCTACAGAAGAGTCCCCGGATGATGATAAAGAAGAATTCTTCGAATTAGTTGAACGGGATCTTAATGCCTGCCCCAGGTATGATGTAAAAATCATACTGGGAGATCTGAACGCCAAAGTAGGCCGGGAGCCCATATACAGGCAATATGTCGGCAACCACAGCTTGCATGAAAACACTAATGACAATGGACAGCGAGTTGTAGAGATGGCAGCAAGTAAGAACTTGATCGTTGCAAGTACTAGATTTGCGCGTAAAGATATCCATAAAGCCACCTGGGTATCTCCTGATGGAGCCACTCGCAACCAAATAGATCATGTGTTGATAGACCGCCGCCACCTTTCGGGTCTGATGACGGTACGAACGTACCGAGGTGCCAACTTCGACTCAGATCACTATCTTGTTGGTATGGTGCTCCGAGAGCGCATTACAACGCTGAAAAGCTTTGTATCCGCTGATCAGGCTCGAATCAACACAGCTGCACTACGCAATGAAATGGCCAGAAACAGCTACGGTCATGCATTAGAACTCGCCCTAAGTCCTGGGGATGAGATGCCGGGCGTCGACGAGAACTGGACCCGCCTTAAAAATACTGTCATTAGTACTGCTGATTCCATCTTAGGCAGAAGTCGTAAAGATCGGAACGACTGGTTCGATAATGAATGCAAGATGGCAACTGAACGTAAGAATGCTGCGTACCGAGCCATGCAGCAGTCTCAGAGAACACGGGCACGCGAAGAGAACTATAAAGAGCTCAGAAAAGAAGAAAAGAGAATTCACAGACGAAAAAAGGAAGCCTGGGAAAAAAATCTCGTCTGTGAGCTAGAACAGTACAGAGAACGACGGCCGCACCAGGCGCGGGAGTTCTACCAAAGAGTCCGCAGTATGACGCAATTCACACCACGTTGCACATACTGCAAGGACAAAGAAGGGAATCTGATCACCGATCCTAAAGGCATCTTGGAGCGATGGGAAGAGCACTTTCATGAATTGCTAAATGGCGAGCTAACTGAGGATTCGGAGGCTCCACCAATATCTGATGACAATGCTATGCTGCCGCCACCAAGCATAGAAGAAGTTAGCAGAGCCATCTGCCGGCTCAAAAACAACAAGGCCTCGGGTGCAGACGGCATCGCAGCGGAGCTGGTTAAATATGGAGGGCCTACATAACACCAAGCGATTCATGAATTTATTGTGCAAGTATGGGAGCAGGAAGTGATGCCAGAAGACTGGAGAAAAGGCATCCTCTGTCCGGTACACAAAAAAGGAGATATCACAGCGTGCACTAATTATCGCGGTATAACGTTGTTGAGTACCGTGTATAAGATATTCTCCGCTATCCTACAAAACAGGATGGCCCCATACGCCAGAAACATCATAGGCCATTACCAGTGTGGCTTTAGCCCAGGCAAATCAACGACTGATCAGATTTTCACCTTGAGGCAGGCTATGGAAAAATGTCTAGAGTTTCAAAACTCAATTCAACACCTCTTCATAGACTTTAAAGCCGTCTATGATAGCATAGCCAGGGTAGAACTCTACAAAGCCATGAGAGAATTCGGCATCCCCAACAAACTGACAAGACTATGTAGGCTGACCATGACCAATGTGTCAAGCCAAGTAAAGGTATCCGGAACACTGTCCAGACCAATCAACATCTATAATGGACTCCGACAAGGGGACGGTCTGGCCTGCCTCCTTTTCAACCTGGCGTTGGAGAAAGTGATCCGAGATTCGGGCGTGACATCAAGGGGTACAATCCTCCACAAGTCCACCCAATTACTGGCTTACGCAGACGACATTGACATCATTGGAAGAACAACAACAGCTGTACAAGAAGCTTTCACTCAGATTGAGCAAGCGGCAGGAAGTCTGGGACTGCACATTAACGAAAGCAAAACAAAGTACATGGTGGCCTCGTCTGGAAGAACACCTAACATTGGTCCCACAATTAAGGTAGCGGAACACGAGTTTGACGTGGTAAAATCATTTACCAACCTTGGGTCAATAGTAGCAGCCGACAATAGCATGGAACCAGAAATACGCGCACGACTGCTAAAAGCCAACAAAGCCTACTATAGTCTGTCAAGGCTCTTCAAATCCAAATATCTAACCATAACGTCTAAACTTTTACTATATAAGACTATGGTCTTACCCGTTCTCACATATGCATCCGAAACGTGGGTGCTTAGCAAATAGCACTCAAACCTCTTGGGCGTGTTTGAGAGGAAAATACTTCGGAGGATTGTTGGCCCCGTATGTGAGGAAGGACGATTCCGGAGACTCTACAATGACGAGATCTACGAGCGCTATCGCGACATAAATGTTGTGAAGAAAATAAAGCTCGGTAGGCTCCGGTGGGCAGGGCATCTAGCTCGTATGAGTGAAGATGAGCCTGCTCGGAAAGTTCTCTGCGCTAAGACCTATGGGGTGCGACAGCGAGGAAGACCCAATCTTCGCTGGAAGGATGGCGTGGACCAGGACGCTCAGAGTTTAGGGATGCCAAACTGGATGACATCGGCTCAGAATCGGGACCGGTGGAGAGAACAGTTGCGCGAGGCCAGGACCGGATCCCGGTTGTAGAGCCGTTAAAGAAGAAGAAGTATATTTAAAAATTAAAAAATTATAAGCTTAAGAAGGTTATAACTTTATTTCCTTTGTGCTTCAAGTTCGATTGAATGGCTATTATAGGGCAAAAATAATTTATTTTCAACCATTAAGACCGACTAAAACTACCCCTTCAATATAAAAAAAATAAATAAAAAAAAATTGTAAAAATTTGCAAAAAATTTGTAAAAATTTGTAATTTTTTTATGTTTTTTGGGCTATTAAGTCCAAGTATTATCAGTCAAAAATAATTTTTGTCAACCCCTAAACTGGTCAAAACTTTCTGCTACTAGTATTTAACGATTATTTAGCCCTTATAGAACCTACATAAACAGCGACACTTATTTTCTGCTAATTTATTATAATATGTGGGACACCAGACTATTTTGTTTCCTATTAATTATCTACCCACATTCTTGATTCACACATAGATCACCGACATTATCGAATTAATTTATATAATGGCTAAGTGCAATGACGTAACATGTCAATAAATATAATATTAATTACTCGGTTCCGCCCGCAAGAATTTCATCGCTACTATTGATAATAGGTTTTGGGTAAGTTCCTGCCCTTCATAATGACTAGTCGCGTGCACAACATTTGCTGTAATTTCATAAAATTCTATTTTGTAGTAATCCGGGCTTTCGGAATAGCGCCATTTGTATACGATAAAAAATTGAACAAAATCCGCACTAATCCGGGATCAACGCTTGTGCTAATAGTTTCTATCCTGATAATTGGCGTGTCCAGTATTGCTGTAATATTTATCCTTAAGAAAAAGCCGCCATTCCTGCACTTCCAGGACCAGTACATATTTATATTGAATATAGTTGCCGTTCCATTTATAGACGTTCTGTCATTTCTGATGCTTAGCGCTCACTGGTTCTTTCGGAATGAATTGGCGATGATTTTTAATGAATTTCGGAGTATTTTGCAGAGTGCTGCTCATCAACTACAAACTGACGAAGTTTTCACCACAAACAGCATGAGAATTTTCACTGTAAAAGTTTTGCTCGATTTAACTTTGTTCTATTGCCAAATTGGATTTCTGCACCATTGTATGAAAGGACCAACAATGAAGTTTTTAGATCATATCAACGCCATTGCTATGGTGTATGTTTGGGCCATTCCTGTTATGTTTATCGATACTATTTTCGTAGTTTTAGTAGCGAGCACTGCATTATTTGATCGGCTGACGTTAAAGCTGCAATTAATATTAGAAGAGCCAAAATATGGCGACAAGAATATTATGCAGAAATATCCAGAATTGCATTGCTTGCCGCAACTGATAGAGATGTTCAATAAAATTTACAATTTCTTAGAGAAGTTCATCTCATTGTATCAGTTTCAATTATGCTTAATAGTTCTACAAACATTTTTGATCATTTTTTACACTGGATATTTAGTTTTTGTTGGTTATCATGAAAATCACGAAATTACCGTGCCGGAACTTGTCTATAGTATTGTGATTTATGTTCAAACTGGAATACTGATGTTCGCCTTTGAATTGTGCTTGCGGAAGGCACAAATGCCGGTTAAGGTTTTGTTACCAAAGACACTTTTAAGTAGGAATCTTACAAATCAAGTATGTTGATTGAAATTAAATGGAGGAAAACTAAGTAATATTTTTTTCTTTAAATTTCAGGCTGAAATTTTTAATATTCGGCAAATATTGCATGGTCCTAAAATATCTTTGTTTGGAATGTTTGAAGTCAACAATAAATTGATGATAGCTTTTTTAACATCGTCTGTAACTAATATTATTGTTATTGTCCAGTTGAAAGAATCAACAGTTATTACAGATTCATGAACAATTATTTGGCTGTGCTGGTTTTTTAAATCCTAAGTATTTAACTTAACTTTGTAATACATTGTACCATTTACACATTCCCTATTGATAGACTTAAAAAACATATGAGAAAATAAAGCGTGAAGAATTATATAAACTATGGGGTACTTAAGATTTCCCAACCAACTTGTAGACTTGACCAAAATGATAATTAAAGAAATAATATATTTCACTCCAGCGGGAAAAGTGATATAAGTCCAGAATACGTCATTTTGATTTAAAAACGTGAGCATTTGTTTGCGTTCGTAAGAAAAAGTGTCTTAAATCAAATTGCAATACATTTTTTTTATGTGATAGACTAGAGGCTTAGGGAAAGCCCCCTTTGTACTGTTCGACAATCTATTTTTTCCTATAGAATGTCGAACAGCAGCTCTAGCCGGAAGATGAGAAGTAGATAGAGAGAAGTAGGAAGTTCGGCGGCGTTATTGTCGGTTTGTGGCAAAAGTGACACACCTCAAAATAGGGGTGAAAATAAAATCCTGGTGAGCTTCAGCTTAGGGTATAGTGCAGTTTGTAGCGCATAAATTTTAACACCTTTTAAATTATGAAAATCAATGAAAAGTTACTTAATATTCGGTATTCGTGGAGAATTTTTCGTAGCTTAGTTTGTCAAAGCGTTAGGACGTGTAATTAGACTCATAGGGTGCTTAACACGAGAACGACGGAGGCAGTCATTTGAGCGTTTTTGAAATTTCAAACTCGCTCTGTTCATTCATTTTTCGATCGATTCTTTTGAAATTTTATGACTTTTATTTTTTTCGTACTAATAAACGATTCCTGATTCGTTTTTTTTTTCAATTTGGTGGCGAGATAATTTGTTACCTACTAGAACGACGAAGGGCAGTCATTTTGACTGCTCAACTAAAAGGCTCACAAAATGATTTTTTATCGGGAAAAATCGATTAAATCAAAATTTAATGCAGCCTACGACATTTCTGGGATCCCAAAGAACCACCCTGTGTGGTTCAATTGTAATTCTATTGCGTGTTGTTTGAGTTAAAAGGGCACAAACAAACAAATAAACAAACAAACAAACATAGATTGAATTGCTTTTCAAAGTATTTTTTGAATATACCGCGTTGGTTTGTTATTTTTTATGGAAATTCTAGGCGTCGCGCTTGCAAGTTCAGACTCGTTGTGCGCTGCGACTCAAGTTTCACGCTCAGTTTGTTTTCACATCTAAGACTGTATTGTTGCTCTAACCATGGCACGTCGCAGTCCTAGAATAGTTTTGCGTGATTTGCAAAACATACCTGAAGATGTTTCTGAGGATGAAAACTTTGAAATAGAGAGTGACGAGGAAATCTACCTGGATTCTGATTCCTCTGAAAACAGTGAACCTGACGACGAATCCTCGTCAGACGATGATTCGAATGCAGGTAATTTTTCGTTCAATAATAAATAATATTGAATACTTTACGTGACGAGTATTTTTTGTACTTACGTCTGTTGAACGAACATTGCAGCTTCAGAATCGCAAACTGACGGAGAACTACGTGGTCGTGGGCGAGGTCGAGTTCGTGGACAAGGTCGCGGTAGAGGTCGAGTTCGAGGAAGAGGACGAGGACGAGGAAGAGTATCAAGCCCAGCCGCCGAAAGTGCAGAACGAAAGCCACAAGCAAGAATGAGCGCTTGCCTGGACGAAATCGAACCCGAAAAGGCAAGGACAAATATTATCGCAGTATTCCGCCAGTCGGTGATACAGTAGAGAAATGCGGAAGGACGTGGACGGTTGTGGCGCCAAGTGAAAACGTTTCTGGAAGAAGAAGTAACCAAAACATTCTACGCGATAAGCCAGGTCCTTCTCCTTATGCGAAGCGACATATTCTGGATGGTAGTGCTATAAGCGCTTTTCGTCTTCTCGTTTCGGAACACATGCTTCGTCACATCAAATTATGTACTGAAACTAAAGCACGCCAAGTTCTTAGCGACGCTAAATGGACAGTTTCTTTAGAAGAACTGGACGCTTTCATTGCGATTTCATATGTGCGAGGCGCCTGCGGAGCGAAGAACATCCCAATGGAAATGTTGTGGTCGGACACTTGGTCAATTCAATTTTTCAATGATACAATGAGTCGCGATAGGTTCAAAGAAATTTTGCGGTTCTTACGTTTTGATTTATTGTCTACGAGATCACGTCGCATAGAAACTGATAACTGGATAACTGGAATGAATTCATCGACAATTGTAAGGCCTGTTATATTCCTGGTGCAGATGTTACAGTGGACGAGCAACTCTTTCCTACAAAAGCTCGATGCCCATTTACTGTATACATGGCGAACAAGCCTGACAAATTCGGGATTAAGTTATGGCTACTAGTTTGTGTAAACTCAAAGTTCATTCTGAATGCGTTCCCATATTTGGGGAAAGACTTGACTCGTCCAACTGATCAAAGCGTATCCGAAAATGTTGTCCTCCGCCTGGCCGACCACATCCTTGGAAAAGGACGAAATATCACTGCAGACAACTTTTTCACATCAGTCAGTCTGGCTGTAAAGTTGAAGGAACGAAACACAAGTATTGTAGGAACAATGAATCGTTTGAGGAAGGAAGTACCCGACGAAGTTAAAGATGCGCGTTATCCTCTTTACGAGACGCATGTACTGAAAAGCGATGACTTCACATTAACGGTTTACCAAGGAAAAGTTCAGAAAAATGTTCTTATTTTGAGTTCAGTTCATCCTTCTGTAAACATTTCAGACACCAAAAAGAAACTCCCAGAATCGGTAACTTATTATAACGAGACGAAATTCGGAGTAGACGTTGCTGATCAAATGGCCAGATCAATGTCAATCAAAAGTGCCTGTCGACGGTGGCCCGTTCAAATGTTTTACAACTTACTTGATTTGGCAGGTATTAATGCATGGGTCTTGTACACTGAGTGCACTGGTGAAAAGATTTCTCGTCGTCGTTTTCTTTTGAAACTCGCTGAGGAACTTCGCGAAGGGTTGATGAATCAGAAGAAACAACGAAGAGAAAAGGCTCAAAAATCAAAAAGCAAAGTTCGTAAACAATGTCAAATTCGAAAATGTAATAACAACAAAACGTCCGAAATCTGCGATTCTTGTAAAAAGTATGTTTGCGGAAGTTGTGCATCGGCAGTTATCAAGAAGTTCGTTTGTGTGAACTGCACTAAAGTACAGACTGCGACAACTAACTCCCCTGTTCTTCTATTTAGTTACTTAAGTTCAGCTCAGTACTACTATTTATTAAATTAGTATTACTATTTTATATAACTATGATAAAAACGAAAATTATAGTTTATTTTTCATTTTGAACTTACTATTATGATTTTTAGAATGTATCTTGGTCCTATATTTTGATATTTATTCATTATCTAAATAAACAATGTTCAAAATATAACAAATTATTGTTTATTATACTGTAATTTAATCGTATTTAACATTTTTCAATGGTAACCAAGCTTTTTTATGAAAAAAAGACAAATTTCTTATTAGCAGTCAAAATGACTGCCTTCCGTCGTTCTAGGTAGGGAAAAAGTTCAGTCGTCCTAGTGTTAAAAAACAAATCCTAAAACACTATAAAAATTACAACAATGGGTAGGAAGAAATGACCAGACTGACGCAGAGACACGGGGCGACAGTAAAAGGTAGTTTCAAGGCGGGCGAGTAGCGGATCGCTGGGGCCAGCAGAAATACGAGCATAGCAATATACTACGCGCTCTCTATCACAGGAAACGGTAGTAGAGCTTCAATATCCAGAGAGGAGTGGGAAGATTTCCAACCTAATAACAAGGACCATGACGTTGTCCTGTATACAGACCGTAGTCGTATTCAGCGGGTGTTTTAAGGGCTTTCGTTCGATACGGAAGACAAGCAGCTTTGGAAATGGTTAGAATTTAGTTAGGGAACTTTTTTGGTGAAATTACGCTCACGTTTGGAAAGCAAAAGGCAATTGCAAAAGATGTGAGCAAAATAAAAGCTTTTAAATACCAGATCACATATCCACAGGCGTCCATGAATATTTCTCAAGGTCCATAAAATGGCCCTCTGCAATGTTAAAAGGTATAGATTTTTTCAAACGTCGTGACATTCCGCGCATATTCCCCTGCAAAGCTCTACAAAATGTTTGAAAGCTCACAAAAAAAGCTCTACAAAATGGACAAAGCTTTATTTAACTCCTCCTATCAAATCACTTGCTGCCATTTAATCAGTCACGACTGCGCATTGTTAAAGGGAGGTGCATTTTTCTGAGACTTCAATGATTATTTTCAAAATTTACAAATTATGAATAAAAAACGCCCCTTTTTATATATTTTTTTTATTTCAAGGTTTTTGTATTTTACACATTTGCCACAGAAATAATTTATAGCAAATTATACTAAAAAATACGAAATTTGTATTTTTATCACTTTGATTAGTAGTTTTGTTCATGGTACAATAATACAAGGAAGGCTCATAAGTAAAAGCTCTGGCTTCGTGGCGTCTCTCAGATCTCAGTTCATAAGGGAAAAAGGCTTCACTCAGATCTTTTCTCTAACAAATTGCGTATAAGCTTTTCAAGATGGAAACAGAGCTTTTCCTTATGAGCCTACCTTGTATTATTGTATAGATTTATTTAAACGTCGCACAGTGGGACCAAATCCAAAAAAGCTGGCCAAAAGTCTAAAAAAAGTTTATAGATTGCGGTTTTTTTTGGGGGGATGATTCGAGGACACTTCCAATAGTGAGCAATCAGTCACGGAAGGTTAGATTTTTTTCTACGGACTGAGAAATTGTAGTTGCTACTTTACTCTTTTTGCTTATTTTTAAACGTTAATATTGTGAAAAAAGTTTAACGTTTTCAAAACGCTATAAAAAATTAAGTAACCAAGCAATCGTGGTCGTGTAAAGTGGAATTTTCTTTGGAAGGTATGTAGAGTATAAAAAAATTGCACTATACCCATTAAGCAAGTATATAATACACAGTAAACATCTATTACACGTGCTTTTTATGAATTAGGATTGTAAGAATGCGATATATATTGGACAAAAAGTAATATTGCTCCACTCTGCTCCACTCTGCTCCACTGGAAAACTTGCTGGGCGTTGTTGGTAAAGGTGTATTCCTTCACCTCGATAATGATAATTAGTGATAATGTTTTACAAAATGAAGATTTGAGCTCTGAATGTTCGACATCAGAAGATAAAGATACAACTTTTACTTGTATTCACAATGATTTTCTTCTGTAATTGCATTCTTAAAAATTCTTATTTTGTTTTTCTAATAAACAATAACTTCCTAATAAAATAACTTGCTTATAAAAAAATTAATCAAAAGTATTAAACATTATATTAAAACAAATTTTTTGATTTTTTTAAGAGGTTATGTTAACCATATTGAGTCCGCCATTTTGAAAATCGAAATTTCGACACCGGATTCGTCATCAGCGACCCCGAAAACCCCTAAGTGAGATGTTTTGGTATCATTTACTAAAGTTTTTGACTATATATAATATGTTAACCATATTGAGTCCGCCATTTTGAAAATCGAAATTTCAACACCGGATTCGTCATCAGCGACCCCGAAAACCACCGAGTGTAAAATTTGAGATCATTTAATGCACTTTTTGACTTTTGGCCAGCTTTTTTGGATTTGGTCCCACTGTGCGTCGTGACATTCCGCGCATGTACCCCAGCAAAGCTCTTAAAAATGTTTAAAAGCTCGGACCAAGCTTTATTTAGCTCCTCCCATCAAATCACTTGCTGCCATTTAATTAGTCACGACTGCGTATTGCTAGAGGGAGGTGTATCTTTCTGGGACTTCAATGATTATTTATAAAAATTACAAATTATGAATGAAAACGCCCCTTTTTATATATTTTAAGATTTTTGTATTTTAAACATCTGCTACAGAAATAATTTGTAGGATTTCTACTAAAGAAATACGAAATTTTTGTTTTTATCACTAGCTTTGTTCCAGAACTCGAATGTGGGATCCAGCGGGAGCAAGAATTCATCCAATTTGTGTTTCTTTACTTTCTCATGACAGAAAAAGCGGGGAAATTTTCACTTCCCCTTAGCCGGAGGTTTTCGGTCCTGCGATTTCTTGCAAGTTGTCAATTGACAATTTTTTGTATGTGTGTGGGTATCTAAAGCGGCATACACATAGACAATCGACATTTATGTTATCTTCTTCTTTATTTGCAAGAAATTGCCCAAAAGTCGTTTCTTTACTTTCTGAATTTTTGACAAAATTATCCCCACCATTCAACTAAGTTTTTGCCCAACAAATTTTTGCAGGAAAAGTACTGGAACAAAGCTACTTTGATTACTAGATTGTTGACGTTTCCTGCCAGTCACGTGTGCGCTTCTGCCCGGCGAGGTTGTGTTGCTTGCGACTGCGGGGAACTGTCGTTTTATGAATGAAAATGCTCATTTATTCAAAAGAATTTTTTTCAGCATTTATTTTAAATTATTTTAAAATTAGAAATATTTCGCATAATTAAAGTAAAATTATGCTTATTATGATGAATAAACTGCCTTTGTTGAGCAGGGGCTTTACATGTATTTAAAAGCTCTGCTCAACACATATAAAGATAAATTAACTTTATACATTCGGCATGCGCGCATCCCTTCCCAAATTATTTTGTTGAGTTTTTTCGCGTTTGTTGCCGTTTTAACTAAAAAGAGGGGAATTGATAGAATAATATTTATAAAATTTGGCGACGAGGTATGCAGAACTGTTTAAATTTTTTGTGTCACGGAGTTTGAAAAATCTATACATACTGGTATGAGAACGGGAGTTTTTAAAGAGTCCTGAAACGTGGCTATTGGAGCACTCTATTTTCCACTGGATTCCAAGCCGACCGACCGAAAATTGCCAGAAGAGACTCTTTTTCTTGGGATCACTCTTCAGTATGTATCGGGCTGGAGGATGTAGGAACAAGGCTAGGTCCTGTTACAACAATCTGAGATCGCGTGACCTCTTGGGTATGACAAGCCAAAACCGTTCGATAATTACGAAACAGTGGCCAATTGGGCATCATGCAGCCAGTTTAAGAATTTTATAAAGCACCCACTGCAGCAAGGGAACGCAATCCCGGGATCCCGGGATCCCGGCTGTTTTTGCGGTCCCGAAAACCCGGGATTGACACGATCTAATCCCGGGATCCCGCAAAAGTTTTATTTAAACAAAAGTTGTGATTTATTTAAATCAAAAATTCGGTGGGAAAATATTTTGAATATAATTTATATTCAAAAATTACCTCAAAGTTTCACGCTTTTCTGTCATCAATCTCCCTATTTCGATATTTCTATAATTATTGTCATTATTGTATTGTTATTGTTTTTAATTTTGCTTAAGCTTTCTTTTTTAAAAATTGAAATTATATTCAACAAAAGAAGTGAAATCAATTATTGCGTAACAAGTCGTTTGTTTTTTTTATATTAGGTGCAACACAAAATCAGGGGGCCTGTATTAAACAAGATTTAAAGGTTGAACAAAGCCGAACTCAATAAGTTATTAATTTATTTATCTTTCGTCTGTAAAATGTTTTTTGTTTAGGATAATCAGTTTTTTTTCATGATGGAAAATTGTTTTAATTTAATTGAAGAATGTAACATCGATTTGGAAGTTCTAAGTATATTCAAGATGCACGCGATTTCAAAATTTTCAAAATTTTTCTACTAACTTAAACTATATGTGATATATTCAAGTAAATAAAAAAATCACTATCCGTACATAAATATATGATCGTTATGTATTACAACACACTTGACCCAAATTAGACAAATTTACGATCCCACAACACCTTGCTGCCGCGCCTTTTTGAAAAAACCGTGTAATCGTCATCAGTTTTTCTATGAAAATGTTATTTAATGTTTTTGAAAATAGTTTTTGATCGAGGTGTAGAAGAGTAATTTTTCGAGGCGGAGGTCTGCCGAGATTTTGTCAAACTTGTACAGTCTGCAAACTGGATGCCTGGAGACCTGGACTTTTTCTACCTGGACAAAAGGTACTGAAACGTTAAGGCATACATTCCGCAAACTGCATTATTCATATAGTCATGTTTTAATTCAACACCCCTTCATCAGAAAGTGCTAAAATTACGGAGGGGACATTTATACCTTTTCCAGGAAAACAAATTCAAAAAATGTAACGGTGAAAATTTCTAAGTAACAAAATGAATGAACTTATAAACAATCGTTTTTCTTTGAACTTGTCGAAACATTCGTTAGAATGTATCGTATACAAATTTTTTATTAGAATTTGTTATTTGACGTGATTCTGGCTGTTCCGGCGACGCTGAAAATAAGAACCAAGTAAAAAAGGGAATATTAAATAAAACCACAAAATTCACTATTTTCTTCACTTTATTTTTAAAAATCAAAAACCTGCAAAAAAAACCCTGAAAACGAAATAAAATAAAAAAAGGAGTAATAAATAAAAACACAAGTTTTTCAATATTTTAATTTTATTGGAAATAAACAAACAAACTAATTACATGGATCTACAAAATCTACAAAAAACACACACGTTAAGGGACAGCACTAAACAACAAAAAACAACAAGAAATTCGTACCTGCAAATAGAAACGAATTATTAAATATAAATATTAAATTTTTACCTGTTTTTAAAACCAAAAACCCACCAGAAAATCCATCCACGAAGATGCCGAAATGCCGTCGGCAAATCACAGTCTGTAAACAAAAAAGTATTAATTAAAAATCCAAAACAAGTCCCACAAAAGTACTCACCTGACAACCCCAATATGATGGTCGCGGGCTCCACCTCCTCGTCCATCCCCACTAGGAAACCTAAAAATATTAACTAAAATTAGTAAATAAACTAAAATTAGAAGAAAACACTTACCATGTAAAAAGCCTCCATTTGACAGCCGTAAGATAAACAAGAACAGCTGATCGGACATCGCACGCAGATCTAGTACATAACCCGAAATTATGTACTTCGAGAACGAAGCCCCCTACTACAGAATAGCCTCAACCATTATTCAAAGAGAAATAAATACCGACGCACAGACGGCGTTAAATCAGATTGCTTTTAATCTTTCTAGAGTCTTGAACTAGAAGATAAAATCTGTATTGAGGTTTTAGCAATAAAGCAATTTCAAAGCCTAAGTATCGAACTTAGCATTCTGGAAAGACAGAATTGAGGTCTTTTCCCAGTAAAGCCCGAATTAAAGACAGTTTTGAAGTCTTTAATACAGCAGTAACTTAATCACCAGAATTGATTTCAGCAGTTACTCTAACCAACCACAGAGGGACGAATTTGCGAAGAAACAAGGCAAAGCAGTCCAGCAAACACAACCAAGGCAGCAAGCAGCAACCAGGCAGCGAGCAGCAAGCAAATCCCAAGCGATTCACAAGAAACGAAACCAGAGTGCAGCAACACAAAGGTTATTCCTGGCTGTTCTAATTGCAGAACACATCAGTCGAAACATCAATCATCACGCTGACAGATAGGTGGCGTTATTCATTTAAGTTACCAGAGCAAGCAATATTTTGGTAATTTTTATTTACAAAACAAATACGAAATTTCAAGTAATAAATAACGAATTAAAGATTGAATTGAATTATTTTGGCAATTTGTTGAATTTTTATTGAAGTTATATTTAAGAAAATCTAATAATTAATTGCGAATAAATAGTAATTTGGTTATTGGAAAAAGTTATCTTTTTATTGAATCGCACCCTTCCGGCACCTTTTTATTGAGTCAGAAATTAAACTGCTAATTCTGAACATTGGTCCTTCGAGCCGGATAGTGATTCAATAAGATAACTTAAGCCGCAATACAAGCATGGATGCTTTAATAATTCAACAGAGCGAAGTACGAGAAAGACTCGAAAGGTCTTTCAGAAACTATCTCAAGGATGGCCCATCTAGGAAGACAGCGCAGTATTTTCAAAAAAGGCTCAAAATGCTCGACGATGACTGGACGGAATTCAAGAACAATCATCGAGAGATCACATCAATCAAGACGAAGAAGGACGAGAAAGAGCAGCTATACTTCAAGGAGGAGTGGTAT
Organism: Thereva unica; assembly: GCA_949987705.1. Classification (NCBI taxonomy): domain Eukaryota; kingdom Metazoa; phylum Arthropoda; class Insecta; order Diptera; family Therevidae; genus Thereva; species Thereva unica. The sequence continues at coordinate 125,674,846 of OX465283.1, read as the reverse complement.
GCCAATACAGAAACCGCCTATATCGATATGTACTGCAAAATCGATGAAGACTATCACGAAACGCTGTCAGTCACAGCACCAGTCGCACGAACGGAGCAGTCATCAGCCGAACTAAACAACAGCTGCATTACGCAGCCCAACAACAATGTGAAACTCCCAAGGATCTCGATACCCACATTTGCAGGGGATTACGAGTCATGGCCATCATTCCTAGATTTATTTTCCAGCCTTGTGCATAACAAAATATCGTTAACAGGAGCACAAAAACTCCAATATCTAAAGGCTCATCTTTCTGGAGAAGCTGCACGACTACTCAGCAACACGCTCATTAGTGACGCCAATTATGAACCAGCATGGCAACTTCTCGTCGATAACTACGACAACAAGAGAGCATTGTTGAAAACCCAGCTCGACATTCTGCTCAACCAACCAAAACTAACCCGAGAAACAGCTCAAGGCATCAAGGAGCTAAAAACGAGGACACACGAATGCCTCACTGCCATTGAGAATCTGGAGGTCTCAACAAAAAATTGGGATCCCATTCTCATCCACTTGCTAGTCCAAAAACTACCAAGCGAAACTCACGAACATTGGGAACAGTCGCAGAGCACCAAATCAAGGCAATCGATTCCAACATGGGTGGAACTACGCGAATTCTTGGAAACCAGGTTCAGAACCTTGGAAGCTGTCAGCAAACCAACAATCCACAAGAATGAACCTCACGAAAGCAAGTCCAGAGAGCACCCAAGAAGAAGAAGCCAAGCCTTCCACGTCGCAAATCAAAGCGTATGCATCCTGTGCAAAGGCGCACATGCCATAGGGAAATGCCCCAAATATGTGCAGTTCAGCATTGATGAGAGATATAAAACAGTCAAATCAAAGGATCTATGCATCAATTGCCTGAGAGCAGGCCATCGCTCATCACAGTGTCCCAGTAAAGGTAGATGTTTCCAATGCGGAAAGACTCACCATACAACCTTACACAGAATCCAGTCAGCGAGTCAAACCAATAGCAGCGTTTCACCGCCCTCAAGTTCAAACGATGAATTACCATCCAACCAAACACAAACATACTTCGCTCAGGCAACACCCTACGACTGCCGACAAGTACTATTAGCCACAGCCCTGGTCACCGTAGTATCTCCAACTGGACGAGAGCAGGTCTGCAGAGCACTCATTGATCCCGGATCTCAATCCTCATTCGTACGTGAGGCAGTGGTTCAAAATCTACAACTCAAAAAGGAGCCAATACAAACAGCATTAACCGTGATCGGTAACATGCCAGCGGGGAAAATCACAAAATGGGCCTCGCTGCAACTAAAGACACGAAACCAACAGGCGAAGAACATCCAGGTCCAGGCAATGGTAATTAACAAAATAACTAATCCATTACCAAATAGTGAATGTTCTAGCAAGGATTGGGCGCACTTAAAGGGTCTCGAATTAGCGGATCCAACGTTCCACAAGCCGGGTCACATCGACATCCTTTTGGGAGCAGATGTATTCCCCATGATCATCTTGGCCGGCCTAAGGAAAGGCAACGAGGAAGCCCCAGTGGGACAAAACACGGTGTTTGGGTGGATCATCTCTGGGAAGACCACTTCAGCTGCACGAGCAAACACACATATGAAAACATTCTTCACTCAGGCGAGAAAATACCGCATTGCTTACATGGCCGATATAGAAAAGATGTATCGCCAAATACGAGTTCATCCAGACGATGCCGATTATCAACGGATTGTTTGGAGGGAATCACCAGATCAGCCTATACGAGACTACAAACTATTGACCGTGACGTTCGGAACAAAGAGCGCTCCTTTCCTTGCCATCCGAACCATGCACCAATTGGCGAAAGATGAAGCAGGAATGTTCCAAATCGGCTCTAACGCCGTACTCAACGATTTTTACGTTGACGATTTGATGACTGGCGCAGATAATATAGAAGAAGCAAGACAAAAACAAAGGCAATTAATTCAGCTTCTCCGAGCTGGAGGGCTAGAGCTCCGAAAATGGGCCGCGAATCACAACACCATCTTGGAAGAAGTTCCGGCAACCGATCGAGAGGTCTCATTTCCACTCGCAGTGAATGCAGAAGAAGTCAAAGCTCTTGGCTTATTATGGAATCCTGCCAGCGATACACTGTCGTACAAGGTCAGCATGGAGTCAGCACCAGAAGTATATACAAAACGGAAAATATTGTCCGAGATTGCGAAGCTGTTCGACCCCATCGGCTGGCTTACACCAGTAACTATTAACGCCAAAATTTTAATACAAAGTCTTTGGCTAACAAAGCTCGACTGGGATGAAACAGTCCCGATCAACATCGATCAACAATGGCGAAAGTTCCGAGCAGACCTCCAAGTCATCCAAACTATTCAAATCCCGCGGTGGATTGAAGCTCACAACACAACCCAGAACGTCGAAATCCATGGATTTTGCGACGCATCCATCAAAGCATATGCAGCAGCCGTATACATCCGGACAAAGGACGAAGACGGCAACTACCATTGTCACTTAATCGCTGCCAAAAGCAAAGTGGCACCCATCAAGACCATCTCACTGCCAAAGCTAGAGTTATGCGGAGCACACTTGTTGGCCAAATTGCTGGCGCAAGTAAAGGACGACATGAAGTTCGAGCAGGTAACTACACATGCTTGGACTGATTCTACAATTGTCATCGCATGGCTAAGAAAACACCCATCATCATGGGAAACATTTGTGGCGAACAGGGTCTCACAAATACATCAACTGCTAGACCAGAGTAGCTGGAATCATGTTAAAACAGAAGACAACCCTGCCGACTGCGCCACAAGAGGACTATCACCGAGGGAATTGCAACCACATAAGTTATGGCGGACAGGTCCTCACTGGCTCCAACAGACAAAGGAACACTGGCCCAAACGGAAGGAAATAGAAGATACCACGACAGGATTACGGAAAACGATCACCAATGTACACGGTGTTTCAGCCAAGCAACAACGAACCCTAAGAAAAATACCACAATGGCGTTTCCGCCGGAAAACAAAAATATCTTAGTAAGCTTCCTCGAAACACTTTTTTTTTGAAGCTTAACGCTTCAAGGCGGGGAGAATGTTCCGGCGACGCTGAAAATAAGAACCAAGTAAAAAAGGGAATATTAAATAAAACCACAAAATTCACTATTTTCTTCACTTTATTTTTAAAAATCAAAAACCTGCAAAAAAAACCCTGAAAACGAAATAAAATAAAAAAAGGAGTAATAAATAAAAACACAAGTTTTTCAATATTTTAATTTTATTGGAAATAAACAAACAAACTAATTACATGGATCTACAAAATCTACAAAAAACACACACGTTAAGGGACAGCACTAAACAACAAAAAACAACAAGAAATTCGTACCTGCAAATAGAAACGAATTATTAAATATAAATATTAAATTTTTACCTGTTTTTAAAACCAAAAACCCACCAGAAAATCCATCCACGAAGATGCCGAAATGCCGTCGGCAAATCACAGTCTGTAAACAAAAAAGTATTAATTAAAAATCCAAAACAAGTCCCACAAAAGTACTCACCTGACAACCCCAATATGATGGTCGCGGGCTCCACCTCCTCGTCCATCCCCACTAGGAAACCTAAAAATATTAACTAAAATTAGTAAATAAACTAAAATTAGAAGAAAACACTTACCATGTAAAAAGCCTCCATTTGACAGCCGTAAGATAAACAAGAACAGCTGATCGGACATCGCACGCAGATCTAGTACATAACCCGAAATTATGTACTTCGAGAACGAAGCCCCCTACTACAGAATAGCCTCAACCATTATTCAAAGAGAAATAAATACCGACGCACAGACGGCGTTAAATCAGATTGCTTTTAATCTTTCTAGAGTCTTGAACTAGAAGATAAAATCTGTATTGAGGTTTTAGCAATAAAGCAATTTCAAAGCCTAAGTATCGAACTTAGCATTCTGGAAAGACAGAATTGAGGTCTTTTCCCAGTAAAGCCCGAATTAAAGACAGTTTTGAAGTCTTTAATACAGCAGTAACTTAATCACCAGAATTGATTTCAGCAGTTACTCTAACCAACCACAGAGGGACGAATTTGCGAAGAAACAAGGCAAAGCAGTCCAGCAAACACAACCAAGGCAGCAAGCAGCAACCAGGCAGCGAGCAGCAAGCAAATCCCAAGCGATTCACAAGAAACGAAACCAGAGTGCAGCAACACAAAGGTTATTCCTGGCTGTTCTAATTGCAGAACACATCAGTCGAAACATCAATCATCACGCTGACAGATAGGTGGCGTTATTCATTTAAGTTACCAGAGCAAGCAATATTTTGGTAATTTTTATTTACAAAACAAATACGAAATTTCAAGTAATAAATAACGAATTAAAGATTGAATTGAATTATTTTGGCAATTTGTTGAATTTTTATTGAAGTTATATTTAAGAAAATCTAATAATTAATTGCGAATAAATAGTAATTTGGTTATTGGAAAAAGTTATCTTTTTATTGAATCGCACCCTTCCGGCACCTTTTTATTGAGTCAGAAATTAAACTGCTAATTCTGAACACTGGCGACATATTGCGAAAAAAATAGTATATCATTATACAAGACATAAATTATATTCAAATATTTCTATCACAGGACCGTAACCTTTCGAAAAAAGCGCGGCAGCAAGGTGTTGTGGGATCGTAAATTTGTCTAATTTGGGTCAAGTGTGTTGTAATACATAACGATCATATATTTATGTACGGATAGTGATTTTTTTATTTACTTGAATATATCACATATAGTTTAAGTTAGTAGAAAAATTTTGAAAATTTTGAAATCGCGTGCATCTTGAATATACTTAGAACTTCCAAATCGATGTTACATTCTTCAATTAAATTAAAACAATTTTCCATCATGAAAAAAAACTGATTATCCTAAACAAAAAACATTTTACAGACGAAAGATAAATAAATTAATAACTTATTGAGTTCGGCTTTGTTCAACCTTTAAATCTTGTTTAATACAGGCCCCCTGATTTTGTGTTGCACCTAATATAAAAAAAACAAACGACTTGTTACGTAATAATCGATTTCACTTCTTTTGTTGAAAATAATTTCAATTTTTAAAAAAGAAAGCTTAAGCAAAATTAAAAACAAAATAACAATATAATAATGACAATAATTATAGAAATATCGAAATAGGGAGATTGATGATAGAAAAGCGCGAAATCTTGCGACGTGATTCATTTACCTTTTTGAGGTAATTTTGGAAGTTTATTCAACATTATTTAGATAATATGAACTACAGAAATATCTCGCCGCGTAAGAACTGTAAGTTGTTAACAACCTTTAAATCTTGTTTAATACAGGCCCCAGATTTTTTTGTTGCACCTAATATAAAAAAAACAAACGACTTGTTACGCAATAATTGATTTCACTTCTTTTGTTGAATATAATTTCAATTTTTAAAAAAGAAAGCTTAAGCAAAATTAAAAACAATAACAATACAATAATGACAATAATTATAGAAATATCGAAATAGGGAGATTGATGACAGAAAAGCGTGAAACTTTGAGGTAATTTTGGAAGTTTATTCAACATTAATTAGTAATACCATATTGCACTCGGCGCAGTGGCGCCCTCGGTACATAGGTAATATATTATTTGTGAATATAAAATTTCCGTTTTTTGGTAATGGGCCCCATCCATCGCCCAAAACAGTGAGACACAACCAAATACTTTTGTCTCCCCGTGTTTTCATATAAGTGTAATGGAGCACTTGACTATTCCATAGCGTCGTATATTTTTCTAATCAAATTGATGACGTTATTATAATGCATTGTAATATAAATATATTGTATAGATTGGGTGACAATACTTTCCCCGTATAATGTATTTTTTATTTATCGTCATAATTATTCATTTATCAGAACTTATTTATTTAGTTTTGCAACCGTTTATTGGTTCAAGACTAAAGCAACTTGTAATACAATAAAAATGTTTCGAATTAGGAAGCAAAAGTTGCATTACCCATTTTTCAAACGATTTTTTGCATTATAAATATATATGCATTCTTTGAATTCCGTGGCCATGTTGTGATTTGAACTGTATTATCATTAACCAAAATCCACTTACTTTTATCTTTTTTCATAATACACGTATAATGACCGTTGTCATAGTTACCCTCGTGTAAAATTGTACTTATAACTCTGTAGTGACAATTATTTAGTTTTAATTTTGTTCCAGGTACGGACTTTAATTTAAAATCTGCAACTTTTGAATATACACTGTCTTTGTTTTCAAATAATCTTAATACTAATATGAGGATACAACCAGTTTGTATCACTTCTGCTTTTTCGCTATAATTATTTTTCTGGCAATTTTCACACTTAGATGTAGTTTCACGCCACTCTGACGTATTATAAGCAATCAAACTTGCTAAATCATAAGTCATTTTTTTATTTTTTGGAATATGAAGCCTCCATACGAGATCAACGTCGTCATTATTAACGAAGTTATAACCGCAAGATCTACATTGTTTAGTAACGCGCAAATGTCTGTTTACAACTCTATCCATATTTTCAATTTTACTACAAATATCTAATAGAAATTTATAAGCATCTCGATGTTCTCCATCGTGATGTATACCGTCAACAGAATTTCTAATTTCTTGAACATTTACATTACCAGTACTATAATTTTCTACTATGCGGGAAAACATACTGTTTGATGATTTATTGAACTTATTGCGCATCACATCGTAGTGCAAAAGGCATTGTATCACCGAGTTCACATAACATGACACACCGTCAGAATTAGGTAAGCCGTGTATTACCCAACTACTTGTACCGATGAGTTCGTCGTTAGTTTGTTCTTCACAATCTTCGTTCATTTTACAACGCGTCCAACGAACGTCATAAATTTTTGATACCTCATTTTTATTAGCATTTTCGATAAGCTGCATGTCTGGTTTGAAGGTTTTTCGCAGTCTGTTATATTCTAGTATTGCCAAATCATTAACTATTATCTTACACGGGTCAACGTTCACCAAATGTAAACCATTCAAGCTTGTTAAACGTGATAGTGCGACATAACTTTGAGTGGGAAGGAATACAGTATTTCCAATATCTAAAACAGCATTGTCTATACTCAGGCCTTGGCTTCTGTGAACAGTGATTCCGTAACTTAAACAGCATGGAAATTGTTCTCGGATGATAAAAGCATTATTTATTACTTCGAATTTCACTTTGCACCGTTTTATTTCTTGTTCTCGACCATCAGATAATGTGACAATTAAACTCTCAATATCTTCGCTATTTGTAGTACTTCGTATGACTGATTTTAACGCGACAATAGTACCATTAACTAAACCTAAAGTTATGTCAATGTTTCGTCTTATCATTAATTTTGCGCCAATTTTAACTGTGATTATTTTACTTAGACCCGCTGTACGTGAAGTATCATCTTCATGTCTCTTTAACATATTGAGTGCTTTTTTCCTCAAATAAGGTGAACAATCAGTCTTATCAATCGCAATCAAATTAATTCCATCCGATTCTATACGAGCCAGCATAGAATTATTCAATGCATCACACATGGCATTGGTCGCAAGTAAACAGACAGTGTTTGCAGGTAGTTTTTCGATGTAATCACAAAGATTTTGTAATATTTCTGTATAATTAGATCCTTCAAGGGGTATTTTTCGTGTAAGTAAAACGTCTATATCATTATTAGTGACGATTCCCATTCGAATCATGGCCAAAATATCTCGGTAAGCTGTATCTCCTTGCTGTCTCATATTTATAGTTAATTCATCATATTGAAATAACGTCCACAAGTTGATAATTCCGATTGATCCAATGTATTGACCTGCTTTCAAATCTGACAAAAGCAAAAACGGGGGATCTTCACGGACAGGTTGAAGTTGTAATAAGTCACCAAAAAGTAGTAAGTGTTTTTTGCCAAAATATCCATTAGGATCATCTTCTGTATTAAATATTTCAGTTAAGCGTAAATGAATATACGTCAAAGTGATATTAGAAACCATCGAGATTTCATCAATTATAATCAGTGCAACTTCTTTGAATTGTTCCCTCAAAATTTTTATTGCTGCATCTGATAGAGGTGAATACTTTGCTGTACCTCCGAGTTCAACAGGAAGACGAAATACTCTGTGAAGTGTCATACCATTTACGTTTAAAGCTGCGACGCCTGTTGGACCACAGACAATAGTGTCCATTTTGAGGGTTTCTTTAACCCAACATCTAACTGATTTGATGATGAAACTTTTACCAGTGCCGCCTTCCCCACTGACATACAGACGTAGTATTTCATTATTTTTCGATCTTAATATGTTAGTTACTGTTTCAAATACACGTTTTTGATCAGAATTAAGTTTGTTTGTTAACCATATCGTTCAGATTTTCGTTCTTAAGCATATTTACTGTATCTACGAAATCATTCATGGCATCATTCAGTTCCATATGCACACAGTCATCAGCACGATCTACTTGATGTTGATCTTTAATATCACTCGATTCTTCATTTTTGTGTTCTTCAATTTTCTCTTTCATTTTTTTCAATCTCATTCGCGCTTCTAGTAGTTGTTCATGGTATTCAGTTGCAGCATTGAGTTCCTCTTTCAGGAGAGAAAATGCATCTGTATACGTTTTGCACTGTCCAACTAGTAAGTCAGTACGATTTCTCCACGGCTTGAACAATAGTAAAAGTGCATGATAATATTTTTCTGGCTCTAGTTCTACGTCATACTGGAAGTGGTTAATCAAATACGGACGTTTTCTTTTCCGAAGATATGTATTTTTGGCTATTTCAATATACTCATTCTTATTGAACTGAGGTTTATGTTTAACTACGTCGTGCCAAGCAGCAAAATCGTATAAATTCAGTGATTCCATGTCCTGTGGTCTCATAGGATAATAAACATCCGTTATATTTGGACAAAATATATCTTCAGAATCATCGCCTAAGGATTGAATTACTGAACGTGGTTTTAATTTTCTGTTAGGCACTTGATTCACGTCTATTGGGGGCCTCGGTGGTCTAGAGGTAAGGCGCCTGACTACTATCCCAGAGGTCCCGGGTTCGAATCCCGGCCAGCCCCACGGTCCTTCGCCTTTTCCACTTTCCCGCCCACATAACTTCCCTTCTTTCTTCTCCCCTCTTTACATTCCTGATTCCTCCTGTCATAGTCTTCGCTAGTCCTTCCCCGCTCCACCAAGCGCATGTCATCGGTTGGCTGATGAGATTCAACTCGTTTCAGGAGGCATAACACTCCAGCGAGTTGTTTCTCAAAATGCCCCGATGCCAGAGTCGCGAAATGGTTGGAAGTAGGTGGAATAAAAAATATCGCGGCTAGGTTGTGGCAGCTCCTTCCTACTTCTCTGTCTCTCTCTTTCTACTTTCTATCTTCCGGCTAGAGCTGCTGTTCGACATTCTATACGAAAAATAGATTGTCGAACAGTACAAAGGGGCTTTCCCTAAGCCTCTAGTCTACCACATAAAAAAAAAAAAAAAAAAAAAATCCAACGAATTGTGGTATTAGGATCTGAACCATACAATGGCATTCCTATAAGAGTATCGGCAGCTTCGAGAGCACCACATTCTCTGTGGTTTAACATTCGCATTCCAATATTCCATAAATTACTAGATAACGATTTTGTTGAATTTATTACATCAAATGAATTTGCATCATTACTTTTCTCGTGCTTAGATATGTATTTGATTACATACATAATTTACTAAAGACGCTTCTCCGCAAAACTGAATGTCCATATTTCCTCTCCAAGCGGTCAGGATTGGAGTATTATAATCATTGATGAATTCTTCATCTTTGGTTCTCGGTATATCATACAAACGAGACTTAGTTTTCAATTTTTGTCTATCTGCTATTGACACAGCAACATCTCTCATTATAATGTTATCTGTTACAGGGCGAGGAAAACCAAACCTACAAACAAACCACGATTTACCATCTTTGTTCCTTTTACGACGCGAACAATAATCATTATGAATATGTTTTTGAAATTTCACTACATTATGATGTAATTCGGGAGATGCTTTTTCAGAAGGAATTTTACAAGTTACATATTTTTTTATAAAAGACAACACTTCTTCGTTAGAATTTTTACCAATCACAGGAGCGTTTTCAACCCACAAAACCATGTGGAAGTGTTGTGTTCCTCTGGTTTGATATTCTCTGCGGTAATAATAATGAATAACTTTACCTATCGGGTTATCTGAGGAACATATAAAATCTAACATTCCCCGGAAATAATTATCAATAAATCTTGAAGTTGACACTGGGTCATATGCAATTAATTCGTTCAGACACATTTTTTGGAGGAATCGTTTACTGATCTCAAATAATTTTCCAAGTCCTTCCATTCAAATTCACTTGGGCTTAACGTCAGAAACCAAGTTGGGGGACCGTAGTATCTTAACATACATAACAAATCATTTTTCGGTTTTTTCCAGTATTGTTCTGTGTTTCGCAAGCGAGCGAAAATAGTGTTCAAGTTTGATTCTAATTCCATATGGTTCAGTTTTTCAAGATATTATGATTTAGCGGTATACCTGACTTGCGGATTCGTTATGTTCATTTTTGTGAATATTCCAGCACTTATAGATCGTCTGCTGTGATCAAATAACGAATGAAATAAGAAATTTATGTTAGTTCGAAATCTGGCATGCTTCGACAGCAGTAAATGTTTGATATAGTGAAATTCCGTTAACGTGTTATTCTAGTTTCATTCTTGCCACTTTTACCATATGGATACAAATCAGGAAAACATTTTAAGTCGATGTTAATTGTTCTATCGTCTAAATAATCCTCGAGATTTTTCACAAATTGATACAAACCTGTATCTGAAGCATTTTTTTTCTTGGAATGCATTGGGTAAATAGTATAAGGAATATAATATGGGTCATTTGGTGACATTTGTGTCACAATGCCGACGTGTTTTATATTCATATTCTTACCTTTTGGAATTTCACAAGTGTTGTCATTCTCAGTATCCTTTTCTCTCAAATAACCACTATTTTCACCTGTACTTGAGGGTTGATTTTCCATTGTTTGCTTAAAATCATTTTCACATTCTATCGTTGCTTCACAGAATCTATCATAGTCGATAGAATTAATGACTAACGATTTTGCATCATTGTTTAGCAATGCAATATCTTCCAAAACATCAGCGGTTTTGCCAATTATCCTCTCCACTGTCAATTTTCTATGTTCATTAACTTCATCTTTTGTTAAATCACTTTGTTTCTTTTCATTTAAATCAGTTTGTTGATTTTCTTGCATATATCTTTTATTATCATTTTCAGTCGTTTCCTGAAATTCAACTTCGATGGTTTTTTTGTAGCTCGTCAACGTCACCAGTTTCAGACGTTTCCTGATATTCAACATCTATCAAATCATCAGGCAACAACTGTGATTCATTTTCTGGCATTTTGATATCTTTGTATAAAGGATTGTTTTCTTTAAGCCATACTAGAGCATTGTATACTTTCTTAACGTCAACTAAACTTTCCCACACAATTTTAGATTTATTTGGAAGTGATCGAACAAGAATATAAAGTTCTGCATGTTTGTTTATTGGTTCTGTAGAAGGACGTAATTTTTTCAATGTTTCTTCCATTGGCAGAGGTAAATGAAAAGTTCTGCCACATGCTTTTTGCAGCATATGTTTATTTGGCATCTTCTTTTTTGTTATGGGAGTCATTCGTTTAATCGTTTGATAAGCTTTAGCTCGTTGAATCAAAATTTTTTCATTTTCATTGAAATTTTTTATAACAGAAGGTATCTCCTCAAAAATAAGGTTATTTAGTATGCAAGTCGACGGAATTTTATTATTCTTCAAGTTATTGTAACAGAATGTGCATACGAACATTGTTTCACCAATTTTGTCTTTATGATATTCCATTAATTGATACCATAGTTGTTGTGAATCGTAATCACAACAATCTGTAATTCTATAATCTGTAACTTCTCTTTTAAAACATAGTTTCTCGCAAGAGAGGCACGGTATGGTGGGTAAATGCATGGTCTTTTTTTAGTGCTTTAAAAGCAGCATGATATTTAGTCTTAAGTTCTTCTTCACTCATCAAATTATGATCTTCAGACTTTTCAAGCATTTTGATAGTTCTTTTAGTATTACAAACTATTTCTTTCAGAGCTTCAATTTCTACATTGTCTAAAGCTGTATCAATGTAATTGAGCTCATTTTTCTTTTGTTTGAAACTGTAAATTATACGTTTCAAATGTCTTACTTGAGGAAAATGTGCAGATAATATTTGGATACATAACATTTTGGAATTACACGATTGGAAATCATTATAACAATCGGAGTAATGTCCGAGTCTACTAGATGTCGTTTGTTTTTCGCATTCAAAAAACTTATCGCACGATGAATAAGCCTGATTTAGTGTGCAAGATACCAGTAATTTGTACAACTGAATGACGTTTTTAAACAACTCTGCATTATCGAGTTTACAAAGTGAACTGCACTTCCATTTAATTGTTGATTTTTTTTTCTTTCCTAAATCATGTTGTTCCACTGGTAAAATATTTACACTCATGCCTGTTGTATTTGTAATTATTGGTGGGTGTGAGGAAGTTAGCATCTTATATGTGGTTTCGTAGAAAAATGCTTCCGAACAAGCTGTGTGCATAGACGTACCACAAATAGCGGCGATAGCATCTTCATCAAATACATCGGACGCAACACTTTCGTATCGCGACAGTGCAGCTTCACACTTAGTTTTCACTAATGCTAGTAAGTGTTTTAATTCGCGTATGACTTTTTTCCGAGCAATAAAACACCACTTGGTAATTGATTCAGCTTCTAAGCGATTATCTTCTTCCGTTACATTATCCAAAACTCTCGTTATATTTTGAATATATTCTTCCTCTGTTTTTATCAATTTTATGTAATTTGGACACCTTTTTTGAGTTTTATTTTCCAATTGTTCATTCTTTTTTGCTCGATACTTTTCTCTTCGTTTGGCATTAATTTCAACTTTATTTACGTCATAATGTCTTTTCTTACGCAGACGTTCCTTTACTTTTGTATCAAACAGAATTGCATCATGTGATGCTGTATCAGAAAAACCATTACTACATTCTAGTGCTTTATTGCTTATAACATTAGAGGAAGTAGGGTTTGATACACTTTCCGAATTCAACTTAATTTTTTTTATTGAATTTTTTTCAAAAACATCCTCATTTGTCCGTATGTTAGTTACATTATTTTTTTGTTTTTTTGGAAACTCGATAGAGTTATCGTCCTCAAACTTCCGTTTGACCTTTAATATTTTTGTACACTCTAGACTGTTATGCTTTTCGGTATACGGAAATGGCTCTAATACATGAGTTGACAGTATTTTATGCAAGTGGGATCGCATCGATGAAATATCAAATCTGACTGTGTCAGGACTAACTCCATAGTATAATGTCACGGAAAACATAATGGCGAACACACCACAATCGATACCATTAAGCTGATTTTGAACCCGCGGAAACTTGACTGTTCTCTTACTGTCGAAATAAAAATGATATAAACGCTTCAAGTACGCATAGCATTTCATGCAAAGATTTTAAATTCAACGAATCATAAATAAATAAATGTTCACCATCATAAAAACTACAAATCCAATGACCAACTGAACCATCACCAGAATTACTATACAAAATTTCTATATGTTTTTGGTCTGGATCTATGGGCTTGATGAGCCATGGTTTTCTTATGATATAAGTTCCTTGTGGCGAGTATGTGGAGCAATGAGTAAGAATATCATTGAAATGATTAATGTGCAAGTCGTTCAACATTTCACCATTCAATATTATGCGTAGATCCTGTGAACACAATTGCCGAACTCCATTTACTTTTGGTCTAGGAACATAATTGGGATTGAAATCATCGTCGATTACTATTACGATTTCTGATGAGTCAGCTTTATCATTATTACTCTGAAGGGTAGATGAACAATCTTTTGATGTTCTTATTTTTTTCTTTGGAAAATCTGTCAAAATACCATGTTTTTTATTTTCATCCAAACAATTACAAACATTAGATACGACATCGGATTTTCTTTTAAACGTAACGTTATTCAGGGTACATTCTTTGACTAGTAATGTATCTTTGGTAGCATCGCAATTAACAGACCCATGGCGTACTTCTCCATTCATAGCATCATCTCGATACATAGAGGTATTCGCTACCTTTTCCCTACCACTAGCAGAGCGAGAAGCAGATGTATATGTTATCTTTTTATTTAGAGTTACATCGCGATTGGCAGACGCATGTAATAGTTTTCTACCAGTAGTTTCATCGCAAGAGGCAGACGCATAATCTACTTTTTCATTTATAGTTGCATCGCGATCGGCAGACGCATACACTACTTTGTTAATTGTAGTTGCATCGCGTTTGGCAGACGCACGTACTAGTACTTTCTTAGTAGTTTCATCGCAAGAGGCAGACGCATTTACTACTTTTTTATTCATAGATGCATCGCGGTCGGTTGACGCATGTACTAGTTTTCCAGTAGCAGTTTCGTCGCAACAGGCAGACGGATAAAATACTTTATTATTTATAATAGCACCATAAGAAGCAGATGTATTAACTACATTATTTTTCTTCTTAGTGGTGCTGGTAGAGGCAGTCACATTGGCAGGAACTTTGTCGATGTTGTCCACTTGACTTTGCGTATTACGTGTCGACTTAGTCGTAGGTGCCTGTTTGAATTTGTTGCAATTGCGCAATCTTATTTTCTCAAGATTTTTATGAAGCCCAACGGCTAACGGAGGTATTTTTTGGAGAATGTGTCTTGAATCTTGTGGAAAATGCTGTATAGTTTGCTTTTCAAGCATTTGCAACAAATGTAGGCGCATACGGTCATGATCATAATTTACTTTTTCGGGTTTAATACCGAATAACAATGAAGTTGCAAAAGCAACAGCATAAACAGCACAATCTCGTAAATTTGGCTGTTGCTGTACGTGTACAAATTTCAATATTTTTGATATGTCTAAGTTAGGGTATAAACATTGTAAAAATTGCTTTTGAATTGCACTCAATGTTTTATAATTCAATGAATCATAAATATATATATTATTTGTATCATAGTAAGCACAAATCCAATGATTATCTGAATGTACATATAATCTGAATATGATCCTCATATGACTTACACGGGATAAATTCCTCTGGAACGTATCCTAAGCTAGGAGGTTGCATTTCATAGTGGGATACATTTTTTACTAGTTCCCCGAAAATATTAATGTGATCATCCGCTAACCAATCTCCCATAATTATTTCATTTCTCAATTTTGGCGGAAGAGCCATTTTATTTTTCAACTATCTTGACAAGATGTTTAATACAGGCCCCAGATTTTTTTTGTTGCACCTAATATAAAAAAACAAACGACTTGTTACGTAATAATTGATTTCACTTCTTTTGTTGAATATAATTTCAATTTTTAAAAAAGAAAGCTTAAGCAAAATTAAAAACAATAACAATACAATAATAACAATAATTATAGAAATATCGAAATAGGGAGATTGATGACAGAAAAGCGCGAAACCTGGCGACGTGATTCATTTACCTTTTTGAGGTAATTTTGGAAGTTTATTCAACATTAATTAGATATAGAAATTAAATTATTATGGCGCCTAGTTCGAAGTCGTTGTAGATTTTGAATAATACGGTCGGAACTGTGCAAAAATAGAGTTTTACATATCACCCTGTATTTTTGTAACACTATATCCTATTTCAATTAGTAAGGTACCAATGGACGCAGAATTCCTCCACCAAAACAGTGTGTTCAAAATTTGGTCATATATTCTGCAATAATTTTTAATATTTAAAGCAGAACAAATCTACTCAATATTTGAATATATCTCTACTTATAAAAATATTTGATGATTTTTTTTATCTGTAATTGATGCATGAAATAATGCATATGCTTAAACAATGAGCCTTGGAACTCAATAAGAACTCAACGAAGTTGTAAAAACTCCATCATACAGAATTTTTACTAATAGGATTCGTTCAAACTTTATTTTAATTACTAGCAAAACAGAAACACACACGAGGAGTTTATGACGAAGTTTATCATTGTTACGCTGTATATATGCTGTCGGCTGTTCAATCTAGTTAGGAGTGGAAGTGGAAAGGACTAAGGCGTTGCGTGGAATCGAACTAAGTGACCTCCCAGTAGGACCGGTAAGCTTACAGAAGTACTTAAATAAGCACTTCCTGGTAAGGGGTAGGCCTTACTATACCCCTTACAGAAGTGCTTATTTTTACACACGATGTCATAGGAGGTAAGGCCTTTCTTTTGTACTTATCTTAGAGCAGTTATATAAGTACTTACCTTAGAGTACTTATAGAACTGCTCATCTGTAAGGGGTATGGTAAGGCCCACCCCTTACTAGTAAGTGCTCTTCTGTAAGCTTACAAGTCCTACTGCGTATTATAAAAATACGAAAACAAATGAGTCATCGGGCAAATTCTCACTTGCTTGGGTCAAATTCTGGTTGACACCTTACCATCTGCCTTCTCTTGTAAGGGCTCATCCTACACCAAGAAAATAAGGAGTACCCCTTACCACATGAGTACTTATTTCAGTGCTTCATCGGTAAGGCCTTACTAGAATTCCTACTGGGCTTAGAATGGTAGTCGCTGTAGCCCATATGTAAACAAACCCTTATGTACATTTGGCGCATGAAACATGAAAATATTTCCGATTTTTTTTCGATATAATTTTTAAATTTTCTCTGAAATTCATTTTTCATGTGATAAACTAGACTTTGGTATACCCATTTGTGCTGGCCAAAATCACTTTAGACTTAGTAAAAACATGAGGGGCCTAGATTCAAAAGTTAAAAAAGTCCATTTATTTTGGAAATTGAGTTATGAATACCAAATTACAGAGAATTTGGTAGCGCATTTGATGGCTGGGAGTTTTGCTACAAAATATAAAATTTAAGGCTTCATTTTAGTTGTAAAAGTTTTGGTTTAAATTCGTAACTTTAAAAAGTCCATATCAAGTTTTATAGCAAAAGTGTAAAAAGTCCATATTCACAGTTGTACCGAAACTGTAAAAAGTCCCATATTTGTCAACGTGGTTTATTTTCAATATTAAAAAAAGTCCATAGCATTTATTTTCATAGTTTAAACAAGTCCTAATTCTGCAACCGTTAGTTTTACTGTTAAAATTGTACTTGATATTTTCTTTTTAGAGAAAAAGTCAGTATATTTGGAAACTTGAAGTGTTCAGTTGCAATAATTTTAATCTTTTCATATATCGAGTTTTGAAGTTTTGAAGTGTTAGATAAGAAATTCAAATTGTTAAAAATGGAGGTTTTTGCCTCACCATCCAATTTAAGTAGAAAGAAAACAAGAAATCCGGAAAATTGGAAAAAAAATATTGAAAAGAAAGAAAGGTAGGAGCAATTTGGCACAAATTTTAATAAGCTTGAAATTTTGAAGGTATTACTATTGTAGATATGCTGCTAAATCTCCACCTGAAATGCCAAATTGTGGACATAACACAAATATGTTAAAATGTGCTACTTTAACCGTAGAAGACATTACAAAATTTCATAATTTATTTTATAAAAATGTGGATCGAATATCCCAAAGCAATTTTATATTAAAATTTACGAAAACTACAGAAGTTAAAGGCAGACGAGTGCGAAAAGGCGCAAATAAAAGCAGGGAGTGTTCAACTTTTTTCAGAGAAGGAAAAAGTAATCGTGAAAAAATTCCTGTTTGTTCCAAAGCATTTTCAAGAATTTTACAGGTAAGCAGTTACAAAATCCGCGCTTTAACTAAAAAATGTTACATTCACGGCAATATACCTAAAGATAAAAGGGGCGGGGACAAAGTCTCTTACAAAAACAGAAATAAATTAAATGCCGTTATGTATCACATTAACAGTTATAAGTGCGTAGAGTCTCATTACTGCCGATCAGATACATGTAGAATGTACTTACCACCGGATTTGTCAATAAGAAAAATGTATTTAAATTTTGAAAGAGAGAATGCAAGTAATTCAGAATTGATCGTGAAAGAAAGTTACTTTAGGAAACCTATGGCACAATAGACCAAACAAATAGGTCGCAGTGCCCGCTAAAGCGCCCCTCAACAAGAAGAAAGAAATACTTTAGGAAAGGTTTTAATGAAAAATACAACATTGGTTTTGGTTCGCCTAGAACTGATGTCTGCTCAACATGTTTGCAAAATAGAAATAAAATAAAAGCAGAAACGACTCCAACAAAAAAAAATCTACTAATTTCTACTCACAGGTTGCACAAGCTAAGAGCAGCAGCTTTTTATGACAAATTGAGAGAAAAGCAAAATAATATTTTAACTCTATCTTTTAACTGTGAAAAAAATTTATTCTTACCAAAAGTTCCTGATCAGTCAGCTTATTTTAGTCGGCAAATAAATCTTTATAATTTTGCAATTGTTGAGGGATCATCAAAGGAATCTCTAAAAGGTAAAGTCTCATTCTATTCATGGCCTGAAAATATAAGACCTAGAGGTTCAAACGAAATAAGTTCTGCAGTTTTTCATAAACTATCATCAATCGAAGGAAGGAATCAGATAACCACAGTTCGCCTTATTTGTGATGGTTGTGCCGCATAAAATAAAAACACCGCTATGATAACTATGTGCAGTAAATGGCTTGCAGAGGCACCAAAAAATTTCAAAACCCTTGAGCTGATTTTTCCTCAGGTGGGTCACTCTTTCATACCACCGGACAGAGTGTTTGGTTTGATTGAGAATAAAATTAAGAGAAAGGGAGAAATTTTAGTGCCTGCACATTACTACAACATTTTTGAAGAATTTGGAACTGTTTACAAGCTGGGATCTGAAGTTCCAGTTTTTGATTGGAAAACTGAGATCTTGAAACATGTAATCCCATGTTGTAATTGGAATTGTAAAATTTCGGTCTGCAAAACATTCACATTAAAAAGACAAAAAATTTTTAGAGTATCATTAATTAAAAGGAAGTCCGTGTTACAAAAATGATATTGGAAAATTTGGTCCTATATTTAAGAGATATAAAACAGCGCGATCCATAACGCCTTCCGTTTTACCTACTGGGGTAGTTTTGAACACGCTAAAAGTTAAGGATGTTCACAGATTGTTGTGTAAACATTTTGGTCAGGATTGGGTTAACAATACCAATTTAGATTTTTATAAAGATATTATCTACCCGACTACACCGTCATTCATTTTAAAAGAGGACGAGGCTGATGTTGAATGTGAAGAGCAGGAAGACTTCACCTGCAACGTTATTTAGTCTCATAAACTTCTTAAAATTATTAAACTTCTTCATTTTTTTGTTTCTTTTGATTTTAGAAAAATTTTTATATTTTGAGTTTCGATATACCGAATTTTATATATCATCTGTTTTGTTTTATCATTATTTGGATTTGTTTCGTTTTTGTAAATAATCGATTAGATTAATAAATGGAATTTTTAAATTAGTAAATTTTATATAAAAATAATATTTATATTAACTGTATGTAATAACCAAAATTGAAAAAAGTCCATCTAGATAATTTACGAAACTATAAAATGTCACATTTTAAAAACCAAAATTTAAAAAAGTCACATTTTATTTTTTTTATTTTCTTTCTTATTTAAAAAACTAAACTAAACACTGGGCATAAATAATTTAGTATTTAAATTTTTCGAATTATTTTTCCACAATTTTAGTACCGTTTCTATAATTCGTATGTTTTTATTTTTTTACTTTCTTTCTACTATTTTAGGCACAGCAAAAAAACGTAGTTTCTGGATAAAATAGTTCCAAGGACTTACTTAACTTTAGAATCTAGGCCACTCGACATACAAAAAGTCAATTTCATAGAATCTAGTATTCATTGCATTTCTGTAAAGTGTTAATTAATTTAATACAATTTTACGTCTCACGGTTCGACGGCAAGGTGTCACTTATAGCGCGGAGACGAAAGTCGTTTCTCGCTAGCCTCTCTCTTTCCTTATCTTGAATACTGAAATGGTTTAGGGTAGAGAGAGACACAACGAATAACGGGGCCAAACTCGCGTAAGTAGAGTCGCGCAGCGCGTCCCGTTGAGAAGAAAATGGTAACCCGCAATCTTGAGATGGCCGCCATGGACCAAACGAAATATTGCGTATACTATATTGTTTATGGTATATTGTATTGCTTATGGTGTTTTACTTATCATACCCTTTCATTTGATACCCATGTCGAAAGTGTTCTGAAGAGAATGGTAACCGGCCCTCCTGAGGAGGTGGCCATGGATCTAAAGACATAGCTTATTGCATTACTTATGATGCCTTTTCGTTTGATACCCATGTCGAGGGGGTTGTGAAGAAAATGTTAATCCGTCCTCTTGGAATGGCCGCCATGGACCAAACGAAATATTGAGCATACTATATTGTTTATGGTATTCTACTTATCATACCCTTTCATTTGATACCCATGTCGAAAGGGTTCTGAAGAGAATGGTAACCCACCCTCCTGAGGAGGCCGCCATGGACCTAATGATGTTCTGAGTATATTGTATTGCTTATGGTGTTTTACTTATCATACCCTTTCATTTTATACCCATCTCGAAAGTGTTCTGAAGAGAATGGTAACCGGCCCCCCTGAGGAGGTCGCCATGGATCTAAAGACATAGCTTATTGCAATACTTTTGATGGCCTTTCGTTTGATACCCATGTCGAGGGGGTTCTGAAAGAAATGTTAATCCGTCCTCTTGAGATGGCCGCCATGGACCAAACGAAATATTGAGCATACTATATTGGTTATGGTATTCTACTTATCATACCCTTTCATTCGATACCCATGTCGAAAGGGTTCTGAAGAGAATGATAACCCACCCTCCTGAGGAGGCCGCTATGGACCTAATGATGTTCTGAGTATATTGTATTGCTTATGGTGTTTTACTTATCATACCCTTTCATTTGATACCCATGTCGAAAGGGTTCTGAAGAGAATGGTAACCGGCCCTCCTGAGGAGGTGGCCATGGATCTAAAGACATAGCTTATTGCAATACTTTTGATGGCCTTTCGTTTGATACCCATGTCTAGGGGGTTCTGAAAGAAATGTTAATCCGTCCTCTTGAGATGGCCGCCATGGACCAAACGAAATGTTGAGCATACTATATTGGTTATGGTATTCTACTTATCATACCCTTTCATTTGATACCCATGTGGAAAGGGTTCTGAAGAGAATGGTAACCGACCCTCCTGAGGAGGCCGCCATGGACCTAATGATGTTCTGAGTATATTGTATTGCTTATGGTGTTTTACTTATCATACCCTTTCATTTGATACCTATGTCGAAAGGGTTCTGAAGAGAATGGTATCCGGCCCTCCTGAGGAGGTGGCCATGGATCTAAAGACATAGCTTATTGCATTACTTATGATGGCCTTTCGTTTGATACCCATGTCGAGGGGGTTCTGAAAGAAATGTTAATCCGTCCTCTTGAGATGGCCGCCATGGACCAAACGAAATATTGAGCATACTATATTGGTTATGGTATTCTACTTATCATACCCTTTCATTCGATACCCATGTCGAAAGGGTTCTGAAGAGAATGATAACCCACCCTCCTGAGGAGGCCGCCATGGACCTAATGATGTTCTGAGTATATTGTATTGCTTATGGTGTTTTACTTATCATACCCTTTCATTTTATACCCATGTCGAAAGTGTTCTGAAGAGAATGGTAACCGGCCCTCCTGAGGAGGTCGCCATGGATCTAAAGACATAGCTTATTGCAATACTTTTGATGGCCTTTCGTTTGATACCCATGTCTAGGGGGTTCTGAAAGAAATGTTAATCCGTCCTCTTGAGATGGCCGCCATGGACCAAACGAAATGTTGAGCATACTATATTGGTTATGGTATTCTACTTATCATACCCTTTCATTTGATACCCATGTCGAAAGGGTTCTGAAGAGAATGGTAACCGACCCTCCTGAGGAGGCCGCCATGGACCTAATGATGTTCTGAGTATATTGTATTGCTTATGGTGTTTTACTTATCATACCCTTTCATTTGATACCCATGTCGAAAGTGCTCTGAAGAGAATGGTAACCCACCCTCCTGAGGAGGCCGCCATGGATCTAAAGACATAGCTTATTGCATTCGACTTATCATACCCTTTCATTTGATACCCATGTCGAGACCCTTTCATTTGATACCCATGTCGAAAGGGTTTTGAAGAGAATGGTAACCCACCCTCCTGAGGAATCTGCCGTGGATCTAAGGACATGGCTTATTGCATTCGTCTTATGATGCCCTTTCATTTGATACCCATATAGAGGGGGTTGTGAAGAAAACGGTAATCCGCCCTCTGGAGATGACCGCCATGGACCAAACGATAAATTGAGTATACTATATTGCTTATGGTGTTCTACTTATCATACCATTTCATTTAATATCCATGTCGAAGGGTTTGTGAAGAATATTTCAGTCCGCCCTCCTGAGACGGCCTCCATGGACTAAAGGTATGTACCATATTGCATTGTCATCACAGCTAAAGCTGTGTGCAAAATTTCACCATGATTGGATATCCGGAAGTATTTGAAAAATCGAATGCAAAATTTGTTCCGAGAAGAAAACAGTAATCCGTCGTCTAGAGTCCTCCGCCATTGATCTAACGGTATAATGAGTATACCATATTGTATTGTCATCGGAGCTGAAGCTGTGTGCAAAATTTCAGGGTGATCGGGTAACCGGAAGTAGTCAAAAAATCGATTGCAAGATTCGTACCGGACAAACAGACAGACAAGAAAGCGAGCTAAAAACATACAAAAAACGTTTTAAAAAAGTCAATTTCATAGAATCTAGTATTCCGCTACCCTTGACAACGTTTTACGTCTCACGGTTCGACCGCAAGGTGTCACTTATGGCGCGGAGACGAAAGTCGTTTCTCGCTAGCCTCTCTCTTTCCTTATCTTGAATACTGAAAATGGTTTAGGGTAGAGAGAGACACAACGAATAACGGGGCCAAACTCGCGTAAGTATAGTCGCGCAGCGCGTCCTTTCTTGGACTTTGATTCTTTGTTTTTTATTTTTCTTTTTTTTATTTTTTTTATTGATTTATTTTTTTGATTTATTTTTTTTATTATTTTAAATTGATTTATTTTTTTTTTTTTTATATTATTTTAAAATTTATTATTTTATATAACCTTTTTAACCTTGCAACGGACCCTTGATTAAATATAATTTATATTACATAAAATTTATAATCTTCAAATTTAATTTCGGAATTATTTTTTAACCGCTATATACGAAACACGTAACTAAAAATCCAATTTATTTTTGCAGCTTCTAATTTGCTCGGCTGTGGAGACCATTGCTCTCTGTATTCTCTCGTGTGTGTGCTTCTAATTTGCCGAATTCAACCGAGAGTCATGCGACTCATGCAGCAGGTGAAAAGCTTTGATTCGTTTTTCATCCTTTTCGAAAAAATCTTTTACTACAAATTCCTCACTACGTTGCAATATACATATACTGTTAACAGACTGCCCATTTTGAATGCGGCCAGAAAAACTCAGCATACAACTACATTTAAACGCTTTATATGTGAGCCCCCTTTCAAACGCTCTAGCTCATCCTTGTTTCTCAGAATTTTGACGACTATTTTAGGGTTTTTATAATTTTCAATCTTTTCGGAATTTCTAAGAATTTCCTAACCGTCGGGATTTTCTGAAGGCGACTTTTCAATAGTTTTTTAGGGTGTCGTAGAATATTTCAGTTATGGGCTTTCCAAAGTTTTGCGTTTGAAATTCTGTCAGTCTCATTGGCGACGTGTAATAGTGTAGAGCGTAAGGTCGAGTAGTTTTAATTTTAAATACGATTTACATTTACGACCTAGATATCTAATCTCTCATGGCTAATAAAGCGGAAGTGTGGCAATTTTTCGATAAAATAAATGGCAGCGCATCGGCGAAGTGTAAACGATGCCCAAAAATAATAAAGACCACAGGTGGATCCACAAAAGGGCTTCATACTCACCTGAAAGCAATACACAGTATTGAAATAGGGAGGAAGGATGACACTTCTTCAACATCCAACAGTATTTTAACGCCTGATCCAGCAAAACAACGCAAAATATCAGATTTTGCAAAAAAAAAGAGGAAAACTCTCTTGCAGCAACGGTTTCCCGACTAGTGGCACGAGATGGACTTCCCTTTGCAATATTCATGACTTCCGATGATCTAAGAAGTGCATTAAAAGCGAAAGGATTCGATTTACCAAAATCAGAGCATAGCTTCCGCAAAATGACAATGGAATATGCTAAGACAATCCGATCGAGAAATGTGGAAGAAATTGAAGGAGACAAAAAGCAAGGACGGAAGTTCAGCATTACGCTTGACGAATGGACATCAGTGCGTGGTCGTCGATACATGAACGTCAATATCCATGTTTCTGGATCTATGGCAGCCGAAGTTTGTGTAGAAATACTTGAGAAAACACTAAAGAAATATCATATGTCTCTCACTGACGACATCGTGTGCATTACCACCGATGGCGCAAGCGTAATGGTCAAACTTGGAAAACTTATTGCTGCGGAACAACAACTTTGCCTTGCTCATGGAATACAGCTAGGAGTTGTGGACGTGTTATATAAGAGAAAACTGCACGAAAATCACGATTGCTTGGACGCAGAAGCCGAGAACTTACGGGAATCAGACGATGAGGACTATGAAGAAGATTTCCCTAGTGAACTTCATCAAGACTATGGAAGTGGAATTGCTGTGTTTGAAGAGGAAACTGTGGTAGATCTCGCGGACAATATATCTCCTACCATCGAAAAAGTGCGGAAGATTGTTCGTATGTTTAAACGATCCCCAGTTAAAAATGATTTACTGCAAAAGTACATTCGGCAAGAGCAAGGGAAAGAGCTCACTCTTCTTCTAGACTGCAGAACAAGGTGGAGTAGTCTGCTTGAGATGTTGGAAAGATTTTGTCTTCTTAAGACTGCTATTCAAAAATGTCTAATAGACCTTCAATCCACGGTCTTTTTGTTAGAAGAAGATTTCATCTGCATCACCGATCTCATTTCAGCTTTGAAGCCTATCAATCTGACTGTCAACGCAATGTGCCGTAAAGATTCTAATTTATTGACCGCCAAATCAGCATTACAGTTTTTGATGCAAAAATTAGATTGTCAGAGAACTCCAATATGCACCAAATTGGCAGCATCACTCAGATTCCGTATACGTCAACGTGTTTGTACAGAACTCTCCGGAATCTTACAATATCTCCACAACCCTTGTGTTCCAGAAGATGACGATCTTTTCGAAATACCCTCGAAAGCTACGATACGTAAGGGTCTACATAATCTTCTGAAAAGACTATCAGTTATAAATCCTGATCAAGATCAAAGCACTGAGGTAACTGACTCACCCGGAACTGAATTAGAATCCATTTCAATGGAAGACCAATTGCAAATTACGATTGCGCATGGGTTTGCCAAATCAGCCATTCTGTCCGCATCGGCAGCTAATTTCAATTTAGTAATAAAAAGAGAAATGTTACTATTTGAGAGCGGTGGAGCGCGTGGCTTCCATATGCAGAAGGTATATGACTTTCTTTTGACCATTCCACCAACAAGCGTGGATGCTGAAAGGGCCTTTTCCGCAGCCGGAATTTTATGTACGAAGTTTCGGTCAAGACTGAATGACCAAACATTGGATGAACTTTGCTTCCTTCGAAGCTATTTGCAGCAACAGGCTAAGCAGGCCTAATTTTTCCTTAGTAATGAATTGTTTTTCTGGTTTTTTTCTTTTTTTTTTAATTCGCGAATGAAAATTTAAGTTTGAAAACTATAATATGTATGTATATGTAAGTAAGTTGCATTAAACTTCGTTGCTATAAGTTACATGTTTTCTTTGTAATATTTTTTTTTACTATAAAAACAACCATACCATCCTTATGTTTCCCAAACCCCCCGAATCTTCGGTGACGAAAAAATTGAGTTTTCGGCAACCGGCATAATCCCGGGATATCCCGGGATCCCGGGATTGATGAAAATGAATCCCGCGATCCCGGGATTGGGAAAAGCTCCTGGGATTGCGTTCCCTATCAGCAGTTTCGCAGATGAACAGGCCAGAAAGACAGTCGGACACTTTCTCTGCGGCTAATATCAGACAAAGTGTATAAACATGACAAGATACAAGAAAACGACATGATATCACCCCCTGTCTGAAAGTCGTATTTGCTGTCATATGAAGTGAAACTAATGCAGCGGCGTGTTGATAGCCGATTCTTGCCGTGTAAAATCTGCTGACATAAACGACAATAAAAATTACAAATAGAAAACAATTCGAAACATCCAGATGTGGCTAAAAAACAGAGATATGCTGACAAATTACACAAATGTTTGGGAAGAAATAATAACATAAAATTTTTAATTCTCCGCGTTTGCTATCTTCATCTTCCGAACTAGTAAACGACAACAAGAATTTAACTAAAAATGTTTATTCCTCATGAAACACAAAAACTTAGCACATACACTCTCATACCCCTATGCTGACAGTCGTATATCCGTATATAAAAACATATATCCGTCGGCGTGCGTGTGTGTGGTGGTTTTAGTTCAATTTTCTGGCGAAATCTCTCTAATTGTACACATAGAGGTGCGAGTCAATCGTCTGATCATACATAGTATCACTTTTTTCCTCGGCAATCCTGGCTTCGAGAACACTTACGACGGCTCACTATCCCTTTGATCTTTGACGCTTCAATTTGTAGCAGGTGACCCACTTTTCATCACGGAAGAAATGGATCGATTTTATATCGCTTCAGCAGGGCATCGCAAATGCTAATTCGGTCTATCATGTTGTTCGCGCTCAACTCATGGCGAACTCATAAATCGAGCTTGTTTTAATATTATTTCCAGCTTTGTGTAAATGGTTCAAAACAATTTTTTTGCCAATGCCTACCAGCCGATACTGCTGACATGCCCATCTTAATGGATACCCCAGTTGTCAGAGACTTTGACCCAGCACAAAATGTGATATCGCTGAAAATTGGGTCATAGCTACTTTTTTAGGTGTAGAACACGATAAAAAAATCTTTGCTGCTCTACAGTGTATGCTAACTTCACAATTTCGAAAACAATTTCGAAAAATTGGTTCTTAGGTTATATCTCGAAAAAACAAAAAAAAATCGAAAAACTAATTGCACCACGTGAAAGAGCGGAAAATTTCACTAAAAGTTATCTATGTAATAACACATTTAAAAACATTTTTTTTTATTACTAAAAATTAATAAAAATAAGAAAGCGAATTCGAAAACGCTACGCGCGTCAAACCTCGGAATTCTAATATTCAAGCAAGGCGGTCGGGGAAAAACTAAAGTAGCTTGCCTAAAATGTACGCATAAAAAAAACCAAAAAGGATTTTAAAGAGGAGACTTTAAGCTTTCTAACGAAGCCATTAGTTTTTAATTTTTCTTTTTTTTCTCATAGAAAACTTGTGAGAATTTCTACATTTGATGTTTATAAAATTGAAGATATATGTATGTATATTAATCGAGCCCTCCAAAAAAAATATCCTTGTACCTTTATCATCATTATACTTTTATCTTTAATGTAAAAATAACTAAAATGATATGCATTGTCTCTGTTTCATAAAACTTACGTTTTAAAATAATCATTTTCCCTTACAGCCTTCATTCAACGGCATTTTCATTTCCAAAAACAGCTGGGAAACAGAGAAAAGTAAAAGGTTGTAATTTGTGTGTCTGTAAAAAAGTACCTATGACCCAATTTTCAGTGATATCACATTTTGTGCTCGCTTTCAGTCAAAATTTGGCATTGCGACTGGGCTAGGACTATGTATTATCAGCTTTTTTAATGGTTGGACGACCAGAACGTGACTCATCTTTCGCATCAAAATAAAGTAAGCGAGCCGTTTCCTCGTAGCAGATGTTGAGAAACTGATTTAACTGCACACAAGACAACTTTTTTTACAAGCGTACGCAGCGTTCTTACCTTTATTGTAATAATTTGTAAAATTTCCAGCAAAATTTTAAATTATTTTTCTCCATTTTCAAATGCAAAAAACTTTCCGGCCACTACACTAATTTTTATATATATTAGTCCAATCAATCTACGGAAATTCTCCAGACAATTGAAGGCAGGAAAAAAAAAATATGGGCGTGTAGAACACTTAATTTGAAGAATGATAGCGTTTTTTTTTTACGGAACTGCATTGGCGAACTTAACCTAAAAAATTCGCAAAAGTCAAAAAACCGGTTTTTCGCCAATAAAACAAAAAGTTGAGCTCGGATCCGAAAAAGTTAAATTATAAAGTTATAGGTATTAAAATTATCTTTCAATTGATGTGGTACAAAATATTGGTTACTGTCTTATACATGGAGAAAAATGCTAAAAACCGCTAAAAATCGCTTCTTTTTCTTTAATTTTTTTCTTTTTAGTGATGCCACCTAGAAACTTTTTATTTGGTAAAAATGTTGCTTTTGGCAATCTGAAAACTCATTATTTTTTTTGGCTCGAAATTTTGCAAAATATGGGTGAAATTTCGATTTATGTAAAAAAAAGCGTTTTCGTAAAATCCTTCGTCTACAGCTCCTCGACCTCGTAGGACATTTTTTCGAAGCTCTTTTTCTTCGTTAAGAGTTGGACTAGCATGCACTATAAGTTAAAATTGGAGTTTTTCAATTTTATGTACAAAAAACTCCACCGCAAAAAAGACAAGTTATTTTGCCGCAAAAAAGACAAGTTTTTGTACTGCAAGTTTTTTATTTCATTATTTTTCGACTCTGTACCAGCATAATGGCGCGATCTAAATAGTGGGCGCCACTTATGCGAGGTGTTACCCCCTTAGCCACAAGCCCGGAAGAGCATGGCCAAGGAGCCAACACCATACATAAGAAATAAAAAGAAAATCCGGAACTCCTACGCCGGCCACACGGAGTTGTCTAGCTCGCCGGAGGGGTCGTGGGGTGTGTGGCCGGGGCTTACCGCGGTTGGTTCACCACTTACCTGTGCCTAGGCAACTTTGAATCCCGCCTCCATCATTCTCCAGGCATCGCCTGAGCCGCGTCACTGTAGTTCGGTCCCTTGCCAGCTCATAGTCTGGATAACCACCAGCTGACAAGGAAAGGCACTACTTAGGAACACTGAAAAGAAATGAAATCCGCCCCCAACCATTCCCAAAAAAATTTAACAATTTATGTTACTCATTATAAATTTTTTGTTTTTTGGTTTTATTTAAGAAAAAAAAGGACAACACAATAATACGAGAAGAAGTTATGACAATAATCAATAGATGCCAGATGCAACAAAAAACAAATTTTTGTTCTACTATTACATGCGTCTAGACAATTTCGTTCAAAAAAAAAAAATCTTTAAAACACGCGCCGTATTGGTACCAAACACGCCTCGTATTTTTACAAATTCACTCACACAGGTTTAATTTCAGGAAGAACATATTGCCCAGAAACAACAAAAGAATAACAAGGAACAAATAAAGTCACAAATGATTATAAATAAGATTAAAATTAATATTAACTACAGTTAAAATTATTATTTAGTACTAAATTAAAGCATGAACAGATTTTTATTTTATTTTTTGTAAATTTTTTGTGTGGCTTATTTCTTTTTTATATTTAGTGTATATCTTGTTTTCTTTTATAATGTGGCGTACTCACGCGACAAAACCGAGTACTCCACCGAACAAAATGTGTTGATCGGTAATAGGAACATGTTCCGTATTGGAGCACAAAAAGATGGCCTACAGAAAGGAACCTTTAATGTGACCGCTATTTTCCTTACCCTTTAAATTAAATCAAATCTCTCAGTCTTGATTCTATTTTCTTCTGGACTGCAAGAATTTGTAGAACTTCTACAGCTGACAATTATCCAATCGTATCTTTTTCGTGAATTTGCCCACCCCCCTTGATATTACTCGGTATTTTCCTCCAACAAAAAAATATACGAACCACACAAAAAAATTCTCTTAATGTTTTGATATATATCTTTAAGACGTCCGCAGCCGCTTTTAGATAATATTTTAAGTAGCGACCCTCGACAGAATATTAAAGACAAAAATCCACAGTTTTTTTATTGAAAGAAAATTTCGTTTCTCTCCGCTGAATAGCTGAAACCTTCCTCCCGAGTGTGGTTTTTAATCCTATTCGTTTTTTTCTTATTCCTGCTTCAATCAACCTACTACGCTACATATATTTTGATGTTATTAATTTACCTTCTGCTGCACCGAATTTAAGAGGACTTTTTTTTCTTTTCTCCACAACTAACTCCAATACAATTTATAAACTCCGCCCCACGTCGTCTTTCTGTGGATCCTTTTCTTCCCCAAGTGTGTGTTGTAGAGTAGTCGCACGTCGTCGTCTTCTCTTCCTTTCGGTCCTCTCGGCCGCTTCCTCTTTCTTAGAAGTTGACCTACTAAGTTGTCCACTCCTGCTTCATTCACTAGTCATTCATTCCCTCGAATATACAGAACCGTCCGTACACCAGTTAAACAGCGTTTAAAGTCAAAATTTACAGCGATATTATATGCTATTAGTTAAGTTTACTAACTTCTTCACGAAATTCCGGCGACAACCAACCGGCTCCAACTTTTTATTATTTTTTTTTTTTTCTCCCAAAACAAAACCGTTCCTTTTTCAAATAT
The DNA here is from genome assembly GCA_949987705.1 of Thereva unica. Classification (NCBI taxonomy): domain Eukaryota; kingdom Metazoa; phylum Arthropoda; class Insecta; order Diptera; family Therevidae; genus Thereva; species Thereva unica. Next base: position 125,644,164 of record OX465283.1, on the reverse strand, counting down.
TTTTCGTGACTCCCCATTTTCTGTTTTTTTCATTTCTCCCCGCCTACCTTTTTGTTCCCAACCAACTACTCGATTTTCTTCCCCACAGTAATTTTTAGTCAAGTAGATATTTAGGCAAAACTGACCGTTACATACCCTCGGGTCCACGAGGCCGACTCGCGAGGCAGTGAGGAGCCGAAAAAAACGGACAGTTTTTTCTCTGTAGTGAGCTTCGGGTAAGATCAACGTGGGTCTCGACTCATCCCCTGAGATTAAGAGGCTCATGCTCTCCAGACTGAGATGCCGGGCTGTTCGGGTTCTCACCAGAGTCGTCTCCATACGGAGTGAAAAAGGAAAAGTTGGGCGTACGGTCACAACCGTATTTTCGGGATGATCAGCCTGGAAAACCTCCCGGAGGAATATCTGAAGGTACAAATATCAGGCGGAAGACAATACCACATTGTCCCCCTACTGATATCTATACGTCTTCAACCATTCTCACCCAAACCCAGGGTGCTTTCGCTTCATCGGCACAACCTCCAGCAATGCCATATTGCCTTCGACTCATCCCGGTGAAACGACAGACACCCAGTTCGCCGAGAGACCTTCTTCAGACTGACCGAAAATAAAAAAATGAAGATGGAACCTTGAGGAAATCAACGACGTAGGTCTTTGCCGTGATATACCCCTATGCTCTTACCTCCCAAATCCTCCAGCTCGTACAAGCTGGTTCCAATTTTTTTACGTATCCGAGCTTTCAGAAACCGGGGTGCCAATTTGGCACTAAAACGACCCGCTCGGTTACTCACCCAGAAAGTTCTCCGGTAGACCTCATCTCCGGGACGAAAACTGCCCACACGACACCGCAAGTTGTATTGGGTTTTATGTCTGATGTGTGCGGCGGCTAAATTAACAGCAATCCGCTCACGAAGCATCTGCATTTTGTCCGTCAATGGTAGAAAAGCTATGTCACCCTCCTGTAAAACGTTCAGTTTCTTCAGGACTGGATATGCTGATCCGTGCAGGATCATATGGCTACCAAACAGGGCCTGATACGGGGACATGCCGATCGCCTCGTGGTGGGTACTACGAAGAGCACATTCAATGGACGACAGATGTCTATCCCACTCACGATGATCCTCCTTTAAGTACGCCCTAATGGCGGTTAGGATGGATCTATTCACCCGCTCGGAAGCGTTAGGGTGAGGCGAATATACAGCCGTGCGCACATGTTGTACGCCATAGTCGGTCAACAATTTAGCAAACTCTTTGGAGGTGAATTGCCGACCATTGTCGGAGAAGACCGTTTCAGGAACTCCAAAGGTATGAAAGATAGTTTGCTCGAGAAACTTGACGGACACCGCCGTGGTCTCAGCGGACACGGGGTGCAGGAAGACAAACTTAGTGAAAGCATCCAATACAACAAATACTGCCGTGTGGCCTTTCTTCGACCTGGGATAAGGACCTAAGAAATCGACGTATAAAAATTGGAACGGCCTCGACGCATCCATGGGGTTTCCCATAGGTGGTCGAAGTACTGAACTGGGGGCTTTGGTGGTTTTGCAGACCTCACACTTGGCGATGAATTCCCGAACTTGTTTTGCCATACCTGGCCAAAAGTACTTGCATCGCAATCGGGCTAGGGTTTTCCCTACTCCACCATGCGAGGCTTGGGGTGGCGAATGAGAAGACTCCACGAGAGAAGCGGTCAATTCCATCGGAATCCACAACTTCCATGTCAGGTCGTCAACAATCGGGTTTCCAGTACGTGGTGATGTACGCTTGAAAACGTACCCATCTTCAACTCGCAGGTCTGGTAGCTGCGGTGAGGCTTGCCTGAGGCTATCACCCAGACGAAGATATTCCGGGGACTTGAAAGACGGGGCATTTAAGTCCACGTCGAAGCACAGGGACAATTCGTCAACGCAATCCATGCGTGACAAGGCATCGGGAACCACATTGTGGGTGCCTTTACGATGTTCGATTGTAAAGTCGAACCCCTGAAGCTTAAGACTCCACCGGGCTAAACGACCGTTAAGCTCCTTCTGGCTCATGAGCCATTTTAGGCTTGCATGGTCAGTAATGACCGTGAAAGTCTGTCCCTCAACATACGCTCTAAACTTCTTTATACTCAGCACGGCTGCGTAGCATTCGAGCTCAGTAATGGTGTAGTTCCGTTGTGCTCCGTTCAATTTCTTGGACATATAAGCAATCGGATGTTCTCCTCCATCCATGTCCTTTTGAAAGAGCACACTACCTACACCAGTCCTGCTGGCATCGCACTGAATATAGAAAGGCTTAGAAAAATCTGGAGTGACTAAAAGAGGAGCTTCCGTCATCAGCTTTTTCAAGGTCTCGAACGACTGCTGGGCCTCATCAGTCCAACTAAAAGATTTAGACTTCAAACAATCCGTGATTGGAGAAGCCACGCTAGCATAATTGGGTATAAAACGCTGATACCATCCGGTCATTCCCAAAAACCTCCGGGTCTGCTTATGAGACTTCGGAGTCGGGTAGTCCATGATGGCCGTCACCTTATTAGGATCGGTTTTCAGAGTCCCATCACCAATTATGAAGCCGAGATACTTGACTTCAGTCACGCAAAATTTGCTTTTAGTTAAATTGATAGTTAACCCCGCACGACGGAGACAGCTGGCCACTTCGTCCAAAAGCTTTAGGTGGGAGTCAAAGTCAGGTGAAACTATGAGCAGGTCGTCCAGATAAACAAAAACGTTTTCACGTAAATGGCCCGGGATGGCTTTATCCATCAAGCGACACATGCGCTGTGGGGCGTTGCACAAGCCGAAAGGCATAACTGTGAACTGGTACAGTGGACGACCAGGGACAGTGAAAGCTGTCCGCTCTCGCGACTTCTTCTCTAAAGGGATTTGCCAGAAGGCGTCCTTCAGGTCTAAGCTCGTGATGAACTTGGTGTCTTGAAGACGACCAAGAAGACCATCAATGTGTGGAAGAGGATAGGCGTCTTTGATAGTGACACTGTTCACCTTGCGAGAGTCAAGGCACAGGCGGACCTTACCTGGTTTACGAACCAACACCACTGGAGAGTTCCAGGGACTATTTGATGGCTCAATCACACCCAGCGACAGCATCCTGTCTAACTCACCATACATCAGCTGTTGTACAGCGGGTGAGACGGGATAATGCCTCTGTTTAATGGGAACTGAGTCACCAGTGTCAATAATGTGTTCCTCCAAGTTAGTCTTTCCCAGTCCGAAGACATCAAAAGAGGGAAATCTGGCCTTGACGCGTTCCAACCGTTCGCATTGCGTGGACGTTAAGTCGTGCATTTTTGCAGACACGGATGGAGCGTTTATCTCGCCGACTATTTGGGGAGCTAGGCCGAAAAGATTCCAAAAATCCATCCCTAGGTACAGTCTCTGGCTGAGACTGGGCACCACATAGATGGTTATATCACGGGTCCTTCCTCCAAAGGAGATTGGAACTCGAATATAACCGCAAAGTCTCTGCGGAGCCCCGTCAGCAGTATGCACTACAGAGCGCAAAGTGCAGACTGTCACTTCGGGATGATTGGCTAGAAACGCTTCGGCATCTCTTCCCAAACAGCTAACAGTGGCACCACTGTCCAACAACCCAACCACTTCCTCGTTAGCTACGAGGACCTTCGTAAACAGACGAGGATCTGACGAATCCGAGATGAAGGCAGAAACAATTTTCTGCAAACATTGTCGCTTCTCCTTAGCTCGTACCCTAATTTGGGGAGGGGTGCGCTTGGAAGTGAGGGAGTCCACGAAAGGTGGCTCCGAAAAGATGCGGGCACGAGTGGAGATATATCTCTTCCAACGGGAGATGAAGGCAAGCTTAACCTCCTCAGAGGGAAAAACAGGAAGAGCATCAGTGGACGTAAAGTCGCTGATGGTAGTCATAGCTGGTGTATATGAAGAATGTCTAGGGAAAACGGGCGAGCTTAGCTCGGGCGCGGACTCCCGTACGGTCTCGCACCCCCGCTCCGGTTTCCCTGACAGGTAGGGCATACTGGAGTCACGACTCCTGGCTTGCCACACTTGTAGCAAAACAGGCCACGAGTTTCAGACGGGCAGTCCATAAATGGATGACCCGGTTGCTGACAATTCCAACAACGTAAAGGTCGTGGATTCGTCTGGTTCTGACGCGGCGCCGTCATTTCGTCAACTTCGGGTGCTGTTACAATTGGGGGTACATGGTTGGATGGATGATTTCCCAAATAATCCACCTCGTGTATGTGTCGATCGCCCCGACGTTCTAGTTTTTTTTGTTGCTGCCAGCGTTCAACGCGAACACAGGTCTCACGCAATTGATTCATACTGGTGAAACTATGTCCAATTACTGCAGACCCCAAAGCGAAATTTAGATTTCGGACTACTATTCCTATTAAACCGCTTTCAGACATAGGATGAATCATTCGGTTGTGTAACGACAACAGTTGGGCGGTGAACTCATCAAAGGAAAGATGATGTTGTTTAGTGTCCATCATCTGAAGTATAAGTTCTTCATCCGACTCTCGACTTCGGAAATAGCGAATGAACTGGGCTTTAACTGTTTCCCAGTCCGGATCTAAGAATTGGCGCCGAAACTGCGACCAGTACCAGTCGGTGGCTCGCCCCGACAACAAAGAAGAAAAATGTCGGCAGACTTCTGATTGGTGGACTCCATCATCGCGAGCCTTCAGCTCCACCCGGAACAGAAACTCCTCCGCCGACAACAACTTGTCCTCGCCGGAGAACTTTAAGTTCCAGAAGGTAACTGGAGACTTGCGTTGCTGGGTCCCAGGCAAAAAATCTAACCTGCCGACCGCAGATGGGGACGCCTCGGGGGTGGACTGCTGATCGCTGGGTACCCCAGGGTTCATAGGGACCTCAGCAGGTCGCTGCTGGATTAGCAGGGTGTCTAGAACTTGTCGCAACTGAGCAACTTGCTCCTCCAGCGAAGGAGTAGGGTTGGGGAAGGTTGGTGAGTCCCCCTGGCCGGCTTCGGTTCCGTTAGGGAGATTGCCTCCACCAGACGTGGTACCTGCAGTCCTTCCACTTCTGAGCTCCATAGTCTAACCCCACGATATAATCAACACCAAAGCAAACGCTAACAAGTGAGCACAAGGTTGCAGTAAACAAATCAAATAGATTCAAATAGAGGCTGATAAGATTGTAAGATTGCGTATGTATCCCAAAAGAAAACCAAAATCAACAGCAATTAGTATAACAACAAGTGCCTAATAATAAATCAAATAAATTTTTATATTATGTGAGTGTACCTAGAAAGCAAAATTAACGCCGATTAGTGTGTAGCGACAGAACAATAAAAGTGTATTGGTGTATATATAAGTTAGTATAGGTGCGTAATTATATGATATGCTTTAATTCAATCTAAGTGAGGAATGGTTGAGGCGGACAACAATTCCCTCAGGGCTCCCGCATGTCGATGGCCTCGATGGCAGTTGGTGAAAACTATGAAGCATAGTCATCACCAAGTGTCATCCAGGTCGCCGACCCAGCTTCAGGTAGACCCGAAAGAAGGACGGAAACAAAAATTCAAAATCGCATCGCCACGAAAGGAAAGGAAACTTCTTCAAAAATAAAAAAAATTTGGGGAATCCGCTGTTCAACCACAACCGAGCTACCTTTCGGAAAATCAATCGGAAGGGGATGTACAGACGGAGAAAAACGAATCAGGACAAAAACAAAAATAGAATTTCAAAAGCTGGATGGACCATCAGAAGGGCAAGGGGCGCAGTGGCAGGCGTTAACACGCCTGTTACCAAAGACGGTTAAGCCCTTGTACCAACTTCAACATCCACCAGGAAAGTTACAGAAGATCCTGTTCAAAGAACGACGCAGTGGCAGGCGGTATCACGCCTGATACCAGAGTCGCCGACCCCAAAAACAGGACAGGGATGAACCACTACTACACCTGCACGCATAGCCAAGCGAACACCCGCTTGTTAGCAAGCCGTGCAGGTCAGCATGGCTCGAAGCTACTCCAAAACGAAGAAGTTACCGCAGAATAGAACGGGTAGGCCTAAAAGCGAAAACAAAGAAAAATTCACCTAGAATTTGGACAAACGCTGAAAAAAAATTCGGCAAAACAGACAAAGGCTAAGGCCTCGCGGTACTACCTTAGCCCACAGCGAGCGCTTGGTAAATGTGGTGAACCATTCATAAACAAAAAATAAGAGGTTGGCCGTGCAGGCACAAGTAGTATTGTATACCAGAAAAGATACATTGTCCGTGAAGGAACTTTAACGGGCTCTAAAAGCCGCGTTGGGCGCCATTTATGTACCAGCATAATGGCGCGATCTAAATAGTGGGCGCCACTTATGCGAGGTGTTACCCCCTTAGCCACAAGCCCGGAAGAGCATGGCCAAGGAGCCAACACCATACATAAGAAATAAAAAGAAAATCCGGAACTCCTACGCCGGCCACACGGAGTTGTCTAGCTCGCCGGAGGGGTCGTGGGGTGTGTGGCCGGGGCTTACCGCGGTTGGTTCACCACTTACCTGTGCCTAGGCAACTTTGAATCCCGCCTCCATCATTCTCCAGGCATCGCCTGAGCCGCGTCACTGTAGTTCGGTCCCTTGCCAGCTCATAGTCTGGATAACCACCAGCTGACAAGGAAAGGCACTACTTAGGAACACTGAAAAGAAATGAAATCCGCCCCCAACCATTCCCAAAAAAATTTAACAATTTATGTTACTCATTATAAATTTTTTGTTTTTTGGTTTTATTTAAGAAAAAAAAGGACAACACAATAATACGAGAAGAAGTTATGACAATAATCAATAGATGCCAGATGCAACAAAAAACAAATTTTTGTTCTACTATTACATGCGTCTAGACAATTTCGTTCAAAAAAAAAAATCTTTAAAACACGCGCCGTATTGGTACCAAACACGCCTCGTATTTTTACAAATTCACTCACACAGGTTTAATTTCAGGAAGAACATATTGCCCAGAAACAACAAAAGAATAACAAGGAACAAATAAAGTCACAAATGATTATAAATAAGATTAAAATTAATATTAACTACAGTTAAAATTATTATTTAGTACTAAATTAAAGCATGAACAGATTTTTATTTTATTTTTTGTAAATTTTTTGTGTGGCTTATTTCTTTTTTATATTTAGTGTATATCTTGTTTTCTTTTATAATGTGGCGTACTCACGCGACAAAACCGAGTACTCCACCGAACAAAATGTGTTGATCGGTAATAGGAACATGTTCCGTATTGGAGCACAAAAAGATGGCCTACAGAAAGGAACCTTTAATGTGACCGCTATTTTCCTTACCCTTTAAATTAAATCAAATCTCTCAGTCTTGATTCTATTTTCTTCTGGACTGCAAGAATTTGTAGAACTTCTACAGCTGACAATTATCCAATCGTATCTTTTTCGTGAATTTGCCCACCCCCCTTGATATTACTCGGTATTTTCCTCCAACAAAAAAATATACGAACCACACAAAAAAATTCTCTTAATGTTTTGATATATATCTTTAAGACGTCCGCAGCCGCTTTTAGATAATATTTTAAGTAGCGACCCTCGACAGAATATTAAAGACAAAAATCCACAGTTTTTTTATTGAAAGAAAATTTCGTTTCTCTCCGCTGAATAGCTGAAACCTTCCTCCCGAGTGTGGTTTTTAATCCTATTCGTTTTTTTCTTATTCCTGCTTCAATCAACCTACTACGCTACATATATTTTGATGTTATTAATTTACCTTCTGCTGCACCGAATTTAAGAGGACTTTTTTTTCTTTTCTCCACAACTAACTCCAATACAATTTATAAACTCCGCCCCACGTCGTCTTTCTGTGGATCCTTTTCTTCCCCAAGTGTGTGTTGTAGAGTAGTCGCACGTCGTCGTCTTCTCTTCCTTTCGGTCCTCTCGGCCGCTTCCTCTTTCTTAGAAGTTGACCTACTAAGTTGTCCACTCCTGCTTCATTCACTAGTCATTCATTCCCTCGAATATACAGAACCGTCCGTACACCAGTTAAACAGCGTTTAAAGTCAAAATTTACAGCGATATTATATGCTATTAGTTAAGTTTACTAACTTCTTCACGAAATTCCGGCGACAACCAACCGGCTCCAACTTTTTATTATTTTTTTTTTTTTTTCTCCCAAAACAAAACCGTTCCTTTTTCAAATATTTTTCGTGACTCCCCATTTTCTGTTTTTTTCATTTCTCCCCGCCTACCTTTTTGTTCCCAACCAACTACTCGATTTTCTTCCCCACAGTAATTTTTAGTCAAGTAGATATTTAGGCAAAACTGACCGTTACAACTCTAAACTACTGTTTAATAAAAGTTTATATTCTGTTTAGAGAAAAAATAGGTAATTTGGTCATACATTATATAAATGTATATTGAATCTAATATCTCACACTTTTATAGGAATTATTTGTTTTTGGTTGATCTACATGAAAAGTAGTTGAAGAGTTGCATGTTGTATTTTGAAGAGTTGGGTTTATTTAAATAGTTTAACGTTGGTGGTTTTTAGAGAATAAATAGGTAATTTCGTCATACATTATATAAATGATAATAAAAGTTGGTTTTTTGGCATGGCTTTTTCCAACTATAAAAAATTGTTTCATTTTTCAATTCTTCTCGAAAAATGTTGTTATTGCAGACTTCTAGAGTTAAATTAAAAAAAGCTATAGAAAATGGCCCTCGAATTTCGAGTCCTGGATGCGGCTATTTGCATTAATTCTAAATATTTTAACGTTTAGGCAATTTTGGTCATAGTTCAAATAAATGTATTTTGAATCTAATGACTCCAACTTTTATAGGAAAAGTTGGTTTTTAATTATTGGTTGATAAAAGTTGAATTTAGAAGCTTTGAAATGATTTTAGATATTTAAACGTTAGCTGCAGCAAGGCGCACCAGGTCCTAGCTATCCAAAATACAGAAAATAAGCAGTTCATTGCGACACTGCATCTGTGTATGATCAACGCGATCAACATGTCAGATCCCTAATAGTTTCACATTTTGTTATTTGGAATCAAAAATACCAAAAAAATGCCTTTTTAAAACTCCCTTACGGTATATTAAAATGCTTCACCTGATTACTACTATTGGCTTATGGGTGCAGCATAGGCGCCCCGGGTCCCAGCTAGTTTATATAATAAAAATTGATTCGAACAACCAGAAATTACTACAGCGCGAAAAGTTAGAAGTGGCCGCTCACCAAGTAAACATTCTACGTAAAAGATGAAATTACACATGATCCGTGCTGTTGAGACGTCAATAACAACTTGTATGTATGTAGTACAGTAAATATTGAACAACAATATGTCTCAAATTCACAGGTATTTAACAAAGGAAAAAGGCTCCGTTATTTAAAAAAATGTCTTCGCTGTTGACGGTCGTACGGTTAATTTATTTTATTTTAAAATTAGTAAAAAGAATATAAACTTTTATTAAATAGTAGTTTAGAGTCGAAAAATAATGAAATAAAAAACTTGCAGTACAAAAACTTCTCTTTTTTGCGGCAAAATAACTTGTCTTTTTTGCGGTGGAGTTTTTTGTACATAAAATTGAAAAACTCCAATTTTAACTTATAGTGCATGCTAGTCCAACTCTTAACGAAGAAAAAGAGCTTCGAAAAAATGCCCTACGAGGTCGAGGAGCTGTAGACGAAGGATTTTACAAAAACGCTTTTTTTTACATAAATCGAAATTTCACCCATATTTTGCAAAATTTCGAGCCAAAAAAAATAATGAGTTTTCAGATTGCCAAAAGCAACATTTTTACCAAATAAAAAGTTTCTAGGTGGCATCACTAAAAAGAAAAAAATTAAAGAAAAAGAAGCGATTTTTAGCGGTTTTTAGCATTTTTCTCCATGTATAAGACAGTAACCAATATTTTGTACCACATCAATTGAAAGATAATTTTAATACCTATAACTTTATAATTTAACTTTTTCGGATCCGAGCTCAACTTTTTGTTTTATTGGCGAAAAACCGGTTTTTTGACTTTTGCGAATTTTTTAGGTTAAGTTCGCCAATGCAGTTCCGTAAAAAAAAACGCTATCATTCTTCAAATTAAATGTTCTACACGCCCATATTTTTTTTTTCCTGCCCAGAGGTTTGGGATGAGAAGCTCAGAGTTAGAACCGGTGGAGTGAACAGTTGTAAGAGGCCAGGACCGGAGCCCGGTTGTAGAGGCGTTCAAGAAGAAGAATATATTTTAAAACTGCTACAAATACTAGCTTGCAATATTTATATATTTTTTTAGTACGCAATGAAATTTAGAGAAGCCCTAATAAGGCATCTGTCCTCCAAAGTACATTTAGGTACACTATGAATTTCCTCGGTTTATCTGCTATTAATGAACTTCCTACATATTTTAATTGTAGGACTCCCTCTCTGCTTGACTTATTTTTTACTAACGATATCACATCTATTATATTCCAAAACCAAATATCTCCGCCAAGTTATTTGGACCATGATATTCTATTCGTGTCCCACAGCTTTAATGTAGACCCTCCGCCTTTGAAAATGATTACTTTTCGCGATTTCTCCAATATCGACCGCGAACGTCTTTCCCAGAGATGTGTTTGTCTACCTTGGGTTAACATCTTCACAGTGACCGACGTCGATGACAAAATTACAGAGTTTAATAGGTTATTCGTTGATTTGTACGATGAGTTTGTGCCTCTGAGGAGTAAAACTCTATCAGCTAAGTCTAAACCTTGGTTTACTGCAGAAATTAAGTCGCTCATAATAGAAAGGGAGTTTGCCTACCACTGGTTCTTAAAAGTAAAAAGTGCAGTGGCAAAAAAATCTTTTAAACGCCTTCGGAATTTGGTCGTTGCAAAAATTAAGCAAGCGAAGCGTAATTTTTACGCCCGAAAACTTGATCCGTCTCTTTCACTCAAAACTGTATGGAACATCTTGCGAAATTTGGGTGTTCACACTAAGAATGACGCCGCTGACTACACCCTAAGTCTTGAAAGCCTTAACCAATATTTTTTAGCTAACCAAACGACTGAGCAGGCCAACACCTCCAATACCTCCATTCTAGCATCATCTGACAGCTTCTGTTTCCGATGCGTTGATTCTCTCGAAGTTTTCTCGGCCCTAAATTTAATTAAATCTATAGTCACTGGTAGTGATAATATTTCACCCAGGTTTCTGAAAATTCTATTACCATGTTTGTTGCCTATTATAACCCACATATTCAATACTTGCCTCACTGTATCAAAATTTCCCACTTCTTGGAAGCATGCCTTAGTTACACCTATGTATACCCAAGTGCTCTTCTCCCACTGCCCCTTCCGATTTCCGGCCTATTAGTATACTTCCATTTCTGGCTAAGGGTCTCGACAAATTAATAGCGATTCAAATCCTTAACTTCTGTGAAAAACTTCAATTTATAAATGTATGGCAATCTGGTTTCCGAAAACATCATAGCTGCGAAACTGCACTCCTTAAAGTTACAAATGATATCCGCAGGTCTCTTGACGAACATAACGTTTGTTGTTTATTGTTGCTGGACTTTTCTAAAGCTTTTGACAGTGTCAATCACTCTCTGCTTCTGGAGAAACTTTCCTCTCAAGTCCGCTGTTCCCCGACTGCTCTTAAACTTTTGTAGAGCTTTTCATCCAACCGCTCTCAAATAGTTAAACTCGGTGAGTCTAGGTCCACTATTGGTATGATTACCAATGGCGTTCCCCAGGGCTCTATTCTTGGGGCCACTTTTATTCAGCGTTTTTATTAACGATTTTCCCTTAGCAATAAAACACTGTAAGCTTCATATGTATGCAGATGATGTCCAGCTATATATTTCAGTGCCAAAAAGTAAAGTCCACACTTGTATGGAGAAGATTGCAGCCGACTTGCGCCGTGTCTACTGCTAGTCATCATACAATTAAACCCATTGAAATCACATTATATTCTGTTCTCTCATTCTCTTATCTCTTACCCTAACCTTCCAGTAATCTCCTTAAATGGAGTTCCTCTAGACCGCGTCGATAAAGTAAGAAATCTAGGAGTCATTCTTAATAGCAATATGACCTGTTGCGATCACATCAATTCTATAGTTGGCAAGACATATGGGCTCCTGGCAAAACTTAGATACCACTGTGGTTTGCTTAAAATGACCGTTCGATTGAATTTGCTTAAAGCCTTACTTTTACCTCTTCTAATGCATGGCCTCTCAATTTTCCCCTCTCTCGATTTTTCTTGCGCTCGGAAGCTTGAAGTGGCCTTTAATGATTGCGTCCGTTTTGTGTATAAGCTGCGACGTTTTGACCATATTTCACCCTATTTAAATTCCGTTTTGGGCTGCTCCCTGAGTAACTATCGTGAGTATAGGCTTCTGCGCTTATTACATGATATATTACACCAACGCAAGCCTGCTTGCCTTAATGAGTTCGTACAGCTCTCACAATCGCTTAGAAATAATAATTTGATAATCCCGCGTTTCCGTACTTTAATTGGACAACGTTCTTTCTTTGTCTTCGCAGCTATGTTATGGAACTCTCTACCAGTCCATATACAATGTATCGATTCAAGGGGCATTTTCAAGAAACGTCTTTGCGAGTTAATTTCTTCTCGAAGCATGAATACCTAATTAAGTATTATATAATTTTAATGGCACACGTACAAAGGCTTGACGATAGCGACCCCGCAAAAATAGCGTTGAATCGAATTCCTGATGGAAAGCGAAATTCAGGTCGACCAAAAAAGCGATACATGGACTCCGTTGAGGAAGATTTAGTAAAGTTAGGCGTACGCAACTGGAAGGCATTAGTCAGGAACCGAACGGCATGGAGAGAAATGTTGGAGGAAGCCAAGGCCAATAATAGGCTGTAGTGCTACAGATGATGATGATGATGATAATTTTGTCAACTAAGAGTCTAATACTCAGGTATAAAGAATGTGGAAAAAGAAAAATCACCTAAGGCGGCGAAGTTTTGTTTTATTGGAAAAAATTAAAAATCGATTTAGAAAAGAATTGACATCTATCGTGGGAGAACAAATTCGTTATTAGAGATTCGTTTGTTGATTATTATATAGGTACTAATTTAATAAAAATAAGAAATTAATGAGTTCTTTTTAATATTTCATGTCTATCCTGACAATTTTAATTTTATTTTTGTAATATAGGTATGTTTTTTTCTCTTTCTTTCTCCTATTTTTTTCCTTTTTTTTTTATTTCTAATTTTTAATTTTTTTTGTTCATTTTTATATTTTATTAATTTTTTTTAAATGTTTCCATGTTTATTATTTTTCTTCCTTCTGTTTAGTTAATGTACTTCATTAAGATCTCGTATAATCTTTGTACATAATTGGAAATAAATAATAAAAAAAAAATAAAATAAACTTGCCGGCGTTAATAATAGGGCACCAAAGTTTCGCTTTGGTCGGGCCTTCTTTTAGTGTTTTAGTGGATGGAACCCCTTCTCCTAATTTGGTAGCCTGATACTGCCGACGTCGGTGTCTTCTTTTGCTGGTTACCAGAATTCACTTAGTTTAGGAGGCATAACATTCTGACGAGGCTGTCTCCCGCTAACTCCGACAGTTCAGCCGGTTGCTATTGAGAAAATACAAAGATTGCGAAATCGAAGCCCTACTAAAAAAACTTTTTTTTTGTTTTTTGTTACATTGGTTACATTGGTTTTGCCAAATTCCTTCTCTTTGCTGAAGCTTCTACAACATCCACGAGTTCAATCGCAAGGTCCATCGTTTCCTCCTTCAGTGACTCATATTAACCTATCATGTCCTCTATTCCTTCCAAACCAAGCTTGGACTTTCACAAAATAAAACCTAATTATGACACAACTAAAAGAAGACTTGGATATCTTTGTACAAAAATGGTACATCTAATTTGTTTCTAGTTTGTAGAAGTATGGGATTAAGTAAGACCATCAAGTTTTGAATAGATCTGTTTAACACCCATTATACCACAAACGCTGAGTCCATCAAAGTTGTTTATGTCAATAGGCTAACACGATATTTAGTTAACGTGACCTACGACGTGACAGACTGTATAATATAGCTTAGAACTGCACAGAAATAATTGAAGAACATAATCGTTCATATATTCCATACCTCCACTTTTAAACAATAAATCCATTATGTACTTATGTCAACTTTGCTTTTAATACTCGGAATCGATAGATCTGCGATTTTTGGACAACCCTGTAGAAACTTATGTACAGTTTGGAGTGTGGGTCATTTTGAGGAGATTTTTATTGCCTTACTTTTGAAAACGATAGGACGTTCCTAAAAGATACATAAAACCCTATTGGTAATAATTTTGTGATTTAGAACTTGAATTATAACTATAACACATTAATAACAAACCAAAAACGAGGGTAAAAAAATTAACTGGCCTGTAATTACTTCTTAGGGATATTTAAATTGATCTAAACAAACAAGTTATTATGAAATCAGGGGGTATTCAGGCATGCTGTTCAATGTTCATCAAAACGATTAAATGTCTCCCACAAATTTATTTTTATTCAATTAACCTATACAATAAAGGTCGTAAGAAATCAATTAGTCAAATGGACAGTTCCAGCATAACCAATACAAACTGCCGACTTTCAGTTTCAGTGACTTCATAAGCGTTCAAGTCTAATCATGTCTAGACGAATTCATTATTTGTGCAATAAATTAATCAATATTATTCAGTTTTGGGCGAAGCTATTTGCTGTTATGACATTTTCGTACGATCAGCAAAATAAAATTGTAAAATCTTCGATTAAACTCAAGATAATTGGATTCATTCTTCCAATTATAGCGATAGCTACACTACCAATATGTATAAATTTAGACCAGACTCGTCCGTACTACAGCCGACATCGAGATTGTTATTTTGTTACTATAAGCAATTTAAAAACCCCTTTTATATGTTTGATAGCGATTTTCATAGTTATTTACAATTTAATAATGCAAGAAAAATTGGTAAAAGCTTTAAACGATTTTAATGAAATTTTAAATTTGGTCTATAAAATCACTGAAACTGAAAATATTTTGAATGGTAATAGCTTACAGTTGTTGGGGAATAGAGTAGCCATAGAGATTTTTATGATTGTTGGTGAGCTTATTACGATAGTTATTTCAGAAGACTACTTTGAAACTAGAGCAACTGATTTTATCTACTCAGGCCTAATGCTTTATATTTGGTTAACACCATTGTTGGTGGTTGATATTTTGTACGTTGTACAGGTGATTTTGATTGCTGTTTACAGTCAATTAAAAGAAAGTTTAAATGTTACTTTTCGTAATTTTGTTGAAAATCAGAGTTTCCAAACCTTTCAACAACTAAACAACCACGTAAGGCAAACATCTATTGCCTACTGCAGAATATACAAATTCCTTCAGGGATTTATGAAAATATTTCAGCTCCCTTTATTATTAATTATTATTCAATCATTCATAGGTATTGTATTTTTGGGATATTTTTACTATGTTGATTTTATCGAAAATGGCAGATTTCTCAACTTTGTATTTGTGTATATATTTGCCCAATATTTATCAATCGTAAATTCATTTGTAATATCTAACTTGTGTGTAAAACACTCAAAAGTTCCGAGTAAATGTTTGGCTTTGAATATAAATTTCGATAAGAATTTGAATAATTTGGTAAATAAGATTTTTACTTATTTTTTACTTATTAATTTGCTTTATTTATCCTTATTCATTTCGTTTCAGGTAAGAGACTTCAACTTTCAACAACAACTCTTGCAAGTCAGAATGAACGTATTTGGAATTTTCGATTTTGATAATAATTTTTTAAAGACGTTCTCAGTCTCCTCAATTTTATATATTGTAATATTAGTGCAATTTAAAATATCTTTGTAATCTTTTATTTTTTGGATGTAAAAGTTTATTTTTTTAGCATAAGAAAAATTAATTAGAATAATACGAAATATGTTAAATAAAATATATTTTTACCACAAACATATAGTGATTTATAAATTAATTTTGAAATTGAAAGAAGGTGCATCGTAAAATTTTATAACATTTATATCGAATTAAAGTTACAATCGATCGTCATTCTCAAATTCGTGAGTTAAAATCCCTATTATAAATATGCAAATCATATTATGTGCAATGTGGTAGCGATCATAAGCCGGAACTAAATACATTGAGTTTATAGAAAAAGGACATGTCCAGAAGGGAACACCCCACCCCGAATCAAAAAACATAGAAGTAAGTGAAATAGACGCAACACATTTGCAATTGCGTCAGAGAAAATTTGGCTGCAGTCCCAGCAGACATTATATTACAGAATTATTAAAAACCAAATGCAATTCCAAATTTTCAAAATTTTCTTTGCATTCTTCTTCTCGAAAGGAAAGGTTCCCGACAGCTTTAATTGAGCTCCGGAGTACCACAACCATGTTTACTTTCGCCACTATTCTTTCTTCTACTAATAAATATTCTATCATTTTCCCGATAGATGGCGCCAATTTCAATTAAGTCACGAATCGCGAGTGTATAAACATCGAAATTTATGCAGTGGTTGGAAAATTGTTTTTGTTTGAAAAATGGAGAATAATAATCATTTCACTTTTCAAATGTTTGTAGTTTTGTAGTTTCGTAGCTTCGTAGTTCAATTTTTTTTTTTTATGTGATAGTCTAAGCTCAGGTGTCACCCTTTGTACTACTAGTACGTCATGTCGTTTAGGTCATGGTGCAATGTCCAGTAGTAAGCTTAGCTCGAAAGATAGAGAGAGGGACATAATTGGTTTGGGGGAGTCAAGGGGTTGTTGCAGAAAGTGGCGATGAACCTTGCGTTTGAACTCTTGGATGTTGTATGAGTTCGGGAATACCGTCTTTGGAAGGTTGTTCCACAGACGAGTGGTTCTTGTTATAAACGAATTTCTAGATCGGAGTGTGCGCGAAGATAAGGGCTGTAAACTGTGGGGGTGAGCCGAGCGGGCAAGTCTTGTGTTGCGGGAAAAATGTTGCCGTGGAGGCATAAGGTTACTTATTTCAGTGGAGCAATCATTATGAAAAAAACGATAAAATTTTGCTAGAGCTGCAACATTCCTACGGTGGCTTAATGAGTCAATTGATGAGCAAATGGCGCTGTCACCAATAAGTTTGAGAGCGCGGTTTTGCACCTTGTCCAGCCAAGCTAAGATGGTTCTTGGGGCCCCGGCCCAGATATACGAGTTATATTCAAGACGGGGACGAATGTAGGACTTGTAAATTAGAGCCCTGGCAGACGGCTGAAGGAGAAATTTGCACCTTTTGAGGAATCCTAGACACTGGGATGCTTGTTTAGCACTTTGGAATATGTGGTTATTCCAGCGCAGATCTTCAGCTAACGTTACGCCTAGGATGTTTAGAGAGGGTTCTGCCGTTACGGTCTTGTTGTCCACTGAAATAGAAAGCGGTTCGGTGCAAGTTTTATTGGAGATGAGACAGTACTTCGTTTTAGATGCATTGAATTCGACACGGTTCTTGCGGCCCCATTCAAGAATTCGTTCGATGTCCCTGTTGATTGAATTGGTCAACAGTTGGCGATGATGTAGACAAGGTCTGGCACGCGCTTGTGTTACATTATCAAAACCATATGAGTAACGTAGAGTACCGTCATCAGCAAAGCTGTGGAGTGAGTTAGAGGGGACTGAGAGCAGGTCATTTATAAAAACTAGGAAGAGAGCTGGTGATAGAATTGAGCCCTGGGGAATTGACATGAAAGATTACATTGAATATTTTTCGTAGGTAATTTTTTTATATTTCGTAATATTGAAGGTGTCATTTTTACCTTCAAAATGGGTTGCTTTTTGAAAAACAGCCCAGAAAAAGTGAAAAACAAAAATTATTGGAAGCATTAATCGATAAAGTTGCTCTCAATGTTTTGCTAGCCATCTTTTAAAATCAGAGCAATTAAATTCAATTAAATAATTCAGAACAGCTGACAAATGTCAACATCAACTACGACAATTTAAAATTACGGAGCCGTTTTAGAAACTCAGTAGCTTCGTACTTCACACAAAATGTCGTAGTTAAAAAATATATGGAAATGAACTACAAAAACTACGAAGTACGACAAATACGAAGAATTTACGAAGTGAAATGAATACCCTTAATAATGAAATGTTGCGGTATATTTTGTGTAACTGAGTTTCAACTGGGCTGGCGGAGAGTGCGGACGTGTGCTGTACCAGTCGCTTTGCTCCCATTCCGGGGGCCCCGGTAGTCTAGAGGTAAGGCGCATGACTACTATCCCAGAGGTCCCGGGTTCGAATCCCGGCCAGCCCCACGGTCTTTCGCTTTTTCCACTTTATCATCTATATAACTTTCCTTCTTTCTTCTTCTCTCTTTACATTCCTGATTCCTTCTGTCATAGCCTTCCTTAGCCCTTCCCCGCGCCACCAAAACGCATGTAATCGGTTGGTTGATGAGATTCAACTCGTTTCAGTAGGCATAACTCTCCAGCGAGTTGTTTCTCGATGCCCCGATGTCAAATCGCGACATTAATGGTTGGGAGTAGGTGGACTGAAAACTATCTCTGGTAGGTTGTGACAGTTCCTTTCTTCCCCGACTAGAGCTGCTGTTCGACATTGCACTCTATATGAAGAAAATAGATTGTCGACACAGTATAAAGGGCGTTTCCTGAGACTCTAGTCTTTCACATAAAAAAAAATTTAAAACTCGTGCTCGGACCAGCGGGTATCGCGGCCAATATCTGTCGGTCGATGAAACTTGCCCGTTCAAGAGGCATAACATTCTGACACGGACAAATTTTATTGAGTCCGATGGTTGCACCGAGCAAAATCCCATGGAAGAATGTGACGATTGAACCCTCGCAACTGAGGTCCCGTTACAAGTCTAGGTTTTGTGTGCCACTTATCCAATTTTAAACCCCCAATTTTTGAACTTAGTGAAACCCAAATAGCGCTTGATACCGACCTCCATAAATTACGTCACACGAATTTCATGATTTTTTGACCCCTCCCCCGTCCTTGTCACAGCTGGTCACAATTGTGAGACTCCCCCTCCCTAGTGTGACGTCACATATTTTGCAATTTTACATCTAGAAATTATTAAATGAAAACAGCAGTTCCGAAAATAGATTTATTTCTATTTAAATTATTTTTTAATAAAATCAACATGTGTTCATGGGTTGTGGGGGTTTTTAATGTCAGGAACATTCGTTGTGTCAACATTCATCGGGCACATTGTGCGTTGTCCTGCGTAGATGCGACAACCCTGCGGGAAAACTAGTGAGGGGTTACTTAGGTAACCCAAGAATTCTTCAATGATTTGTGTAACCGCCTACAAAGTTATCGAAAAATTCTACTGCAAATTTAGGAAAATGGAGGTCTTTACTACTGACTGTCTTTATCTGACTGAAAAACACCCGTTTTTATATATTTTTATTATTCTAAGTTTTTTATATTTTACACACATGCTACAGAAATAATGTGTAGTAATTTCTACTAAAAAATACGAAATTTGTGTTGTGTTGTCACTTTGATTACTAGATTGTTGACATTTTCCGCCAGTCGCAAGCGCGCTTCTGCTTGGGGAGATTGTGTTGCTTGCGGCTGCGGAGAACTCTCAATTTGTGAAAGAAAATGCTCATATCTTTAAAAGAAATTTTTCCAGAAATTCTTTTAATTTATTTTAAATTTAGGGATGAGAAATATTTAGCATAATTATAGTAAAATTATGCTTATTACGATGGATAAACTGACTTGGTTGAGCAGGAGTTTTACATGTATCTTCCATTACTGAGTTTCCATGAGAGTTCAACCAGAGTTGAACCCGAGTTGAACTCCATGGAAACAGTCGCAGTCAAGAGTTTTCGTTAAAGATTTTCAACTCTGCTCAACTCAACGAAAATAGGTAGATTGAACAGAGTTCACGCACACAACTACAAACGGGATTGTCAAATGTTAAAAAAGTCAAAATGTCGCGCCTGTTTATAACATTTCTGTTACACAACGAACACAATAAATTAATTTTATGGTCCATGATCACTATTTTATAATAACAAAAATATTACGTCAAATTTAAAAACAGCTGCTTGCTTAATACTTATGGGGTCCTCGGTAGCCTAGGGAGTAAGGCGTCTGGCTACTATCCCAGAGGTCCCGGGTT
Organism: Thereva unica; assembly: GCA_949987705.1. NCBI lineage: Eukaryota > Metazoa > Arthropoda > Insecta > Diptera > Therevidae > Thereva > Thereva unica. The sequence goes on along the minus strand of OX465283.1, from coordinate 125,624,100 downwards.
CGAATCCCGGCCAGCCCCACGGTCCTTCGCCTTTTCCACTTTCCCACCTACATAACTTTCCTTCTTTCTTCTTCCCTCTTTACATTCCTGATTCCTTCTGTCATAGCCTTAGTTAGCCCTTCCCCGCTTCACCAAAGCGCATGTCATCGGTTGGTTGATGAGATTCAACTCGTTTCAGGAGGCATAACACTCCAGCGAGTTGTTTCTCGATGCCCCGATGACAAAGTCGCCAGTAATGGTTGGGAGTAGGTGGACTGCAAAATATCGCTGGTAGGTTGTGACAGTTCCTTTCTTCCCCGACTAGAGCTGCTGTCCGACATTGCACTCTATATGAAGAAAATAGATTGTCGACACAGTATAAAGGGCGTTTCCTGTGATTCTAGTCTTTCACATAAAAAAAAAAAAAAAAAAAAACACATTCAGCTGTCTGTACACAGGCAGAAAAGTCAGCCATGGAAACGCATAGAGTTGAGTCGTTGAGTTGAAGTGTCGTCATTTCAACTCAACCTCAACTCAACTCGACTCCCATGGAAACTCGGTATATGTCTCTTCCACAGGACTTCCGACCCATTAGTATCCTTTCTTGCCTCTCCAAAATTCTAGAAAAGTTAATGTACATTCAAATGGTCCAATACCTTGAATCTAATTCCTTTTTAACTGAATTCCAGCATGGCTTTAGGAAGAACCACAGTTGCAGTACTGCCCTCCTAAAATTAACTGATGATCTACGCCTGAACATTGATCATGATCATTTAACCATTCTCTCACTGCTGGACTTCTCAAAAGCTTTCGACTCTGTAAATCATACGCTTTTATGCCAGAAAATATCTTCTCAATTCAACTTCTCATCGTCCGCTGTCCGTCTTGTTTGGAATTTCATAAGCGGTAGATCTCAAAAGGGTTGCACAGACAATTATGAGTCCAGTTTCTCACTCCTATCTAAGGGCGTACCTCAAGGTTCTATACTTGGTCCGCTCCTCTTCTCTCTCTTCATTAATGATCTCCCAAAAGAACTGAATTTTTGTAAAGCTCTGTTGTACGCGGACGATGTTCAAATCTACCTTAGCTGCCGACTTGGCATGATTGAGGATTGTATTTGGCGAATCAATAAAGACCTCGAGGCGATTTCTGGGTGGGCGAGAGGGAATAGATTGCAACTAAACCCTGACAAGTCTCAAGCAATAGTCATATCTAAAAATGTTATAAATACCAATGGATTCCCTGCAGTATTATTAAACCGTAATGTCATTCCGTTTTGTGATAAGGTAAAGAGTCTGGGGGTTTTTCTGAATAAGAATTTAACATGGTCGGATCATATTAACTATATAATTGGCAAGGTCTATAGCAGTCTACGAAAACTTTGGTGTACGTCGAACTTTATACCACTCCATACTCGCTCAAAGCTTGCAAAATCTCTTTTAATGCCCTTAATAACATATAGTGACGTAATCTTCTGTAAACTCGATTCATTCTCCCAGCTAAAATTGAATGTAGCATTCAATTCTATTGTCCGATACGTTTATAAAATCCGCCGATTCAATCACGTTTCATCATATTCTCAAGAATTCCTTGGTTGTTCTTTCTCGACATATCTTAAAATTCGGCTTATCGTATTCCTCTATAAACTCCTCGTTTCGGGTAAACCGCAATGTCTCCGAGAAAAACTCACATTCCTTCAATCTACTAGAACTAATAATTTACTTATGCCCCATTACTCGTGCTTACAATCTAAACGCTTATTTTTCGTTCACGTCACTAGTTTGTGGAATTCTCTACCTGTAGATGTTAAGCGAGCTGGTGCTGTAGGAAAGTTCAGAAGGCAACTTATTGTTAATTTTTCAGCCCCCTAATTTAGTCAATTTAGATAGTAAAGCATAGTCATTTTAAATTTTCAATTTCTCTTCTTTTTTTTTTAAATGTTTTTCGGTTTTTTTCTTTCTTTGATGTCTCATCTAAAGTAATGTAGGTTACCACATTTCCATACAATCAACATCTCCTTTGGCCTATGTACGTATGTAAAGGCTTGTTCTTATTTGTACAAATATGTTTTTCTTTCTTTAAATAAATAAATAAAATAAATAAATAAAATAAATAAATAAAATTTAAAAGCTCTGCTCAACAAATATAAAGATTAATTAACTTTATTCATTCGGCATGCGCGCATCCTTTCCCAAATTATTTTGTTGAGTTTTTTCTGCGTTTGCTGCCGTTTTAACTAAAAAGCGGGGAAATGATAGAACAATATTTATAAAATTTGGCAATGAGGTGCGCAGAACTGTTCAAATTTTTTGTGTCACGGAGTTTTAAAAAATCTATACCAGATGGTTAAGTAGTACAAAGGTTAACTTCCAGGTTAATTTTTGTCACATAAAAAACGAGTATGGGGGTCGAAAACTCACACACACAGTTTCCTATGTAGAATGATAAGGATAAGAAAAAGTAAAAATAAAAACCGCTTGCATTCCTTCGGACATCCAACATTGTACGTGTTAAAACATTAAGTCAAGTGGGCACTATTTTTGAATATGATATAAACTTTGAAAATGTTCTGTGAAATGCTAGGTTTAATTAAATAATTCTCTTTGCATCACTCTTGCAGGCAGGTTATAGCCTCTTCTTGCTCTCCTAGTGCAAAAGACATATAACACTAAACTAGTGACGTAAAGTGTTTTAATTAACTGTAACCAATTTTAATTTGTCATTCCAATGTGTGGCATCTTACTATTTGCAAAAGTGTTAATTTATCGCTCCTCTGTTATTTCAATTAATTTAATTGCAGATATCGATCAGACCAGACAACACAACGGAACTTTTAGCAAATTAAATATTGTCAGTTTAGTAGTTATATACAAGCGTCATGTTAAACAGCACAAATCGTTTGTGTATAAAAATTATAAAATTGTATTATTATTGGGCGAAGTATTTTGGACTTCTAACAATTTCTTATAACAAAAACACAAAATGCGTATCTTCCGAAAAGGCGTTTGTAATATATTCTATATTGGTTTACATCACACTAGCGACAACTGTCAGTATACTATTTCTAAATGCGGATAAAATACCGACAATTTATTCGAGACCAACAATTAAATATTTTACTTACTTTCAAAACATCGAGACTTTCAGCATGGAAATAGTGGGGCTCTTATTAGTGTTATTGCAGTTCATAAATCGGAACGATTTGGTTAAAATTTTAAACGATCTACGAACGATTTTTGGCTACATTCAACAAATAACAAAAACTGAAAATATTTTCACTTATAAAAACTTATGTTTTTTAGCATTTAAATTAAGTGTGGATTTGTTCTTGTTTTTCGGAGATCTTGGCAATATAACCTCTTGGTACGTAAGTTGTGTTATTGATGCTGTTTATTGGTATTGTTTAATGTTTGCTTGGTACATTTTAATATTGCTAGCAAATATTACGGCGATTATATCAATAACAACTGCATGTTTACATAATGCCCTCAACTTACATTTAAAAACGCTAATTGAAAACTTTGATAACAACAAAATCACGACTTATCAATTTACGGAAAAAATTAAGATATTCACGATTGTTCACATGCGACTAAGAAAATTCTCGCAGGATTTTATCGATATTTTTAAATTTCCACTGGTTTTGATGATAGTACAATTATTTATGGGGACTGTTCATATCTTTTATTTTTATTACATACACTATGTTGAAAATAGTGTGGTCCCTTACCTCGGGATTACGTTTGGTACGATTACATTATTGAATGTTTTATGTTTAACGTATCCGGGTGAATTGTTTACGAATGCATCAAATGTTTCAGTTTCGTTATTTCTATCTCATCGAGCTAAAAAGGAGATTGATAATATAGCCGAGGTAACAACCGTAGTATTAATTCAGAAACTTTATTAAATTAAATATTTTTATTTCCGTTTTCTAGATGAAGACATTCATGATTTATTGCACACTGTTAGTTTCGAAAATAAAAGTTTTCGAAATGTTGGAAATGAATGCTGAATTGACGACTGCGTTTTTTGCTACATTCATGGTTTATGTTATAACATTAGTTCAGTTTCAAATATCTGCTTGTGTATAAATATAATTGTAGATTTTTTTTTACAAATTACAAATAAAACTGTTAATAATTTATGTAACAAACAAAATTCAATAATACTATTTCTTTGTATTTATTGTAGTCTACACCTATCGGGTCTTATCAACAAATTACGAAAGTCAAGATGAATATTAAATATCGAAGAAAAGCTTGTAAGGGGAGGCTGTCGATAAATAGTAGTGAAAATCTGGAGAAAACTTTTTTACAGTCAATCTGTCGTGAAAAAAGGGCGTTTGTTGAAAAATTACACCGGGAATTTTTTTCATAAATCTTTAGGGGGTCATGAAAAAAGCTTAAACCCAGATTTGTGACCTCCCACCACTTGCAGGTTTTTGGAAATTCAGAATTGAATTAATTTGTGTATGTCAACGGCATCTCTTGAAATTCTAGAAGCTCTTGTGTCGACGTGCTGCTCAGACGTGTCGTATGAAACATGGAAAAGTATTCCATTTCATTTGAAACTTCAGTAAGTACGACGCTTGATCAAATCCATTTAGCAATGGCATTGTCTGTTATTCCACGCCCCCGAGTTAATCCACCAATCGTATTCATTGCCTTCATTAATACCTGCTCTATCGTAAGATCTGACCAAAGGCCAGACCAGCTTTTGTTAGTTCGCCTAACAGTAAAAAATCCTTGGTTAGTAAATTTGTCAAATTCAAAAATATCCATCGACTTTTTGAGTTGCAGCATATCTTGCAGATATAGATGGCTGGATTTAGCGTAATGGTGATGCCCACTTGCATGAAAATATAGCAACATATTCTCGATGCACCTCAAGTGTAATGTCCAAGTCCAATTACCGGTTCGTTCAGCCTCAATAAATCTTTTCACAATATTGATCATTAGAAAATACTGTGCTCATAAAGTTGACGTCGGACCTCTTTCTTTTATTTCTTCAATTTGCGACATAAACCTATCTTTTATTTCAAATATTTTGTTGTTGTTTTGTGCTTTGTTTGCTTGCGAATGAAGGACACTGTGATACTATTCATGTAAGCACAAAATGTCATTATCATCCAAACGGAAGTCTTCAAAAATTTTTGATGCCAAAGCAGCTTGATTTAAAATGTGCCCCCTTACAGCTCGCGCAAATGCGGGTCCTTCCAACGCTTTTGCAGCAGATTTTTCTGCATAAATCGAACTGAAAGCTTCTTTTAACCCACTTCCCTTCATTGAATCCGATTGCACCTAAGAAGAACATAAGCATGTGAAATCCGCCTAGTCTAACAGTTATTGAATATATATTATGTGGATCTTGTTTCGGATCTACGCGTGACAAAATATCACGAGCTTTCCAATAAAGAGGTTGGTCGAAGGTAACAAAGCACCGAGCTTGTGAGTGGCTTCTACATTTATGTGCTGCTTCGACAAGACCAGTATAAATCGTTCTGTAATCGCTGGGAGGATTATTCACAAATGGTAGAGGTATTATTTTTGTAGTGGAAAAAACATCATTTTTGTGGCATATTTCTTGAAACCCACTCCACCCTCCAGTATCGCCAGGTTTTCTTATTTTTTCATGTAGCCAAACAAAATCATCGAGAGATAGATCAATTTTGTTGTTAAAAATATTTAGATCGTCAAATTTTTCCACAATAATTTTAACTACTCAAACCAGCTGATTTTCCTTTATCGTAAAATTTTAATGGAATAAATCCAAATTGCCCAATAGCATGAGACGGTGAGACTTTTTGTAATCGCTTAATTGTTGTGTCGGATGTTACATATGAAGACGGGGTAACGCTCATTACTCCTCCCATAGTGTGAAAGGTTCCGTAGCCATCTATTGTATTTACGTCGTGATCGGCATTGTCAAAAGAAAACTGCATGTAAGAATCGCCGGTGATCTTAAATTGCTCCGGATCATTTATAATTGATGACTCGAATAATTGTGTGTCATGATAAGAAGCACAAAGCCCGAGATGCGGCCGGGCATCTATCAGTCCTTTCGCAGCAAATTGTTTATGTATCATTGACGACAGGCCTAATAGCACGGACGATATACAAAAGTTGTCGGTCTAACAAAAGAGATCAAAATGTGAGCAGCTGTAGTAATTCTGTTGCTCCATTTGTCGAGAGTTATTCCATTAGAACGTTTATGCCTTTTTACAAGTGTGTTCAAAAACAATTGTAGAGTTCTTGGAATGTCAGAAGCGACGTCACTTAAAACGTAGCTGGGGGCTTTATAATTATGCGTATCGTAATGACGATTTCTTACGTCCTGCAAAATAATATTAGCAGCCATTTCAACAATTCTAAGCCGTTCTTCTTCTAAAGTAGGAGCCTTTTGTGTGTACTCGTACCATTCGTTCTTAATAGGTCTACCTCGAGTATCCGTAAAACAAATTACTATGTATATCATTTGAAATTTGGTAACACTGAATTTGATATCCAAAATGATTTATTAATCTACCTCTAATATAATCGATCCGAAGTAGGTCACCATCAATTTTTCAAGGATTTCCTTCAAATAGTATTGTGAGTCGTCAGAATTTTGCAGTATATGTACTCGTACAAGTAATTATATGCTGTAAAACTCCTGACATAGCCTCACTTACAGGACGACCGACAATGTTTGTAGGCCGAATTTTATAAAAATTACTAAAACACGACCTGTGATACCGAGCATTATTATCTTTTAAATTTGTCACATTTTGCAGACGCAGTTTTAAGCGCTTGTTAAAATCTGTTTCGGGCCGAGATTGTAACTCTTTTAGAAAAGATTCTTTCACATTACTGTTAACTACAGAAACAGGCCTTTTATGGCTATCCTTTTGGGCATCACACTCGCAAATGAAACATAAAGTATTAAAATTGAACTGTCGGGCTTCCTTGTTGAGTCGTCTTGTTTCTGCTAAGGTGTTTTTAGCTTGTTCTCTTGCAGCCTTGATACTTCTCTCCCTTTTACAACCGGCACACAATGGTTCAAAACCTATTGAAACACGCGCATAATTATTTTGCTCTCTTTTAAATAATTCTACGTGGATGTTTAGTATTTTTTTAGTGTTAATACTAACCCTTAGAGTAAATATAACTATTTTTCAGATTTTATTTATTATTTAAATGGTAAAAATTAAGCATATATTGTCATAACGTTTTTATTAAAAACATTAAATTTTTTAAATAATTTTAAACAGTTTCTTCATCATCTGTGTCTTGTTCTTGAACTGTAATTTTAAATAATTGTTTAACATCTTTGTGATGTTCGTGTATTTTGCGATGTAAAGTGGATGTTCGCATTTTTGATATTAAAGGGTCCGAAAAAACAAGAAATCGATTAAAAATATCTGTAAGATAGCGAATTCTCGAATCTATCCGTGAGAATCTACTCCCAAATGTCTTAAAATTTTTGTTGCAACGCTCTTGAGCTTCTTCGGACTGTTGTCCTGTTACAAAATCATATAAACATATTAATTTATTATTCAACAATTATTTAATTTTCAGTGAAATAAAGTTTTTTTCACTTACCGACTGGCAAAATGGACTGAGCTATGATGTCATGACCGTTCATTAGTTTTTTATGTACAGTTGGTGATATAGGCCACCAATCATAATCTTTTACAATTGTATTTGCAGTCTCTAGGGTATAATTAAAAAATCTATATCTTTAGAGCAATTTATTGCAGTGAGAATAACGTTGAATTGATATATAATCGAATCGCCGGGAGTAATCTAAGTAAAAGACAACAATTTTTGTAAACATTTCGTTTTAAGTGAATGTGTTAAGAAGTGCTTACCTGGTAGATTCATTGTACAAAATAAAACTGGATACAAGGTACTTTTCACCCTTTTTTGTAAACTAATGAGTATTTGCAATAAATATCACACTTATTTGACAAAAACTTGTTTTTGCACCATAAAAATACAAAAACTTTAAGGCGAGCTTTCAGGCGTACGTACACTTCTCAAGTTTGTTCAAATTCACCTGCAACAGCATACTACAGGTATGGCTAGGTAATGAGCAAGTAGTAAGGTTTCCGGGGTCAACGTTAGATGGTGCCCAAAAAAATTATATCTATAATCGTTAAAATTCGTCGGTAAACCTCCAAAGAAAAAATAATCAACGATTTAAAGACGTTTTTCCAAAAAAATGTAAATTTTTCTGTTTTTTCGGGCATTTTATGCAGTTATAATGAAATATCTCTGGAATATGCAAAAATATGCATATAAGTTTAAGTGCCTCGCTTGGTACAAGCATCACTAGCAAATTTCCAAAAAATTTGGTTGTAAGCCAGCGTAAGCCCTTCAAGTGCTTGATGTTTGAAAATTAGTCAAACAATCATATTAAAGGAAAAAAATGTCATGCTTTAAATTTAACAAATACATATACATACAAACTCTATACATGAATTGATAACTTTAAAAGGTTATAGTAATGCGCATAAACATTTTTAAAGAGCAATATAAAGTCTCATGTATGAGTATTTATTGTACGGCGGACATAAACTTTCAATTAAAATAATTCAAAATATGCAATAAACAATGATTATTTTTTTCTTTTAATTTGTGTTCATAATAGGGACGTATTTAAATTTTTTTTTTTTGGTAAAACTGTTTTTGACATCCTTAATATGTTAGAAAACAAAACAAATGGTCAGTTATAAGAAAAACAAAAATTTGTTTTTCTCACTTATGCGCGTGTTTTAATGAGTTTTGAACCATTGTGCGGCATAGCATAAGTGATGTACATTTAAAAATACAAGACCTGCCATTTTCAAATATAAATTATCATTTCTTCTTTTACTTGTTTGTATGAGAGTCTGAATCCCTCTCTCGCAAACTCCTTATTTTATTCTTCTCTGTTAAGATTTTGCTAGACAGCAAACAAACTTCTTCTGACGCCTCTGACATTTTTTCAAATATCTTATACTGTAAACAATTCTTCTTTTTGTTGCCTGTATACAAAAACAATTACTATTGAGCATGTATATTGCATTGTTAAATATACTGACCGTTATCTGCAATGATTTTAAGATTTGTAGAGAAATTAATCACATTCGTCAACCACCAGCACCAAATGTTCGATTTCTCAAAAAGCTGTGCATTTTTTTTTTTTTTTTGAAAAGCAAATGTAACATAACTTAATAACAATATAGAAATCATTTAAAGTGCTTTTTTGTAGAAATACACAATATAATTGCATATATAAAATATCATACATCTTACATTGAAAAAAATCACTCTTACTATTAAGCAATGGAAATTGCAATTCCCTGCATATATTGTGTGACATAGGGGCTATCGATTGCCATTAGTCTCGTATCTATAAATTAAAAATTGAAAAAAAAAAAAATACAGAAAACCCAGTCCGCAAAATTAGGCCTATTTTTAGGGGCCATTTTGAGCAGTGTAAAACTTTTAAATAGACCTTCTGTTACTTGTAGGTAATAGTGCAACCTTTGAGGAAAATTTTAAGCCCTCGCACGTTCCTCTAAAGGAATCCGCAAACCAAGAGGAACGTTTTTACAAGAACACTTTTTTTTACAAAAAGTGAAATTTCAAGGAAACTGTTCAATATTTCGCAACAAAAATTACACCATTTTTTCAGCTAACAAGAAACAATATTTGTACCAAATAACAAATATGTAAGTGGCGTTCAACAAAAGTTATTAACAAAATAAAAAAACGTGATTTTCGACAGTTTTCCCCTTTTTTCTCTATGTTTTGTGCCCTAACCTATAACTCAATATACATCAATCGAAAGATAATTTGAATAGCTACAACTTTATAATTTGATTTTTTCGATCCGAGGTCACGTTTTTCTTTTATTCGCTAAAAACCGTTTTTTTTTTTCAGTTTCCAGAATTTTTTAGGTTAGGTTCGCCATTCCCAATTCCGAAAAAAAACCGCTATCTTTTTTAGAATTTTTTTTTTCCTATATGACCATATTTTTTGTTTCCTGTTGGCAGTTATTAGATGGATTGATTGGACCAATTAATTTAACCTGTACGTCCATATAACCGATCAACTTCAAATTCTGCACATATGTATAGTTCGGTAACAATGCAATCTGACCATTTTGTACAAAAATCAAGATGGCGGTTCCAATATGGCGGCCTAATTTTGCAATTAAACTCCTTGACCCCCGACATACGTATCAATGACAAGTAGAATACTATTAGCTGTGTGGGGTTTTTCCAAATTCAAAATGGCGGCCAAGACAAAATGACGGTCTACCTGTTTCTTTACAACGCCCTCGGTATAGGTATCAAATGAAAGTGTATGACGGGTATAGTACAGGATACTTCGTCATTTTATACCATATTAAATCATAATACGACTACGGAAGTAATTTAATATAAATAAAATAAAAGATTAAAGCCACAATTAATTGCTTGCCTACTATGCGTACCAGTACAGCGTATCCCTACCGCTATATCGTCCCCAAATGTGTACTTATACTCGAGCGAAGCTCAGGTACCACATGCTAGAATACTATAGTACTATTTAAAAGATAAATTTCATCGTTTTATTGCTTTTGTTTATTGTTGCTTTTCTGATTTCATTCTGGGCCTTTCACATATCTTATTGCTTTTCATCTCAAGTGACCCAATTTTTGATGAAAAACATATTGTTAGATCCCCGCAATTAAAGTTCACGTCATTTGTCCGTATCCGCGATACAGATACCCGATTTTTAGTAACAAAATTTCCTATTTACGTTCTTTATGGCAGATATAACATTTAAATATTTTATTACAGTTTAGTGGAAAATTTTCAAAAGTGCTTCCACGTTCCACAAGCCATGACAAGCTATAAAAGTCCCCTATCAAAATTAATTATCAAGACTAAAACGACAATTAAATAAATCAAATTTATGAGAGCTTATGCCATTGCTCAAAACGATGTTAATGAGCCAATGTTAATAATGAAAACGGGATCTCTGTGAATTATTGCTACAATAACTGTAGGCCCCACCCAGCAACATCTATCTAAGGCAATGAATATCGAAAAGTGTACATTGTAAAGCAACCCTCGACTGTTAATCGGGACATATCTCATATTTTGAACAGGTACACTTTAAGGCTCCTAACCCCATTAGATGAGTGCCATCAATAAGGATACGATTTCCTGGTTATTCAATTCGGAAATGTTCTTTAACTCTCGGATTTGAATATTCAACAACAACAATAGAAAAAACGAGATATAAAAATAAAAAATATTCCTGTCTGCTTCGAAAGCCATAAATACAAATTTTTGGTTAGTTCCTCCTTAGAAGAAAAGCACAGGAAGCCACCCTCGCCCCTGTTAGAGTAACAGGCTCTTCGCACGCATCGTACAGGCTGTCACCAAGCTGAAATAATCCCCGGATATCGACGTGTATTGGAGCTGTGGAGTCTGTCGTTAACCCAGAGTAGATATATTTCATGTGCTTCAGCCTGGAGACATCCATATTTCCTGATATTCAGGTAAGCTGCTTACCTGGCGTAGAGCTGCATGCTCGACTATGATTGATTTTTCATATATTGATAAATAAAAAAAGGTTTCTTCCGAGGAGGCGCGTTGTGCTGATAGTAAAACGGCCCCAAGGAGTACTCTACCTCCTCATGGGGATCATACTCGCATACAATGAATTATTGTAACAAAATAAACCACCGCCGATCCACAGGTTTATATGAAAATTGGCACGTTTCAGTTCCGGTTTAATTTATTTCCGCTTTCGTTTTATTTAATTTTTTGCAATGGAATTTCGCTTTGTCATTCCCCCAGTAGGGGTAGGTAGAGATTGGGGCCAGGGTTAAAACAACACAGAATGTAGGACAGGAAGTGCGTAAAAATAAAGAGCTCAAATATTTTCCATTCTGCCTTCTTCATAACCTACATTTAAGTTATGACATACTTCCGTATCAAGTCAAGTCAAGAGGATATAAAAGTTGGGTAGTTTCATTAATCCGGGCTGGAAATAACGAAGTTGGTGTATGGGGTATTCTTTTTCATGGAAATAATCAATTGAAGTGATTTTGTCGGAGTAATTTTTGGAATAATTTTTGAAAAGCCAAAAAAGACTAATCTTGTAATAGCGTAAGCTTGTATGCCTTGTTATCGTATATGGCATAAAATCTCATGCATCCTTGATACACTAATCAAAAGAATCAACCACTTGCCATTTTAAACAAATATTAATCTTTTTGATCTATTGAAATATATCGTTAAACACCCGGAAGTGGAAGCAATCGAGACAATTAACTCCTTTCCTATGGCGGCATCCCCTCTTAACTATGCCACCCTAATTTTCGCACTGCATCAGGGAAAAAAGCGTAGAAGGATCTAAAAATAGGTGGATGGTATACGGTAACTTCGTATAACAAGCTGGAGAGAACTAGCAAAGAAGACGACTGGCAGAAGAGGCCCAAAGTCCTAGTCCATTTAAGATGTTTCGCCGAATACTGATTTAGAACTTTATCAGATGTCTGGGTATACCTTATTGCACAGTCTCTCTGTCTAAAGACGCAGTTCCATTTATATTATATAAGGAAGGACGAGACGCTCTAGAAAGTATAGAATAGTACATTCTCGGACTTCATTTCTTCTGACGACCACATAAATATGTAAAAAACTGTGTTGTTTATGCATTTTCCATTTTAAAGCTTCTAAAAAAAAATTGCTGAAAATGGAATATTTAAAGCTAAATTGGTACGTGTAAGAGAGAGAAAACTAGTAGTATTTTTTTTGCGCCAGAAAATCAGGTCAATAGTGAGAAAAATGTAACACATTGATAGACAGAGAATTTTTTAAGTGGGACCCCGGTTGAGTTCCATTTTCAAATTTTCACTGTTTCCTTAGAATTGAAAGGGGAATATGATGATATTTTTTCCAAAATTTTAAGTTGGTGAGTTGAAGACGAAAAGTGGTAATGAAACTTTATAAACAAATTAATAATAATTTATTAATAACAAACTCAAATTTTTTTTATATCACTACATAGAGTGACTCGATATCTTCAAAATCGATCTGTTTTATTTTTTTGTACGACTAATGGTTTCGACGATACAGTAATTTGAAAGGTCGGCCGAGCATCGTTTTTTGAAATTCATTACAACTTACAACCATCTATATCTTCTGAAAAAAAAATCCCAAATTTTTTTCGCGAAACACGCTTCTCATTATTTCATGTGTAGAATGCCAAATTTCAAAAAAATCGGAATCATCAATTATTATTTTTAACGAAAAGCGTCCGGTTTGACATGGAATCACCGATATGCATTTGACGCATTTTCGTATCTCGATTCTCAACCTTCTTAGGGTGATTACAACGTTTATAACATTGAGTTACTCGAATGGTTCCACTATTTTTCGACACTAATAACTTATAGTAGATCATCCCTTACATTGGGGGCTAAGACCCCAACATTTTTTACCTATATCTTCTTCCCATGCAACAAGTCTGGGACTTATCCGGTTCTTCCAAATCACTGACTGGGACTTGTGTTTCCGATGTGCTAACACCAGGTTTGTGGCTGTCTGTGCCGCCAGAGTTATGCAGGCGGGTTTACGTTTATTCAGTCGTCAATCAATCAAGCCTAGGCTAAACAAGTGGTGTAATCAACGTTAGTTAAAGATTAACAAGTCGCCTATAGAGTGCACAAATTTTTCCGAAAGAGTAACTTTATCGTGAGTATATTAATTTGGGAAATGATTGATTTATTAGCATCTCTTTGACAATACTCTTCTACTTCCCCCCTCAGCGCAATCTCTTGGGGCTACTATAAGTCAAAGCTGAATAGTTGAAAAATGGCAATAATGAGCTACCTTTTGCAGCAATATAGACTCCGCGTTGGAAGCTTCAAGGCGGAGTAAAATATTAACTAAGCATTTTTGAGATATTGCCACAAAGAAAACGGCGATAGGACTCACTCAAGCAGTCACTACTTATGGCCCCCCTCTTCCCGAGTAGTACTACGGCTGAGACAGCTATCATGATAAACCCTTCAGCCGCACCATAGCTAGACAAATCTATCATAAATTGAGTATGAATTGAAAGGGCTGTAAAAACCTTCCAGCCCAACAAATCACCCTTAGTTATATCATGTCCTGATGGAGGTCAAGGAGTACACATTAGTGGCATTTCTTGACATAGTGGGAGCGTTAAACAACGCACTCCCGACGCCATTACCCTGGCCTTGACTGAACATTGGATCGAGGAATTGCTGGTGTCACTCCTCTATCAAATGCTTAGGATAGTGAGCTCGATCCTAGGTGACTGCTCGATCTGAAGGGCCATCAATAAAAGTACCGCGCAAGGAAAAGTACTTTGTTGCGATGCAAGGAGGCAGAGGGTATTACGACCTGGCGTACAAAACTAAAGGAAAATTTCCTCAAGTCCTTCGTGATCTCATGGAGGCGGCGTTGCAAATCCTTTTAAGCTGGACTGCCACCCGCGCGCTCAGCGTTAACCTGGCAAAAGCGGAACTGGCCCTCTTCACATTCTGCTCTTCACTAACTCACACCCTTCCAAGCCTACTGACCCAAGATGTAAAGTTATCTTATCGATGGCTGCATGGCATGGGGTTTTGCACTGCAATTTAACGATCTCCTCTGGCCACCGAGCGCGTCTTATCCTGATATGGAGGCTCCGGCAGGATGGATCGTCCCTATCTTAGTATTCTGAATAGAATTTGGAACCAATAAGATTTTACTCTTTTGTCCGTAACTGGATATGGGGCACTCAACAGTGAAGACAACGGCTAAGAAATTTTGAGGCGCAGTATACAGGATACTTGTTGGTATGACAAATGCTTATGCGCTGCCTGGCTTAAGTTAAAATTGGGGATTTACACAGAAAATGAAAAGCAACCCGTGTTTCCCTCTCGTTCACTTCCCCGTAGCTGCGGCAACAGACTTTGAACTGGATACCCAATCTGGCAGCGTAGTCTCCGTGATGTTTGCCGTCCCGTGAGGTTTACCGTGATTAGATTAGAAGGGTTTTTATGTTGTAAGTCGTGCTAGAGTTAGTGCAGGTCTCAAGTACCTTCCAGCAGCAGGTGGTAGTCGAACATTTTTGACGCGTTTTGACACTGCGTCTTGGGCTGCGACTATCTTGCTCTTCGAGCCCCGGAGAGACTCCCTTGCTAGGTAGTCAGCTTTCTTGTTCATATTTAATAGGTCCTGTAAAGTTGTTGACATTAAGCTCTTTGAGGCACCTATTGTGGTGAAAACAGTGGTGTATACAGTGTGGTGGTCCATCGGTGTCCTGGTGAGATCGTGGAGCAGCAGCAATGCTTGACTCCTTAGAGTAGCGAGTAGTTCGCTTAGCTCTTAGTAACATTTTGGAGCAGCTTAGAAGCACGACTCCGACTGGAGCAGCTTAGAAGCACGACTCCGAAATGACTACAACTGAGTATGGTTTTAGAATGTATCTTTATTATAAAATTCTTAGTCTATTTATACAAAATTTTATTACATCTGGTCATTATACAAAATTATATTTCCGCGTCTCAAACACCTGTTCATTTATTTTGTGACTCATATAATTACCGCCGGTGAATACACTTGGCGAAATTACATCATGACCCCGTTGGTCATGCGCGGTGGAATTTTCTGTGTGCATGCACTTTATTCAGCAGGTGTTGATTTGAGGCGCGTTCTTATTATGTAATTTGATTTTTGTTAATTATTTGGTTACATATTTTTTAGGCGTGTGCTTAATGACTAATTTCATCACACTATACATTTCGCAGGTTCTGAATAAGATGCTGTCCATTGATTGGATGGAACATTTGGTGGTAGGGGGTGGCATAGAAGGTTAGAGCAACTTCGAATTCGAGGCGCACAGAGGTGGTAAGTCCGTCTCTGATTTGCTCACTGTTATCACCTGGTAGATCAAGGAAGAGGTAGTGGACGCAGTCAAATTCTTCTTGAAGGATATTACCAAGGACCAAAAGTTTTTGCTGCCAGCGGTTGCACTAAAGAATTTATTTTTCAATCTTTTATTAAATGATGATTTGACTTTCCTGATGGGAGATTTACAAGAATTTCTTAGTTTGATGTACTCACGACGATACGATTCATTTGGAAAACCCTTATACGCTCTGAAACTTGATGCTTTCTATTATCTTCATGCTCCATCTAAGCTCCACAGTTCACCGATTATGTAGAATGGGGAATGAATAAATGCAGTTCGGCCAGCATAATCCTGGTAATACAGATAGCGACGGACTTAAGTTTTTGCTCCGGAAGCACCGGTCCCAGTACAGCGGATTGGATAAAATGAGTAACACCCAGCCAATTGGATTTACTATAATGCTACGCGGCTCTTTTAACTAGCTTGATTGGGGTGGGAAATTTGTATGTGAAGTTAAGGCTAACTGGACAGGGAGGTTCGACGGATACATCGTTGTATGAAGGCGTTGTACATCCACATTTTCATCAAACCCCTGGCTCACAATCGATAGTTATATTGTACATTTGCGCTTCGATGTGCATCCAATTTGCCTTGGAGATGAACTTTGTATGAATCGTCGTAGGAGGCGTTAGAGTTGAACCGGACTTACACGAGGCAGTACATTTGTCCCTTACATCATGGTAAATTGTATTGAGGCCTCAATTTCTTTAAGCGTCCCAGTAAAAATTAACGTCATACTTGAATATGAGCGTGTATCTAGATAAATGATTGGAGATTGTAAATACGAACTGGAAAGACATTGCTTCCATATTTTGAGAGAGTGAAATTTTGTACTGGAAGGACATTTCTTAATTTTTTTTTTTTGAAGCAGTGAAATTTCCAACATGAAATGAGGTGAGGCGAGATTGTAAATACGTACTGAAGAGACATTTCTTATTTCTTTTGCGGCGGTAAAATTCCCAACTGGAAATTAGGCAAGATGAGACTGTAAAATATGAATATACATTGTGGAGACACGGCTTCCTTACCTACTCTGAGGCAGTTTAATGCATATTATAATCAAACCCGTAAAGAAGCTCTTCATTGGTATTTGTTTTCTTCCGTTTTTTAATTCGCTTGTTTTTGTCATTTTGGTATTAGAATAGCGTCTCGCCCAGTGGCGGCTCGTCTTTAGGGGCTAGTGGGGCTTAGCCCCACCAGAAATTTTCGAGAAAATCATATTTTTAATTAATTATTACATATTATTACATTTTGAATTAATTTCATTTTTACAAAAAAAAAACCCAAATTTTCTTTGCAATTTATTACAATTTCTAAACAAAAAATTCAAAATACTAAACCACCAAAAAATTCGAAGTGGAATTTCATAGAAAAAGTAGCAAAAAAAGCAAATAAAAAGAATATGAAAAACTCTCAATTCTCTCTATCTGGCCGAATTATACTGCCATGCCATTCCTATTTACATGTAATTCTCTCTCTTCAGGGGCTACCGTGAGTCAGCCCCGACAATGAACCATTTTGTATGCAAAATTTCTTGACTGAGGCGATTGATTCACGGACTTTTGTTCTATCAAGCGGGGCTGAAATTTATTAGCCCCGAACGATTCATTGGGATGCTCTCACTGGCATGTTTGGATTCTCTCACTCAGTTGGATTTACTCACGCACATAGAGTGCCAGTGTTGTCGACTCATTCCTTTAGTACTGTTTCTTATATTTTTCTAGGAGTTTTGCTTGCATATGCTACTAATTGACTGAACATTTAGAAACTTTTTTTACACTTATGGGATTTATATGGGTGTTTCCACAAAAATCGGGCAACTCTGTGTCCGCGGCACTCCCCGCTTGATATAATTAATATTATTTTATTTTAAGATTGTTAAGTAACAAATCGAACTATTTTGTATTTATTCCTCAAATTTTGTTTAAAATAATAATACACTATACTCTTGAAATCATATTTAATGACCCCAAACGTCAGTCCCTAGCCATGTCCGTGCACGGAAATTTTGCGTTTGGGCATCCATATTTCGGAAAAAAATTAATTTATACCTTAATTTTCTTTACAATTTTTCAATATTAAAGTATTTACAACTAATTTCATCATTTCTTGCAATTTAAAAAAACAATAAATGTGTTTCCTAAGGTCGGAATTAGTGTCCTCAATTTTAATCGTCAGTCCCTAGCCATTAACGGATTTTAAAATTTCGCGGTATTATATGGGTGTAGAGGGAATGTAATTCAGTTGATTTTAAAGAAAAAGATGAAATTATCTACAGACTGCACTCCTTTTGCAGCGGCCGTTTTGTAAATAAGTGTAGAGGCGAGATTTGCTGTGCCAAGTAGTGCTGATCCAGTCACTTCGTCAGTCCCTAGCCAAGTAATTTTATAGTTCAATAATAGGAAATTGACATTAATTAATTAATATTTACAAGTGGTTTATCGGCCTTGTTCGGTAGATAGTGTTAGATATCGTAGTATAGTGGTCGGGTAGTATTTTTTTTAAAGTTTTACTCAGAATCGTCAGTCCCTAGACCGTCAGTCCCTAGCTGTTAATGCTGCTAGGGACTGACGAGAGTGGTCAGGGGCTGACGTTAACTTATAATTATACAGGGTGTATCAGTGAAAATGCCAAAACGCCTGGCTGCGGATTGGTCTTGGATATACGAACAAAAAATCGTATAGGTGGGGGCGGGAGAATCATAACGGTTTAGCCGCTAGGGCCTTTTTGAAACTTTTTTGGTAGAAGTTTACATATTACTCTGTATTTTGGTAACCCTATTAGATATTTTCATGAATAAGGTAGCAATGTACGCAGAATACTCCCATCTATCTAAAACTGTAAACGTTGAGGTTTCAACCCACCAACGTCCATTGTTAATCATAACAGTCAGTCCCTAGATGCCTAAATTCGCAAAACTCGAAATTTCTCATAAAATTCTACCTAAAGTGACTGGCCCCTTTAGGTATGACAAAACAAATTAATTACGTATTATATCCACTATTAGGAAATGCAATAACATCTTAAATATTATGAAGACAAATTACTTTCAAAAGTCGCCCTAATTTTATGGAAACACCCATATACGTGAAGGGCTGATTTTATTTAGCCCGTAGCAAATATTTGGCTAGAAATACAGTAAAAAGTAGTAAAAAGAGAAATACTTATTGGAAAAAAGGCTAATTGGATTGAATTTTAACTGAATGTTTCAAGTTTATTTTTAAGTGAAAAATATGTGCTTGCAAAGTTACGGTAAATATATATTGAATTATTCGCCAATAAATAGTATTAAATTATTATTTATTTAACTATTTGTTAAATATTAATATATCATATTTTAATATACATATATATATGATTAACCTAGCGAAATATAATTAACCTAGTATTAAGTCGAATTTTAGATATTTTAAAGTTTTGCGGTGGTCAAAATTTAGCTCTTCGTGGCCACGACATCATTCTTTTCATGCTCTCCCAAGCGAAAAGAGTTAATAGTAGAAGTTTGCAGCAAACTTGGTCTATACTCAAAAAAAATAAAGAGAATCCCGTTCTTCGTTTCAAATAATCCAGTGTAAAGTTTGGGACGCGACTACAGTTAGTGAAGCAACTGGTTTATTAAAACTTTTGAGAGACCAGGAGTTTATATTATTATAAGATTTTTTCAATAAAATTTATTACCACATTGATATTTTGAGCACAATCGCGTAATCCTAACGGTGCTTTACTTAGCAGAAATATAGACATTTTCTGCGAATCAGTTAGTTAATAAATTGCGAAATTTCGATCTTTCACCAGTACAAGTACAATGTGATAATGAGGCCACATCTTCGCAAAGAATTCGTACTTCTAATTTCCATTTAACTGTTTTGTGCAAAGAAATTTGCCTATTATAAGGACCCATGTAACTAGCCGTTTTAAAAATTATGAACATACTAGCATAAAACCCGCGTGCCTTGCAACGCCTTTAAATAAAAACTGTTTATTATGTGCAATGTTTTCCTTAAAAAAAAAAAACAAACAAACAAAAAAGTCAGCTGTCATTATCCCTAAAAGGGTTTATTATAGTGCATTTTTTTAATAAATATGGTAAACAAATTGCTGCGTATATCACCTCTGCTCAACAAATCTGCAAGTTTTGAAGCAGAGATTGGCATGTTTATGTCCCCCATTTCACTGCGTTAGGGGATGAATTTCGAAAAATCGCTCTATAGTGGATGTCCACGCCATTATAGGGATGCACTGTCAAAATTTCAGCCCTATAGCTATAGCGGTTTGGAAAAACCCCATTTCTCCCCCTTAGGGGATGAATTTCGAAAAATCGCTTCTTAGTGGATGTCCACATCATTATAGGGATGCACTGTCAAAATTTCAGCCCTATAGCTCCAGCGGTTTAGGTAAACCCCATTTCACTTCCTTAGGGGATGAATTTCGAAAAATCGCTTTAATAGTGGAAGACCACGCCATTATAGGGATGCACTGTCAAAATTACAGCCCTATAGCTTTAGCGGTTTGGGTGAACCCTATTTCACCCCCTTAGGGGATGAATTTCGAAAAATCGCTCTATAGTGGATGTCCATGCCATTATAGGGATGCACTGTCAAAATTTCAGCCCTATATCTATAGCGGTTAGGAAAACCCCCATTTCACCCACTTAGGGGATGAATTTCGAAAAATCGCTTTATAGTGGATGTCCACGCCATTATAGGGATGCACTGTCAAAATTTCAATCCTATAAATTTAGCGGTTTGGAAAAACCCCATTTCACCCCCTTAGGGGATGAATTCCGAAAAATCGCTTCTTAGTGGATGTCCACATCACTATAGGGATGCACTGTCCAAATTTCAGCCCTATAGCTCCAGCGGTTTGGGTAAACCCCATTTCACCTCCTTAGGGGATGTATTTCGAAAAATCGCTTTAATAGTGGAAGACCACGCCATTATAGGGATGCACTGTCAAAATTACAGCCCTATAGCTTTAGCGGTTTGGGTAAACCCTATTTCACCCCCTTAGGGGATGAATTTCGAAAAGTCGCTCTATAGTGGATGTCCACGCCATTATAGGGATGCTCTGTCAAAATTTCAGCCCTATATCTATAGCGGTTTGGAAAAACCCCATTTCACCCCCTTAGGGGATGAATTTCGAAAAATCGCTTTATAGTGGATGTCCACGCCATTATAGGGACGCACTGTCAAAATTTCAGCCCTATATCTATAGCAGTTTGGAAAAACCCCATTTCACCCCCTTAGGAGATGAATTTCGAAAAACCGCTTTATAGTGGATGTCCACGCCATTATAGGGATGCACTGTCAAAATTTCAGCCCTATAGCTATAGCGGTTTGGAAAAACCCCATTTCACCCCCTTAGGGGATGAATTTCGAAAAATCGCTTCTTAGTGGATGTCCACATCATTATAGGGATGCACTGTCAAAATTTCAGCCCTATAGCTCCAGCGGTTTGGGTAAACCCCATTTCACTCCCTTTGGGGATGAATTTCGAAAAATCTTTTTAATAGTGGATGACCACGCCATTATAGGGATGCACTGTCAAAATTACAGCCTTATAGCTTTAGCGGTTTGGAAAAAACCCATTTCACCCCCTTAGGGGATGAATTTCGAAAAATCGCTTTATAGTGGATGTCCACGCCATTATAGGGACGCACTGTCAAAATTTCAGCCCTATATCTATAGCAGTTTGGAAAAACCCCATTTCACCCCCTTAGGAGATGAATTTCGAAAAACCGCTTTATAGTGGATGTCCACGCCATTATAGGGATGCACTGTCAAAATTTCAGCCCTATAGCTATAGCGGTTTGGAAAAACCCCATTTCACCCCCTTAGGGGATGAATTTCGAAAAATCGCTTCTTAGTGGATGTCCACATCATTATAGGGATGCACTGTCAAAATTTCAGCCCTATAGCTCCAGCGGTTTGGGTAAACCCCATTTCACTCCCTTTGGGGATGAATTTCGAAAAATCTTTTTAATAGTGGATGACCACGCCATTATAGGGATGCACTGTCAAAATTACAGCCTTATAGCTTTAGCGGTTTGGAAAAAACCCATTTCACCCCCTTAGGGGATGAATTTCGAAAAACCGCTTTATAGTGGATGTCCACGCCATTATAGGGATGCACTGTCAAAATTTCAGCCCTATATCTATAGCAGTTTGGAAAAACCCCATTTCACCCCCTTAGGAGATGAATTTCGAAAAACCGCTTTATAGTGGATGTCCACGCCATTATAGGGATGCACTGTCAAAATTTCAGCCCTATAGCTATAGCGGTTTGGAAAAACCCCATTTCACCCCCTTAGGGGATGAATTTCGAAAAATCGCTTTAATAGTGGAAGACCACGCCATTATAGGGATGCACTGTCAAAATTACAGCCCTATAGCTTTAGCGGTTTGGGTAAACCCCATTTCACCCCCTTAGGGGATGAATTTCGAAAAATCGCTCTATAGTGGATGTCCATGCTATTATAGGGATGCACTGTCAAAATTTCAGCCCTATATCTATAGCGGTTAGGAAAACCCCCATTTCACCCACTTAGGGGATGAATTTCGAAAAATCGCTTTATAGTGGATGTCCACGCCATTATAGGGATGCACTGTCAAAATTTCAATCCTATAAATTTAGCGGTTTGGAAAAACCCCATTTCACCCCCTTAGGGGATGAATTCCGAAAAATCGCTTCTTAGTGGATGTCCACATCACTATAGGGATGCACTGTCCAAATTTCAGCCCTATAGCTCCAGCGGTTTGGGTAAACCCCATTTCACCCCCTTAGGGGATGTATTTCGAAAAATCGCTTTAATAGTGGAAGACCACGCCATTATAGGGATGCACTGTCAAAATTACAGCCCTATAGCTTTAGCGGTTTGGGTAAACCCTATTTCACCCCCTTAGGGGATGAATTTCGAAAAGTCGCTCTATAGTGGATGTCCACGCCATTATAGGGACGCACTGTCAAAATTTCAGCCCTATATCTATAGCAGTTTGGAAAAACCCCATTTCACCCCCTTAGGAGATGAATTTCGAAAAACCGCTTTATAGTGGATGTCCACGCCATTATAGGGATGCACTGTCAAAATTACAGCCTTATAGCTTTAGCGGTTTGGAAAAAACCCATTTCACCCCCTTAGGGGATGAATTTCGAAAAATCGTTTTTTAGTGGATGTCCACGTCATTAAAGGGATGTACTGTCAAAATTTCAGCCCTATAGCTCCAGCGGTTTTGAGTTGACCCTATTTCACACCCTTAGGGGATGAATTTCGAAAAATCGCTAGGGATGCACTGTCAAAAATTTCAGCCCTTTAGCTCTAGCGGTTTAGGTTGTGCGTTGTCTTTCAGTCAGTTACTTTTTATACAATAGAAAAAAAGTAAAGAAAATAAATCCCTTTACAACTTATTGAACCCCATTTCACCCCCTTCAACCTTTTTTCTCCAAAAAAAAAGCCTATGTCCGTCTCCAAGGTCTAAACTATGTCTGTTGCAAATTTCATCAAAATCGGTCCAGCGGTTTAGGCGTGAAAGCGTAACATACAGACAGACAGACAGACAGACAGACAGACAGACAGAGTTACTTTCGCATTTATAATATTAAGTAAGGATTTTCTTTCAATATTCTCAGTACCACAGAATTTTTAAATCATCAAGACAATATTCCTTTAAATAAAATTTCAATTTTGGTCAAATTAAATGTTTCAAAAAATTACCTCTATTCAGGAGTTATATTCATTTTTGAAAGAAAATATTCTAGATGAGGCTTTTAAGCAAATTTCTATTTTATTAGAAAAAATATTAACCACACACGTTTCAACAGCCGAATCTGAAAGGCTATTTAATACTTTACAAGATATTAAAACGTACAAATCCAGCGCTATGGATCAATGTCGGTTGAATTCATTAGCGGCATTATAAAGTTATTGAATTGTTCGCGCAGAAATAAAACAGTTTAATTTCTCTTTTTTCTTTTATTGATTTGTTGAGTGAATCAGTTTATTTTCATCGTACGCAGTTACAAAAATTTCAAATAAGAAATACATTGGTCAATTTTGAACAGCCAAACTCAAACAAAATTTAGATAAAATTATACTAATACAAAAAAATTTAAAATCGGAGCGTTCATTTAAATATTTTTAATGTGAAAAAATACATATAAAATACACTGAAAATCCAATTGGAATGTTTAGTGCAGTTGGGCTGTAAGGTAGAGTGGAAGCCTGCATAAAAATAATTATATTAGTAACTAATCATTTTTCAAGCCCCACCAAATTTTAGAGGAAGGAGCCGCCACTGGTCTCGCCTCATTTGAAGTATGACTTTGTACTGGCCCAAAAGAAAAAAGAGGCATAACCTACAAACTCATTTTAAAATCGTGTCCTAACCAATGTAATATTTTATTAATATTAGTAGTAGCAATAGATATTATATTGATTTATCGTTCGATTTTTAAAATAGACAAGATTAAATTTCTATGTTTATTAATAATTTTTTTTATCGAAATACACCGATCTCTGAGACTCTGACACCATTGGGGCCAACTTTAAAAATTTATTTTGCGTCAACGATGGATTAAAGTGTAATTACTAAAATGTTTAACCGAATAAACAATAAAACAACAAAGTAGCAGAAATGTCTATCGGCTCGACTAATCAATCAAAACAATCAAAATCATTTCACGTCGCGTCGGGGCGCCCTGTTCATAACAATTCACGCAACGACAAAGCTCTAATCTAATTTTAATCCCAGTTAAGCCCGACTTATATAAAATTCTACTTTTATATAATTGAAACCAAGTTAAATTGTCCGATTCAACAAAAACGTGACTTAGAACACGAGTGCTGGCTGAAAAATTATAAACATTTCAAATATTTTGCCATTTTTGAGGCACTTACATCAATCTTGCATTATCAAAAATTCATTTAGCAGGTTTACGTCATCGGGGCTGATTGACGGATTGTTGTTTTTAATGGGATTTATCAACTCGATAACGCTGAAGACGCCAATGAAATTAGCTTAATCCGAGCGAGATAAAAGGGAAATCATGACTGTTCAGGTGCATAGTAGCTGCTGCTAAATGTCTCCTGGAATTTTCGATTCCATAATTCGGTGATTTTTATTAATCAACAGAATTAATCATCATTGAAAAACGCCATTGAGAGTCGAGTCAGCACATTCTCGTCATGGATTATGCAAATCCTTGGAAAATTTCATGATAACAAATTAAAAGCATGAAGACAGACTTTAATCCCGAAAATGAATCTTTCCAGCAAATCTGCCAAATATGTATTATTAGTGTTTCCAAACACGTCACAGACGATTTAAATATTTGCTAAGAGGTCGAGATTGGAACTTTGGACCGCCAATATAGCATTTTCCGCTCTAGACTGTATGTAAACAAACTGCGCGTTAAGCACGTGAATTCCTGTACTACAGAAGTGAATAAGTGTTAAATCAAATTAATTCCAAGTATTAGTTGATTTCTTATTATTGAGTATTTTAAAAATAAATCAACAATACTGTCTGGAGATTAGCGACAAGTTTCTAATCTTTAAGAGACTTTAAAATTTGGAACAAGAAATTTGTGTCTGCCCTCAGGCTGAAACGCAAAAACTTTCCACCTTGAATAGTCGGATTAAACTGGATCTAGTAAAATTAGTAATTTAGGGAACAAATCACTGGAGATAGTACAGTTCACGTGATTTTTTGTGTGTGTAT
Organism: Thereva unica; assembly: GCA_949987705.1. Classification (NCBI taxonomy): domain Eukaryota; kingdom Metazoa; phylum Arthropoda; class Insecta; order Diptera; family Therevidae; genus Thereva; species Thereva unica. The sequence continues at coordinate 125,598,449 of OX465283.1, read as the reverse complement.
TATAGGATGAACCAACATCAGTGGAGGACAGTGAAAGGGAATTAATCACAATAATTTGAGGGCATTAAACGGACGTTATCGAGGTTTATTTGAACATCTAGACTTAGAAATTAGGCGGGCGGTTCGCTGTTATCGCCAGACTTTTGACCAAGGTCTGCATTGAAGAGTTTATCGTAAGCAGGGAAATTGCCCTTGACTTTATACACATGTTGATTTGTTTGAATAGATTTTAAAGATGACTGTAGAGTTTTCGATGGTCATCTGAAAAATTTAGAGTGTCACAAGGAAATTTTTATTCAAATGTTGTTTTAATTTTCAAAAAAATAAATAGTTTAAAAATAACTAAAAAACCCGCTTTTGTTTTAAAATGAACTAAAAAGTAAAAAATTATTTTGAATGTAAAGTTTGTATTGCTCTTTACTTAAATTTAAAAAAGCGTGGGGCGCTCTTTCGAAGCTAGAACTTTTCATTAGCGTCGTACGCTTTATTCCATTTAAGTGGCTGCAGCAATAAAAACTTTACATTCAAAATTATTTTTTTACTTTTTGGTTCATTTTAAAACAAAAGCGGGTTTTTTAGTTCTTTTTAAACTATTTATTTTTATTTTCTACTTTTTAGTTTGTTATAAGTGGTCCGCCATTATGTCGTAGCCGCAATAGTATTTTAAAAAGACGTCACACAGCTAACTGTGTTCTACCTGCTGATTCATTTGTGGTGGGCACAATGCAACACAATTGCATACGAATCGGTCGACATCTTGGAATCGCCTTATTGATTTTTTTTACAAAATGGTCTGGTTTCATTGTCAAGCGAACTACGCATATGTGCGGAATTTGTAGTTGATCGGTTATACGCAAGTGGGTCAAAATCAAATTACAAGATTTGTCTACATATAATGTACATACATTCAGGGATCAAATGGTAGTTAAGGACGTAGCCAGCATTTTGCTTCGGGAGGGGTTATTGTAAGAATCATAATAATGATCCGTGTCAATGAAATCTCTCCTTCCTTCCCCTATATTTTTTTTACATAGCCATCCAGATATTTTTCCTTTCTTATCTTCGCGCTTGTGGGTAAAAAGAAAATTACCCACAAATAAACATTGCTCACATATGAATAAGACAAGCGCTTATGTATTTACAAATTTCCTCTTCGAAATCTACTACGAATGCTACTGTGCATGAAAAATCGACTTTGAAGAGACCTCACCTGGTTCGGTGTCGCCAAACGTATTTCTAAGGAAAAAAAGCGATTTAAATGGTGTTCTGCCTATCTCAAATTGAGTACCTATAATTATTTATATGGACCATTGCGAGCTTTATATGCATAAACTTAAAAAAATTATGTTAATTGATTTTTCATGTTATCTGCGATGTTTTTTTTCTTTCAGGAGGGGTTTGAACCCCCAAATCCCCTCCCCATGGCTACGTCCTTGGGTAGTAACGACCTTTTGACCTTTGGTGGTGCCGGTACATCACAGAGTTAAATCCTGAAAGAGGATGCTCTTGTCTATGCAAGAGTAACAGACGAAGGAAGGTGAAAGGCGAATGGTTTGCGCCTCAAAACCAAGCAAGTACCGGACTCACCGAACGCGTATTAGTACTATAAAAATATAACATAAAAATCACAGCACTTCATTAAACCAAATGGACCCATAGTAAGGAAATGAAATCACTGATTCTGGACTTCAAGCCAGTAAGCAATAGAATATGCAGTTTCACGGTACGGCACGGGGCACGGTATATTGGATTTTTAGAACAATGAGAGGAGCGTGCTCTGCGGCACCTCGGACCACTATCTAGTCAAGGTGAAATTGAGAACCCGGATAGCAACCAAAACGCATAGAGGACAAACTCAACCGATATACGATATAGATAAGTTAAAACTGAAAGTAAGAAGAGATGCCTACCAGTATGTTACCGTACAAAACTTGAGAGAGGCAGAAGAACAGCCCAATATCAACGACAAATTGGAGCAAATGAAAAGCAGCCTGCAAGCAGAAAAAAGAAGAGAGAATATCTAAACAGGAGGATTCTACAGATATAGGAAGATTTCAATAAACGGAGAATCAGATAAGCGTACAAAGGAACTCGCCAGATCATCAATAAGTATCAGCCAAGAACGGATATCTGAAAAGGCATAGATGAGAATCTAGATCATGATAGGATAAAAGAAAGGTGGAGAGAATATTTTCAAAACTTATTGAATCCGACCCCTATACTGAACTAGAATCCACAGACAGAGACATTTGTAATTCCTCAATATAATATTTCAATAGAACCACCAACACTGGATGAGGTACTTCTTCTTCTTTCTTCTTTATCGGCTCTACACCCGGGATCCGGTCCTGGTCCTCGCAAATGTTCTCTCCACCGGTCCCGATTCTGAGTCGATATCATCCAGTTTGGCGTAGCTAAGCTCTGAACGTCCTGGTCTAACCCATCCTTCCAGCGAAAGGTCTCCCTCGCTGTCGCACCCCATAGGTCTTACCGCAGAGAACTTTCCGAGCAGGCTCATCTTCACCCATACGAGCTAGATGCGCTGCCCACCGGAGCTTACCGAACTTTATCTTCACAATACATATCTATGTCGCGATACCGCTCGTAGATCTCGTTATTGTAGAGTCTCCGGAATGGTCCTTCCTCACATATGGGGCCAACAATCCTCCGAAGTATTTTCCTCTCGAACACGCCCAAGAGGATTGAGTGCTTTTTGCTAAGCACCCACATTTCGGATGCATATGTGAGAACCTGTAAGACCATCGTCTTATGTAGTAAAAGTTTAGCCGTTATGGTTAGGTGCTTGGATTTAAAAAGCCTTGACAGACTATAGTAGGCTTTGTTGGCTTTTAGCAGTCGTGCTCGAATTTCTGGTTCCATGCTATTGTCGGCTGCTACCATTGACCCAAGGTAGGTAAATTATTTTACCACTTCAAACTCGTGTTCTATCTCTACCTTGATTGTGGAACCAATGTAGGTGTTCTTGTAGATGAGGCCACCATATAATTCGATTTTCTTTCGTTAATGTGCAGTCCCAGACTTCCTGCCGCTGGCTCAATCTGAGTGAACGCTTCTTGTAGAGCTGTTCTTGTTCTTCCAATGATGTCAATGTCGTCTGCATAAGCCAGAAATTGGGTAAACTTGTGGAGGACTGTGCCCCTCGATGTCACTCCCGAATCTCGGATCATTTTCTCCAACGCCACATTGAAAAGGAGGCAGGCCAGACCGCCCCTTGTCGGAGTCCATTATAAATGTTAATTGGTCTGGACAGTGTGCCGAATACCCTTACTTGGCTTGTCACATTGGTCATGGGCAACCTACATAGCCTTGGGGATGCCGAATTCTTTTATGGCTTCGTAGAGTTCAACTCTGGCTATGCTGTCATGAAGAGGTGCTGAATTGAGTTTTGAAACTAGACATTTTTCCATAGCCTGCCTCAAGGTGAAAATCTGATCAGTCGTTGATTTGCCTGGGCTGAAGCCACACTGGTATTGGCCTATGATGTTACTGGCGTATGGGGCCATCCTGTTTTGTAGGATAGCGGAGAATATATTTACACGGTACTCAACAACGTTATACCGCGATAATTAGTTCACGCTGTGATATCTCCTTTTTTATGTACCGGGCAGAAGATACCTTTTCTCCAGTCTTCTGGCATCACTTCCTGCTCCCATACTTTCAGTATTAATTCATGAATCGCTTGGTGTTATGTAGGCCCTCCATATTTAACCAGCTCCGCTGCGATGACGTCTGCACCCGAGGCCTTGTTGTTTTTAAGCCGGCTGATGGCTCTGCTAACTTCTTCTATGCTTGGTGGCGGCAGCAAAGCCAGTATGATTTTTACATCTTATCTGGGCAGGCATAAGTCCCCGTTCAACTAATTCGAAGAATTCTTCTTTATGATCATCCGCGGACTTTTCTGTAGATGCGTTAATGTTTATCAGGCTGATGTTCTTTAATTTTCCTCGCACACGAAGGGTGCATAGCCTTTCGTTTATTATACTTTAAAGCCGATAATGGTAGGCTTCATCTTTTTGCTGACCATAAAACCAACTCCGAGCCACTGGTGTTTTGTATGACAGCTGGAATATACGTCATACTCAGGTTTTGCAAAACACCATTCCCGGCCCATCTCATCTCCTGGATGGCGGTAATGTCAGCTTGATACTTTGACAGGGTATCGGCCATAAGTAAGTAAGTATATTTGGCGGTACTGATAACCAGCAGTTTCTTTAACAAAAAGAAGCATAGTTTGACTCAGCACGCGCGAAGAAACCTAAAGGGAAAACTTAGGGGAAGAAGGAAGTGGCTGGACTAGCGTGGTGGAAGAGACCTCGACAAATTGGCATCAGCCTTGTCATCGGCCATCGGCACCAGCAGTCAATGGGAAGTCGCATGGGTTTATTGGAGCGATAAAGGTACCAGCAACACAACAAAAACAAGATAATTGTAGGTTGTTATAGGCTAGTTACATCTATTGCATATCGGAGAATAGGGGATTCCAACAGCGTGGGATGAGCACCGCCCTGTAACCATAGAAAAACAAAGGAGGAAGACTGCGAACAATACGAAAAAAAAACAAATATTCCATTACTTTTTATTAATATTAACTTTCTTTTTTTCTATTACAATACATATTAAGTTTTTAATATATTATTATAACCTGTTGTTTTTACAATTTGACAAGAGTTTTCAATCATACTGTAACAGTTTTTTTTCTTACACTGTTATCGTACAATTTCACTTTAGATTGTTATGGTCCAATTGAACTTATTTTTGGTTTTTTATGTGATCACATAAGATAAGCCATAAAGCATAACCTTTCTGAGAGCATTTGTAGTATGTACTAATATTTCGTTTAATATTGTAACTGTGTCTGTACAAAAGAACAATACAGTGTTTGGCTTGGTTTTAAGTCATATTGATTGTTTTAGGATGATGGGTTAAAGGCCCGTTAATGGCATAGCGGCAGCGATGAATTTTGCTCCGGACTTTTTGTGCAGGTTCTCCACGTCCTGATGGGGACCCTCTCAGTTACGGGTAAGTGGTGATGTAAGAAAGTACGTGGTACTCCATGACCTCCCCAACGCTAGGACTTTCCGACGAGCAGCCATTCTGGAGGCCAGCGGTATCACCGGAGAGAGTTATGTTTGTTCATGACAACCAACCTGAGGTTCACATTACACTAGTAATTATTTATGACTTAGTTATTTGCACTTGTTAAGGATGAACGGCTCTTCGATTAGACCATACATTTTGTAGGACAAACTTTTCTTGAGTTCTTTATTACATTATATCTTGATTTAACTAACAAACAAATACTAGTTACTAATGACAATGTTTCCAAACCGACATCTTTAATGCCCACGCGTTAGGAACCAGTATCCAGAATTTTCGCAAATAGAAAAGTTGTTCGTCTCGTCAAAACGAAGCTACTCATAAAATTACAGCTTGTTACTAATTATTAAAAAAGGCGACCCTGTACTGTGGTCTATAATAGAAACCAACGGAAAAGTCCCGAGAATATTGACATTGAAATGGCTTCAGTGGTAAAAAAGAACTCCTCTTTCTCTGCTTTACATACCTAGCAACTTTATGCTCCACCACATCGTAAAACAAGTACTGTACATAAAATCAGTGCAATTCTCAACAAATAAAAATAAATTAACACATACTAGAAAACAAAGTCAAAATAGTTGTTTTAGAATTAAATAAGAATATCAGACCTAAAGTTTAAGGTACAATGAATAGGCTGAGCTTATTGCACTACGAACACAGCAAAGAAAGGCTCAATAAAACCCATACCAACAAAAGCAAAGCAAGATCTCTCTTTAAAAACACCTTCACATCGCTCGCAGATCCTATTGGAAAAAAACATGTGCAACATATTTAAAAACAGAGAGAGCTTGGTTCCTAGGCTCGAAATCCTTGAAAATCAACGGCTTTCGGTGAGGGTTTTATTTGGCCTCCAACTCAACTTTGCGCATAGCTTCAAGAACTTAGACGTAGATTTTTCAAACACCCTAATGATCTAAATGGTCTAATGATAATCTTAGGTAGGGGCTTCTTACTCACCAAAAATTATTAGCATCTAAACCTCAAAGCCAACAAAATTAAGGCTACATAAAACACCGTCTTACAAGTTCTAATGTATAAGTGCAAAAAGTGGACCTTGGAAACTAAAGAATATGAGCACTTACCTTAATCTGTAAGAAAATTCTTAGAAAAATCGAATGAAAGAACGCACACTAGTCGAAAACTAGCGCAAGTCTACCAATCCGTAGTACGTAATATCCAAAATCAACAATCATGTCTCCATTTGATTTAAAAGTAAAAAGGAGAATTTTTTAACGTTGTCATTCATGCTAACACAAAATTAATTTTCCTACTTTTCCAGTCATAACACATAAAAATTGCATTGTCGCCAGAACATCAGGTGTGTACAAAGTTTCAATTTGATTAGATACGTGGATGTGGGTCAGGATTAGCTGGCAAAATTCACTTCAACAAAGTGATTGACTGATAAAATCAATAAATTGCTTAATTGAAGCTTTGAAAAAATACAAAGGAAATTAAGATTTGCGATCGAGGTGGAACGTAGTGACTCAATATGACAACAGAAATAAAAAAAACGTACGAGGAATTTTATTTTGTCATGCATCATTCCTTTTTACCCTTGGTTGTAATTATCTACATAGTGAAAATTTTTTCTCCGTGAAACAGTGTGGAAACTGAATGCTCCTAAGATTGGTGAAGAATAGTAATAAAAAATAGTATGCTTTAATTTTAAAATTACTAAATTACTACATTAATAAATGCTTCGCGTAAATAAGGGTCCAGTGACGAACTGTAACGGCGGGCCTATACCTTAAAGCCTAGTACTGAGTTCAAGTGAAATGAAAACTTTTCACAGGCCTGAAAAGTGGTTGAATAAAAGGTCGTGAACAAGTAGCCGTGGAGATTTTGTAGACTTCATGTTTGACGCTTCCTCTTTTTGGAGTTTTTTAATTTAGTTTCCATTTTAAAACACTTGCTTTTAAGTTTCTTAACACAACAGACTTGCATATGTCAACTTTCAAGCCTAGTACGCTGATCGAGCTAAAAAAAATTCTCTATGTAAAAACTATGTAAAAAAAATGGTTTAGTAGGTGGAGAAAATGGTGGATAAATTTATCCCGTAAAATGGTACGCAGTTCGGGCCAAAAGTGAAGTAAAAATTTAGATTTTCCTATTTAAATGTAGATGGCACTAGTGTATTTTTTGTAGAGATTTGTTTGTGTTTTTCATCCGCGAAGAAAAGAAATTTATTTTCTTGTGGGGATAAAAATTGACATTTGGGTAATTTCGTTGCAACGAGGCTATGGAATATGGCGGCCAACTAGGATTTTGTAAGTAATTTAGTTTTTTTATTGCAGAGGTGTATGATAATAATCATAATTTTTATTTCAGATTAGATCCAGATATATTATACAGTGTTGTTTTGCGTTTTTTAACGCAGAGAAATTTATATATTGGGTGGTTAATTTTGTTTCAATGTGACTTTGAAATATGGCGACCAACTCGGATTTTGTAAGTAATTTTGTGTACATTGGAATGATGTATCGTTACCCCGAAGATCCAACTTGTGAAACAAGAGACGTTGTTTGACTTTGATTTATTAGTATAGGTTTCTAAATTGCATTTGGTGGTTCTGAAGAGCATTCCATAATTTCAATAGTTTCTACTTGATCAATGGATGATGTAACAGTTGGGTTTTTAAGCAAAACATGGTCCCGTTTTACAGGTGCATTTTAAGGTGTAACTTTTAAAAGTACATGATTTACCGTTGTGTTGACATTGCATGTTGCCACAACTTATGTTCCCTGTGCAAATGGTATTGTGATAACTGATACCGTTCCGATCCATTTTATTTGTTTCTAAATAATTTTAAAATTTTCATTGACAAGGCGGAGATCCAAAACTTAAACAATCTACACTTTCTACACATTTCTACACAGGGGGCTAAATTTAGACACTGGAAAAGGAATTTTGAGGTGGATAAATTTAGACCGATCAGCGTACTAGGCTTCATCGGCAATTAAATGGCCACGGTCAATAAAATGCACGTGAAAACAGTGGAGAGTAAGTTAGCGCCATCTCTTAAGGACTAGGAAACATAGTTTATTATCTCTCCATTCATAACCGAACTTAGTACTGGGATCGTGAAATTTCGCTAGAGAAATATTCATGGGCATGAAAACCTGAGGCTAAAATGTATGGAATTTGACAGTTCACGACGAGTTTCTGAAGGGTTGCTGGCAAACACGGTACGAGGCGGACGTGCAGCTGCGGCTGCGCCGCAAAATAAAAATTAAAATGGAGGCTTGTAAGCCATAGTAATTAGTTTAAATAATATTAATTAAACAGTGAAGTGTTAGTAAAGCTTAATGCTAATAATGGACTCAAATAAAATTAGCAAAATAAATTAACAAAGGATTTTATTAAAAAAAAAAAAAAAATGAGGGTTCACCTCTTAATTCATTAATATTAAAACCACAAAGAATTTTAATATAATCGAATATGGATCGCTACCGATGGTATTTGATCTATCAAATAAAGGAAATAATTATGGGTCACTGGATTCGTCCAATATTCGAGGATTTTTTTTTTTGGAAGCAGGAATGGATTAACATGTGCAGGACGGCGTCGTCCAAGATGACAGATATCATAATTGATGATATAAAACAATACCAACGATGTAATGGAGTTAATTTCGATTCGCAAGGTTATACTAAAAATAAGTTAGGTTTTTAAGAGATATAAATAAGTATCTTAAAAGAAATAAGTGATTTGAAAAGACACAATAAAATTAATTATGTAATTGAGATAACTCTTTAAGGCTTTGCAAAAAATAAGTGAAAGATTTTAGGAAAAGTAAATATATATCTTAAAGCAAATAAGTAACTTGAGATTATAAAACAAAATTAATTATGTAATGTCTATAATTCCGAAAGGCTATAGTAAAAATAAGCCAATGAAAAGTATCAAATACCTTAAAGGATATAGTAATTTGTAAATATAAAACAAAAACAATCTTGTAATGGTAATCTAAGGGGGAAATATTATCCGAGCTCATATCAATTTACCTTTGTCAATATACACAATAACTTCAACTATTGAGGTTCATGTCTCTCAACAACAACTAATGTATTTACTGAATTTATTCTTTCAATATATAATAGTTGCTTTGAATAACCATATTCCTATAAAGTGGTTAAGTAATAGGAAAATTCAATTAAAATGAAAAGAAAAATTTGCCAACATATACACAATAACCTCAGCTATTGAGGTTCATGTCTATAATAATCATATTTTGAACTTAATAATCTTGTCTACTTTAAGAATAATATAAAATATTACATTATTCTTGTTATGAACTTTTGTTATACTGTAAACATACCCTCCATTATATCTGAGGACTATGCTTACATGTATTATTAAATATTTCTTTTGAATAAAAAACAAAGAAATAAATTAACATGTCATGTATAGGGCATACTACTCTATAATCTAACACATAAGAAAACCTGCCATCATATACAGTTTATACTGTGATAGAACACGTCATCTCTTGTGTATGGAGCTTCACTCTAATACACTCGTTATTTTTAGATGACGTGTTCTTTAGGTTAGATTAGATGTAAGTTTTTTTACCCCACTGAGGGAATGTTATGAATACTAGGGCGCATCAGTCGCAAATGCGCTGAATAAATGATAATTATCGCACAAAGCTTGGCAGGATTAAAATAAATTAAGTCAAATGGACTGAACATTATAGTCCATTAATAATTGTAAAACAAGTTATCTTAAGTTGAATTGTTTCTTTTGTAATTGTATTTGAAGTCGAATAAATGAAAGAAGAAGAAGACAGTTCACGACCTTTTCACTCGAACTTCCCAGTAAACCACGAATGCATACAAAATGAATTCACAATACATTTCAGAAATGAATGAAATTCATTACAGAAAGCATTTTGTAAGTAATACGGAATGCATTAAAACACATTAGGCATGTCCTAGGATGAAATGCATTGCTTGTAATGCATTAACAATATATTTCATATAGAAGTATGTAATGCATAAATAATAAATTACAAATACATTTTATAGAATGTGGGAAATGCATTACAAAAGGCATTTCATAAAACTAATAATATGTATTGAATAGCATTAGGATTGCCCTAGGAAAAAATGCATTGATTCTAATCGACTAAAAATGAATTTAATAATAAAATATTTTTTTAAAACAAAATTTATTATAATTTTATGTTGAACTTTGTATTTTAGATATGAATAATGCTATCTGAAATGAGATACGATTTTATTAGCTTAATTACTGAAGACTCCAACAAAAATTTGTTAGCGTGGCGGAATGGAGTGCTCGTGTATTTGGCCCTTTATAATACGCTTTTGAATCCCCAAAATCCTAACAATTTAATACATTGCTTGTAATGTATTTGTAAGGTACTTGTAAGCAGTCGCTGATTGATAACTTTCAGATAGCTTACTTGTAATGTACGGCGAATGCATTTCTTTGTTCTATGCATTACATGTGGTTTGCTGGGTTAATACTAGGCTTAACGAAAAACCCACCTTATAGTAGCCACTTTAAAAATGAACTGGAAAAATCAAAAACATTTTTTTTGAAAAATGGAAAGGAAAAGGGAAAAAAGAAAACATAAGAAGTCAGGATTTTCTAGTCGAAAAGGACGCATAGACTAATCATCATAGAGCAACGTAATTAGGTTCTTTTAGATAAATGTGTATTCTTTTATTTGAAGAACAGGAGCTTAATTGAAACCGTTTGGAAGATATGTAGGTTCAAAATATGAATTTATTGATCGTCTGATGAGGGGATATGAGTATTTTAAATCCTTAACACGACGATATCTCGTGAACGGTAATTCATACGAGAAAAGGTATAATATCATTTTTTGCAGATAATCGCATGATCTACAAACTCTGTAAACACTATTTAATGTTAGGACTTGTCGTTTAAGAGAAATTAGCCAAAAACGGAATTTTCTGTTTTTAGGGGGTTGTTTTTAGGGGTAGCGTACAATAAATTTTCCGAAACTTTTTTTAACATATTCAAGCTGATCAACATGGCTTGTCATGTATCGGCGACATTATATTTATCTTTCTCTATGGTCCATTATGGCGGAAGTTGACAAAAGGTTCTTTGAATTCATCTTGAATTACTTAATCTTTTTAAATAAAATTGACAAGTTCAGAGAGGTTAAAAAGCACGTATTAATTCATTTTTCTATGTTTGTTATACAATTATTTACTACATATGTGTACATGGAATGTACTTTTTTGTCCATGTCCTTTAACTAGATATTGCTGTATATTACTATATATCCATACTTTTATTATTAATATTACTAAATTATTATCTTTTACTATTTAATTACTATATTCACATATATTCCGTTATTTTTGTTTACATTTTTGAGTTCTATATTCGAGACGTTCATTTGATTTTCAAATAGTTTATTCATATTCCACTGCTTTCGTTTGTTTTTCATATGAGTTATGATTAATATGACATTACATTCATATTGTGTTAGCAAAATTATTTGATGTTACATTTTGCGTTAGGGTTAATGTAAGCGACACTTATAAAATAAATAAAATTAAAATTTACATTAAGTAACCCAGACATCTAAGTATGCACAAAACCTGACTAAAACAAACGAAGTAATAATTACAATAATGTGGAAAACGACGTAGAACAGGACGGACTAAAAAGTAAGGATTTAGCTTTGCATGTGCATTTAATTATTTTAATTTAAAGGAATATTTATTAGAATTTATAGCAAATCAATATAGAAAATAAATATCTTACACCGAAAACTTAAAATTTGAATACGTCTTCCACAGTTAAGATACTTGTTGTCACAAAACGGTTAATGGTTTGAAGTTTTACAAATTCCGCAGAGGGAAACGTTACTGGTACCAGAGCGGGTTTCTTTGAGATATTTTTTTGTTTCACACATTTAATATAGAGAGGTTTCTCATGGTAGTATATTTAGTCACCCACTACCTACATTGTTGTATTACTAAGTGATTTGAGTTACATATATTGGTTTTATTGAGCTACTGCATGTTGTAATAAATGCAGGTAAATAAAGTAATTAAATAATATAATTGAAAAGTTGCGTTTTCAGTGGGATCATTGATTTTTGCGGGTTTAACTTATTTTTCAGCATGAGGTGCTAAAGCGATCGCAGGGCGGCATAGCAGCGGACGATGCATCTCTCCTTTGAATTGTCATATCAGGTACACTACATGTTCTCTTAAGTGCTGAGCGTCCGCTCTGAGGTACGGCGTTCGCGTTAAGGTAAGTGGTGGTGTAGTAGTTTAGGTGATACTTCCGGGATCTCACTCCTTCACGACTCAGCCTGCGAGTCGACCCTTGAGGCCTGCGATACCGCCTCGAGGAGCTTAAGATGGATTATTTTGGGAGCTTTGTGTTCATATTTTTTGTAGGAGCAATCAGACCAGACTAACGAAAGCGAAGAATATTTTGGCAAGGGTACTCTGTTCAAATTACATGAAAAGGGTAATCAGAAAAACTTTTTGATCTAAAGCCCAAATTTCAGATGCCTGAAATATGCTTCGATCAAGATGGTCCATAAGCTGTTGATTATTGTCTTTATGACTTTGAAAAGAACAGAACAACTGCTGTTGGGTAGTTGGAGAGAGTTGTTAGATTCACCTTTTTCGAAATAGACTGAGAATGAATAAATTTCAAACAGTCTGGATAAGCTACGGAGAAGAATGACAGTTTGCTTATGAATTTTCTTAGCGCGTTGAACATGCTATTTTTTCGGTAATCGTATAGAAATGACGTACATTTAATATTGAAAATCAAAAATTGCAAAGAAAATATTAATACTTACATTGAAAATCAAAAATTGTAAAGAAATAATAATTGGTCAAAGTATGCCATTTTCTGTTGACAATTAATCGCACTGTAATTAAAGTTATATCTAAAATCGTGAAGAAAAGTGTTGCTAACTAGAAAAGTATCACTTTTCTTTACGATTTTTGATTAAACAATGTACGTCATTTCTATACGATTCCCGAAAAAATATTTTATTGCCCTAAAAGTTTAAATTTTATTTTAAACGTATTTTAAATTATTATAAGTCAACATGAAATTTAAAATAAATGCAGTTTCATAAAAAATAAAATTGTTCCTTTCAATCAATCATCAAAAGTCATTTCGATTTACAAGAAAAACTTCACAGAAAACTTTAAGAATTAAAACTTGGCTCCAGTACAAAAAAAACCCCCGAGAAACATATTCACGAATCAATTCTTTCCGAAAACAACCTGAGAAACATACATATAATATGTGTTCATGCATAACACGATGGAATATGCCTTTAAAAAAATTTTAATTTTGTTTGATTTTGAAACTAAAATGATGGAAAGTGAAGAGTTCTTAATGTGATTTTAGCACGCAATCATTTGATTGCATCCAAAGTTATGCTGCGAATTCTTTTAATTGCTGCAGACATTTCTGAGCCACTATCGAAGCCACAAAGGAAAATGCACACAGAAAACCGCAGTCAGGTAAGTTATCTCTATGTGCGATATGCCCAGGACAAAGAACGAGGATATCTATTGTAAACTAGCTATAATATCAATCAGAGCTGAGGTGTGGGTGGTGTTGTTAATACAAAAAAAAAACAAATGTTTGATTTTTGAATGATCTCTGGATTGATAGAAAGTTTATTCTGTATCGAAATGTTGAATCCGAATGCGAGTAGCGTTTTCACAATAGACCGGCGGGAAAAGAGTTTGTATGTGTGTCTAAGCACTGAAATTAAAATGTTATTGACCTTTTGCACTACACGAAACTAGATTGAAATTTTCTGTAAAACTTTCCAGACTGCGTTTATTACGTAAAAACTTCGCACTTTTTTTATAGACACATTTTTGTTTATGAGCATATATATATTTAGTATAGGAGAAGTTTTTGCGAAGAAGATAAAGTATTATTTTTGGGACACTTCTGGGACACCATTAACATTCAGTATTCACTTTTATGCCAAGATAAAGTATTTCGTTAGGACATTTTTGGGACATCATTAGCACCTGATATATTTTTAGTATGGAAGAAGAAATTTGGAAATTTTTGGGACACCATTAACACCTGATAAGAATAGTATTTTTGAAAAAATAAAGTACTTTCTGACACCATTAACACCTGATATAAAATATATATACAGTATAGAAGTAATATTTTTGCGAATACAAAATATTTTCTTGGGACACTTTTGGGACACCATTAACATTCAGTATTCACATTTTTATCGGAGATAAAGTATTTTTTGTGAGACATTTTTGCACACCATTAGCACCTGATATTTTTAGTACGGTAGAAGAATTTTGGACATTTTTGGGACACCATTAACACCTGATAAGAATAGTACTTTTGAGAAACTGAAGTTTTTTCTGACACCATTAGCACCTGATATAATAGCTATATTAAGTATAGAAGTAACATTTTTGCGAATATAAAATATTTTCTTGGGACACAATTAACAACTGAAAGTTTAAGTATAAATTAAATAATTAATATGTTGTTATTCAATAACAGTCTTTAATTATTGATTAAATAATTTTGTGACTAGTAATAAGCGATAGACAATCCATAAATTGCTTAATCCACACTCCATTTTATTTTATATAATAATTTTGAATCATCAAATTCTCAATGGCGAGAGATAACAATCTTAATACTAAAGCGTGCATTTTAATGCCCCATTTAATAATAAGAGAAATCTCCAGCAAAATGTTTAGTTTAGGCAAAATAAATAATTTCACTTACACGTGACATTCTTATATACGTGCTCGGACTACGATCCCGGTTGCGAAACTTGCTGATAAGGTGTTTTATAGTTGCACTAAATTTGTGAAATTTTCTCTTCCAGAATGGAATTTTGAAAGATTTTTGTTATTATTATTTATTTTCTTGTGTTGCCTTTACTATTATTATTATTTTTTTTTTTTTTTTCAAATATTTCTTTATTTTTTTACTTCACTTCTGTATACCGCGGAGGAACTCACAACAATATATTCTTACTTTGCCGTAACTACGACGACATCCGTTCTAGCCCTTAAGTAAGGAGGAACTGATTTTCTTAAAGCAAGGATTCCCGCAAATAGTTGTGTAGTTGGCTGCTTGTCTTTTTGAACGTTTTATCGTTGAACTGTTGAGGTGGCAACGATTTGTTGATTTCTTACTACGACGTCTCGTAGTAACGCCAGCAAAAGGAGCTTGTGTGATTCTTTGATTTATTTGAATAGCTTAACAGCTAGGGCTGTAATATTTTTTTTTCGTGGCATATCTTTTACACACAAAAAAAAATAAATACACGAGACAATCCTGTACACTAAACAACCTTTCGGGAAGTCGTTAAAACGAGTTTTTTCCTCATTAGGTCCTCAAATCAAAGAAGAAGAAAAAAGGAATCGTTTTATCATAAATTTCTCTAGGATATATATTTCCTTTTTTTTTGGAAAATTGTACTTATTATAAGTCAAGAGAGAAAAGGCTTCATCGAATTAACAGTTAAGGACTTTTGTTGTCAATGACGACGACATTGGATTGAGGGTTCTTAAAGAATTTTGGATCCTGGACAGAAGCTTTAGACACGCTTAGGTATCATTTTATGAACATAAATCAGTCAAAATGGGGTTAAAGATAAATATGGTTATAATTATTTTACTAACAAGGGGAGCGCCTTGTAAAAAAACACAAGCTATTCGCAACGTCTATACGAGTGTACACACATTAATGAGACGTAAGAAAGCGATTTTTAAGGCTCCAAGGGGAAAATAACAAAACGGCAACAGAAAATAATAATAATGTTCCTTCACTAAATAATATTTACGATCACGTACTAAATAATAACATGACAATAAACACTCGTATTTTACACAACCATCGCTGGTAAACACATTTGTGGGATTGTTATAATCCGTATAACCTTATCTCTACAACATACAACCAATAAATGCAAAATTTATGAAAATTTATTTTCTTTCAGTTAGAAATAGTTTAGTATGTAGTCTCATGTAATATCCTCAATTTATACCTAACCAAAGTTTGTCCCAAAAATGTGTTTATGTATATTTTCATTTATTTTTTTCTCTCACTCATCAAATCCAAGAAAAATTAGAAGATTGGAAGAAGGCAGACTGAATTCGTGTCTTAAAGTAAATTCTTCATTTTAGTTGGGCGAAATCTCCAATTTTACGTGACATGAAAACATAATAATTATTATTGCGTTATTATAGTGGCAAATTCCATGTGTGCGTGATTGTCCTATTAGGCACAGAGTAATTGTATGTTGTTTTCCTGGTTTCAGGCTTCATAGAAAGTTACTGCGAATAGTCTGTTCTCATAGTGACCACACTAATTTGAAAATAAATAACGATGCAGAATTTCTACAAAGATATGACCATAGGGCGCACCAGTCATCGCAGAGCATCGAAATTTTTGACGAATTTCAGAAAATTCAAATATGATTGAATGATTTCCATGAAAATCGGTATCTGGGGTTTGGTAGCAAATAACGAATTAATGATCATAACTTATGAATTCAAAATGGCCGCACTCACCGGGCCGAGGAGTTTGCCAATTTTATTCTGATTCTAATGAAAATCGGTATCTGGAGATTTTTCAGGTAGCAAATTACGTATTTATCATCAAAACCTATAAATCAAAATGGCAAGGCCAATATGTATCGAATTTTTCCAATTGAAGGGCATAGGGGAAAAACAGCTTCAGCTTCAACTTTTTACTGAAAATGAGCTTGGGGTGTCATCTAGTAGCAGTTTAGGAGTACTTTAAGTTACCGAATCGACAAAATAATAATATATTTTTTTAATTATTGTAGTTGCGTGTATTGAAAAGGATCGGTTAGTGTTCGCAGTCTAGTGAAGAAGAGCCGGGCCCGTCGAGAAGAGAGACAAAAAAAGAAAAATCACAGGTAGCCACTTTTTTTACTTGTACATAATAGCACAATCTTTGAAGAAAGTTTTAAGCTCTCAAACGTTGATCCAGCGAAATCCATGGACCAAGAGGAACGTTTTTACAAGAACGCCTTTTTTTGCAAAAAGTGAAATTTCAAGGAAACGGTTCAATATTTCGCAGCAAAAATTACACCATTTTTTCAACTAGCAAGAGCCAATATTTGTACCAAATAACAAATATGTAAGTGACGTTAAACAAAAGTTATTAACAAATTTAAAAAACGTGATTTTCGAAAGTTTTTCCCATTTTTCTCTATATTTTGTGCCCTAACCTATAACTCAATATACATCAATCGAAAGATAATTTGAATAGCTACAACTTTATAATTTCATTTTTTTTCGATCCGAGCTCACGTTTTTCTTTTATTCGCTAAAAAGCGTTTTTACACTTTCCGGGATTTTTTAGGTTAGGTTCGCCATTCCAAAATCCGAAAAAGAAAACGCTATCTTTTTTAGAATTTTTTTCCTATGTGTCCATATTTTTGGTTTCCTGATGGCAATTAACGCAAAAATTACATGGAGCTATTTTAGATTGATTGGATTAAAACAGAATAGCGTGAATACCAACGTACGGAAATATCATTAGTCCAGTCAAATAAGGCAAAAAAAGGGGTCAACCTCGGAATTTGAGGTAATAAGCCGATAATTGGCATGAAGCTTTGTTTTGGCATTTTACATGATGTGCCAAAAGTCACATATAATCTCGTGTCCGCGTCTTGAGATATTAGAGGTCAAAGGTCACAAAAATCAGTTTTTCGCAAATATCTCGTAAATTATCGGCTTTACGCAAATTTTGGTTGAGTAAACTTTGTTCATTAGACAAATCTGCATAAAACTGTCTTGTACAGAATTTACGTAGAATCAATAGTTTTCGAGATATGGGGCTGAGAAAACTCGAGCATCGCGCTGCATTCTTTTCCTCACCACCTTGGAAGTAGAACTCAAGCAGCCTTTTTGCATGGTATCCCCAGTAGGCCTAGTCCATAGGTTACAGGTTATGAAATAATTTTATTGATTATCTCTCTAACTCTTCTATTTCCACTTCTTTCATATTGCCATCTTCATCTGTAATCATCTCAGAAGAGAATAATGAAAGGTGGTCGGCGTTATCATCGTTCAACTCAGGGTTAATGGGTGTATCCTCGGACATTGAATTGAGACACGACGGGTCCCGACAAGAGCCATACGCTACGGAACATAACAATTTCACTTTTCTGCATTTACTTGTCAAATTACAGTTTGACCTCGGAATGAGAGGTAATAAGCTGAAAATTGGCATGAACCGAGATTATATGAGACTTTTGACACATCATTTAGAAAGCGAAAACAAAGGTTCATGCCAATTTTCAGCTTATTACCTCTCATTCCGAGGTGAAACCCTAATTTGACTGTACTACATCTGAAATTTTTTTTATAAAATTTGATCGAGCCGTTTTTTTGGTTTAAACGACATAAGTGATTTTTTTTTTGATTTGATAAAAATATCGACTTAGTTGAGGTACCGTGTGAAGAGTATTAACGAAAATATGATCTGAAAAGATTTTCTTGAAATTCGGTCGAACCGTTTTTTTGTTTAAACGACTTTCTTGTATCTGCACGATACCGCGCAAACCAAGAGAGAAGAATATTGTAACGGTCAGTTTTGCCTAAATATCTACTTGACTAAAAATTACTGTGGAGAAGAAAATCGAGTAGTTGGTTGGGAACAAATTGGTAGGCGGGGAGAAATGAAAAAATAAAAAAGGGAGTTCGAATTTTGACGGATGCAGAAATATACTGCAAAAGTTTGTGTTCGGAAAAATTTAAGATTATATAAAAAAGGAAAAAATCAGTTTTTGAAGAATATCTTTGGCTGGAAGACCACTACCTCCAGTATCCAGTCCATTGGAGGACAAAAACTACATTTTTGCTTCAAGTCAGCATAATCAGGAATAGTTCGGTGCTGTGAAGCCGATGCGGTAATCCAAGCAAGTTTAGGCACCCCATTTGTAAAGGAGTTTGGAGAGGTACCGAAGCGGATACTACCACTACCAACAAAACTTGGTTCGTTTGGCCCATAGTTGAGGGAGCAGGATATGAAGGTTTTGGTGTTATTTTTGAGAAATTTTTAGCTAAGAAAGGTGCGGATTGGCGTTAAACTGGACCAACTGGTTATTTATTTTAAGGGTCAAGTCCCGGTGGTGTTAATACGCTTCGTTTGTCCGTCACCAAAAGTGTAGGAAAAAACGTGACAACCGTGAAGAGAACTGGCGGAAGGCATTGGAGAGAAGGTGTATGGCGATACAGGCGTAAAATCAGAAGACTAACAGGCGAAAGTTATATAAAATTGCTTGAATTTGGGTTAGATAGTTGCCGGGAAGTTAGAGGATAGGGATCGAGCTGCAGACCTTAGTATCTGGAGAGCGTCAGGTAATTAAGCCATAATCATAGTGCATCCACACCAGCTGGATCAGAAAAATACACACGAAAAACAACAAAAAATTTCCACTAAATAAAATTACAAAAAATTTTCTTTTTATTGCTTTAATTTTAAAAACACACAGAAAAATTTATTCATAAAATCTTAATTATAATAGTAGTTATTAATACCGTTGTAATATTTTTTTATAATTATTGGTGAATTTGTGTTGCTCCGTGTCGGATATTTGTTGTTCTTAATTGGTTCCGAGAAAGTGTTTTCTACTAATTGATTTCTTTGGATTGTACAAAGCGAGGAGTATTGGCCAATGCTGCAGAGGTTATCTTGCAGACTCATGTGCACGTAATTCGTAGGTTGTTGTGAATTGTATTCGTTCACGGTCAATATTTGATTCATCAAATTGTGATTGTTAATGCTCCCATGTAATGTTTGGGGATGATATTGTATTAGAGGATTATATTTATTAAAATGACCATGCATTAAATTTGTTTCTTGTGGAATGGGTGAGGTAGGGGGTCGTTCTTTTTCAGGGTGATGCGGCTCAGGCGATGACGGGAGGATGATGGACGGAGGTCAAAATTGCACTGGCACAGGTAAGTGGTGAACCAACCGCGGTAAGCCCCGGCCACACACCCCACGACCCCTCCGGCGAGCTAGATAACTCCGTGTGGCCGGCGTAGGAGTTCCGGATTTTCTTTTCATTTCTTATGTATGGTATTGGCTCCTTGGTCATGCTTTTCCGGGCTTGTGGCTAAGGGGGTAATACCTCGCATAAGTGGCGCCCACTATTTTTATCGCGCCATTATGCTGTTACATAAATGGCGCCCAACGCAGCTTTTAAAGCCCGTTGACTGTCCTACACGGACCTTGAAGTTTAAATTTTTTTGGTTTAGTACCACTTGTGCCTTCACGGACAACATTTGATTTTTTTGTGTATGGTTCACCACTTTTACCCAGCGCTCGCCGTGGGCTAAGGTAGTACCGCGAGGCCTTAGCCTTTGTCTGTTTTGCCGAATTTTTTTTTTTCAGCGCTTGTCCAAATTCTAGGTGAATTTTTATTTGTCTTCGCTTTTAGGCCTACCCGTTCACTTACGCGGTAACTTCTTCGTTTTGGAGTAGCTTCGAACCATGCTGACCTGCACGGCTTGCTAACAAGCGGTGTTCGCTTGGCTATGCGTGCAGGTGTAGTAGTGGTTCATCCGTGTCCTGTTTCTAGGGTCGGCGACTCTGGTATCAGGCGTGATACCGCCTGCCAATGCGTCGGTCCGTGAACAGGATCATCTTTTAATTTTCCTGGTGGACGTTGAAGTTGGTACAAGGGCTTAACCGTCTTTGGTAACAGGCGTGTTAACGCCTGCCACTGCGCCCCTTGTTCCTTCGGAAGGTCCATCCAGCTTTTTAAATTCAATTTTTTTGTTTATGTCCTGAGTTTTTTTCGTCTGTTCCTCCCAACTGATTGATTTTCCGAAAGGTAGCTCGGTTGTGGTTGAACAGCGGATTCCCCAAATTTTTTTTATTTTTGAAGAAGTTTCCTTTCCTTTCGTGGCGATGCGATTTTGAGTTTCGTTTCCGTCCTTCTTTCGGGTGTAGACCTGAAGCTGGGTCGGAGACCTTGATGACACTTGGTGATGACTATGCTTCATAGTTTTCACCAACTGGCATCGAGGACCTTGACATGCGGGAGCCCTGAGGGGTTGGTCGTCTGCCTCAACCATTCCTCACTTAGATTGAATTAAAGCATATCATATAATTACGCACCTATACTAACCTATATATACACCAATACACTTTTATTGTTCTGTCGCTACACACTAATAGGCGTTAATTTTGTTGTCTAGGTACACTCACCTAATATCATTAATTATTTGATTTGTTAATAGGCACTTGTTGTTACACTAATTGCTGTCGATTTTGGTTTCCTTGTGTGATACGTACTCAATCTTACAATTTTATCAGCACTTATTTTAATCTATTTTCGCACAACATTTTTTTTTCTCTTCGAGCTTTCTTTGCGGGTTAGGTATAAGAACGTATATCGTTGGTTGCTACTATCTTAGCTATTCATGGGCATAAACTGTTCGGGCGTATATCCGCGAGGTTGTCTTCAGGTTTAACCTTGTTGTAGTCAATACTTTTTATAGACTGCGTTATCCATTTCTACTATACTTCGTTTTGGTTCGAGCTCTAGTATAGTTTTCTCATTTGAAGGTTTTCTTTTCATTCCTAAACTAGTGTGTTCATTATATAATTGAAAGTAAAGTATGGAACTTCGAAGGGGAAAGGTTCTTCCACCCACTAATGATAGCGATCTTCCGGTCGAAGCTCCAGCTGCGCAAATGAATGCGTCGACTTCGAATGATCACCCTCCTTCGCTGGAGAAGCAAGTCGCCCAGTTGCGACAAGTTCTAGACACCTTGTTAACCCAGCAGCGACATGCTGAGGTTCCGATGAATCCTTGTGTACCCAGGGATCAGCAGTCCACCACGGAGGCTTCCACACCTGCGGTTGGCAGGCTAGATGTTTGGTCTGGGACCCAACATCGCAAGTCTCCGGTTTCCTTCTGGAACCTAAAGTTCTCCGGCGAGGACAAGGTGTTGTCGGCGGAGGAATTTCTGTTCCGGGTGGAGCTGAAGGCTCGCGATGATGGAGTCGGCCCAGCCGAAATTTGCAGGCATTTCTCCACGCTGTTGTCAGGTCGAGCTACCGACTGGTACTGGTCGCAGTTTCGACGCCATCATTTGGACCCTGATTGGGAAACCATCAAAACACAGTTCATCAGACATTTTCGCGCTAGGGAGTCCGATGAAGAACTGATAGGTACTACAGATGATGGATACCAAACAACATAATCTATCGTTCGATGATTTCACTGCCCAGCTGCTGTCGCTACATAACCGCATGGCTCAGCCAATGTCTGAAAGCGGATTATTAGGAATCGTAGTCCGAAATTTGAATTTCACTTTGGGGTCAGCGGTAATCGGGCATCGTTTCACCAGCATGCCACAATTGCGCGATACTTGTATCCGAGTTGAACGCTGGCAGAAACAGAAGCGGTTAGAGCGTAGGCCTGATCGACAGATACACGAGGTTGAACACTCGCCGGTATATTCTTCTGATCAAATACCACCGGACATGTCTTCACCAGGAGTAGAAGCGATAACCTCTTCGCGTCAGTTCCAAACGAATCCACGACCTCTCCGTTGTTGGAATTGTCAACAACCGGGTCATCCATTTATGGACTGCCCGTCTGAAACTCGTGGCCTATTTTGCTACAAGTGTGGCAAGCCAGGGGTCGTCACACCAGTGTGTCCTACCTGTCAGGGAAACCGGAGCGGGGGTGCGAGATCGAACGGGAGTCCGCGCCCGAGCTAAGCTCGCCCGTTTTCCCTACACATTCCTTATACACCTGATATGACTACCATCAGCGACTTTACGTCCACTGATGCTCTTCCTGTTTTTCCCTCTGAGGAGGTTAAACTTTCGTTCCTTTCCCGTTGGAAGAGATATATCTCCACTCGTGCCCGCATCTTTTCGGAGCCACCTTTCGTGGACTCCCTCACTTCCAAGCGCACTCCTCCCCAAATTAGGGTACGAGCTAAGGAGAAGCGACAATGTTTGCAGAAAATTGTTTCTGCCTTCATCTCTGATTCGTCAGATCCTCGGCTGTTTACGAAGGTCCTGTTAGCTAACGAAGAAGTGGTTGGTTTGTTGGACAGTGGTGCCACTGTTAGCTGTCTGGGAAGAGATGCCGAAGCGTTTCTAGCTAATCATCCCGAAGTGACAGTCTACACTTTGCGCTCTGTAGTGCATACTGCTGACGGGGCTCCGCAGAGACTTTGCGGTTATATTCGAGTTCCGATATCCTTTGGAGGAAGGACCCGTGATATAACCATCTATGTGGTGCCCAGTCTCAGCCAGAGACTGTACCTAGGGATGGATTTTTGGAATCTTTTCGGCCTAGCTCCCCAAATAGTCGGCGAGATAAACGCTCCATCCGTGTCTGCAAAAATGCACGACTTAACGTCCACGCAATGCGAACGGTTGGAACGCGTCAAGGCCAGATTTCCCTCTTTTGATGTCTTCGGACTGGGAAAGACTAACCTGGAGGAACACATCATTGACACTGGTGACTCAGTTCCCATTAAACAGAGGCATTATCCCGTCTCACCCGCTGTACAACAGTTGATGTATGGTGAGTTAGACAGGATGTTGTCGCTGGGGGTGATTGAGCCATCAAATAGTCCCTGGAATTCTCCAGTGGTGTTGGTTCGTAAACCAGGTAAGGTCCGCCTGTGCCTTGACTCTCGCAAGGTCAATAGTGTCACTGTCAAAGACGCCTATCCTCTTCCACACATTGATGGTCTTCTTGGTCGTCTTCAAGACACCAAGTTCATCACGAGCTTAGACCTGAAGGACGCCTTCTGGCAAATCCCTTTAGAGAAGAAGTCGCGAGAGCGGACAGCTTTTACTGTCCCTGGTCGTCCACTGTACCAGTTCACAGTTATGCCTTTCGGCTTATGTAACGCCCCACAGCGCATGTGTCGCTTGATGGATAAAGCCATCCCGGGCCATTTACGTGAAAACGTTTTTGTCTATCTGGACGACCTGCTCATTGTTTCACCTGACTTTGACTCCCACCTAAAGCTTTTGGACGAAGTGGCCAGCTGTCTCCGTCGTGCGGGGTTAACCATCAATTTATCTAAAAGCAAATTTTGCGTGACTGAAGTCAAGTATCTCGGCTTCATAATCGGTGATGGGACTTTGAAAACCGATCCTAATAAGGTGACGGCCATCATGGACTTCCCGACTCCGAAGTCTCATAAGCAGACCCGGAGGTTCTTGGGCATGACCGGATGGTATCAGCGTTTTATACCCAATTATGCTAGCGTGGCTTCTCCAATCACGGATTGTTTGAAGTCTAAATCTTTTAGTTGGACTGATGAGGCCCAGCAGGCGTTCGAGACCTTGAAAAAGCTGATGACGGAAGCTCCTCTTTTAGTCACTCCAGATTTTTCTAAGCCTTTCTATATTCAGTGCGATGCCAGCAGGACTGGTGTAGGTAGTGTGCTTTTTCAAAAGGACATGGATGGAGGAGAACATCCGATTGCTTATATGTCCAAGAAATTGAACGGAGCACAACGGAACTACACCATTACTGAGCTCGAATGCTACGCAGCCGTGCTGAGTATAAAGAAGTTTAGAGCGTATGTTGAGGGACAGACTTTCACGGTCATTACTGACCATGCAAGTCTGAAATGGCTCATGGGCCAGAAGGAGCTTAACGGCCGTTTAGCCCGGTGGAGTCTTAAGCTTCAGGGGTTCGACTTTACAATCGAACACCGTAAAGGCACCCACAATGTGGTTCCCGATGCCTTGTCACGCATGGATTGCGTTGACGAATTGTCCTTGTGTTTCGACGTGGACTTAAATGCCCCGTCTTTCAAGTCACCTGAATATCTTCGTCTGGGTGATAGCCTCAGGCAAGCCTCACCGCAGCTACCAGACCTGCGAGTTGAAGATGGGTACGTTTTCAAGCGTACATCTCCACGTACTGGAAACCCGATTGCGGACGACCTGACATGGGAGTTGTGGATTCCGATGGAATTGACCGCGTCGCTCGTCGAATCGTATCATTCGCCTCCCCAAGCGTCGCATGGTGGAGTAGGGAAAACCCTAGCCCGATTGCGATGGAAGTACTTTTGGCCAGGTATGGCAAAACAAGTTCGGGAATTCATCGCCAAGTGTGAGGTCTGCAAGACCACCAAAGCCCCCAGTTCAGTACTTCGACCACCTATGGGAAACCCCATGGATGTGTCGAGGCCGTTCCAATTTTTATACGTCGATTTCTTAGGTCCTTATCCCAGGTCGAAGAAAGGCCACACGGCAGTATTTGTTGTATTGGATGCATTCACCAAGTTTGTCTTCCTGCACCCCGTGTCCGCTGAGACCACGGCGGTGTCCGTCAAGTTTCTTGAGCAAACTATTTTCCATACCTATGGAGTCCCTGAAACAGTCTTCTCCGACAATGGTCGGCAATTCACCTCCAAGGAGTTTGCTAAATTACTACAGGATTATGGCGTACAACATGTGCGCACAGCTGTATATTCGCCGCACCCCAACGCTTCCGAGCGGGTGAATAGATCCGTCCTCGCCGCCATTAGGGCGTATTTAAAGGAGGATCATCGTGAGTGGGATAGACATCTGTCGTCCATAGAATGTGCTCTTCGTAGTACCCACCACGAGGCGATCGGCATGTCCCCGTATCAGGCCCTGTTTGGTAGCCACATGATCCTGCACGGATCAGCATATCCAGTCCTGAAGAAACTGAACGTTTTCCAGGAGGGCGACATAGCTTTCTTGCCATTGACGGACAAAATGCAGATGCTTCGAGAGCGGATCGCGCTGAATTTAGCCGCCGCACACTCCAGACATAAAATTCGATACAATTTACGGTGCCGTGTGGGCAGTTTTCGTCCGGGAGATGAGGTTTACCGGAGGACTTTCTGGGTGAGTAACCGAGCGGGTCGTTTCAGCGCCAAGTTGGCACCCCGGTTCTTGAAAGCTCGGATACGGAAGAAAGTTGGAACTAGCTTGTACGAGCTGTAGGATTTGGGCGGTAACAGAATAGGCGTTTATCACGCTAAAGACTTACGGCCATGAAGTGTCATCGAAGCAAGCGCTCCTCTGAGTAGCCCTAAGAAGGCATCTCGCCGGCTTCACCGGTTAATGATAGGGTACCCGGCGTGGTCCGCTTAGGTAGCTTCCCTAGCGGATGGTACACCTCCTTGTTTCTCTTGGGCGTCTGGGGCCAAGCTTTGATGACGTAATCATCCGGATCTGCCAGACCAGACACCACCATGGTATTCTTTTACTCTTCGGTCAGTCTGGAGAAGGTCTCTCGGCGAACTGGGTGTCTGTCGTTTCACCGGGATGAGTCGAAGGCAATATGGCATTGCTGGAGGTTGTGCCGATGGAGCGAAAGCACCCTGGGTTTGTGTGAGAATGTTTGGAGACATATAGATATCAGTAGGGGGACAATGTGGTATTGTCTTCCGCCTGATATTTGTACCTTCAGATATTCCTCCGGGAGGTTTTTCAGGCTGATCATCCCGAAAATACGGTTGTGACCGTACGCACAACTTTTCCTTTTTCACTCCGTATGGAGACGACTCTGTTGAGAACCTGAACAGCCCGGCATCTCATTCTGGAGAGCATGAGCCTCTTAATCTCAGGGGATGAGTCGAGACCCACGTTGATCTTACCCGAAGCTCGCTACAGAGAAAAAACTGTCCGTTTTTTTCGGCTCCTCACTGCCTCGCGAGTCGGCCTCGTGGACCCGAGGGTATGTAACGGTCAGTTTTGCCTAAATATCTACTTGACTAAAAATTACTGTGGAGAAGAAAATCGAGTAGTTGGTTGGGAACAAATTGGTAGGCGGGGAGAAATGAAAAAATAAAAAAGGGAGTTCGAATTTTGACGGATGCAGAAATATACTGCAAAAGTTTGTGTTCGGAAAAATTTAAGATTATATAAAAAAGGAAAAAATCAGTTTTTGAAGAATATCTTTGGCTGGAAGACCACTACCTCCAGTATCCAGTCCATTGGAGGACAAAAACTACATTTTTGCTTCAAGTCAGCATAATCAGGAATAGTTCGGTGCTGTGAAGCCGATGCGGTAATCCAAGCAAGTTTAGGCACCCCATTTGTAAAGGAGTTTGGAGAGGTACCGAAGCGGATACTACCACTACCAACAAAACTTGGTTCGTTTGGCCCATAGTTGAGGGAGCAGGATATGAAGGTTTTGGTGTTATTTTTGAGAAATTTTTAGCTAAGAAAGGTGCGGATTGGCGTTAAACTGGACCAACTGGTTATTTATTTTAAGGGTCAAGTCCCGGTGGTGTTAATACGCTTCGTTTGTCCGTCACCAAAAGTGTAGGAAAAAACGTGACAACCGTGAAGAGAACTGGCGGAAGGCATTGGAGAGAAGGTGTATGGCGATACAGGCGTAAAATCAGAAGACTAACAGGCGAAAGTTATATAAAATTGCTTGAATTTGGGTTAGATAGTTGCCGGGAAGTTAGAGGATAGGGATCGAGCTGCAGACCTTAGTATCTGGAGAGCGTCAGGTAATTAAGCCATAATCATAGTGCATCCACACCAGCTGGATCAGAAAAATACACACGAAAAACAACAAAAAATTTCCACTAAATAAAATTAGAAAAAATTTTCTTTTTATTGCTTTAATTTTAAAAACACACAGAAAAATTTATTCATAAAATCCTAATTATAATAGTAGTTATTAATACCGTTGTAATATTTTTTTATAATTATTGGTGAATTTGTGTTGCTCCGTGTCGGATATTTGTTGTTCTTAATTGGTTCCGAGAAAGTGTTTTCTACTAATTGATTTCTTTGGATTGTAATCATTTGTACAAAGCGAGGAGTATTGGCCAATGCTGCAGAGGTTATCTTGCAGACTCATGTGCACGTAATTCGTAGGTTGTTGTGAATTGTATTCGTTCACGGTCAATATTTGATTCATCAAATTGTGATTGTTAATGCTCCCATGTAATGTTTGGGGATGATATTGTATTAGAGGATTATATTTATTAAAATGACCATGCATTAAATTTGTTTCTTGTGGAATGGGTGAGGTAGGGGGTCGTTCTTTTTCAGGGTGATGCGGCTCAGGCGATGACGGGAAGATGATGGACGGAGGTCAAAATTGCACTGGCACAGGTAAGTGGTGAACCAACCGCGGTAAGCCCCGGCCACACACCCCACGACCCCTCCGGCGAGCTAGATAACTCCGTGTGGCCGGCGTAGGAGTTCCGGATTTTCTTTTCATTTCTTATGTATGGTATTGGCTCCTTGGTCATGCTTTTCCGGGCTTGTGGCTAAGGGGGTAATACCTCGCATAAGTGGCGCCCACTATTTTTATCGCGCCATTATGCTGTTACAATATTAACGAAAAAAATTCATAACATTCGGTCGACGCTTTTTTTGTTTAAATGGAAAAACCTCCGCTAAGTGTCAGAAAGACCTTAAGGGGTTAGGCCACTCTAGAGGCCGAAAAAATAGCTGTTTTTTGGATTTTTTTTTTTCAGAAAAACTACAAAATAAATCGAGATTCCAATAAAGAGGACTTATTATACATATTATTGACTGTATGCAAAAATTTTTCTGAAGCAATCAATTTCAAAATGGCGGCTGTGCCGCGTTTTCCCGATGACGTCCCCGATTTTTCTGGGTCCACGGCCGGACAAATAACTCTTTCAATTTTTGAATTATAATAAGCCAATTGGTATTTTTCGATTCTATATAATAACTGCTATAGAAGTACGTAGGTTTTTTTCGATATATTAATTTTTGGCCAAATGGCGCACTTCCACAGTGGAAACTGAAAAATTTGCCTAAAAATTCATCAGATAATTGTTAATAACAAACGAACTATGCAATATAAAAAGAAAATCCTACGTACTTCTATTAGTCCAGTCGTGAGGGAAAAATGTTAATGAAACCCTCCAACAAAATGTTAACTCTCCAATTTGTTTTGTAAATAATAGTTTTTAGTGAGTAGAATATGTTAAAAAAAAGTTTCGGAAAATTGGTTGTACGCTACCCCCAAAAATAACCCCCTAAAAACAGGAAAATCAGTTTTTTACTAATATCTCTTAAACAGTAAGTCTTATCATAAAACAGTGTTTACGAAGTTTGTAGATTAAGCGATTATCTACAAAAAATGATATTATACATTTTTTCGTACGAAGTGCCGTTCATGAGATATCGCCATTTTAAAGATTTAAAATATTCACATCCCCTAATTCGCAACTTGTATAGGTCATCAGACGTTCCATAAATTCTCTGTTGGACTACTTGGTTAATATTTTCAGGGGTGATTCCTGGATGTATTTGGAGAAAAAAATTGTTCTACAGAGGGCGGATATCTCCACTATCCACTAAGATACAGGGTGTTTACGAAAGAAGAAAATGTTTTTTTTTAATTTACTCAAATTTGAATAACTTCTATACTAATTATCGTATAGCAACCTAATTAGGCTCATCTTTTAGCTAAATGTGTGCTCTTTTATTTGATATAAAGAACAAAAACTTGAGTGACTCCGTTTAGAAGATATGTTGGTTCAAAGTATGAGCAAAATGTGAAAACGAAGAATATTGGGATAGTACCTTATCCGCCTGCTTGTAAACCTGCGTTTAGTGCATTGTCATAAAGACATTTAATGTTAATTAATTTCAAATGCAATAAAATCAATTATTTAAAAAAATGGAAGAATATTGTTTCATTTGTAAACAGAATTTTAGTCAGGGAAATTCTGTTACTGTAATAAGGGGTATTGAAAGTTTAAGAAGGATAAGCCTTGAAAGAGAAGATGGAAATTACAAAATGTTGAAAAAAGTAAGCTCCATTAAAGTCCATTTAAAATGCAGACAAAAATATATTTTGGAGGAAAATGATAAGTTTAGGTATATATTTTGCATTAATATGAATAATATGAATGAACCATTTCAATAATTTTCGGCAATAAATTCCTCCATTTAGGTACAATATTGAAGATCCGAAACCACCAACTTCAAATAAATTTAAATACAGCCCTATAAAAAAGAAAGTAAGAAAAACGTTTGACTTCTCAATAAATTGCAAAATGTGAGCAAATTCCCAATATTCTTCGTTTTCACATTTTGCTCATACTTTGAACCAACATATCTTCTAAACGGAGTCACTCAAGTTTTTGTTCTTTATATCAAATAAAAGAGCACACATTTAGCTAAAAGATGAGCCTAATTAGGTTGCTATACGATAATTAGTATAGAAGTTATTCAAATTTGAGTAAATTAAAAAAAAACATTTTCTTCTTTCGTAAACACCCTGTATCTTAGTGGATAGTGGAGATATCCGCCCTCTGTAGAACAATTTTTTTCTCCAAATACATCCAGGAATCACCCCTGAAAATATTAGCCAAGTAGTCCAACAGAGAATTTATGGAACGTCTGATGACCTATACAAGTTGCGAATTAGGGGATGTGAATATTTTAAATCTTTTAAATGGCGATATCTCATGAACGGCACTTCGTACGAAAAAATGTATAATATCATTTTTTGTAGATAATCGCTTAATCTACAAACTTCGTAAACACTGTTTTATGATAAGACTTACTGTTTAAGAGATATTAGTAAAAAACTGATTTTCCTGTTTTTAGGGGGTTATTTTTGGGGGTAGCGTACAACCAATTTTCCGAAACTTTTTTTTAACATATTCTACTCACTAAAAACTATTATTTACAAAAAAAATTAGAGAGTTAACATTTTGTTAGAGGTCAAAAGCCCTAACAAATGGACTATATAGATAATGTATTTTTCAAGATATATTCAATATTTCAAGTAAATCGGTTGAAAATTGTCTGAGTTATGTTTCCGGCAAACTTAAAAAATGCAGTTTTGAGATACACGCGTTTGAAGTCTTGAATAGTAGAAAATCATGAATAATTTTACAATACCTTGAATCTGCGATGCCTGCACCGTACAATTGGCCTTCTGGGACATAATTTTTGGGGGTCTTAAGGGACAATTCAACCAAAAAAAAAATATTTGAGTTTTCGAAATTTCTAGAGTGGCCTAACCCCTTAAATTGATAAGTTTTGCTAATATCTAATAAACTTGATAGAATGAGATCCGTTCTGAACGAAGTGATCCTTTTTGTATTCTGCACAGCGATAGCTCTCCAACAAAACATCATTTGTCAAAATCCGACACTCTTTAAAAATCGTGCAAAAAATACGTTACCCTTTACAAACATCACAAAATTTTCAAGCCTTGGATCAGCACTTTTTGACGGGGAACTGTTTTTGATGTCCTTCAGTTTCAGGAAATTGCGGTTCATCCAGGAATTTCCAGTAGCTCTCGAAAATTTGGTCCTTTTGGTCAAGTCTGGCAAGTACTTTACATTGATTAGTTTTGATATTAATCTCCAGAAAACATTGAAATTTCCAAATGAAGCTTCAACACGCTCAATACGAATTCGAACACCCACTTTAGTGTAGCGAACAAAGTACGAAGGAAATGTTTGTTTGCTAACGTTCAGGAAAAACAAATTCTCTAGAAAAATATTGTGGATTTACCCCTATTATAGTTATTTGAATTAGATTCTCTCAGGATTACTTTGTCACCATTCAGATACTAGTCAATTTCCCACTAGCGTTAGACGTATTACGATTTTGTCATCATACTGGGAAGTTAATCGTGTGGACCGAAAGGGTCAAACCCAATCCCAACTCGTTTCCTAAATGTCCATTCTTAACTACTAGTTTATTTTCACAGTACTTAATTCTAACGTCGGAAATTATTGTGATTCTTCTGGGGTCTGCTGTTGACTCTCGTTGTTGCTTGAATCCATATTAAAGTATGAATATTCCATTTTTTTATTTGCATCTACGGTTGCTGCCGATTTGTCTAAACTATGCGCTTTCGCATCTGGGGTGTTTTGTGTCGAATTTCGTTTGGGTACTTCTAGTTTGTTAAGTTTTAATTTAAAGATTAATTCTCCTCAAAATTCATAACTTCAGATAAAGAACATAAACTTATTTTTAAAAATTAAAATACTTATTGATCGGAATGCAGGGCTGGGATACCTGAACTTAATACAACAACTTTTTTCACCATAACACTAGTTGTCCTTTTTAATTTGTGGGAACATTATATTGTACTCTTGTTTCAATGGCAGTTGATAGTTGGTGCAGCTAATCATGAAATTGATCTATTGAGGTAAGTCAAAACTATTGTAGATACCTATTGATGTTGGTTGGCATTGGTGTTCAAACTGCAATAATATTTCTACGAGTATATCCTTCACTGAATGCCTTTTTTAAAAATGTGCTTTACTTTTTCAAAAATGAAAGAATGTGATGCATGCATGTTAAGAACGTAAAAAAACACCTTTTAATCTAGTCCAGCAACAAAGTTGCAATCTGAGGTTAAAATTATAATTTAAAAGAATTGGCAGATAAAAAGCGCACTCGTGGATATTGGGTCATCAAGTTATCATCTGCCTGGCAACTTATTTTAAAATAATTTAATTTGTTTTTTCATGAATGACTGATTTTTGAAAGTTACTAGATAACCATTTTTGTAATTTTTTTGTGAGACGTTTTGCCTCCTGAATGTCGCAGTACGGAAGCATCAAAGCGAAGGAGGATCACGAATTTTGTTATATAACTGAATGTCTTTTGGGATTCTTGAGGTTTTTTAGCAGAAAAAAATGGAAAAAATAAAGTTACTTGTAGCATAATGAGTAGTAGATTACTACAATTGACCAACTGTGTAGGAAAATAATATCCGCGTTACCCAGCAATTGTGTAATATTTAAACGGAGCTTAGTACACAACCTTATGTATTGTGGACCAACTAATTTATGGATCGTTTACTGGTGCATATTGGCACTTTTTTCAGCACTAACTAGCATTTTTATTTAATTGAAAAGTCGACACAGGTGAATTTGCGGTAATGGGAGAGCATAACTTGTCATAAGGGATTAGTAGGCCTCCTGGATGTAAAACCGGAAAGATGACCTTGTAGAATGCATGCATTAATCGCTATATTGGAAAACAGGCTTTCACTAGTGAATTTGGAAACTATTAAGACCCACTTTTTTCGGAATTAAGTTTTGCATTTATTTTTGTTGAAATCCTTTTTTTGTAAAATCAATATCGAAATGGGAATTAAAAAGACCTTAATTTTGTTTACAATTTTTTTTTTTTTTTCGAAATATATATCACAAACTGGTGATTTGGTGAAAAAAAGTTATCAATTCGGTAATGCCTCGTTCAGAATGTCAAAGTGCAAATTTTACCATGTTCACATTGAGAAAGTGCAATTTTCAGGCAAAGTTTATATACATATATAAAAATGAATGGGTGTATGTGTGTATTTATGTTCCCAATGCAACCGATCTAATGAAATTTTAACCATGTGCTATTTACATTAAAACTTAGATCATAGGCTATTCTATTACTTTCTAAAGCCACTCCGAGTTTAAAAAAACTAAAAAAATACGCTTTTATTTTAAATTGAACCAAAAAGTAAAAAATAATTGTGAATGTAAAGTTTTTTTGTTACAGCCCTTTGAGCCACCGTACGTAGGAATATAGCAGCACTGACAAAATTTTATCGCTATTATTATAGCGACTGTTCCGACGATATAGCTGCTCTCCTGGCTCCACGAAAGGGCCGTCAACAGGGATACCCCGCAAGGAGGAGTACTTTCCCCCTTCTATGGGTAGTGACTTTGAACCAGCTGCTGCGACGCATGGAGGCAAAGCGACCCAACGTACTGGCGAAAAGAAAAATTGCCTCAAGTCCTCTGTGATCTCATGGAGGCGACGTTACTAACTCTTTCAAACTGGACTGCCACCCGCAGGCTCAGCGTTAACCCAGAAAAAAACAGAATTAGACCTCTTCACGAGGAACTTCTCCTCCGGAACTTGGGATTCGAGTATCCTTCCGACTACCCGATCACTGCACTGTATACGAAGCGGAGGCTTTAGCCATACATGAGGCGACAGGAACCGTACTGTCTACATCTTCTCAGATAGTCAGGCAGTTCTGAAGGGCCTGCGTCCTTGCACTAACAACTCCAGAACTATCGCTGAATGCCGCAGATTAGCGTTCAGAACCCTTTTTGTATGGGTGCTTGGGAAATCCCGAAGTTTGGGATCCCGCAACTAAGAAGATTCATTAAGTTATCGAGATGGTTTAGCGAAGAAACGACACTTTAACATCGAGTTAAAGTACGATCAATTCTTTGGGCTAAGTGTTTGGGCTGTGCACCAGCAGCTCAGCCATATCTATTCTACCCTAACCTAGTAATTTTGATGGCCGGATAGATTGTTACTGTTTGGTATGTTAAAGAAATGTTTTTGTTAGTCTGAATGACTGGATTGTTAAAGCAGGATCAAATTGATCAATTTTTATTGAGAGCGCTGGTCCCAGGGCAGATTCATCCATAATAAATTGTTGAAATAAATAAACAAAATATGTGGATATGAACATTTTAGTCATGTTAGGCATATAGGTGTACATAAGTAATACACATTTTGTTCCTGACTTTGCGTAATTTTTATGTTCTTACGCTCAGTCCAGGTATCGATGAAGGGTTTCTTTTTGTTACAATATACTTGAGTTTGAATTACCCAGGAATAAACAATTACATACAGAATATTGTTGAACATTATGGATTTATCATTTGTAGTTAGAATTTGCAACATAGCCGGCTGAGAGAGAGTTAGATGGCATAGCTGAGATGGCATAGCAGCGGGCGATGTACCTGGCCACGGAATTATTTTTTTCAGATACCCTCCCCTCTGCGATAAGTACTCTGCGTTTCGCCCTGATGAGAGAACGCTACCGAGCAGGTAAGTGGTGATGCATAACTTTAAGTGATAACTTAAGTTTAAGTGGTACTCTTCTCGTGAGAATCGAGGTATCACATTGTTGGAAATTGGGTTTTTTAATGATTTGGTTAAATTGCAGTATGTTGTGTGGGAGTCCGAGGTTAGCCTCTTTGGGCAACCAACAGAAGGTTTACATTACACTAAATCTTGGTAGAAGAGGCTCTAGAAGGATAGAGTTCTTCAAAACTCTAACACCGTTGCATAGGGCGAGGTACTTCGTAGAAGCATTAGTCTTCTACAAAACCCCATAATTTTACTCTATTTTAGACTAAGGTCACTCAAAGTTACAAAACAAAAACCGGATATTTACAAATTTTCTTCCCCGATTTCACTTTTAATATGTCAAAATAAAAAAATACTGCGACTTTTAGAAAAACACCAATCCATACAAAAAAACTCGAAACTGAGATTATCTAATAACTTTCAGAAGTCACTCAAACGTGGAAAAACAAATTAAAGTCATTTGAAAATTAAGTTGCCAGACAGATGATAACACTATGACCCAACAACCGAGGAATGCTACATTATTTAATAGGATTTTTTAAGGACTTTTCACTTAACTTATAAAAACAAAAAAAACAGTTCCACAATACCGAAACATTTTTAAAATATGTGGAACAAGGAAGCGTTTCTTTTGCGCCGTGCAATATTAACTTATTATGATTATTTTTATTTTGTTTTCACATTTCTTTACTCAAGAATTTATTTTTAGATTTTGGCTTCTCAAAACATCATTATCTAGATGTTTTAGCGGGAGTCCAGGTGGAGGTCATATTTTGAAAATCATTTATTATTTTAATTAGCAGTAATCAATTTTTGTAATAAACAATAATAATTTTATTTACACTTCTGGTTTATAGTGCAACCAATGATTAGATAAAACCAAAAGTAACAAATTCCATATTAGATTGCTTATTAGTGGTCCAGGCCAAAAGTGCAACAGCCTCGAATAGTAATAATTATGAAATCAACTCTAAAATCCCATGATTGCACATTTCGATCGGAAAAGTTTATTATTAAAATTATTAATTTTTTATTACTATTTTTCGAAATATTGATAAATCCGAGCAATTTCAGAATTCTCTCTAGCCGCCATTCAAAGTCCGCTGTGCGTTGATTACTGCAGAATTATATTTTGCACGACTAACTCTTTTAGTTACAAGATAGGTTCGTCTAAAGATTATCTCGCTTATAAATATAATTACGAGTAATTAATTAAATTTTAACCATTAAATGGCCATCTTTGTAAGATGTAGACTCAACAATAGCACCGAAGTCCACTTGGGATGTTGAAATATGGTTCTTTATGTCCATGTGATTAAAGACTGATCCAAGACCAACTGGCGATGACAAAAGTCACGTAGAATGATACAATCAATATTCGGTCTACCAAAAAGTCAGACAAAAAGGAGCATGACTGGAGAGGGTTGGAAAATTTTTCAGTTTTTTCCACAATATGCCGCCGGGAGCTTGACCCTTATCGCATTATCGGAACTGTTCGCGGGTGTTATTTAATTCGGGCGCCCTAAAGTGGGGGTTAGTAAAGCGTTTATTTTAAGCACTGACACTTATTGGTGGATTATGCTGTTTTTTATAAATTACACTTATCTTATCTTGCACTTCATCCGAAAATGCAATCTGATTCAAAACTTTCTTTTCTTTTCAAATCTTTTTAAAATTTTAAATATATTATTATCAGCGTGTTTTTGGAGAGCGATTACCAATTTGAGTGGAATTTGAAAATATTTTGTTTTTAAGACACACTCGGGTGCATTATTTAACAGTTATTTAAGGCATAATCTTAAGTTGATAAAAAAATGTCAACAAAAGGTTTTGTTAGCGAATTGCATTGCTGATAAGACACTTATTTCCCCAATTGTTGTCATGAATAAATGATCAAACTTAGAAATTTTTATACAATTCATTTATTTATTTATTTATTAGCAAAACCCGCGTTCGTTGCAACGAATTTCAATAAAAAAATATTATGCGTGCACAGTATGCAGTAGGAAAAAGGTATAATGAAAAAATGTCGCACCCTTTCATTTGATAGTAATGCCTCGGGTCGGGGAACGCAATTGCAAAATTGCCGCCATTTTGGAGCCGCCATCTTGACTTTTTTACAGAAATGTCATATTGTATTTTCAAGTGGGCTGATCGGCTACATGAAAGTGGGTCAAAATCAAGTTGCAAGAGGCGTAAAAAAATGTGAAACATCGTACTAATTAATTAATTAAAAACAACTAAAATTTTGGAAAACGGAAACTTTCTACCACCTTGGGGTATACATACATTTACAAAAAAAATCAGATTTCTATCTCTTCTGGTTTGGATTCAACGCGCGATGGTACGCAGAAGCAAACACACACTTTCTTTCATTAATATAATAAGAAGAAGATAGATAGAAGAATACAGGTATGGATTTTAAGTCACGACCTTAAGAATGGTGATCATTGTCTTGTAACTTTGATTCGATTTAAATGTTATGAATAATTAAATTAAATTTAAATTCATTAAATTTCGAGGTTAATTAATAAATCACTATACGTTCGAGGTAAAAATGTATTTTAATTAACATATTTCGTATTATTCTAATTAATTTAATCTATTATTTTTTACATCATAAAATTGTTACAAAGATATTTTAAATTGCACTAATATTACAATACAAGGAAAAACCCGCGTGCATTGGAGCGCCTTTAAATAAAAAAAGAATATGTTTACACAACTCGCTGTAGGAAAGAGATATAATGAAAAAGAAAACAAATCTGCGAAATTGAATTTGGATACATATAAAAATTTCGAGTTACCTATAAAAACCTACCACTCATGTGTATTTCATAATCCCTACCTCTGTACCTCAGAGTCGAGGAAACTTGTAGCGCCACCTCTGGAGAGAGAAACCTTATTTTTACCGTTTTTACAGTTTCTATACAGGTTAGAGAAAATTTAAGAAATTTCTTATATTTTAGAAACATTTGTTTTTTATAAAATATTTCCTGATGTGGAGATTTTATTTGTGAAAAACCAAAACTAAATTAACTTTACAATGAACACATCGCTTTTTTATTGAACTAACCAGAAAATTACACTTATTTGGCAAATTTCGTTCGCCATATAAGCCTTGAAATTTAAAATGTATAAGTTGAAAACCCCCAACTACCGCTCTTCATCGGAATACAATTGGAAAAATTTCTCCGCCATTTTGAATTTATAAGTTTTGATCATAAATTCGTTATTTGCAACCTTAAAATCTCCCAGATTTCAATTTTCATTGGAATCGGAACACAATTGGCAAATTCGTCGGCCATATTGGCGCGGCCATTTTTAATTTATAAATTTTGACCACAAATTCGTTATTAGCAACCTTTACAACCGCTAGATACAAACTTTCATTGAAATCAGAGAACAATTTTCAAAATCATATTTGGGTGGCCATTTTGAAGTTTTTCGGCGGCTATGTTGAATTTCGAAAAGCGAGCTTCGGGGTTTTTCATGAAAGTTCATGCAAAATTCGAAGCTCTGAGATGACTGGTGCGCCCGCTATAGCACACAAATGTGTACATACATACATACATACAGAAACTTTCTTTTATTAAAATAGACAAGACACACTAAAACTAATTTACATCCACAGATTAGTACAAGACTATGATGGCAACAGGGATATCAATTTTCTTTTCAAGGACTGTGTACTTATGTAGGAGGAAAAGCAGGATTTGTATGTAGGTATTGAAGACCGCACAACACATGTTAACGTTCGTTCTAAGCCTACTCGGTGCGATGTGAAGCAATTTCATGTGTCTCGTCTGTCGTACATCGTCATTGAACTTAATTCTATCAGATAGAAACTGCACTTTGAGATTTTTGTTTAAAACGTCCAAGGTAAGGCATGAGATAAGCAACTTTCCCTTACATGACAGTGGTAAGATATCTAATGCTTTGAGCCTATTCGTGTAGGTAGAGTAAGATAATCGCGCGAATCATAGACGTAGCCCGGAAGGAACAGCTCGAAAACGGTAAGTTTTATAAAAAAAAATAGTTTGAATAAAAGTTGTAGCCGATTTTGTGACGAACAACTTTCTCATCATTGCAAAAAAACTATTTTTTTTTAACGAAAACAACAAAAACTTTTTTGATTCTTCAGCGCCACCTACTTTTTGTATTTCAAGTCGAATGACGTCACTTCAATGACATAAAATGTAGTTAACAATGTCCTCAACATTTTTTGTTAAATAAACTTTTCACCAAAACCCATAGATTCTGAGAAAAACGCATTTCAAAATTTGGACCCACTTTTTGGATTTTCTCAAAAACAGGGGACTTCGGAAATTTGACATTAACTTCATTACATGCCCCCCTAACGATACATTAAGTCAAATTTCGGTATGTCATTTTTTGGAGGCTCACTTACAGATTGACTGTACTATAATGTGTATGGGCTTATGAGGGTCGAATCTTCAAGGAAAATAGATATTTTGTATTGTTCATTGATGATTATTTAAGATATTGCGAGGTATATTTCATTAAAAGAAAGTCAGAAATTTTGGAAAAGTTCAAGGAATTCCAGGCGTTAATGGAAAATCAGATAGGAAAACGGATAAAACTTATACAATCCGACAATGGGAAGGAGTATGTCAACAATGAGTTTAGTGCATTTTAAGGCAAGAAGGAATGGGAAGAAGTTCCATATTGTCCTGAGCAAAATGGAGTGGCGGAGCGAATTCGCCGTACGCTGATGGAAATGGCGTAATGATTACTAATTCAAGGGAAATTACAGCCTTCATTTTGGGCGGAAGCCGTCAAAATATTAAATTACTTGCGTAATAGGTGCCCAACAAGCCCTACGAAGAATATCCTTACGAAATATGGCATAACAAACTTCCTGATATAAACCACCTGCAGGAATTTGGATGTGAAGCTTATATGACTGACAAAAATCCAAACAAAAGTAAACTGAATTCAAGATTAATCTATAATATAAAAATGAATCGCTAAATGTGTTGGTAAGCGCAAAACTCGAGAACGGCTGGACCTATTGGACTAATTTTTTTTTTGAAATTTCGTTGAAGTACGAGGATGGTTCTTACGGAGAGAAAAATTTAAAAAATTGCCTGAAAAAACAAAAAAATGGTAATTTTAGGAATTTTCACTTCATTTTAGTTTCAATAGCTTCATGGCCTACCTATTGTTTGACAAATGTAAAATTGTCATTAAATTGAATCATTACATTTAATGAAAATTTCAAATTTACGCAGCTGTCAAACAATAGGTAGGCCATGACGCTATTGAAACTAAAATGATCCATGGCGGCCGTCTCAAGAGGGCGGTGTACCACTTTCTTCACAA
Source organism: Thereva unica (assembly GCA_949987705.1). Classification (NCBI taxonomy): domain Eukaryota; kingdom Metazoa; phylum Arthropoda; class Insecta; order Diptera; family Therevidae; genus Thereva; species Thereva unica. Next base: position 125,558,120 of record OX465283.1, on the reverse strand, counting down.
CCACCTCGACATGGGTATCAAATGAAAGGGTATGATAAGTAGAATACAATAAGCAATGTAGTATACAAAATATATCTTTAGATCCATGGCGGCCGTCTAAAGAGGCCGGATTACCACTTTCTTCACAACCCTATCAAAATGGGTATCAAATTAAAGGGTATGATAAGTAGAATACAATAAGCAATGTAGTAGACTCAATATACCGATTCATGGCGGCCGACGCAAGACCCATGTTCTTTGAGGCATTTCATCTGTGTAAAATTCATATCTGAAGGAAAGGTCTCGGGCTCCGTGAGGTTTATAGCAAAATTTCAATAGAAAAGCAGGCGTTTGGTCCATAGCAGCCATCTCAAGAGGGCGGATTACCATTTTCTTTACAACCCCTCGACATGGATATCAAATGAAAGGGTATGGTAAGTAGAACACCAAAGGCAATATAGTATACTCAATATATCGTTTGGTCCATGGCAGTCATCTCAAGAGAGCAGATGACCATTATCTTCACAACCCCTTCGAAATGGGTATCCAATGAAAGAGTATGATAAGTAGAACAATATAAGCAATATAGTATACTCAATATGTCGCTTGGTCCATAGCGGCCACCTCAAGAATGCGGATTACCATTTTCTTCACAACACCTTCGACATGGATATCAAATGAAAGAGTATGACAAGGAGAACACCATAGGCAATATAGTATACTCAATATATCGGTTCGTCCATGGCGATCATCTCAAGCGGGCGGACTACCGTTTTCTTCACAACCCTTTCGAGATGGGTATCAAATGAGAGAGTATGATAAGTAGAACACATAAGCAATATAGTATACTCAATATATCGTTTGGCCCATAGCGGCCATCTCCAGAGGTTGGATTACCATTATCTTCACACCCCTCGACATGGATTTCAAATGAAAGGGTATGATAAGTAGAACACCATAAGCAATATAGTATACTCAATATATCGTTTGGTCCATGGCGGTCATCTGAAGAGGGCGGATGATCATTTTCTTCACTACCCCCTCGACATTGGTATCAAATGAAAGGGCATTATAAGAACATTGCCATAGACTGTGTCTTTAGATTCATGGCGGCCATCTCAAGAGGGCGGGTTACCATTTTCTTCACAACACCCGAGACATGGGTATCACATGAAAGGCTATGAAAAGTAGAACACCATAAGCAATATAGTATACTCAATTTATAATTTGGTCAATGGCGGCCATCTCAAAAGGGCGGTTTACCATTTTCTTCACAACACCCGAGACATGGGTATCAAATGAAAGGCTATGATAAGTAGAACAATATAAGCAATATAGTATACTCAATATATCGTTTGGTAAATGGCGGTCATCTCCAGAGGGCGGATTACCATTTTCTTCACAACCCCTTCGAGATGGGTATCAAATGAAAGAGTATGATAAGTAGAACACCGTATGCAATATAGTATACTCAATATATCGTTTGGTCCATAGCGCCATCTCAAGAGGGCGTATTAATATTTTCTTTACAACCCCTTCGACATGGGTATCAAATGAAAGAGTATGATAAGTAGAACACCATAGGCAATATAGTATACTCAATATATCATTTGGTCCATGGCGGTCATCTCCCAAAATCAATTTTCCCAGATTTGTTCTTTTTTCACTATATCATTTTCCTATCGCAGACTGTGTCCCCATAATCTTATTTCATTGAAAGGCGTTGCAACGCACGCGGGTTTTTGCTAGTTAAATATATATTCTTAGGATATTCTGACGAAATTAAAGGATATAGAGTTTTTGTACCTTCTAAGAATATGATAGCAAACTCGAGAGACATTAAGTTTATAGTCAGGGATAGACAGGTAGATAGTTCAAAATTCCATAAATTCGCACACGTAAGCCAGAAAGATAATGAAATTGTTAATTATCCACTGCTGAAAGAGAATGAGCAAGGCGGTGATGTTCATGAAAGATAAGACATGCCGAGCAAGCATCCTAATGATGTGGAAACTGAGATTAGAAATGATTGACGCCGAAGAAGTCAAATTCAAGAATGATATTGTGCATGGTGAAGGCATTAAAACCATCGATGAAGGGAGAAGTTTTCCAATTGTAAAAGTATAAGGAGCGAAGTCCAGGAAGGCCAAGGAAAGTGCTTAAACGGAAACGTGGTCGCTTGCGGAAGGAATACAATGTGCGAGAACCACCAAGTATAGCGAAGGTACGTTCAACGTGGAGGTCCCTATTCGGGAGGCGATTGATAATTATCAATCGCCTAAGTTTTTCGTTGTATTATTGATTATAATCAATAATACAACGAAAAACTTAGTCGACCGACCAAAGGATGGTCACATTATTGGTAGTCGTTTTGTACTCACGGATGTAATGTAAACACGGAGGCAGAGCGTAAAAAAGCTCGACTGTTTCCAAAGGGATTTTCACAGAGACAAGGACTTGACCTCAATGAAACCTTTTCTCCCGTTGCAAGGCTTGGATCTATACTATTAATTGTTGCTTTTTCAGCGCACCTTAGTAGTTTTGAACAAAATCACGCCTTGATGCCTCTGCTCAGTCATTTTCAAAATAACTTTTGGACGTTGGAAATGGCGAAATTCCCCTCGATATTACATTTTATTATTTTATTGAATTAAAAATACGAAAAAAATGACTTGATGTCTCCTACTGTATATTAAAATTCTTATCACCTCAACTGCAAAATCTAAGGAACTATAGCTTCCAAAAGAATTGGAAATTTAAACGCAGGCGGCAAGAGTAGCAGTGAGACCGTTGAATTGTGATTGGGAATCGTGGTGGGTTCGACTCTCACTGCCCATGGAAAAACGGATTTTGAAATTTCCAATTGTTTTGGTGCACGCCATACCATTGGCTTATGGGGGCAGCGCGGCACACCGGGTTTCAGGTAGTACTTTTATAATACATTAAACTGAAATTTTCTACAAAATTCATATAAAACTCTTTTTAATTCAAATGTCAAAATTACGATTTGTTTCGAAATTGAGAACATGTTAAGTTTGCTACATGTTCGTATCATTTTCGTTCGAAGCGAAAATAGGAACCCGAAATTCTACATTTTCATGATTTTTAACATTTCACCCATCCATAATATTGTTCAAAATTGCAAGTTTCAATCTTAAGGATAACATTAAAGTATGAGTAGTTTAGCGAAATTTTTATATTAAAATAAAAATTCCGGAAAACAGAAATATATATCGAAAAATCTTTCGTAAAACAGGTAAAGACTAACAGGCTCTACTTTCACTTATGTGGAAAACATAATAATCTGGAAATATGATTTCCTCTGCATCTACCAGCTACAACTACAGAAAAAGAAGAAATTTAGTTACATGTACCCAGAGCTGCACAAAGTACTGACCAAAATTACTTGAAGTAGTAAGTACTAAGTAATTGGTAAATGTATTTGAAGTATCAAGTACTATGAGTCATTAATATTTAAAGTACTTGAATTATCAATTACTTCCAAAATGTACTTGAAATATTTACTTCAAGTACATAGAAAAACTTCAAGTAATTGCAAGTAATTGAAGTACATTGATATTTTAAGTATTTGAAATATCTAAGTACTTCAATTACTTGAAGTTTTCCTATGTAGTTGAAGTAAATAATTCAAATATTTCAATACAAATATTTCAAGAAAAAAATACGAATAGTGCAGTGCAATTAGTCGAAAAAAGGGCATGAAATTGCATTTCATGATGTACGAAATTTTTTTTTTGGAATTTGTTTGGGTACATCTGAAAAGCCGCCATCTTGAAAAAGAGGTAGAGGTCATTTATACCAAATAACCAGTTTCCATGCAGTGATAGCTGAAAATGATCACTGGCAAGGTATTGGAGAATAAAATTATCTACAAAATCAGCTCTCAACGAGGTCTGTAAGTTGATTTGGCTCAAAGTTATGGCCGCTCAAAGTTCAACCTTGATCATGTGGTTGGGGTTGAATGCAGTTTTTTGCGATTAACTCGTAAGATATTAATTTGTATGGGTTAATGCCGATTACCAAACTTAAAGTGCTAGTAATTACCTTTAGAATAAGCCCTTAGTCGTCGTTCTCGCTTGTACAGTTTGCGAGTAATTCAACGCCAAAGTTCGTACTGCACGTGCCTGAAATAACTGATAACGCCATTTTTTTTTAATATCTCTTTAACGGTTGCTCATATGATAATGTAGTAAGAAGCAGAAATACGGGTATTAAAATATCTTTCAAATGTGCTATTGGCCGAAACTCTATGTCGTTTCATGTCCGCGACATAACGGGTGAAAAGTCAACCGCGAAGGTTGTGACACTTCTCGAGGAATAACTCGCCTCCAGCCAGTTTCGCGTGTCGGATGAATTAGAATTTTATGTAACGCCCTGAATTATCTATATTTTGGGTTATTTAACTACTTTGGAAAATTATAATAATGGGAAATAGCAGCTAAGAATCATAATTTTCGAGGTTCTAAAAGTAAAGTTAAGGTAAAACTTTCTGACCAGACTGTCTTTGGAATCCGGGAAACATAACGTGTGCAAAGAAGCCTAAATGAAAGTCAAGTGAAAGCTGTTTAAACAAAGGTGGTGCAAGCGATTCGTAACCCGAAAAACGGACAGAGAGAATAAAAGACAGCAATTATTATAAGTACTTGAACTATTTATTAGTACTTCAAGTATTTATTAGTACTTCAAGTTTCTATTAGTACTTCAAGTTTTTATAAGTACTTGAAGTAACTAAAAATATCAAAACCAATTACCAAGTACAAGTATTTGAGTAAAGTACTTGCAACATCAATTACTTTCGTTGGTTTAGAAAAGTAATTGAAGTAAAATACTTCAAGTTATATAAAGTAATTCAAGTACTTTTTCAAGTACTTTACTTCAAGTATTGTGCAGCTCTGCATGTACCTATAAAATTCAAGGCATACATAACAGTTATTATATTGCTGAAATAAAAAAACATTATCGATTATTTTTGAAAGTCTGCTATTTCAAACGCTTTAAGCGTTTTATTTAGACGTCACCCATTTGATTAACATTGCAGCCGTTTTTTAAACACATTGAAGTGTTTTAAAAGTGCCTACAGTGTTAATCAAATGGGTGACGTTACAATAAAACACTTGAAGTGTTTTGAAATAAAACCCTTTTAAAAGCTTAGTTTCGTTTTATTAAATGTTCAGTCTTCTACTTTTCGGCCTATTGAAATGCATTGACCAATTAGTGACTATTGCATACTGTACTTTCTTTTCCTGTGCATATTACTATTTGGCTTCTGCGGGTTATTCATGCCCTGAAGATAAGCGGGATTAACACCACGCTTGCATGGCAGCCATTGTAAAGGTATATATCCACCAAGGTAAACGAACATTGTCTCGTGGGCAAAATAACGTCAGCAAGAAAGTGCACATCGTAGCTACACACATCTGAAACATCATCTTTTTACGTCATTATGCCGGCGTTTCACGTCATTATGCCGTTTATCACAAAACACAATTGACTAAGTCTAAAGTCTGACTAGTATAAAACCAGAAATACCCACTACTTGAATAACAATAACGAACGTGTTGTAGTAGTCGAGCCCACGCATCTTTCATTTAGTTATTAATTAGTAATAGTATAATGCACGAGGAATGTTTTTAACTCTCTCAAGGAAATACTGGAAAACAAAAATTGTTACATCAAATCAAGCGTTCATAACTCTCCAATTAAATAACAACCTAAGTTTTTTAATTAGGGAAATTATTCAATGATAACGATTCTCTAAACTTCGTTATTTGTCAGATATGATTCGGCATGCAAGTTATTATAATACTTAATATTAATTATCAAAAACTTTAAAGATCTTAGATTAGAAAATCTTTTATTGAACAATTAACTGCAGAGCTTTCTATCAGTAATAACACAACAGGGTCGCGAACTCTTTGTCACAAAAGTAGATAATGACAATTTGTACATGTTTTATGCGGATTGAGAGTAAATGGGGTTCATGACCATTGCAAGGCCATTATTTGGTAATATTTATATATATTACAATTTATTTAAAAGGGAAATTCATGTATCTGCATAGTACTACTAAATAGAACTGCATAGTGATTTGAAGAACTTCCATGTAAAAAATTTGTAAAGTAATGTGTTTTAATTTAATAAAATAATTATTACCATTAGAACCAACGTTAATTTTTGTTTTTATAACTAACAAACAGCAGATGACTCACTTGCTCATTTTATTCCCTGGCGATGGCAGGAGAGGTCAGATATTTAACGTAAAGAAGACAGATAAACAAGTATGAATGGGATCTACATGAAAGAAGTATGAAGACAAAACACCATGACTCCTCGTGCAATCGAACCACGGGCATTTAGAAGTCATATACATATATATAGATCGGATCACCATGCAAACTTACCATTTTGTAAAAAAAATAAAGTTGGCGATTCCAAGATGGCGGCCGATTTTTATATTAGTGTTCCCCGCCCCGACATGAGTTACAAATTAAATGGCATAATAGATAGAATACAATTAGCGGTGAAGCGTCATTCCAAATTCAAAATGTCGGCCAGCACAAAATGGCGGAAGTCATATAATAGATCAAAAAGTAGAAAATATTACCGATCAACTGCAATTATTACACATACGCATAGCTCGCTTGACAATGCAATCTCACCATTTAGTAAAAAACCAAGATGACGCTTCCAAAATGGCGGCGGATTTTTGCAATTGTGTTCCCCGACTCACTTATATTGGTACAAAATGGAAGGGCATGACCAGCGAGCAATAATAACAAGAGTGATTAGGTAGAGCTCAAGGCCAAGTAAAAGAGTTAAACATATGAAAGAAGAGATAAACCATAATATTAAGTAAAAATTCTCAAAAAAAAAAAACAAACGCGAGATGGTCATACACTAAAAGCAAAAAGCACTGGAGTATGAAAGAAACGGAAGATGTTCCTTTTTTCCCCTATTGGAATGTTTACATTCAAATGGAAGTAACATTGGAACAGAGCACGTGTAGTCGGTATAAATGTTGAGAATGTATGCGTTAAAATTTCGTGTTGGTACCAAAGCCTTCTACATTTACAAGCCATGCTGTAGGTGTGTGTGTGTGGTTGTATGAAGTCCCAACTTAAATTCGTGAAATATCGAAGTCCCATTAAAATCAAAGGGAAAGAAATTTTCGTTCCGCGGAAAGTGCTGTTTCGAGTGCGATTTTATTGAAAATAAGAGCTATTCCATCAATGTAAAAAACGTACAATAATGCAAAAAGTACCCAATTTACCTGTCATAAATTTGCAATTTAAATAAATAGTGTTATTAATAAGATTTACGGGGCTTATGTTGGCAATGGAGAAAAAAATATCAAAATCCCTTTGATAACGAGGAAAACAAGTGTTTCGTGCAGCGGAAAGTTTTCTATTAATGAAAGTGCCGGGATTTTTTGTTAAAAATAATAGTTTTTTTTATAAAGATAAAAGCAAAATTTTCGTTTATTACATTTATACATTACATTATTTACGTTACATTTATTATTTACATTATTATCACAACTTTATAATATGTAGTTAATAAATGTTACAATTAATGTCCATAATTTTTGTTTTTATTTGGTTTAAAGAAGATTTTATCCCCAATAAATTATTCCCAATAAACGTACATAACCGCACTCCACACAGTCTGACAGCAAAATTGAAGTCCCATGCACCTTTGAATGTGAGTGTGAAATTTTGTTGTGCATGGCTTGTAAATGTAGAAGGCTTTGGTTGGTACAGCATTTCTGTTATTTCACTTACAGTTGTATTGTCAGTAAAAAAAAGCGGAGCACGTGTAGTCGGTATAAATGTTGAGAATGTATGCGTTAAAATTTCGTGTTGGTACAGCATTTTTGTTATTTCACTTACAGTTGTATTGTCAGTAAAAAAAGCGGGAGTCGTGCGATTTTTCGAAATTTTATCGGCAATTTTAGTTAATTTATAGTTATCCAGTGTACTTATAAAGTGCATATTTAAAAACGTCTTTATTAAGACGATTTATAAAAGTGATTTAAATTAACATAGAGAGTGACTTACATTATCATATAGAAGTGAACTAATTAAATTTGAGTGAGAGTAGATTTAAAAACGTGAATTAACGTTTTAATTAAAATAACAATATTAATAATATTTATAACAATTGTGAGTATTAAAATATTGAAAAATGTGTTTATTAAGAAGACGTACAATGAGTGTCATAAGTGAGTTAACATCAAAAATGTTATACTTCAACTTCAATATCTCAAGATTACAAACTCATGGAAGAACGTACACCTTGATTTGAAATCTTCCGATGTCATTAACCAAAAGATTTATAAACAAATATGAAAAAGTCCGTTTTTAGTGTTGAGGTATTGAAGTTGAAATATTAAATTTTTAAGTGTTGACACAGTTTTAACGCTCACTGTTCATATTATAATTCTAAAAATTGTGTAAAATAATTGTGCGGTCAAGTCAGCATATAATGTTTTCTCAAAATTTCTCTGCAAAACTTGGTGTCGGGCTGCACGGTGCTAATAATGTTGTATATGGTGTTGCAAATGGTAAATTTAATGCAATGAAATGTTCATGACTACATATGATTCGTAAAAAATTAATTTTATAATGTAAAATATCGGGAATCGATGACTTATAAACTTGCATCCGATTTCGATGCCATTAAAATGAGAACTGTCAAAATATTTCCAGTTCACATTCCAGTCACTTCCCCGTCATTTTTTATCTTGCTTTCACACACTTTGCGTATTGTGTGAAAGTAGTTCCGCCTCCTTTTATCATAGATATTACATCTTTGATATTTTGACTTTTTCACTCCTACTGAAATTTTTATCAGCTGATCTCAAGGGCATTGAAATATTTTTGAAAATTTGTTCTAGCTCATCACTCTTATTATTATTGCTCGCTGGGCATGACAAGCAGAATACAATTAGTTGTGTGGCCTCCAGGGTCGGATTAACGCACAGGCACAGCAGGCACTGGCCTGGGCGGCAAATTTTGAAAGGCGGCAAAATTTTGGAATGAATTTTTGTAGGTGAATGAAAAAATATTTTTTTAATCTGTGTGATGTAAATAGTTTTTTTTTTTTTTTCATTTTCACCACTGACGTATTACTTTACATTTATAATGATTTATTTAAATTTGAAACTTTGACGCCAGAATTTATTATCTATATAGACCAATCAGGGGCGCTCTTGGCGCAAAACCTATGACATAACCTACAGTTCTGTGTTTACATGCAAGTAAGCTTCAATTCAAACCATCCAGCCCCAGTATATTTGGCGGATACAATGAGTGTTGGTAGACAGCGATTAAGCGGCAGTCAGTATGCTAAATTGCGAGAAGAAAAAGCACTGAACTCATTAGTGAATAACTTATTTTCGATCTGGGCATGAGACGAGTCGCATATGTAGCAATCAACCAGAAATTTAAAGCGATTATTCAGTTCGAAAGTTTGTCTTCAATTGAACTAGAGGTTGCAGCGAAAAAATTAGTTTCTTCATTTCTAGACGATCTAGAGGAAAGTTTACTTTCTGAGTTACTACACTTGATATCGCATCTGGCAGCACTAGATCAGAACTTGAAACCGAAAACTTCCATCGATTTGTGTCATGTCAGAAAATAATTTTCATGGAATTTATTCGAATGTCGACATCGCACTACGAATGTACACTTGCACTGCAGCGACTAAGTGCACTGCTGAGCGGTCTTTCTCTTGTTTAAAACGGATAAAAATTTAACTACGTTCCACAATGTTAGAAGAAAGACTCAACAATTTGTCGATTTTATGTATCGAAAAAGAAACGTTGCCAACATTAGATTTAGACTCCGTCATTGACGAGTTCGCTCGGCAAAAATCTCGTCGTAAACACTTGTAATACAACAAAACTGTCGCTCATTAAATTGAACTAATTTGATAAACAAATATGAAGAAAGAATTTAGGATTGTATGTGATATGCGATAATAATAATTTAATATTAAAAATTAATTGCTCGAAGAATTGATTTTTTATTGGAATACCAAATTTTTGAATTGGGTATTATATTTGAAATTTTATGTTATTAACATTTTTTATCAAATGAAAGTTTCTCAGCGAAAATAGGGGCGGCAAATCGAGAAGGCCTAGGGCGGAAAAAAAGTTAATCCGCCCCTGGTGGCCTCATTCCAAATATAAAATGGCGGATTACCTTTTTCTTTATAACTCCCTCGGCATGTGTATCAAATGAAAGGGTATGGCGATTATAACACAGTAAACTGTGTGACGTTTTTCTAAATGTAGTATGGTGGCCAACCACAAAATGGCGGAAAACAAATAATAAAGTAAAAAATATAAAATAAAAATATGTAGTTTATGAAAACTAAAAAATACGTTTTTATTACTAAAAAGTAAAAAAATAATTTTGAAAAGAAAGAATGCCCTAGCCAGTATATGGGAACAACCTACCTTTCGAAATCAAGCTAAGAATGAAATTAATCAAGTTATTGATAAAATTTATCTATATTAATAAGAGAAAGTTTCTATATGTATGAATGCGTGGATGTGTGCGCTGCGCTATAGCGGGGGCACCAATCATCGAAAAGCTTCGAAATTTTACCCGAAAGTCCGTGGGGGATCCACATGATGCAACTCGAAGCCCGATTTGAAATTCAAAATGACTGCCGAAATATAACCGAAATTCAAAATTGATACCCAAATATGAATTTGCCAATTGTGTTCCGATTTCCATGAAAATTGGTATCTGGGGGGTTTTAAGGTAGCAAAAATTCTAATTTACGATCAAAATTTATAAATTTTAAATTCCGGGGCTTAATTTCGGGCGAATTTTGCCAAATAAGTGTCGTGTGTTGAGTGTCGGCTCAAGAGTTGGGAAATCGAAAAATTTGCACATCCTAGCTCCAAATGGAAGAACATTGACCATAGTGCCTCCTGGTCACTTCCTCTATTGTCGTGAAATTTACCACATTCTCAAATGTATGAAATTTCTTAAAATTCCCCTAACCAGCATAGAAACAGTTAAAACCATACAAACAGTAGAAAAAATGTGTATGAAGAAGATCTCTATAAATGAAATTTTCTGGTGTGTTTATTTTACCATAAGTTTATCACGGGCAACGCCATGCTGGCATAAGTTATTTTGAATATGTGTGTCCAGGTGTCTATTGTACTTCTTCCGATAGGTGGTCTTCAACATCAAAATTTAAAAAAATTGTAAAATATTTTTTATAGATAGCTCTAAATTTTTATATGCTTCCCAAATCAATTGTTGAAGATTTGTTCTCTTTTTCATTATACCTCCAACCGTGGACCACCCGAGTAAACATAAACTAGTGATGTTGTGCCTAGAGACTAGCCACTAATTGCGCTTTTTCATGGTATTCTTTCTGTTGAATAACACTTCAGACTTTATATTATTTCCGCGAAATTTTTTAATAATTTATAAAGCCGCCGAAGAGTCATAAAAAATCAAGAAAATGATATTTTTTCACTTTTAATTAAGTAAATGTTTATGTTCTCCTGAGTATCATTATTAAATAACATAATTTAGTGATAGATTCAAAACATGTTCCACCGCAGTAAAAAAAATTATATTTCACAATTGCGCGGCCGAGGATTGAATTTGGTTCCTCGGGATAGGATTCCATCGCCTTAGCTCTAGGCTACCGATACATGTACTTTATTAGAAATCTGTTTTTTGTCGTTAAATATACTTCCGGTTGGAATTTCCAGACCATTTTCTCAGTTTTAGGTCTCTTGATCAAGAGCTACAATTTGAGATATGGTCCAAGTCTGTAGCGACAGTACTTTCAGAGATGAAAGAAGGTCACAGACGGACAGACGGATAGAGCCTCTGTATAAGCTTTTTTTGAAAAAGCTAAAAACGGGCTTATAGCGGTCGAACAGCGGGCGCTTGGCTTTTTAAAGGGGAATTTTTAACCCCTTTTAATGAGAGCTTATATGGCCTTTCAATGGCCAAACTTGAACGAAAGATTTAAATTGCCAAGAACCAAGCTGTACACGCGGGCATCCCACGGGCAAATTTGGGCCAAAAGAATCTGCGCCAAATGTATTGTTGAATTTATTTTATGGGAACTTGAACATTTTCGTTACATACCTACAATGAATGATCCTTTCGATTTATCCTACCAGATTATAGATGCACAAGAGAAACGAGCTGGAAATAATTTTTTTAATCGCATTATATACAAACGTATACCCGTTAGGGGGTGTGTGTGTGGTGTACGGCCGAACTGTCCTGCAACGAGGCTTCTGTTGCCCTTCAAATGGCCGAGGACTATATTTCAATCACTTTTAGTATTCGTGAAAAGATTTTACTCCAAAAGTGAAGGAAGAGAATCAAAAGTAGAAGAAAACAACAATAGATCTATATTATTTTAAACATGCCACAGCAGCAACTCAATGATAGTTTTTTTTACAAATCATTATTATTGTTGTCCTGTTGTCCATGTCCATATTTTTTTATTTTTCTTGAAATTCAACAAGGACGGATTTGTTCCATTTCATTTATGTATCAATATGAGCACACTAAATGTTAATATAATAAAAAATTTACTGATTTACTGCAGCCCTAAAGAGTAGCTTATATTTCATAGTTAATTCAGGAATGTGAATAAATCCATTGATGTTGTCTATCGCATATTAGCATATGACCGCCTCCAACGTAACATCATATAAAGAAAACAAGCTATTTTTAATTAGAAAATAAAATTTAAACATAATGTTACTATAACATAGGTATATTATAAGGGAGGCATAAAACCTTGCAATGTAAGCGGGGCTTGTGTAAGGCTTGGTCTTGCAGACGAATAGGCGACCTCGGTCTTACGCAAGAACCAGACCAAGAATGCAAGAGCAAAACCATTTACGGACATCACTAGATAAAAACATGACCATCATACCCTTCAGGCGTCCGTAAAAAACACAAAAATAGGTTGCCACATATATTTTTGAATTTATCTCGGACGTGAAAAAGAAATATTTTTTAAATTCAACGGAAAATGTTATAAGAATTCAACAGATATTTAGGTAAAGTTTATTGGAAATACACTCAAACTTGTTTCTGTGCCACTTCCAGAAGAGTCCACCTGGGACGAACCCATTCTCTCCACGCTAAATTCCACGATGCACTTGAGATCACTGTCCAAATTTGATAACTAAAATGTCAGATGATATGGAAAAAGGCCGTGCTATGTGACAGTGAAAATGCATCACGGAAGCCACTGACACGGAAAGCATCGGCGCCGTGACATTACGTATAGGTGTGGATCGACCATTATATGTATTTGACGCACTTTTCTTGGGGATTTAGCCGCCTTATATTTTGGGCGCCTGTAATGAACGCTGGCCATCCACGGCCCTACATATTAGGACCTACAAAGCCGTACTATTGATATACATAAATATGAACGAGATGGCTACTGTAATTCTTCGTACAGAACCAAATATGAAATAATTCAGCTTAAATTACACTTTTACAACTCTTTTTATCAATAAATAATTATTTTTAGTCTCAAGTATCAAGAAAATTTTATTCGAAAAAATATCTATGTATTTTACACAAAATTATCAATTAAATTCGCAAAAGGCGCCACAAACAGTTGAACCTACATCCACAAAAAAAATATACCAAGATATTTTGTACCCTTAATCAATCATAAATCCTGCTTAATAAAATTTCCAAAGATATGACGATCAAGCGCCACCAAAACATCAGCGATGTTCAACTTGCCGGCTTGGTGCTTCCTGACACATCCCACACAAGTAGATACTACCAGGCCTAATGTATGCTTAACAACATCTTACAAGAGCCTCTTTAAAGTCTTCCAAATAATTAAATTAGATTAAACGGAATCATTTTAGTGCAAAAAGTTAAAAAAAAAAAATAATATAAATAAAAATCAAACATGACAAAAAAATTCTCTCCTCCATGTTATCAACTAAGACGCAGACTTGTAGCTGAAGTAAATTGTACAAAAATACAATTGTATCGACTATACTTGTGGAAAGCAGGTCAAAGTACATGATAACAACTCTCCGGTCGTTTTAGCTTTCTGAACTTAAAAGATGTTGTTTGTCTCAAAAATGATTTAGTCTGAGCCGAGCTCGATCCATTGCCGCGTGTTGAATATATTTTTAAAATAAAATTCCAAAGTGGAGATAAGATAATTGTGGAAGTAACGGATTTTAGAATCTGACGGATTATAGAGAGAAGTGAAAAGTGAAAATAAGACTTTTTAGTGAAAAGGAACAAAAATAGTGAAGGTTTTTTCTCTTTACTAAAACTAACGAACAAGGAAACTATGCCTGCCTATAGTCGAGAAGGAAGTTTCTTTGGTGTTTGGCCGAAGGGTAACTCCAAGTCTGATAGTAATCTTTCGCTGGCACTATCGAGGTCATCGCAACAGTCGCCAAAGAGTACCCCAAACAGCTCAAAATCAGGATCACCAGTATCGTTTCCATCGTCCCCAGCTGTATCGCCAACAGGTACTCCGACTCTTTCATCATTAAGGCGCAATTACTCAAGCACTTTCATGCTTATCCCAGAAGATCGTGAAATCGAGATCATCCAGTCAAGTGATCCTGATACTGTGCCAAAGGAGCCTCCGCTAAGAGTGGTTCTAATTCGCATCATTTTATGGTGGCCACTGTTCATACTAAAACTAGCACTGATATTTCTGACAATAGTGCTGAGAATACTCTTTATTCCATTTTCGTTTGCTGCTCCTAGTTTCTGGCTGTCAGCACTACTATGGGTGTTCTGGAAGGTGATTGGCTTCCCTATTTCGGTGCTTAAGTGGGGAATAAGTTCAATGTACCAGCCAGTTTCAGAACAAGACAGAAAAAAGAGGACGATCCTTATCAGCTGTGGAAGCACAATTCAGACTTTGCATTTAGCTAGAAATTTTTACTCGTCTGGAGCTCGTGTAATCGTTTTCGAATTCGAAGGACTATTTGGTTTAGCTAGATTTTCTACGGCAGTTAGTAAGTTCTACACAGTGCCACGTCCAACGCCAGATACAGCACATGAATACATCGCTGCGTTATGTGAAATTGTTGAAAAGGAGAAACCAACATACTATGTACCAGTTTGTGCCACTAGTCCATCCTATTATGACTCTCTAGCTAAGCCCCATCTTGAACTACTGGGATGTGCATCTTTCATACCTGGTCTACAAGAGAATATGATTTTAGATGACACCCTCGAAGTAATGAAGAGATGCCGAATGAACGGAATAACTCTTCCACCATTCCGAGTTCTATCTTCAAAGGAGGATCTGTTTAGGCTATACGACATTGGTTGGATGACCGGATTTAGAAATATCCTTGTAGCAGTCGGCCCACAAGGTATTGTAGAACGTCAGAAATATGTCCTACCACAATCTCGTAGAGACTTAAAACTAATGCATGAAATCAGCGACGAGAAAGAATGGGTTGTTATACGAAATGTACCAGGCAACCACTATATAACATGCACAACAGTCAAGGAATCCAAAGTGGCAGCAAATGTTACTTGCCTTGTCAATCAAGACACCAAAAATCTAATACCAGAAGATAATAAGGAAATCGAAAGCTGGCTAACAGAATTCTTTGCCAAGGTGCATCTTCAGCGACCAATCAACGGGCATATCAGCTTTAGATTTGTAAGATGTGAAGCAACTGGACACTTGCTACCACTTGGATCTCGTGTCGGTGTATCCCTGCCATACATCTGCCACACTGGCGTACATTCTCGTGTATTATGGAAGCCATGTCCGCATTTTACACGACAAAATTCTGGACCCTTAGTTCAAGAAGGTGGACGCTACTGGATCCACGAAACTGTTATCAACACCTTAAAACATCCATCTGTAAATGCAGTTGGTAAATTAATTGGAACAGTTCTAGATAAAAGAGAAGCACTATTTGCATACTGGGATCCACTACCATACTGTGCTTACTATCATTTTCAACTTCCATTAAAATCGGTTAAGGCGTTCCTACAAAAACGACAGAACGGCAGAAGAAGTATGGCGACAACACTAACAGCGCCGGTGCAGTAATATTTATTGCAGTAGTAATGATGCACATTTAGTAGATTATAGAAGATGGAGAGAGATCTACAGACTTAATTTAAATAGAGCGAGAGGATGTGAGTGGTAGTTGCCTGCGTGTCGTTTTTTTTACTTACGTAAAGAGCGTTTCTTTTTATCCGATTAAAATTGTTAATAATTTGTTAGGTGGTGACACTGTTGTAGGTTGTAATTGTATATACATGACTTATTTTTTTTATTCGTTCATTTATGACTTTTTGTTATTGCATTTAAGTTGGAAATTTTATTTAATAAGATTATTGTTTTTTACATATTATATTTTTTTCTAGTTATAAGGCAATTATATTGAAATGTTGAACATTATATAAAAATGATAAAAACGATTCTGTTTTTCTGTATAAAGTTTTCCCAAATTTTCTGTAATTCTTTACAACAACTATAGCAGAATATCTGGCTAGGACTGGTTATGCTCAACAGATTACTCTTGCCAGCATTAGAACGTAAAGCATATGTTCATATAATATTTAAAAAATTTAAATATCACATCGTATAATCCGCAAAAATAAATTGCAAGTAAATTAAAATGGTTGAAAAATTGTGTTCATGAGGTTGTTGAATGCAAGTTGAAGTCTTACCAAATTTGGTTGAATTGATTCGGCTGAGGCAATTTTAGAACTGCAGCACACCTTTTCATAATAATTGATATATGTACTTCTATTCACCAATAAATTTTATTTACCGTGCGATGAGATTATCGATTTTGTGATTAGAAAACATTGCATTCATCAAGATTACGTAAACTATGTTAGGCCGCAAAAAAGAAACAAGCCCTTTACTCTCCATTAGCTAAACATAGAAACATAACAAAGTAAAGCTTAATCAAATTAAATTTATTTAAAACCCCGAACTGCTTTGTCAAGAGTCTTGCGTAATTGATAAGAATAGGCATGGCTTGTGATCTTACTAACCTAGATTTCAGCTGCTTGACAGATATTTGTGATCGTTCTATTGGTAGCTTGTACAAAAGTAAGAGTAGATAACAGTTAAAATCGAACCGAACATTCTCTATGTTTTTTCTTTAACAATACCACTCATCCCCTCCAATAGCTATTTATTATCAGCATAACCTCGAAAATAAATGTGAAACAGGGTAGAAGAGCCATCGATTGGCTTACTACGACCATCTTTAACAGCAATATTCCCTCCCTCTCCATGGGAACTGCTTTATTTGTAGTTAAGAGGCTATTCTCAACGATGAAGTATTACGTTCCAATATTATCAAAACGCTGTAGACGCTGACGCATATAATATTTAATATTACTTAGATAATGACTAAATAAAATACATCAAAAATATAAAATTGCTGACAATATATTAGATAAGAGGGCAAGCTACTGGGGAGAGCTATGTTAAAACAATTTGACAGCTGTGCCGTAATTAAAGCTATCAGCCTATCGCGACACGCCTTCAAATTTATTATATTTTATATAAAACACAAGTCTTTTTCAGGCTATTGCTTCTGTAATTATAAACCTAGAAATATTCTATTAAACAGTAGAGTCTATTTCTGTAATAAAAGTATCGATATTAATTGTATCGCTACTACTGAACGATGATTATGTTTTGTTTTCAATCTTAAACCAAAGTAAAAATACCTTATGCGAACTCGAGCATGTGACATGATCTTTTTATTTTTCAAATTGTGGAGGTATAGCCCAGTCACTTTATGCATGAACCTCTGAAAAAATGCAACTGGAAATTTTTCAGCGGGATTCTCTTTATTTTAGGCTCACAAATAATTTCCCAAAAGTCCATAAAGCCTACTGACCGGCTTCTCAAACTATGGAGGGTCAAAGGTCAGCAACATCAGTTTTTCTCAAATATCTCGAAAATTATCGGCGTTATGTAATTTTTTTTTCGAAGTAAAGATTGTTCGTGAGATTAATCTGCATAAAAATGTCCGATACAAAATTTACGTAGGACGGTTTTAGGGTTAGGTTTTAGAGATATGGGGCTGAGAAAACTCGGGCATCGCGCTACATTCTTTTCCGCAC
Organism: Thereva unica; assembly: GCA_949987705.1. Lineage (NCBI taxonomy): Eukaryota > Metazoa > Arthropoda > Insecta > Diptera > Therevidae > Thereva > Thereva unica. Next base: position 125,539,998 of record OX465283.1, on the reverse strand, counting down.
CGCCTTTGAAGTGCAAGCAGCGTTTTTACATGGTATCCCCAGTAGGCCTAATCCATAGGTGATAAGTTATGAAATAATTTTGTTGATTTATCTCTCTATCTCTTCTATCTCCACTTCTTTCATGTTGTCAACACTCATCTCGGAGGAAAATAACGAAATGGGGTTGGCGTTATCATCGTCCACCTCAGGTTCAATGGTTGTATCCTCGGACACTGCATTAAGCCCTGCCGTTTACACGGTATGTAATTAGCTGTCACTTTTATTTCGAAGATTAAAAAAGTGAATCAATGAAAATGAAATGTAGAAATTTTTCCCCGCTGGCTTCGCTTTATTTTGATTCTTGAAGCTCTTTAAAATATTTCTGCTTGTTAGACTCCCGTTCGTCTGTTTGCCAAATAATTAAATATGCAAAATCCTCTGCCACAAAATACAAAAAATATAGATCAAGGGAAAATAATGACTGGATAAATGATGAAATTATTATGCAAGTTAAAGAGAAAACGGCCTTGTATAAATTAATGAAGAGAAATCAAAGTGATCTGAATATTGTTAATGCCTACAAAAAGAAGAAAAATTACGTGAATAAAATTGTGAAGATTGCAAAAAATGCCTACACTCACAAAATGCTCTCTACTGCGAATAATACCAAAAAACTTTGGTCGGTAATTAACAAGAATATTTTAAATAAGAACAAGAAAGACGATAACGATGTAGATGAACTTATGGTAAATAATAAGATATATACAAACAATTACGACATTGCCAATTCTTTTAATACGCATTTCTGCAATATTGGAGAGAATCAAACAAAGAATCTACCCAACATAATCTGTCCTCAATTAATGTTTAATGACAAAACCATATTTTTGAGACATATAGACCAAAATGAAATTAAGCATATCGTTATGTGTATGAATTCTAACTCATCACCTGGCCCAGACGGAATACCTCTGAAAGATATTATAAGCGTACTGGATATTATTATAGAATCATTAACTGATGGAATTAACAACATGCTGTCCTCTGGAGCTTTTCCTGATTTTCTCAAGCAGTCCGTTATTATACCAATTCATAAGAACGGAGACAAGAACAATATTAATAACTATAGGCCAATCACGCTCACCAATACCATCGCTAAGATATGTGAGAAAGTGATTGATAATCAAATACGCCACTTTATCTCCACAACGTGTAATTTTGATGTTAACCAATACGGTTTCCAAAGTTCTTCCTCTACTGAGACTGCTGCGATCGAGGCAATTGGTATTATCAACCAAAATCTTGACAAGAAGTTACACACATCTGCCATTTTTATTGATATTAGTAAAGCTTTTGACACGGTGAATCATGATATACTACTTAATAAAATTGACCAGTTAGGGATAAGAGGCAAGGCATACACCCTTATTAAATCTTTTATTGAAAATAGAGAAACTTCCACCAAGGTCAACTCGACATTAAGCAACAAAATGTCAAGTAAGTCAGGTGTTCCACAGGGCTCCATCCTTGGCCCAACTTTATTTTTATTATATGTTACCGACATCAACAAAATCAATTTAAATGGAAACTATTGCATTTATGCTGATGATATAGTCTTGATTCAGGCTGCCAAAACTCAAAGCCAGTTACAGAGTCTAATTAATGATGACCTAGCTATCCTCTCAAGGTGGGCTATAGCAAATAAATTCAAAATTAACAAGTGCAAGACTAGTTATATAGTCTTTAGGCAAAAAAACGTTCCCCCCATTAATATCTCCGTGGAAATAGAAAATGAAATAATAGCACCTGTAAAAGCAGTTAAATACCTTGGACTTGTCATTGATGAAAATTTGAATTTTTCGTTTCATCTAAATCAGTTGGTGCAGAAAATTTCACCACTAATAGAAGTTCTTAGACGTGCCCCAAACTTGCCTGCCAGCATTGGAAATGCTTTATATAACACTCACATTTTATCAAATACTAGCATAAAACCCGCGTGCCTTGCAACGCCTTTAAATAAAAACTGTTTATTATGTGCACTGTTTTCCTTGAAAAAAAAAACAAACAAAAAAGTCAGTTGTTATTATCCCTAAAAAAGGTTTATTATAGAGCATTTTTTTAATAAACATGGTAAACAAATTGCTGCGTATATCACCTCTGCTCAACAAATCTGCAAGTTTTGAAGCAGAGATTGGTGTGTATATGTCATCAAGAGAAGTGACAAAGGAATCCTAAATAAAGTGAATTTTGAGTCATTCATTTCCACGTGATTATAGGGATGCACTGTCAAAATTTCAGCCCTACAAATAAAACCATGATTTAAACCAGAATTGTCTAATCTTTCAATTGGTGGCATTAATAATGTTCTACGATATACATTAGCCGAGATACCAGGCGTAGAGCGTAAAAAATGGTGAAAAATCGTACTAATTAATTAATTAAAAAAAAACTAATCAAAATAACGAAAAACGGAAACTTACTTCCACCTTCTGGGGTATCCATGCATCTACAAATTTCAGATTTCTATCTCTTCTAGTTTGGCTACAATGCGTGACGGTACGCACAAGCAGACACACAGATACACAGCCACACAGACTTACAGACACACACTTTCTTTTATTAATATAGATAAGATACGGTATTAATATATGGTCCCAATGTGGTACGATATCCCAAGCCAGAATTAGAACACTCATGTCTAAAGCTATTAAAGCCATCTGGAAGTTGCCTGCACTTACTCCAACAATAGAGGTACATATATAATCTCGCGAATCAATTGACACTAGAGAAGATAATAGCTCTCGAGGAAGTCAAACTTATATACAAAATCAGGAATAAACTGACAAAAACAAAGGTCCAATTCAGGAGTAATGGGGACAATCATAATTACCAAACCAGGAATAGGCATAAAATATTTCAGGGAACTGCCAGAACCAGAAGACTCTACAAGGATACTATAGCGAAAGCTGTCAGGACATTCAACTCTATCCCAGATGACATAAAGAACCAACGTACGCTCCCTTTATTTATAAAAGCCTTTAAAAAATTCTTAAATCAAAATAACTGTTATCAAACTTGTACTCTCTAAAGAATATTAACTTGATTAAATTTTACCATTGTACCAGTTATTATAGCTAACGTATTCAAATTAGTATCTTTAGGCTAACAATGCTTATACCAGCGAAAGCTGTCTGTGTTGTTTAGCATTTGTAATTTTTTTGTTTTTTTCTTTTATCTAAATTTTATACTAATTCTGTTTTATCATTGTAAAAGCCATCTGTGAATTATATTGAAATAAATAAATAAAAATAAATAATAAATAACCCATATAATAAATCCTAATTTGGCCATAAAAACTCATTCTATATTCACTTTTATTTTCGTAAATTTTTAATTTAACGTGTATAAAAAACGATTACTGCAACAATATGGTTTAAACATATAAGTCAAGACATTACTTTATTTGTTATTCTTCTAACTACTATGTTAAACCCTATATGTATGTTGCTAAATATATTTAACTTGAAATTTAAGAAATTGAATTTTAGTTAATTTGAATTTGAGCTTCAAAAAATTGCTTTTGAACTTTACAAAATTTAATTTGTCTTTTAAAAAAGTGAATTGAGTTTTAAAAATTTTAATTTGAACTGGATAAAATTGAATTTGATTTGAAAAAAAAAAATTTAATTCGGCGTTTAAAAAATTTAATTTAAACTTAAAAACCTCCAATTGCTTCCAATTAACTTTGCCTTGTGTTCTCTGATTCCAATTTACTGTATAGCATGATCTCTCCACCTCTTAAACTGTCTTCCAAACCTTTCTCCTTCCATCTCTTGGTGTCCAATTTGTTACCTGTATTGTCCATCTCCTATCTCTCGTTTCATTTCTCATTCAGATGCCTGGAAATGTTGAATAAATACCTGTCCATAGTTCTTACACATAGGTACTTTAAGTTTGTTTTCTGCTTCGGCTGTAAGGCTCCATGTTTTTGAACCATAACTTAGAACAGATAACACAAATAATCCATCAGATAATTATTTTTTCGTTGCTATATTTATATTTGAGTTAAATACATTTTTTAAGCTCCATAGTTGTTTGTTTCTACCTGTTGGTTATTCTTCTTTCGATTGCCTTTATTTGGCTTTTTTAATGGATATTAGGATATAACCTAGATAGATGAAATCCTCGGTATACTCTATACTTCACTTTCTAGATTTATAATCTATTTTTCCAGAATTCGTTAGTACCTATTTTGGGTTTTTCATAGTTGGTTTAGCATAATTTTTATTTCTTCAAAGGAGTTTCCCACAACACAAATGTCATCCGCCAAACGAAGATTATTCAATTTTTCTTCGTTTATATTATATGTAGTTATATTTATACCATAAGCTTTCCAATTAAGCAGCTTGAATATGTCCTCTAAAACTGAGGTAAAATAGTGCTACTCTGGGTCTCCCTGCCCAATTCAGCTTCCAAGTTTAAACGAACCTGCCTTTTACGTCTGAAGTGATGCTGGAACTGCAGAACTGTTATCGTATATTTTTTTAAAAATTCTGATAAAACCATGCTGAATTTCTTGGTTCTTTAAGCTGATCCAAATTGTCACATATTCAATTGTATCGAATGCTTCGGAAAAATCAGTGAAAAGGAAGTACACTAATTTATAATGTTCTGTACACTTTACTAAAATTTGGCGTATGGTTTGAAGATCATCTAGAGCAGTGATTCTCAACCTATGTACCGCGGCACTTTTGTGTGCCGCCAAATTCCTGAAGTGTGCCGCCAAATTTTAGAAATGCAAGCAACACAAATTATTTTGTATGTATAAATTATTGGAACAGGAACGCGACGGGAAAAATATTTTTGTCGCAATTATTACAGCGTGTCCTCGGCATTCTCCGACCTCAGTTCAATAACGTTCAGTTCAATCCACGTAAGTGGCTTCACCGGCTGAAGTCCAGTTTATATTCAGTTCGTGCAAATTGTTGCTTTTTCGCCAAAATTCAGAAATGCGAAAGCCCACTGGAATGGCATTTCACTATTCTAGTTGATTACTATTTTTTGAGCGAGCATTCAACTTCAGTTCGGAGCCCGTTGTGCGAGCTGAGGTTTGTTTTTCCTCAGTGCAATATGTTTAAACTATATGCGAACTGAACTGAGGTTAGAAGTTCAGTTCGCCAATTTGCTTGTTCAGCCGGTGAAGCCGGGGTATTTTTTTTATTTTTTACAAAACGTTTTCTGAATATGTAAGGCAGATATTGCCCCAGTTAATTTGAAATAAAGTTTGCCTACTAGGGCCATTATAACAAACTAATAATGCATAAATCATTTCAGTATCGCTGGTCTATTTTTGAGTGGTATTTTTGAGGAAACTCTTTCGGAATGCCCCCCATTTGCTAGCGCGCTAGCGAAGTTTACTACATGATTTCGGAATGGAAACTGGCTCCCGAAAAGTGAAGGTTTGAGCGTAAATGATGGCTAAGGGATGGAAACAAGGGCGTCATAATAAATCGAGAATTTAACCGATCTTCTTACACAGGCCCATCGAACGTGTGAACACATTCATCGTTACTATTCCTATAAAGATATTGGCGTGAAAATATGGGCGAGATACGCCTCTTATTTCTGTTACGAAAAATATATTACGTTACGTTACTTTATGCCCAGGAGACCTTAATTTAACTTTTTCCAACTCAACATCGATCTACCTTTCAGCAATCTTCGAGGCTAGCATGAGAAAATGGGGTACCTAAATCTGTCACTAGCTGACGGTCTATAAGTAAAATTGTTTTAAATTTATTGTATTGTTAGTGTGCCGCCAAATTTGAAATTGTTAAAAGTGTGCCGAAGGTTGAGAATCACTGATCTAGAGAATACTGTTCTAAATCCTGCTTGCTCTCAAAATTGGTTTTCCTCAAAATAATTTCCCATTCGGCCGATTAAACACAATAAATTTTAACATTATTCTCCAAACTAATATGTTAGCCTTTATTCTCTACTTTCAGAAACCTTTTTTTAAATTTAAAGCCACTATGCTAATATAGGTGCAAATGTGCAAGATAAGGGTCTATGTATTTTGTTTATATTGCAATTATGCAGAAACTACTAATGTGACAAATTTCATCTTTTGGCAGTTTCAAGTATATCACCCCTTAAACATTGAAAATTAAGAGAGGTATGCATTTTTGAAAAAATGGCATTTTCAAATGTATTTCCAGCTTTTCGCTTCGGAGTCTAGAAAAAAACATTTTGTAGCTTTTTCAATTCTCTAAAAATGTCCTGTTGAGGGTAACGCGATTCATCCAGGACTTTTTATTGTACACCCAAAAATTAAAAAAATACCCATTTTGTTGTTAATTATTATTTACGCAATTCCACATCGCTAAAATTTGACTCCCCTGAAATAGTGGTGTAAATAGTTTGCTCTACAATTTTATAGTAAAATCGGCCTTTTTTCGCGCTAATGACTGGACTATACAGAATAGACTATACTTTATCAAACAATTTTCATGGTACCAGGTTGCAAACCTTTTTTCACTGACATGTAATATTCATCAGCGACTTTTATAAATTAAAATATTTTATATTCGTATTTGGAAGATTGAAATAAAATAATTATTTCATTAAAAACAACAACAAATACAATTTTTATGATTTTTTCCTACTTTTTTTCATCAATTACAAATTTTTGGGGTAGAAAACCTCACCCCTATTTCAACAAACGGAAACTAGTGGGATGTTGTGCTTAGAGAATATCCACTAATTACGCTTTTTATGGTATTCTTTCTGTTAAATAACACTTCAGACTTTATATTATTTCCGCGAATGTTTTCAATGATAGCCGTCGAAGAGCCATAAAAAATCAAGAAAATGATATTTTTTAACTTTTAATTAAGTAAATGTTTATGTTCTCCTGAGTACCATTATTAAATAATTTAGTAATAGATTCAAAACATGTTCCACCGGAATAAAAAAAATTATATTTCACAATTGCGCGGCCGAGGATTGAACTTGGTTCCCCGCATAGGATTCCAGCGCTAGGCTACCGATATATGTACTTTATTAGAAATCTCTTTTTTGTCGTTAAATATACTTCCGGTTGGAATTTCCAGACCATTTTCTCAGTTTTAGGTCTCTTGATCAAGAGCTATAATTTGAGATATGGCCCAAGTCTGTAGCGACAGTACTTTCATAGATGAAAGAAGGTCACAGACGTACAGACAGACAGTCAGAGCCTCTGTATAAACTTTTTTTTGAAAATGCTAAAAATTAGATCAAGTATACTGCAAAGATAAAAAATTTGCTGTATTATGTAGTTTATTGAAAGTGAAGAGTAGAAATATTTAAGAAAATGCAAAAGTTTTAAGTTTTTAAATGTCAAATTTCATTTTATCAATGTTGACACTATCTGATTTTGATTCTGCCAGTGAATGCACTGAACTCATAACACGAAATTGGAAAACATTTCAGTTCAATGACAAAAGGGGCTTATGGATCGGGGGTTTATTGTCTTTGTTCTTCCTGTACACCGGCAACCCGAAGTTTATAATTGATATAAAGTTGGCTCTAAAATGAGTTATTCACGCATAAGGTTGTTTATATCTACAGACATCTTCTTCTATACAGTATGTACCCAGTAGGCAAAATCGCCAGTACTTACCCCTTACCAAAATAGTTCGCCCAAACGCTTTTGAACGAAAGTAATAACAATTCTGAAAGAATTAGACCGTTACTTGAAAGGGTGATTAGATACTTTTATGAATGAAAAATAATATTTATTGTATAACAAATAAAATATTCTTTATTCGGTTCGAATATGTTTAATAATAGTAAAATAATAAACAAAACAAAAATTAATTTCCATATCATAATAGTTCGCCCAACGGTTTTTCGTATCAAAATAGTTAGCCCACTGCAGTTTTAGCCAGTTTATAACGGCGCCCTTGGACTTGATAACATCGGACATCCTTGGTGGCATCGTGGCGACTAAATTTTCGCATTCTTGTGATGTGATGGAAATCCAGGTGTCCCTTAGAGTGGTTTTCATGCTTACCACAGTCCTAACGGGTTCCTTCTTAAGAAATTTTCTTCATTTTTCCCCATAAGGATTCTATGGGTGACAAATCTGGACTGTTGGAAGGCCAGTCCATCGTGGGATAGTTTTGGCAGCAAGCCAAGCCTTGGTACTCTTGGCTATGTGGCAGGAGGCACCATCCTGTTGGAAAATATACTCCCCTGCAGGAGATTGCAAAACTGCAATTGAGAGTAGTAGTGCATTTTCTAAGATATTCTGATATTTCACAGCATTGACAGTACCATCAATAATGTGAAACTCTTCTGTACCCCTTGCGGACATACATTCCCACACCATTACTGATGAAGGGAACTTGGATTTTTATAAGGTATGTTTACATTTGATTATGTTCGTTAGGGCATCCCTAATTCTTATCTTTGAAATTATTATTGTACTTCATTATTTAGTGTTTTCTTAAATACCAGAAAAGTACTTGTGTAATGACTTATTAGTAATGCAGAGAACAATGGGTTTGGTGACCATGCGTTTTATTTCGTGCAAAAAGAGTAGGTATTCAAAAACTTCGTTGCTGGTGGTTTTCTTTGTTATCGCAGTCATTAAGTTTTTTAACTTTAATTTAAAGACATATATTTATCTTCATGTTTATTTTGCGGTTACAATTGACCATAGGAGAAGCGATAGGACGCCCCCTTGAGGACGACCTTTCGTAGCCATTATCGTTACCAATTCACAATTCATCTCAGCAGTTATCAATCTGCTGCTGAGAAGCGACGTTATCCATCACGCAGTGTGGGCTCAATGCCTTTCCTTGTAGACTGGCAGTCTCCGTAAATCTACCTAACCAGTAGGCAAATTACATGTACATAGAAAGGTAAGTTCACTGTAAGAGCCACCCTATTGTGCTTGTCTAAAACCTTTTCCAACGTTTTCAGGAGAAAGGAACAAAGGCTGATGGATCAATAGGATGTTGCTTCCTTATACGATCTTCTTCCTGATTTAAGGACAAAGACCACTCTAACCTATCTTCTGCACCTAGGGATATGGGCTAATACAGAGTTAGTTAATAGACATCCCGGGAAATGAGTGCTCATTAATAGCTCCATGACATGCCTGGTCAGGAGTGTTCATGGAGACACTACCTTTTGAGGGATTCTCAAACAAAATTTTGTGTTACGTCATGGAGCCTGGTAGCTTGTCTATACCTTCGCAGATCACTTCAACCTTCGTTTGGCCCTTCTCCACTATTTGATGTAATCCTTAAGGACTTCCTTGTAGTTTCTCAGTTGGTCACCGCCCATTGCACTAGTTTCTAGTTTAGAGTTAGATTAGGTTTAGCATAAGCTTTAAGAATTAAGATGAAATGATAAGAATATAATACAATTGAAACAAAATAGGGCTTAAATTTGAATGTCTACTGAGGATCAACTAGTGAGGTAAAATAGGTTTATTAGAAAAACTAGACGCATGATAAACTACTTTGGAAAGTTGATATGCTCAACAACAACAATGTGGGCATTCCATGTGGGAGTTACCTATTTCCTTTTCAAATTGATTTATTAGAAATGATCGCACATAACAACAAAGATATCAAACATCACATAAAATCCCACAATTAGAGATTAAAAAAATATAAAATTAATGGAATTTCATTAAAAAAAGGCAAATACTATCTCTAAATTTTTTAGACTGATTACTAATCTACTATATTTAGTACATAATGATTGTTTTTGCAGAAAGTCAATGACATGGAGTTTTCAAGGTGAAAGTTTTACTTTTTTTTAATGAAACATATAAAAAGCTAAATCATAATAAAATAATATTGTTTTTGCTTTCACAATTTCACTGATAACAATAGCAGCGATGATTTTTATCGTAAAATTTAATATAAATTCGCGGAGGTCTTCATAGCATCAACAAAGGAAAAAACTCTGTGTAAAGAGTAAGTTCATTCTGGTGTTTTGTTGATAATATTGACTTTTTTCTACAACCACCAGTTTTATATACATATGTATGTATATGCGAAATTTACGAGGGCAATTTTGGCTGCAGCATCTTTTTTGATAAATATTTACTTATTCAATTTTTTTTTTCATTTTTGATAAATAAATACTGTTTCAATTAAAAGAAAACAATATGACTTGAAAAACATTGCAGTACAATTTTTGTGTCAGAGTGTCGTAAATATTAAAACCTAGTACCTAGAATAATATAAAACTTCTAGTCTTAAGTTATATCGCAACAATAATGAAAAGGTAAATAGGTGGAGATCGCTAACAATACCGTACAACCAGGATCAAGGTCAATGTTGATAGTAAAACGAAAAATGATAAAAGTAATTGAATAGAAAGTTCAACTCGGCGCCGTCAGATAAAAATATGTAAAAAAAATTGGACTTTTGCACTTCAGAAAGTGCGTATTTAGCGACGAATCTAGCCTAATCAGAAAATTAGACGATAAAACTCATAAATCAACAATCAGGTGTACAGGCAGTCAATGGATGGCAGGGGATCTGACGTTTTTAAACAAAGCTTAATAAAACTAGATTTTAGTTAAGAACGCTGAAAGAAACAGTTAGTAACATCAGATTAACTTAGAAATAACTAAGATTAGTGGAAGAATGAATGTTAAACGATAAAAGATTATTATTAGTATTGGTAGCTTAAGGATTAAGGTGTTCTGGGGTCAGATAGTTGAAGGTTCCAACTAAGTAAGAACTAAAAACTAAGCTACAAGACATTGCATTATGACGAAAGCAAAAATATACAGTATGTCCCGTGGCATATTTCGTCGGTTCAAAGGTAAAACTCATTTTGTGGCATAATTGACTAATAGATATAATTAAGATTATTGCGTTTTACCTGCAAAGGGATTGCAGAGGATTTGGATATATAGACTTTTTTCACTTCACAGTTTTGTTAGGGAGCACAATACGCACATAGTGATTTTTTCTTATCGTAGATTTTCACTGTATAGAAGCAAAAGTAGTAAAATCTCATTTTGGGTCAAAATGTCACTTAGTGAGTTTTACCTTTGAACCGACGATTTAGTATTTGAATTTCGACTATTTGTAAAACCGTTGCGCGGAAAAGCCAGGGAGGGTTTAGTTCGACAGGGAATGCATGTAGATTGTTTAGGCCTACGATTTACGCTTGAAGCGAAGCTTTGTGAATCGGCCCCTCATAATAATGTGGTAGTGGTCACGCGTATTTCAAAGCAAAGATTCGTGCACCATAGCCCGCCAACGATTTTGTACATATTTTTATATTCGTCCTGCAATTGGGGGCTTTGGTAGTCTAGGGGTAAGGCGCCTGACTGCTGTCCCAGAGGTCCGGGTTCGAATCCCGGCGCAGCCCCACAATCCTTCGCCTTTTCCACTTTCCCACCCACATAAATTTCCTTCTTTCTTCTTCCCTCTTTACAATCCTGATTCCTCCTGTCATAGCCTTCGCTAGTCCTTCCCCGCTCCATCAAGCGCATGTCATCGGTTGCAACTCGTTTCAGGAGGCATAACACACTCCAGGGAGTTGTTCTCGATACCCCGATGTTACAGTTGCGAAATGGTTGCGAGTAGGTGGAATAAAAATATCGCGGCTAGGTTGTAACAGTTCCTTCCTCTCTCTTCTATCTTCCGGCTAGAGCTGCTGTTCGACAGTGTATACGGAACAAATAGATTGTCGACAGTACAAAGGGACTTTCCCTAAGCCTCTAGTCTGTCACATAAAAAAAATTGACGGACGTAGTGATAATTTTAGAGAATGGGTTCAGAATTTCCGTGCAACAGCTTCAACCGTAAACCACCTAAGTCCAGGCCCCGCCCGAAGACCAAGAACCGAAAAACCATTCAAAGTGTTGAAACCAACGTACGAAAAAATCTGCGACAGTCAATGCATTTTATATAACGAGGAAGTTCTAGAAGCAACCATATCGTGCCCTTCCCGCCGTTTTATCGTAAGCGACAAGTAACGAGGAAGTTCTAGAAGATGAATCACAACGACCATTAAAATTTGACCAACTGTCTCCTAAAAGACAAGGTGTTTTGTTTTGTCTGTCGCGGTGAACCCTCTGCAGTTTAGAGAAATAATTTTTGTATGACTTTTTCATCGAGAAGGAAAGAAGTCGGCCTAAGACTCAAGGCGAAGATGAGGAAGAAGATCGTTCATGTCGCTGTCAATGGGCATCCTGGCAAATTCTAAATGAACTGCCACCAAGCCCTGGATATTGGAACCAAAACCATGCTCATTGACAGTAAATTTGGTTTCATGAGTCTACGCAGTCTAAGAAGAATGTGGTTTTGTCACTAGTCAGTATGAGCAGTACCTGAAAATTTCCAGTATGAACAGTAGGGGAGACCGGGGCTTCAATTAACAGAGGTAAGTATTAACAAGCGAATATCTAAGAAACTATAAACAGCACATAAATAGTGATTCATGGAATTTGTCTCGTGACAGCGCTGTGCAGGTTGGGTTGAGATTCGTCAGTTTCGCTTAGTAAGTTGCGTGAGCGAGTTGTGTGATGTGCATGTATTTTGACAAGGTAACGAACTTTTTTCATTTTACAATTTTTTGATTTACATGTTGCATATTTGATGATGCGGCAATTTTTTTGTTTAGTAGTAGCTCGTTTTATTCTTAATAATGCTACATAAATTTAATAACGCTAACGTAAACTATTTCGTCATAATAATTTATTTTATTGAAAAAGTATCCAAGGGTTAAAAGTAACAAAACATACGGGGCATAAAGTAACATGTTAATTTTTACTCCATATGTGGGGTTAGTATTAACAGTATAATACCTATGGATTCTATGTTTTTGTACATTCACCACGGTACCTAATTATTTATTTTAAATGTTACAGCATGAGGACTTATAAGCGAAAAACTACTCGAGGCATGACTTCGCTGGCGGTCTACGAGTCAGCTGCTTTAGAAATAATGGAGAAGAACAGAAACTACAGGGAAGTAGCCACAGAATTTCAAATCTGTTACGTTACGCTCTTCAAGTGTGTGAAAAAGAAGAAAGCGGGAGTTCCAGTAGAAGTGGGCTACAAAAAGACCCGGTTAGTATTCACTTCTGAGCAGGAGAAAAAAATATCAGATTATTTATTAAAGTGCTCCAATATTTATTTCGGGCTGCTACCTACGGAAGTAAAAAAATTAGCCTACCAGCGTGCTGCTTTTTACAAAATCCAGAATCATGGAAGGTTAAGGAAATGGCGGGAGATGACTGGTTTACGAATTTCATGAAAAGAAATACATTGTTGTCGATTAGAACCCCTAAAGCGACAAGTTTAAGTAGGGCGACATCCTTGAATCGAACAAATGTGCATGCATTTTTTGAAACATACAGATCTGTGTTAGAAAGATACAAACTGAGCCCATCCCGGATTTGGAACATGGACGAGACGGGTGTAACTACAGTGCAAAAGCCAAAGAAAGTAGTTGCTGGAAAGGGCATGAAGTAGGTCGGTGCCGTGACATCCGCCGAAAGGGGAGTTTTGGTTACATTGGCTGTAGTCATAAATGCAATTGGTAATGCAATTCCCTGTATGTTCGTATTTCCTCGTGTTCGTTACAACGATTTGTTTGTTAGAAACGGACCACCAGAATGTATAGACGTTGATAATCAATCGGGATGGATGACTCGAAAAGAGTTTTTGAAATTTCTCGATCATTTCATTATCATGTGAAGCCATCTGAAAAGGATCCAGTTTTGATTTTATTGGATAACCACAACTCGCATGTAAACGTTGAAGTTGTCGAGAAAGCGAAGAGAAACCATGTCGTTCTATTGTCGTTTCCACCACATTGCTCTCACAATTTACAGCCTCTCGATGTGGGAGTATATGGTCCGTTAAAAAATTACATAAGCAGGAATCAGACAAACTGGATGGCCAACAACCCAGGAAAAACCATGAAAATATACGATCTCCCAGAGGTAGTCAGAGATTCGCTCCCATTGGCATTAAATCCCATGAATGTGACAAACGCGTTCAGGAAATCTGGTATCTGGCCTTGCAATGAAAACGTATTTCAGGAATCAGACTATGCGCCATCTTTTGTCACCGATCGTCCAGATCCCACCAAAAGCGGCCCGGTATCGACCACACCATCTGTCGATGATGATAACTTGATGCTTGATGACGTGTCATTAAATTTAGAAAATCCTGAGATTTTAAATGACGTGACTAGTTTGGATATTAGCGTTTCTGACGTGATAGCAGAAATGTCTAACGAACCAGTCGAGCGAACGAATGATTGTACACCCATTTTAGGGATAAATGTATTTGAGGTAAGATAACAAATACCTATTGAACCAGTGGCTATACCTTCAGCTTTCCAAAAAGAAAATGATTTAAATTCATCTAATAAAAATGTCAATTTGTCTGAGGTACGGAAGAAAATCCGCGATACTCACCAACACACCAGAAAAACAAGCACTAGAAGAGGAAGAAAATAACAGAAATTTAAAAAGAAAAATACCAAAAGAAGGTACAGAAAAAAAGCAAGGTAAAGGCAAGGGCAAAGCAAAAATAACTGAAAAGAGGAAACTTAAGGGAACACAAGTGGAAAGGGCAAAGAAAAAGATATTGCTAGAAAGCAGCGACAGTTCAGAAAATGAATGTTTCTGCATCATTTGTGGTGTCTTATATGTACAATGAAGACATATCTGGTGCAGACTGGGTGTAATGCATCTTGTGCAAGCAGTGGGCCCAGTCCGGATGTATCAGAGGCAACACTATTTCTTATATTTGCCAAAATTGCGATTCAGACGATGAATAAATAAGAAACAACACATCACATAAATCTTATTAAAATATGATACTTACAGTACAAGTAGTTTTTAATAAGAAATTAATTAAGGATTTGTTGAGGTTTTGTTTTGAGTTTTTATTTTAAGGATTTGTTGATTTTTGTTTTGTTTTATTTTTTATTTTTATACTTAATAAAAAAATAGTGTTATGTTGCGTTTTCTTTAATTATAGAGCAAAATATAATGATTGTTAATTGTTGCCCCTTATGTTAATACTTACCTCGGAACCGTTAATTCTAGCCCCGATCGCGGGGTAAGTATTAATTTCTGACTTTTCTGAGAAAATTCGACTTTCTGAAAAAAGTACCAATTTCTTGTCAAATTAAAACCAACGACATGGTTATTGAATAGTTTGGACATCATTTAACACAAAAATCATATCAAAATGTTTAGGCGTTTTGAACCTACAACTGAAAATATTAATTTTGTTACTTCGCGCCCCGGTCTCCCCTATCTGACAATTTTCCAAAGAACTGTCATAGCAAAAAAGAGCGACGAAAATGTTGCAGCTTTTGGCATATCAATTAACTTCATTTCCCCTGGTTCTATTCAGCGAGGCCAGAATACCAAAAGAAAAGAAGTCATCGCTCTACGTTGTTTTACCAGTAGAGGACAAAAACTCTCGATCTAACTCAAAGCACCAATGTGTTAGACGGTGGTTTTCTTCTCGCCTATGCACAGAAATATAACGGTAAAAAGTGTGTAACTGCAGGAATATCCCTCATGAAAAGTCGGCATTTGTAATTTTGAACGTTCATACTCGTACAACGGCCTAATCCGGAGGTTAATCTATACCCAAATCCACCCTGTAAAGAGCCACCTACTGTAGTATACTAAAGGGAATACTAGACTTTTGGGAAAATTTAAGGAATATAGCGGAAAAAAACATGGGATGTCAGTTGGACAAAAATGAAAGTGCTGGATTGGATTTGGCGAAGGACGGCGCATAGTTTGGCCTCGAAGTTTTGTGGAAAAAATATTAGTAAAAATAGTTTCAGCCAATTGCCAAAATATTGGGATGGAAATATAGTTTGGCTTAAAATCCCGTAATCAAGAAACAATCAACCAACAAGCAATTAAAATATCCAGAGGCAGCGGATACCTGGTGCTATCCGGCGGAGAACTTGGGAAACTGCTGCAAGGATCAATATTTATCGTGAGACCTGATTAAGCTGTGAAGGAGTACTTGATCTGTGGTACCCTTCGGTAAGAAGACCTGCAACAGCAAGACAAACGAAGCAGCAGTGACAAGGGAAATCGGATGGACGTATGAGAGCGTGATGGAAGTAGTAAGGACCCGGAATTGGTGGACAATACAGGTTGGTGGTTAGTTATTAAGTTAGAGAGAAAAAAGGAAAATTAGCGAAGAGGAGCGTTCCGTTTTTATTTGATTAAGCTCGATGACTAATAATAGTCAGCAACTTCATATTGGTACACAAGATCTGATACTTTACTACAACTACGATGACATAACTTGTGAAAATATCCACATTTTGAAAATTGAGTTTTGAGCAGGACCTTCGATGAGCGAGGCTCAGTGTGCGCCGTTACACATTCCAAATTCAAAATAGCGGCAAACACAAAATGGCAGCCAACACAAAGCGGGGGATAGCCTTTTACTTTGCAAGCCACCTGGTATGGGAATTATATGAAAGGATATGACAAGTAGAATATTATTATCTGTGTCGCGTCATTCCACATTTCAAATGGCGGCCAACACAAAATGTCGGATTACCATTTTCTTTACAAGGCTCTCGGTATGGGTATCAAATAAGAGTGTATGACGCGTATAATACAGTAAGCTGTGTAACGTCATTTTAAACCAAATATGGCGGTCATCACAAAATGGCGGAAGACATATAATACACTAAAAATAAAAAATAAAAATATAGTTTAAAAAAACTAAAATATGCGTTTTTATTTTAAAATGAACTTAATAGTAAAAAAATAATTTTGAATGTAAAGTTTTTATTGCTCCAGCCATTATATGGGACCAGCCATTATATGGGAACAACCTACATTTCCAAATGTAAAAAAGCGTCGGGCGCTGACGAAAAGTTCCAGTATTAATAAAATAAGATAGTTAAAAAGTAAGTATTTATTAAATTTTTTAGGGCAACAAATTGTGCATTTTTAGGCTGCAAGGGGCTACATTTAAAAAAAATTTTTTGCGTTTTTTTTGGGGGGGAAACCAATTTGGAGGGAAGGAGGGCGCCATGAGGGTAGTTCTGCACAGTCTAATCGCCGGTTTGGCTAGATGTCTATTTTGCATGCAGTACACAATTTTTCATCATCGAATCTTTAAAAAAGTTGTAGAATACTCTAAATTTTTGCGGGTTTGTTCCTACCGCGTACTGTGCCCACATAATCTTTTTTATTTAAAGGCGCTGAAACGCACGCGGGCGTTTCCTAGTTTAATTATAAAAAGTGGACAAAGTGGACAGTGTTGATGCAACAAAAAGAAAAAAAGAGGATGCCTTTCTAAAAAGCCACACGATGTTAAGCGTCCAACGTCGGAAGGTTTTCATAGCAACGTGTACAGTCGGCTTAAGCAAGTTATGTAAACAAATGTAAACCGAATTCAATATGTTAAGTTTAGTGTGAATAAAACTTACTTTGTTAAAACTGTTTACGACTGTTTGGAACAAGTGGAAAACAATCCCACGCTGCTTGATCGAGTTATTACAGGCGATGAGAGCTGGTTTTTTCAATACGACCCGAAAACAAAACGCCAAAGCTCACAATGGTTGTCTCCGCACGCCCCCCGCCCAAAAAACGAGTGACGTGACGAGCATCACGAACACACGTTTACTCAACACGACAGAGCAGGCGAACTAAACAAGGTAGAGCGATGGCAAATATATCAATGGAGAGGGGAAGGATGACGAGAGAAGGGAAAGGTTATTTCAAGGTCGCAGGGTTACCACAATCGCGGCAATATAATCAGTCTCATTACTTAATTGTCACACCTCGTAGATTTAGATTTTGAAATTTAGATTTAACAATTAGAAAAATGAAAGTTCGAGGGCCTTTTACGTTGTGAGAAAAATAGATAAATGTTAAAACAACTGTTCAAAACGTCGACTGTGTAAACTCCAAAAACAATTCATAAATGAAGCACTTATTTTAAGCACATTTTTCAAAATAACAATGATAATTCCTAACCAATTCCAGAGTTAAGGCCCCCATACACGGTCAAATTGGCTGTACAACCAGATTTTCATCAAACCTATAAGCGCAATGTATTTTGATCGGCCGACCGGCCCACAATCGATAGTTTTGGTTGTACAACCGCACTTCGCTGTACAACCAATTGGACCGTGTATGGGGGCCTTTAAAGACGCAAATGTTCGATTCAAACTTTTTCCATTAAAACCGCAACAAAAAAATCCACCTTTTCTGTTGTTAAGGAAAAAATTCCGAGAATAAGAAAACAATATCCAATCAGATTGAAGGTCAGAAGTGCACGCCACTAATTTTGAAATATGACTGCAATTGCATTAATTAATAAAAATGCCAAAATTAAATTTTCGAAAAAATATTATTACAAACCAAGTCATAAGTTGATAACCTTGCAGAACCTTGGTAGATTGCTCAAGTCACAACGAAAGCCGACTGCATTCTTAACAACGTCGAAGGGGAGGGAAATTCCATACGCAAGCAAAACTTAAAAGCAACAATGTGAGGGCATGTTCAGAACACTATAAGAGGCGAACTGAACTCATTTATTGTGTCATACAACACCTGACACCATGCATTCCAAGACGTCTAGGGTTGTCGTTAAAGGCTACCCACTCACCCCTTTTGCAGCCCCACAAACAGGTAATTTCTGAATAAATTTATTTTTTTTTTTTGCTGCGGAGAGGGAAGAAGGACTTAATTTCCTTAAATTAATGATAATTAAGGCCTTATTACGGAAAAAACATTTATAATTAAAATTATCTAGTATTCGTAATTCAATAATTTTGGGGGGCAAGGGTGATGGATTATTCAGAGGAGTCGTTATCAACTATTACTAGCGCCTGCACCGTATTTTTCTATCCGATCATATTTTTATCACGTGCTTGGTCTGTCTGTTAACCTGTCTGGTAACCTTTGGAATTCGGATGCTTGATATTTAAATCAATTTTTACCCATTTTTTCCGCTTGCTCATACACACTATCAGGACCTAACATCTTCTAAATGTCATTTCTCGTTTTTTCGAATGATCTACGTGAGCTGTACTCGTATCTTGTGCGTTTATATAAAATGTCTTTTAACATCACAATTATCAATAAATCGTGAAGAATTTCATTTTTTTTCTTATTTTGCTTAAAAGAACAACAATTTATAAGAATATTATTTCAATGATCTTTGCTCTTTCGATCAACGAACAGACACAATATTAAGATAAGAAGAATGCAGAAATGCAAGTGAAATTGCTGTTCTGAGTGATTTTTCCATGCTAAAGTTTATAATTAAAATATTTTTTTAGTTTTAAGCGTATAATAAGTTAATAGCGAGTAAGAGCGCTGTTATATGAACATTAATATAAAAATAAATCATTCGTATTATGTATGTATAACTCCACAATAATACAAGTTCACAATCAATAACACTATACTATGGAGCTATAAAACACAACGGTGTGGAGTAGTTTACATAATCGTGTAAAAGACGTTAAGAAAGAAATTGAAATACTCAATCAATAGTTTTATGATAACAGGCACTCTAGCGCTACACTATACATTCTATTCTATTTGAGGGACGATTTTCAATACTCATACAATGAATCATGGAGCAGTGCATTTATTCTAAATCGGCGGAAGCTTTAACTCACATATGTAATTGGATTAGAAATTCTATTTTCGTTAAAAGCACAAATGAGTATATTGTAACCTAATAAAATCTCTTTCGTGATAGAGATGTGCAATGCAACAAGGGCATATCTTCTTCTTCTTTGACGGCTCTACAACCGGGATCCGGTCATTGTGGGGTGCTACACGGGGACTCAAGAAGTACGAAAAAACCGGTTTTACAGGCAAGAAACGGGGGAAGAGAAGGGAAAGAAGGCGCGCTTGACGAATCTTTAACGAAAGAATTTTCATCCAGAAATTCCCTGGGTGAAAACTAACACAAATGCACATTTCTTTCTCTTCTCTTTCTAACAAATGAAAATAAAGAAACGCCGCTTACTGCACACACAATCAAGGCTTTCATATATAAGGAATTATCTAAAGCTGAAGACAGCCTCGTGTAGAGGTCGCGCCAAAAGAGTTGATGCCGAGAAAGTCGCGTTTTCCATGCGCAGTAGAATTCCCGCATGCCGTTGCCGTCCCTTAGCCTAGTCACAACAAATTTCGAAGGGGAAATTTGAAAATACATAAGCGCATTTCTTATCCACATATGCGCAATTTTCATTTGTGTGCAGCTCTAATTTCCCCAGCTGCGCGCTCCGGCATCAACTCTTTTGGCGGGACCTCTAGCATTAAATAACGAGACTCAAATCTGAGTTCGGCCGACTTCTTGAGTCTCCGTGTAGCACCCCCCATTTACTGAGTTTACTCAAGTAGTTTCGTTAAATTTAAGAAAACTCGACGAAACCAGTCCGTTTAATCTTAGTTTTGCATATGTGTCCTAAACAAGGCCTTTAAAGTATGTTCAGTGCCTACCTAAGTACAGCATGTACACCGGTGGTTTACAATTTTTATATTAAAATTACTTTTACTGGTTTATTTAGTTTTCGTTTAGTTCCAGTTTCACTTATACATATATTGCACTTCGTGCATTTTTACCTTTTTTTAATGTGAAAAGCTAGAGGCTCAGGGAAGCCCCTTTGTACTGTTGACAATCTATTTTTTATATAGAGTGCAATGTCGAACAGCAGTTCTAGAGATAGTGAAGAGAAAGAGAAATGAAAGAAGAAACTGCCACAACAACCAGCCGCGATATTTAATTGCACCTACTCCCCCAACCATTACTATCGCGACTCTGACATCGGGGCATAGAGAAACAGCCCGCTGGGGTGTTATGCCACTTGAAGCAATCTCATTAACCAACCGATGACATGCGGTTGGTGGAGCGGGAGCGAGTAAGGGCTAGGGAGAGGGGTAAAGAGGGAAGAAGGAAAGTATGTAGGTGAGGAAAATGGAAAAGACGAAGAGCCATGGTGCTGCCGGGATTTGAACCCGGGACCTCTGGGATGGCTACCTTCATCTAGATCAAAATTCTACAGCCACTCTCTAAAAATGAATTAGTGCAAATATCACTAGGTCTATGCTAACTAATTGAATTAGTAAAATTTAATTTTTCTAGTCTAGTTATAGGTGGCTTGAATTTTATATTATGTAGTTATTGCGGATTGCATTTTGTGGAAACAAAAGGTTCTTTCTTCTATTAACAAGTAAGATTATTTAAACAATTTACTATTTACCATTTATGCAATATGTAAATAACTTTCTTTTTCTCTAAACTAAGTTAATGTTATATTCAAAAATATTATTTTTCATTGACAATATTTATAGGTTATTATATTTAACTAATTCAAATAGTCAAAAGTCACTAATTCATAGTTGCAGACATGACACATTTTGAATTAGTGAAAAATAAATAAAAATTGATTAATTTCCACTAATTCACTAACATCTAGACTTTTTACACGGTATTAATATTCTTTTATGCTGAACGCTTCCAATACTCGGGGAATTCCTGTCTTTGAATCGGGGAATCCATGGATGAATGAATGAGGCGCAAATCATTTACATTTACTTACGTCGAATAAGTTAACTGAATAACCGGATTGAACGATCCATTACCTATAAGGGCTCTATGATACCTCTTGATCATACTCATTTTCGGAATCACTTCTAGAACCATCGTGTGCTTCCTGATCGCTATTGACGTTATCTCGGATCTTAACGTGGCTCTATTGAGCTCTCGTCGGAAGCGATACAGCATGTCTTTTCATTCGAAATCCAGAGGCTGCCGTAGTCTTCACTATTTCAAGACGGAAAGGCAAATTTAATAGCACTATCATCGCTATCGTACGCGTGTTTTACCACTAATACCCATCAAGCGTGCCACTAGATGGCCACGGTCCAAGTGGCTTTTAACTGTTTTCTTTAAGACCTGAAGGATAGGAAGAACTAGAGTTGTACAAATACCCCGTTTATGACTAGGTCGAAAAGTTGAGTCGAGATTGAGTTGAAATTTCGACCACCGTATATGAAGTTGAGTTGAGTTCACTTTGGGTTGAAATAGAGTTGAATTGATTCAAAACATAACCTCAAATTTTTGTGGAAAATTCTCATTAATAGATACGTAAAAATTTAGAATGAAATAATTTATTTTTCCTGTACCAGAAAAAACATCGGACAGCCGACTTCACGAATAGTAAACAAACAAGATAAATGTCACTTCAACCCAATTTCAATTCAACCTGCGTATATGAGGTAAAATTCAACTCAATCCAGGTAGGAGAGCTTAGTTGGGTTGAGTAGACCCAGTTTCAACTCGACATCCGTTTATGACTGGGTTGAACCCGGGTTGAACCTGGGTTGAACCTAGTCATAAACGGGGTAAAAGAATGATTGCCAAGCCTAACCTTTCTTTAAAAATCCATGAAAAAATTTCATTTGGCCCTGCCTTGAATACAATCAAACTCATTAGTGATAGCACCCTTTTCTCCTCCACAGAATCCTTAAGCCGCCGTAGGAATGTGGCAGCCCTCTCAAAATTCTACCGCTATTACCATGGCGACCAAGGCCGGCGCTTGAGTTTTTTGCGCCCGGTGCACTATGGCCTCGATTCCCAGATCCGACGGGAGGGAAGTGAGTGAGGATTTGACACTTTGCGATTCTCAAATCCGCAGTCCCGGATTGGTTTAAATCGAAAATTCGGAGTGAAGACTCACGCGATAATGAAATATATGATGTCGGATTATCTCAGGCGCATTTGTCGTTCAAATCCGCAGAAAATTTGTTGCGGATCACACTTTACAGCGCGGAAAATGTCAAAAAGAAATTCGGGGTTGCGGATCTGAGAATCGCAAAGTGTCAAATCCGCAACTCACTTCCCTCCCGTCGGATCTGGGAATCGAGGCCTATGTTTGCGCCCCATAAGCTGTTCATTTTTGAGCGCAATGAAGGGCAACGGAAAAATACACAAACACTCACTGAATGGGTGAAATAATTTTTACAATTAACATAAAAAAAAGATTACATAGATAGAAAGTTTCACATGGGTCAACATCAAACCAACAAAACTCTGCTAAAAATATTCTTTGCGTAAGGCAAGGACGATAGGGCGTTCAGATTTTCAAACCTTTTATCGTAAACCTTTTGAATCTGCTACTTTTTGGCAGGTTTTTGTGGTTTTTTGTTCCCCTTTTGCTAGAAAAAAAGAAAATAAATGGCAAAAGGACGAATTAATATTAAAAGCAACAACAACAAGCTAAAGCATTATAACATATAGTTTTTTGGAAAAATTGCCTCTTGTAAAAATCCAGGCGAATTTCAAAAGGGAATTGACGTTTACAGCAAAATTTTTGTTGGTGGGCTCGTTAGAAACTGTCCTTATTAATTTGTTAGACAGTAATATCCCGGCTTCACCGGCCGAACTACGCAAGTTCGAGCAAACGAGCGAACTTCCATACATTTTCACATATTGAACTCAAGAAAAATAAAGCCTGAATTCGCCAGAACATGAAATTGAGATTGAACGTAAAATCTTGCTAAAAAGAAAGTAATTAACTGAAATAATAGAATATCTGGAAGTGAGCTTTTGCATATTTAACTGCTGCATGAACTGAACATGTCAGCCGGTGAACCCACACTTATGCGGATTGAATTGAACTTTATTGAACTGAGGCCGGTGAAGCCGGGGTATAAAGGAACAAACAAAAAGAGCAATAAAATGAGAGTTCTCGAGTTTTGTTCTCTTTATTTCGTTCATTTATCTCTTTTAACAATTCTTTAAACAGAATTTAAAAGTGCAGTAACAGTGCCCTCAAGTTTTATGTCATTCACGGTAAACAGCAATACACCATACAGAACCAGCAGAATAATTTTTCCTTTGCGTGAGTGTATATGGTGTTTTTTACAGAATTTTCCAAAAGTGCTCCAAATAAATGAGATTTTTCTTTCCCTTGGTATATTCTTTTCTGAATTTCTCGAATCTCGAAGCTAAAATCTCTAGAAACTTCCTGCGCCAGGAGAAGTGAAATTTCACCGTTTTTTCTTGCACGAGAAAGTACAGGAACAAAAATTCGGTAAATATGTGTAATTTCTTGCACCCGTGAGAATACTTTTTAAATTTTTTTTTCTTTTTTTATAATTTTTAATTTTTTTTTAAATTATAATTTCTGCAATTGCGCCCCCAAAAAATTGCGCCCTGTGCAAATGCACCATTCGCACCTATGAAAGCGCCGCTCCTGATGGCGACTGCCCCACTGTAATTGGAAGCCCCCTGCCTACACGCCAATTTTTTGCCGCAACACAAGACTAGTCAACACGGCTTATCCTTACACTCCTCTTCGCTCACATTACGGTTTAGAAGTTCATTCGTAAATAGAACTACTCAATTGTGGAACTATCTTCCGCAGTCGATGTTTCCGAACTCGTATAAAATCGGAATGTTCAAACGCAAAGTCCATAGACATCTACACCGCACCCTCCAGACTCCTAACCTATCATCTTTCCTCTATCCTTCAAATCAAGCTCACTACTAGACAATACCCCATGGCTCGAACAACAAGACGGCCTGGCCTGGTGGTCTCTGAATAGAGAAGACGAGGAAGTGCAATTTATTAAACACGGGGAAGCATTTTGGCAACACTAATGCATAGCATTCTTTACGTATTTGTGTCAATCCCGGTCAGTGGCTGTGTTACATTCATTCAAAAACCGGAAGGGATATCGTTTCTCAGCAACCATCTCGGTGAGAACCCTTCACTTGGCTAAATGTTTGAAGCAGACCCTTCGCAAAACCTGAACAAATTTCACTACGCCTATGTCCGGGATTGACAATGTATTTTGTTGTTGTGGCTAATACCCCGGCTTCACCGCCAAATTTTCGCAAGTTCGAGCAAATTAGTCTACTGTACTTTAAAATTTCCTGATTTCCCATACATTTTTCACATTTTAAAGTCAGGAAAAAATGCCTGCTTTGGGCCTACAGAACATGAAATTGAGTTTCAAAGTAAAAGCTCGCTCAAAAGAGAGTAAAAAATTGGAATATTTCCATGGCAACTGATGTATTATTACATGACAGTTAAAGTAAGAGCTTTGAAAAAATAAACATAGATCAAAAAAGGAAGTATAGATGTCTGTCAATGAATAAATATATACTCAATTACATTTATTTTATAATAGGTATTATTAAATAAAAAATTTAAATCCCACAAAGCATTGAAAATTCCATTTTCCATCTCTATAAAGGAGCTTTCAAATGTAAAGGCCCAGTTATATAGCAGAAACGAAAACGAAACGAAACGAAAAGAATGAAATAAATTGTATGAAAATGTATGAACCCGGTTATATTAACGAACAGAACCGAAACTGAACGAACGATATAAATTTATTTCATTTCGGTATTCAATTCAGCTATTCAGCCCGTTACTTTGACAGTTCGGCAAGCAGTTTATTTCAGTTTATTTAAAAGTTGTGAACGGAACTTTTCGAACACTCCACCGACGATATCTTCTTTGCTTTTTTCTTAATAAGTTCCTAATAGGGAACCTTACTGGAAATTTCTCCCGCTAGGGGCGCCAATGTACTATAACGTAAACATGAAGTGGCATTTGTCTCCCGCTTGTCAGACAGTTCTTGATTATTGTGATTTTTCGGTTATTCAAAGATAAAATCTTATATTCTAATAAATATGCATCAGTGTTGTGTATTTGGATGCAATAATATTGCGGATTCATTTATTTCCTAAAAACAAAAAAGTATGGGAGCTATGGGAAATAGTTGTGCGTCGCAAAAGTTTAAGGATACATATAAAACATTCAAGACTTTGTCCAGATCACTTTAGATCTGAAGATTATTTTAAAAAAAGGATTTAACACTGGTCAGTTATGTTTTTGCTGCTGTTGCTGTTATGTTGTTGTTGTTTGATTACGTTATACTTCGGTGGCGCCATCTGAGTTTACCTTTGCGTAAGATTCCCTATTAAAAGCACTGTTAAGAGGTCCATTTCTATGTCCTCCATTGTATCAATTATTATATATTATTTTAGCCAAAGGCGCCACTCAATAACAAATGTCAAAAACTGATTCTGTCGTTCGTATATATAATTGCAGTGTTTTCCCCGTTTCATTTCATTTCATTTCTGTTCGTTTTCATTTCTGCTATATAACTGGGCCTTAATACGTCACACACGAAGCTTTCTCTACTGAACAATGCCGGTGAAGCCACTTTTGCATATTGAAGTGAACTTGATTAAAATTAGGGCGGTGAAGCCGGGGTATAAAGTGAATGTATTTTGTTGTTGTGGTTAAAGTGGAGGGAGAGAATTAGAGAGAAAATTTCTTGATCCCAAGTGCTTCCCTCAAATCCGTGTACATGTACGCTATTTTCGGTTCCTTATCTTCTCTATTCAAAGCTGGTGGTACAAAGGTTGAATCCTAAGCTTGATATTACCACACTTTTTCATTGGGGAATTTTCTCTAGGTGCGTGAACGTTTATGAGGCTGATGTTTACCTCGCACACAAAGTGCCTTTCATTTATTGCTTTAAAGCCGAGAATGGTAAGCTACATTCTTTTGCTGGAAATAAGAGCGTACATAAAAATCATGTTCATGTTCTGGAAGACAATATAAGAGTAACCTACAGTTCGATCTTCCATAGTTAATCCGTTGACATGCTAAATATTATTATTAAATAAAAATTTTATTGGCAAAAATATATTTGGTATCTCCCGCTTTTTATTTTGATTCACATACATACATACTAAAGTCTTACAAAAAATCGTTTCTACAAGTTCTAGACAATTAGTAATTCCATTTAAACTTCAACTTACCAATTACTTTAACACCTTGACACAAAAATAACAATAAATCGCACAAATAATCATTATTTTACACACACCACATTTTATGTTAAGATTTTGTTTACAAAACATTTTCGCCAGTTGCTAGGAGACCATCAAAATACTCACCGCGATTTTTTTTACTAGGAGGAAAGTGACCGTTTTCACCATAACGGAAAATTTCAAAAAAATATCATATCAAAAAGAATTTTTTGGGATAAAAGAATTGAATTTTTTTGTGGAATAGATTATAACTACAATATAATTGAAAAATAAGAGCTTATCAGGCCAAATTTAATTTATTAAGGTTTTATTTTGATGGGAGCATATTTTGTTGGCAGTTTTCCGTTCAAGTCATATATCCGAGCATGGTGAAAATAGGCACTGTTGCTACCAACTATCAAAGCTAAAATTCTACTTTTGACAACCTTTTCAAATGTCAAATAAATCAGCTGTTGTTGTTTAGCCTTTTATTTGTGATCGATCTATCAGTATTTTTTTATCGAAATTGAGTGACTCCTCAATAAACTATTAAGAGTTCATAGTACAATTATCACTTTACATAAAATGAGCAAGGACGGACCGATTGAAATAGGATGGAAAAAGGAATTACTTGAGGATGTTGGAGAAGATAGCAAAGATCAAGACCGTAGCAGAAGCCCTAAAAGAAAAAAGGAAAATTACCGTAGATTATCGGACAGCTCCACGTCATCGTCATCATCGAGCTCCAAGAGGAGCTCTTCAGAAACATCAAGTTTAGCTGGTGATGCTGATGAACAGAAGCGAAAAAAACGTGAAAAACGAGAAAAACGCAAGGCTGAAAAGAAGCTAAAGAAAGAACAAAAGAAACTAGAAAAGGCACAGCGAAAAGAATTAAAGAAAGCTAAGAAAGAAAAGCGTAAAGAGGAAAAGAAATTAAAGAAGCTTGCGAAAAAATCAAAAGTTAAAAACGATTCAGAAAGTGAAGATTGCGGCGTACCGATTGGTATTGGAACATTTTTATCATTTAGAGAGAAGTTATATAAGTTATCATCTTTTAGATCTAATGTTTAACAAGGCTAGAGCACCAGAAACTAAAGAAGAATACGAGAAGCGGCAGAGTCAAATACGTAAAGTTGAAGATCCAGAAACTGGACGTACACGTCTCATAAAAGGAGACGGTGAAATCCTAGAAGAAATTGTTAGCAGAGACCGTCACCGAGAAATAAATAAGCAGGCTACTCAAGGTGATGGGAAATTCTTTCAAGCTAAAACCGTTGGCTGGAAAATAGGTTAAGTTATATTGATAGTTGAATTCGCGCAATATTATAAATTAAGCTTTTATATAATTAAATACTTATGGTGGGATTGCTTTGCTAATTGACTCGACTAGCTTTTATTTATCATGAAGTCCTTTTAAATGCTTCACAAACATGTTTTCCACGTAATTTTTTAAAGTACGATATAAAGTCACAGCTAACTCCTGCGGACATATGTGATAACTAATAACTAAAGTTAAATTTTGGAAATCGTGAAATTATACAATAAGAAAATTTTTGGATCTTCGATCTGGCTGTACTTAGGATTTGGATCTCGAAAGAAGCATCAGCAGCAGCACTTTCACATTTGGAATAATGCTAGTGATTAATTAACTGCGGAGGAAAAGCTGAGCATTGCGACAACTTCATATACTCATATAATAGGTGCAGCGATTGACGTTGAACCGAAACGTATCCTATGACACACAACGAAAAATTATTTATATTTACACTTGAAGCCAACATGATAAATCAAAAAGCGTTTTAAATTGAAGTTAAAACAATAATTATAATAATTTACGGGCGGGGGGCTTAACTGGGATATTTCTAAGACAATTTTATCCCTACTAAAGTTTTAACTAAATTTATCTACTTGAATACAATCTTACGTTTTACATTCTGATATTGTATCCAATTTTTCGTATCCGTAAAATAAAATTGTATTATATAAAATATACTTGGTTTTGTGACTAATTATAAAGATTTATCCCATTACCGCAGATAAATACAGGAAAAGTATCAGTCTCTCATGTTGATTGGTCTCTGGAGGGTACTATAGTAAAATGTTGTCCACAGGGAGGAGTTTTATCTCCACTTCTCTGGTGCCTTGTTGTAGATGAACTCCTAGAGCTGTTCAACGGCCGAGACTTTTTCGCTCAAGATTACGCTAACGATGTCGTTATAGTGGCTACAGGTGAAACTAAAAAAGCCATGTCAAGACGTCGGCAGCAGGCACTAGATATAATCTCCATCTGGTACACCAGCGTAGGACTAAAAGTCGATCACAACAAAGCGATTCTGATTCCTTTCACCAGAAAACGATCACTACCGGGACTTACGGGTCCTACACCCTCAGGCAGAACTATAAGCTTAGTCGAAATTAGTTTGGGACCGCCAACGTCCTCTTGGTGAACTGGGCGATAAATCAAATCAATAAAGTCTGGAGCCGGCTACTGGGGCACCCACTATCTTGCTACAAAGGGCCCTGGCCGATCGGACTTTGATGAAACAAACTGAACATTGGAGGCCCGCGCCTGTACTGGCCAACTCTAAACGGTACCTTCCCGCGCCGCCACTGAAAGTTAGTAGAATTTGGATACTTATGAGAATAGAAAGGGCAGAGGACCCCACCTGCAGGCTTTGCCTGGAGGAAGATGAGTTTGCCCTTCACGAGGGCATAACTTCCGAACCCTTGGTATTTCTTTGCAAACTCAACTGGTTTGGATTCGGTGGAGCGAGCCCTTTCCAACGATGCCCCATTCATTCAAATCGAGGGCTTTCGAAAAATTGGCCACAATTATCCTAAGGGGTACTAGTCCAATCTATCTACGCAAATCCATCTAATAATTGCCATCAGGACACAAGAAATATGGTCATATAGGAAAAAAAATTCTAAAAAAGATAGCTTTGTTTATTTTTAATTTGGAATGACGAACCTAACCTAAAAATTCCCGGACTGGATTGTTTAGGTTAGGTTCGCCATTCCAAAATCAAAAAAAGAAAACGCTATCTTTTTTAGAATTTTTTTCCCCTATATCACCATATTTTTTGTTTTCTGTTGGCAATTAACGCAAAAATTACATGGAGCTATTTTATACCTAGTTTATAGCAGAAAAATTAAATCGATTTAACTCAAAGTTACATCCAAATTTCGAATTATCGTATAAACGGGTATTAAATACTTTCTTATAACTATGGCGTAAGCCGAAATATTTCGGTTTAAGCCATAATTCGAATTACCTCGTTTATAGGGTAAAAAATTTGGGATGATCCATAATTCGAATTATTTTTGGAGTAGCTATAAACTAGGTATTAGATTGATTGGACTACACCCCTTCGCATAATTTCCGATTTTGGGAAATTTCTGGTGCGGTCCTTTTTTGAATGGGAAATTGTTAGAGACCTCTCAAGAAATCTGTGAACTCAATCCCACCCCGGGCTGACCAGTATTTCCCGAGGTAATGGGCATTTCGCAGGCCTCCTTTGGGAATTCACAAAAGAGGGCATAACTCCCGAACCCGAACTCACTTATGCCCCTTTTCTTCTATACAGCAGCTAATAATAGCCGACCGGGAGTTAGTTTGTTAATAGATGCGCATTATGTAATGTGTATATACAGTGGTATGAAAAAGTTTTTGGACATCGAGCTTAGTTTGCAAAAAGAGTAACTCAGAGAAGTTTTCCTAAATTTTATTCACTTGTTTCAGTAATGGTTAAATTAATTCAAATGTAACAAACATAATTCAGCTTTAAAACAAACATTTTCTAGGATATTTAGAAAAAAAATAATACTAAAAGGAAACACAGATGTTAAACGGCTGTGAAAAAGTTTTTGGACAGTTACCAATACCACCCTTAAAGTAAATAGAAAGTTATTGTTAATCGTACTATTTAGAAACAAAAAATTACCTAATATTTAGTATGACGCCCTTTCTGTTTTAGAACATCATTAATTCTCTTTGGCATTGACTCTACAAGTTTTTTTACAAAAGATTGTGAGATCTTCCTCCATTCTTCACCAATCACTTCTCTTAAGTGGGAAATACTTGTAATTTGTTCCCTTTTCCTGATTTCTCTTTCCAATTGGGCCCATAGATGCTCAATTGGATTGAGATCAGGACTCTGTGCTGGAGTGTCAATAACATGTGGGCATTTATGAAGCAACCACATACGGACATCCCATGCCTTATGCTTGGGATCGTTGGCTTGGTAAAAATAAAAATTGTTAATAACATTTAATTTTTCTGCCGAAGGCCTAAGATTTTCTTTTAAGATGTTCAAGTATCCGTTTTTGTTTAATATACCATCTATAAAAACAAGATTTCCTACCCCATTATATCCCATTGCACCCCATACCATAACGCTTTTTCCTCCATGTTTAACAGTATTGCATAAATGCTTTTTCTGAAGTTCTGTATTGACTTGCCTTCTCACTCTCACTGTCCAAAAACTTTTTCACAGCCGTTTAACATCTGTGTTTCCTTTTAGTATTATTTTTTTTCTAAATATCCTAGAAAATGTTTGTTTTAAAGCTGAATTATGTTTGTTACATTTGAATTAATTTAACCATTACTGAAACAAGTGAATAAAATTTAGGAAAACTTCTCTGAGTTACTCTTTTTGCAAACTAAGCTCGATGTCCAAAAACTTTTTCACACCACTGTACATATAAATCATCATCACGTCAATCGATATATTGTATTCCCTTTACTAATTGCCATTATTTACTTAAACATAGACATATGTATATATGTACGCAGATAACAATTATCTTTAAGCGTGCGCCTTTTTACATTATCGCTATCATGTAACCAATTTTAATTGTTTGGCCAAAAACTGTAGACTTATCAATGGAGCTTAAAAAACATAAGACGCACAAACTTTATCAATTCAACAAACTATTTTAGATTAGGATTGATGTAATTTTGTGACTGTTATCGCGCTTAAATAGATCAAACATGAAAACTTACGAACGAAATGTTTACAAACAAATCTGGGTAAATTGAAGTTATCAATCTGTTTTAAATTCATTGAACTTGCATAAATACTACCTTGAACCTCGTCAGAAGAGGAGATGAAATTGAGAAGCAACACACAAACTTCCAAAGACCAATTTCTGCTGCCGAAAGACTTTCAGTAACTTTAAGGTAAATATTCAAAATAAAATATTATTTATTACTTCAAAAACAAGAAAAACATATGTATAAAGATTAAATCTTTTCAAATGGTAAAACATAAACAATATCATTTGATATCTCCTCTGATGTTGCTCAATTAACAGAAGACGTCGGTTTGGGCGTAGAACCATATTCTGCTCTTTCGCGCGATGGTTCTGCCCCTTCGTCACCCTCAAGCGTTTCCATTAGCAATTGGCTCATTCTTAGCCGGAAACGCGCATTTTTATGCTGGGACATTTGGTGCATATGAGGTAAAAAACTTATTAAAAAGTGGTAGTCACCATCGGTTTTCCTCTCTTCCTTTATTTTTAATATATTAAGTTTTTCCCTTTCCAAGTCTATAAATTCCAATTCTTGGGGAATTCTTCTTTTCTTGCACCTATTTTTCTCTGAATGAGTTATACCATTACCAATCTCCGTCTGCTCTTTTTCTGTATCTTGTTGTGTGTTCTCATGTTTGATTTCCACTTCGGGGTCTCCAATCGGGGGGGTACCTCGGGGTTCAGCAATCCTTACCTCTTCAGAGAGGATGCTGTCCAGGAGGGAGTTGTCCAAATTTCCTGAAAGCTTCGCAGGTGTTGTCACGCCTCGTAGGAAATCCATGTCGGCAAAAAATCTCCATTTGCTTGCATAGCTTTCCGATGCGCCGCTACCCGACTTGAATTGTTTTGTAATTTTAGCCCTCTCCTGAGTGTAGTTGTTCCTTAAACTCCTCCATTTCCTTTTAGCAGAATCCCCTGGAAAATTTCTTATTAGTATTTTATATTCTAGATTTCTAGCTTATTTTTGTTTAAATAAATAATAATAAAAACTTAATTACCATCTAAATTTAATGCGTCCCCTACTTCATCCCACGCACGCTTCACTTTCTTTTTGTCCTTATAATTAGCCGCCGTTACATCCCACAACAATTTCCTATTCCTCACTTCGTTTATTAATTTTTCTGAATCCATTTTCCCAATTTCAATCTCACTGGGGCCAGCTAACTAAACAAATTTGATTAGCTATCACGCTGTCATGAACTTTCATTAATGTGTGAAAGCTTGCAAGTTTCAGCCTAACCACTCTGAAATAGTTCCTTGTGTTTATTTTCTTGTAACAGCTGGCACCAGCTGGACTATCACCAACTTTCAGCCAGCGTAACCGCAGCCTTAGAGTTTTTGAATACAACAATTATTCATCTTGTATTGCTATTCCTAAACAATCCAATTTTGCTCTGGAAGAGCTCTTGGATTTGTTTGTTTAAATAATTTACCATTTAAATAATATGGAAAATAAAATGCTCCCACTGTTTAAAAAAAGTTCCACTGTAAATATAATGCAGTTAAAGCGACGCCAACAAGTTCAACATGAAATTAATCTTGATTAAATGCCAAGTGTGAGAAAGAGAAAGGACATGTTCCAAACAAACTTTCTTCGGCGAGAACTATTCATATTCAAGAAAAAGAGTTGGGGCCGGAACTGGAATTTTATTGTATTTAACCCTTATAATTGCCGCTAAACAGTGGGTCGCCTACTAACCAGTTATTTTTAATCAAAAAGCATTGGAAGTTAAAGATGAGACCCCTAAAAAACTAGATTTTTGAGATTGCTAAATTGTCCAAGGAAACTGTCAAACCCATCGAGCGAGATCATTTGCTGCCGCCGTGGTCATCGTTGGTGCGTTTTTCGTTTCCTTTTTTGCTTTAATGCTGTCTTTTCATTTCTTCCCAATGTAGTTAATATGAAACCGTGTTACTTATTCAAATCGAAAAAAAACCCGAATAAAAACACAACTTAAATTTTGCGAAGCTAAAGTTCTGTTTGCATATTGTATATAAAGACGCGTTCTCACGATACAAGTTTAGTTAAGCGAATATATGTAGCTGCCCAACAAAACTTGAATAAAATCTTGAGTGAGCTAAAGTTTGACCTAGTCAAAGTATCGTTCAAGTCCGCCATTTCCTTCCAAATAGAATCATTCAACTAAGCTTGAATCGACAGAACTCGCCTTGAATAAAATTTGTTAAGCGCAGCCAAATTCCTTATGCGTGGTTAATCTTGAGAATTAGGTTTCAGAACAATTGTAACTGAAATAATTTAACGCAGTGGATCAGGAGTCGAAGTTACATGAAGCTCGAGCTCGATGCCAACAAGTCCACTGGACTCGACAATATGCGCCTCATCGTCTTAACGAAATGCTCCTTGTCTTTGGCTCAATTCCTCTGTATATTTTTTTCCTTTTGAGTATATACAGACTAGAAAATTTTTACATGCTCAGCCTATACCAAAAAAGAGTGACTCCTTCTACCGCCAATAAGAAAAAAATAAATTGTCGACAGTATAATGGGCCTTTCCTGAGCCTCTAGTCTTTCACATAAAAAAAGAGCTACTACTTATATTCTATACAAAACGAAAAATTGGTGTTGACTCAATGCTACTGAACAAAGAATTTCTTTCCGGCCGATCAATTTAGTTAATACTATGTAGTTGGCGTCAAATCCCACTCAATCTCTGCCGGGCTTCTCCAGGGGTTGATTTGATCAACGCCCTATTCCCTATCTTGATAAGTGATCTCGCTATTTCTCCGACCGGCTTAACAGCTTCGCTGATGACGGTACTCTGGGTTACTCATACGCCTTCAATAATTCAAGTCATGGGATGTCTCATATTCCATCATTTTTTGTTCGATTCGAACAATTGTCCATCAATGATTAGGGTTAATTTCCATCACTGATTGTGGTGGAGCTTGAAACACGCCCTACCTCATTCTCGATCAGAATCGTATCGAATTTAATGCCTCGAAATAAAGTCAAATGGCAGCAACAACGGCCTCAGGGACGCTTCACATCAAAATAACTACATAACATTAGTCTCATAAACGCCACGCGCCCACAGAAGAGGGGACGGATGAGGAAAAAGAGGGATTCTACCAACAGCTAACAAACGCTATCAGATTAATACTCTCAAACGATATTAAAATGGTATTTGCAGACATGAACTACTTTAGGAAAAAAAGAATTCCTAGGAGTCATATGAAAGCCTAGCCTACAGAGCCTTACCAGTGACAATGGTAGTAGATTGATCGATCTTGTTAGCTTGAACTCAATGTTTCCGCACAAAAATATTCATAAGATAACGAGACAGACGGGGTAATTTTACTAAAAATATTCGAAGTTATCACCAAAAAACCAAAATTCTGTAGTTTCTTTATTTTTTGATTTTTTTTGAGGTTATATGTTCAGATAAGGATTTCATATTGTAACCGCTGGTAGCCAATATCATAACGAACAACCTCTATTTTTTTCTATTTTTTCGGACCTACACATGCCGAGATATACGCATTTATATTTAGAAAGAACGACCAAAATGGTAAATTTTTGACATAATGGCCGATAACTTACGTAGCGGCGGTTGCTAGAGGTAGAAAATGTCCATTTCATATAGTATTCGATGTAACTAACATGTTCCAAAAAAAAAAATTTACTCTGGAGACAATTCCCTTTTCACTAAAATTTGATGCTCATCTGACTCCACTACTATAGCAAACAAAAATATCAAAAACGGAGATATTTGTAATTCCTCAGGTAGTATTTTCGTTGGCGAGTGCCTTGACTACGAGGTACGCGGTGGACTGAAACTGTCGTACCTACACACATCGACAAAAATGTCACTTCACACGCCACTTTCCATTGTCTTGCAAGACAATGAGAATACCAATTCAAGGTTGAAGTGACACATGTCACGTCACAAGACAAGAATAAGGCAGATTATTGAGAGTTGTGTGACATTGGCATTCCATGGAATGGCATTCCCTGAGTCGACTGAAGAGATATCTCTCTTTTAAAATTGCCAAGCGTCAGTTTTACGAAGCACTCCCAGAGTAGAATGAAATGAGTAAACTTCGTGTAAGTAGAAGTTTTTAGTCGTAATGCCGCAGTCATTTAAATGTCATGTAAGTGATTCGATTCTCAGAAAAAGCCCCATTTCTCGATAGAACCACTAACAATGGATGAGGTAATGGTAATTTATACCAGATGACTGAAAGAAAGCGATTATATGTCCAATCTACAAGAAAGGAGAATTAACTTGAACAGACTACAGAGGCATCTCTCTCCTCAGCATCAGCTATAAAACATTCGCAATACTTGTGGCACAAAAGTTAGAACCTAGAGCGGAAAGGAGAACAAAGAGCTGGATTTAGGATAAACAGATTAACATAGGATCAGCTGCTGATTTTAAAGCAAATCCTGGAGAGACCCTCGGAAAGAAATGTTGATATATACCAGATATTTGTCGACTTTCAACAGGCATATGACTCAATAAACTGGGAGCGGCTGTACAAAATCTTCTCGGAACTACGGATCCCTTAAAGCTTATACGACTGATCAAATGCCCAACGAATAGCTCACTGGCGAAGGTAAGGATCCAAAATGTTATAACAAAAGAGTTCAAAGTACGACAAGGACGTAGACAAGGGGGGCTTGGACTTCGCCCTAAAATGGGTGATAAGGAGCACGCCGGCCCAGAGAATTGCATCAATAGCAACCCAGTCTGTACAATTACTGGATATGCGGACGAATTAAACATCGTGGGAAGACCCTTTTTGGCAGCAGAAGAATTTATGTAGTAAAAGAGGCGGCAAAGGTCATAAGCCTGAACATCAACGAAGAGAAAACAAAGGTGATGCAACACTTGAGAGCTGGGAAATTTAGAATGGGAAGAAATATAACTATTAACGAACACAATTTAGAAGTACATAATCGATAAAACTGTCTACCTTGGGTCTACAATTACAAAAAGAAACGAAGAGATAGCTCTACGAATACTATGGCTTTTATGCCAAAAACAGATATTGCATTCAAGATCTGGCACAGAAAAACGAAACTTTCACTCTAGAAACCAGTAGTACTAGTACTATGCTGTAGCAGCGAACCTATGATCCAGGACGTAGAGGAGCGAGTCAACAGGTTTGAGAGAAAAGATCTTGGATGCATAATAGGCCCAACCACAGAGGACGGAATTGCGAATTGCATGAAATTTTTGACGACCAGAACTCTCACCTAATCAGGATGGAGGAAATTGTATCTCAAAACGGCTTATAGCATCAGATATTTCGGGAAATAGGCCAGTAGACAGACCCAGGAGGAGATGGATCGACTATGTGACGGCTGACGCAGAGGCAATGCTCAACATCCGGAACTGGAGACATGATGTAAGGGACCGTCAAACTTGGAGAAATTCGGAAGCTCGATTTGGGCTGCAGCGCCATTGCATGGACGGAAAACAGAGTATGTATTTGTCTTACTCCAAATAAAACGTGCAAAACCTATCCATCTGATGGTGAATAAAATAGTCGACACATCCCTTAACACCGTGACGTTAGCTAAAGACTTGCGATGGAATGATCACATATTCCAAATCGGCAAAGTAGCATTCCAATGCTACCTATGTTGTAATATAAAAATCCTATATTTGGCCTCTTCTTGAATAAACCTCTCTCATTTGGGCGGCACTACGAAAACTACCTTGGCGTGTCTAGATAACGTACAAAAGCCACCATCGACTTTTTGAGGCACTCTTTTTCGCAAATGTTCCAATGAGACAAAACACCCTCCTATCTGCACGGCAATCTTATATCCGCAACGCCAGGTTCACCCAGTCGTCTCATTCCCTCAACCTGCAGCTCCCTTTTGAAGCACTCTACAAACCAGGAATTTATTTATTTATTTACGCCAATCGGAATTCGTTCATAAGTAGAGCAATCCGACTGAGAAAAAACCATACACAGTCTGTATTTTCGAACGCCTACAACATCCAAGAGATCAAACGTAGGATTCCTCGGCACCCCCTTCAACACGCTCTTGATCCGTCGTAATCCCAAACTCCTCGGAGTAAGCTTACTACTAGACATTGCACCATGACGTGATCAACGGCATGACGAACTGGTAGTACAAAGGGTGATTCCTGGGCTTAGAACTGCCACATAAAAAATATACAAATAAACCTCGATGATTAATTTTAATGAGCTAATTTGAGAATATTGATTGTACAATATCCAATAGGACAGTTGTACAAAACCAAATTTGTAGGTCGCGCTCGCGAGCCTCTTGATATCTTCTTTTAGTCATCTTTATGTCATGCTAGTTCTTTCTAGTTTGTTTAGAGCTCATTCTTCCACATATTACTTGTTGGTCTTACGCTAATATAAAGGGTTTTTGTCAGGTTTTTCTAGTGAATGGTTTTTTCAGTAAGGTTGATGCATTATATGTAATTTAAACTGATATGTCTAGTACATGGAAGATTTTTTGTATAATTTTATTGTTTTTCTTACTATCAAGCTTAATATAACATCGTTGGGTAAATATCAAAATAATACCCGTTTTCACAAAATTCGCAAAAAATACATTATTAGAGTTTGAAATATTTTCATTATTATGCGGCAGGTCACAAAGTCAAAATATTTATACAAAAATTATAGTGAGTACAATTTACGAAATCGCGTCTTCTCTTTAAGAAATCGCATAATTTATTTAAATATAATACTATGCATTGTTAAGATTACACATAGTAACATTTATTCCCGCCATTTTTTCTTTATACATATTTTCAGTTTAAAATTTTGCAACATTTTCTACAAAATGTTTTTACCACAATCTTTCTTGCAATATACGACTACTATACTTACATCATTGTAACATATAAAATATAACCAACAAAAGGGAATAAAAAACTGTATTACATTATCACGTGAGCAAATGCATCTCTTAATACAATTGAGGTAAAAACGTCGTTGAACCATCCTGCCATGAATAATCCACAGCCATTTTCGCTCTACAAAGAGGGCATGTTTGCTCCCTGCTAAACCATGTACCAATACAAAATTCACAAAATACATGTGTACACTCCAACATAACTGGTGTATCGTAGTTATCATGGCATATCGGACAAAGGGTGCCAGTTGTTTCCAGTTGCTCTTTAGTGGGCTGCTTTCCGTAGTTCTAGTCAAAAAAGGTTAATTTGCAAAATTAAAAAGGTAATTTTTTTTGCACTTACCACTTTTCGCATGAACCCAACAAGAGATTTCTTGCAGAATTTAGCATGTGCTGCAACATCAAATCCTTTGAAGACCATGTAAGCAAACGAAAACATGAAACCAAATATCTATGCGAAAATTGTATTTAAAAATTGGGAAAATACATTTTATCACTAGAAGATGTTACCTTTTCATAACCCGTATAAGAATCAAGCAAAAATATAAGCCATGGATGAATTGGAACTAGCGACCTATAAAATTGTGATATACCTTCTACCAGGACAAATATGCGGCCCTGAAAACGCGTAAAAAGTAAATAATATGTATTTAATTTCATATTTGATTAATAACAAACAAGATCATTATTGAAAATAAAACTTATGTTAAAAAAATAAAGAACATAAACATCCTGTTGCACTATTGAGAAGTCGTCAGTTCTCGGTTGTTTTGAGGTTGCTTGGGCCGTATTTGGTTTCTCGAGTCGATATCGATTTCTGTCGATAAATAAGAATTGGCATTTAGCAATCGACAACCTTATCGTCTCTTTACGTGTCAATAAAGACGTTTGAGATTTACTAAAAGGTTTAATTTATGCACACGATAAACTTTTAACAGTTTCTCTTTTAACGAAATATAAATAGTTTGCTGCCCTTGGAGTAATATCACACAATTTGATGGTTTTGTATGGCCATCCTTATCTGTGGATTCGATCGTAATGCCAACTATCACACTTAGAGAAAATGGACAAGTTTATTTTGAAACCAAATACGGCCCTATTTTTTACTTGTACATGATAGTACAAGGTATGAAGAAAAGTTTAAGCTCTCGAACGTTGATCCAGCGAAATCCATGGACCAAGAGGAGCGTTTTTACAAAAACGCCTCTTTTGCAAAAAGTGAAATTTCAAGGAAACTGTTCAATATTTCGCAACAAAAATTACACCGTTTTTTCAGCTAGCAAGAAGCAATATTTGTACCAAATAACAAATATGTAAGCGACGTTAAAAAAAAGTTATTAACAAATTAAAAAAACGTGATTTTCGACAGTTTTTCCCATTTTTCTCTATATTTTGTGCCCTAACCTATAACTCAATATATATCAATCGAAAGATAATTTGAATAGCTACAACTTTATAATTTGATTTTTTTCGACCCGAGGTCACGTTTTTCTTTTATTCGCTAAATTTTTTTTTCCTATATGACCATATTTTTTGTTTCCTGATGGCAATTATTAGATGGATTTGCGTAGATTGATTGGACTAATGGGGTCTTACACCACAAATGATTTACTGGATGTACAACACGATCGTTAAACCTAGGTCACTTATGACGCTATAGTCTGGTGGCCCAACACTACACAGGTTACATCGATCCTTAAGTGCAATAAACTACAACAGCTTGCCCGCCCCTCCATTACCGGAGCTATGCGGACCCGTCCCACAGCTGCGATGGAGGCAATCATTTAAGTGACCCCATTGCATATCTTCATATGGAAATCCGCCTTCAGATCTCATCCAACTGGCCCTGTACAGTCAAAGCATACATGGATATCCTTAACAATATCCCAAACATTTCCATTTGCCGTGTATCCGACCATTTGGTTGGTGAACTACGGTTATAAAGGAAATTCAGGGCGATTATCGCGGATAGCTCTGAGTGGGAGGATTTTCTTCCTGATCCAAAACATCTACACTAGTTTTCCGACGGGTCAAACAAGGAACATAGCACAGGGGCTGGTGTCGCAGGACCCAACCCCAAGGTCTCGATTGCAATGAGTAAGTGGCCCCCTGTTTTCCAGACTGAAATACATGCCATTGCGACCTGGGCTAAGCGCAACCTTGAGAAAGGAGCCAACAGCCAAGTTTTCATCAAGGCACTCTCAACGTGGAAGTTTTCTTCCAAAATAGATGCAAGGTGTTTTGATATACTCCAGAGCCTGACCAGAAGAAATGAGGTCTCGCTCTGCTGGGTCCCCGGAAACCGGGGTATCGAGGGGAATGAGGCCTCGTGAGGGAGGGGTCTGAGACGTTGGTCGCATCTTTTGATCCACCTCCAAGTCCTTGGTTGATAAGTGGATTAAGGGACGAGGCTACTGGGAGTCAGTCCCAGGTCTAAGACAGGCTGAAGATCTTATAATATCCTTTGCCTTTAGAGGCACTATCACTTTAAACAGAGCGGACCTAAGGCTGCTGGTGGGTTGTCTGACTGGTCCTGCGTGATTGGTACGACTGGTATCACCTCCATAACCTAGAACTGTCTCAAGAGACAGAATGCCGACTCTGCATGAAAGGCGACGAGACTTCCACACATATTCTTTGTGAATGTCTTGCTCTGATCTGGCTTAGAAGAACAAGGTTTATCAGAGAGTTTTTGAGCCCTGCTCAAGTCCAGTCTTCGTCAATTAAAGACCTTCTTGCCTTCGCCCAGAAGGCTGATAGTCTGTTCCGCTAGTGGGGTACGTACACAATAGGCCTAACTTGGCCGCAGTATTCACTATGTGAGTTACCCCCTCACTACTTAAAAAAAACGCCTCGGTAGTCTAGGCCTGGCTACCATCCCAAAGGTCCCGGGTTCGAATCCCAGCAATATCACGGTCCTTCGCCTTTTCCACTTTCCCACCTACATAACTTTGCTCTTTCTTCTTCCCTCATTACATGCCTGATTCTTCCTGCCATAGCCTTCAACAACCATCCTCGCTCCACCAAACGCATGCCCTCGGATGGTCGATGAAATTCAAATCGTTTCTCGAGGCAAATCTGTTTGTGCCTTAAGGCTAACGACATACGAGTAGGTTTTTCCCGTACGGCTAAGGCTACGTTCAGACGGCGACTATTCGATTCGAGTTTTTCACGTATGCGGTTTTATCGAATATGAGAGTTTTTCACACGGGACTATTCGATTCTATTTTTTTACGTAAATGTGGTTTACGATAGCCCAGTCGTCAATCTGCGCCATCATCTTCATCCTCGTGCTACATTATGTCATAAGAACCCTTAACAGCTGATATTGCTATATATTCTTTCACAGTTTTGAGCGAATTTGTTTTTAACAAATTGTTTTCCATTCCGAGTCGGTTTTTGTGTCTGCTTCCGAGAAATGCAAATGCTATCCAAATTCACGACTATTGGCAGTACGATACGAAGAAATTTTGATGGATTTGGTCCATCCCTCAAGTTCAAAAATGTTTAGTTGTTGAAAACTCCGAAAGTCAATTTGTAATAGCCCCATTGTACACAACCCCTTCACTAGCTGCCATTGCTTAGTTTTTTTATATAGATAACAATTATCATGAAAACCGCGCCTTTTTACTAGATCATCACTATCATTAATTGAGACAGAAATTTCAATTATGTTTTTTGCGACAAAAAAAAAACTTATCAGTTTGACTAAAGAGAAAAACGTAAGACGCACTAACCAATCAGTTTATCAATATAACAACTATTTTAGAATAAACTTGATGTAATTTGTCGCTGTTATCGCGCTTAAATAGATCAAACATGAAAACTTACGATCGGAATGTTTACAAACAAATCTGGGTGAATCGGAATTATCAATCTTATTTAAATTCATTGAACTTACCCTCTCCTTGTATTTGATTAAGTTTGGTGGTAACATAATAACAATCATCTTGATTGCAATTGTGAAGAGCTTCAGCAATAAATCCGTTATAACAACAGAGCATAGAAGTTGAGACAGCGATAATGGCTGTTGTGGCGGATATACCAAGAGCATTGCTTGAAATGTACTTAAATCCTTTGCTACTATTCTGTATGTTATCAGAAGAGAAATAAATAATAGATATCTTGCAAGGACAATTTTTTGTCTCTGTATTTGCTTAGCGGCTTGCTCGCGAACAGCAAAATTCGAATATATAAAAAGATGAGCTAGCACTGAGAGATCGCTCCACATTGTAAAATGATCATAAATTGTTTTGAATAATAAAATGCAAGCAAAAGGAATATACCATCCTAAAACGCCCAATACTCTTCGTGCTTCTGGGTCCTGCGAGAATAGCTCAGCAAAAGCACCTTCTTCTTCTGATCCATTATTATTACCTTGACGTCTATTATGTCTTAGCGAAGGACCCGCCAGTAAGTCAGGTGGATCATCACGTGTTAATGCTGCTACTCTATTTAAAATAGGCCTATCTGGAGATGGTGGACTATCGTTATTATTTGGCCTTCGGATTGCCTGAATAGTTTCTCCTTCATTTGGATTGGTTGATTGGAAATCAGACACATTTTCGGTAGGATTATTCATTGTTGGCTCATCAACAGGTCTTCTATGGGTATTAATTTCGTTGCCATTGACTAAAGGTAAATATCTAACACCGTGAGCATGTGGCATCCAATTCCTTATGTTATTTATAGTTCGTGCCTGTTGAAAAACATTTGTTATATTTATTCCCCAAGTTCTAGGATCTCTATGTCTTTCGATCTGTGTCCGAGCATGTGTCAGTAGTGATGAAATATTGTTTTGCATTGTATCAGAAATGTTTGGAGAAAAATTTATTTCAGGCATATTCGAACTATGAATTTCAATACGTATTTCTGTTGGCTGTTCGGTTCCCGTCTGGTTTTGATGAAAATTTATAAATTGTCTATCTCTTATTAAAGGGTTTGGCTCTGCGTCGTTTTCATTATTTCCGTTCATACCTTCTGTAGTTATGGATCTGGAATTATAACAACAAAGGCATATGCAAAATTATTTTATAAAGCAATTAGTTACTGAGTTAATCCAAATAGAAATAGTAGCAAATAAAAGAACTCTTCAGTTATGATAACTTTAACACAAAAAAT
Organism: Thereva unica; assembly: GCA_949987705.1. Classification (NCBI taxonomy): domain Eukaryota; kingdom Metazoa; phylum Arthropoda; class Insecta; order Diptera; family Therevidae; genus Thereva; species Thereva unica. The sequence goes on along the minus strand of OX465283.1, from coordinate 125,496,158 downwards.
AATATTCAAGAATACAATTTTGTGAATAGAACCAAGTAGATGATAATTTTCATGTTATCAATAAATTCTCAGCTGAAAAAACACAATTTCTCTTAGCACTTTCAATGTCGTATTTATCGTTTTCGATACCCTACTATACTGCTTCATTTACTTCTCTTTTTCGCTGCAAAGAGATGCAACATTATATAAGCCTTGCACCGATAACGATACCCGCGACGCTTGATTGATTTTTGTATTTATTTTATTATTTTCTGTAACTTTCTGCAACAATAAGAAAATTTATAAATTATAAGAAAAGCTTTTGCTGTAGTTCGAAGAAGTTTGGAAGTATAACAGATTTTAGTCTACACAAAGATAGTTTACTTTCGATTACTAATTATCTTTGTTACTTAATTGTACATATGTTATTAAATTAATACAACCGTGTTCTGTGTTACCAGTCATTGGTAGGTTCATGGTGCAATATATCGAGTACTAAGCTTAGTTTGAACCATTATAAAACTATAGAATCTGTTAAGAGAATTCTGAAGGGTACTGGGATGTTCTTTCTTTCGATCAGTGACACGCCTAGTATGTTACAATTAATTGTGAATCTCCTACCCAAACAGAAGGAATAATACTGCAAATAACCAGTATATAGTCATGGGTGTGCCACAATTCCAGTTTTGTCAAATATATATTTGAAATCAAAATTAGATGTTGCACATTTGAAATTGAATTCCGATTCGATTTCATTCCACTTGAATTGTGGAACACTTCTGAGTTTTAGTATATAAACGATTTTTGTATGTAAACGATTTTTGTGGTCAAAACCAAAAATTAGTTCTACATATCCATTAAGTATTGCAGTGGTTTCCAAACTTTATGACTCTGCGGCTCCCTTTTTTTTATGTGAAAGACTAGAGTCTCAGGAAGATCCCTTGTACTGTATCGACAATCTATTTTATTCATATAGAGTACAATGTCGAACAGCAGCTCTAGTCGGGGAAGGAAGGAACTGCCACAACCTACCCGCGATATTTTTAGTCCCCTACTCCCAACTATTACTGTCGCGACTTTGACATCGGGGCATCGAGAAACAACTCGCTGGAGTGTTATGCCTCCTGAAACGAGTTGAATCTCATCAACCAACCGCTGACATTCGCTTTGATGGAGCGGGGAAGGGCTAAGGAAGGCTATGACAGGAGGAATCAGGAATGTAAAGAGGGAAGAAGAAAGAAGGAAAGTTATGTAGGTAGGAAATTGGAAAAGGCGAAGGACCGCGGGGCTGGCCGGGATTCGAACCCGGGACCTCTGGGATGGTAGCCAGACGCCTTAATATCTAGGCTACCGAGGCCCTGTTACATAAAAAACCCTTGGGGCCTCCCAATAAAATATGTAAATTTGCATACTAGATGAGGGGCGCCATCTAGACCTTTGGTATTTCCACATTGAATAACCCCGACATTTTTTGACAAATGAGCAAAATTTATTTAGGATATTTTCCACCATTTATTTTAAATCAGTTTTTGAATACATTGTCGAATAAATGGCCTCCATTCGATATGCAGCTGTTTTCGGGCTCGTTTGTTAGCTTTGAGTTCGTCAATGGTGTTCGGCTTGCTGGCATGAACTTTACTTTTGCACTTCATCGTAGTGGCTGCGGTGTGGCAAGATGCGCGGTCTTGTTAAAAAACGGTTCGTCAGAGCTTCGGACACACGAAGCTCACCATCATCCAACGACAGTGTGCATCATCGAGGGTTTCTCGAACTTTGAAGAAAAAAAGTCCGTTGATGTTTTTTGAGCACACTCCGGCAGTGACTTTCTCAGCGTGCACTGGTGTTTCGAGAACGGCGTGTTGGTTTTCTGTTCCTCAAATTCGACAGTTTCCTCAAGTCACAAGAGTGTAAAGACCACGTTTCTGATAAGTTTCCAATTTTTCATACAGACCCGACACACAGTCAGTTTCGATGAGGAGTGTTCGGACCTACATGCAGTCTCCCTTACTGCATCAATATTTTCTGGCGTACGAATGGTCAATCATACTTTTCTCTATCTCATTATACGACCACAAATTCATCATTAGTTTAGGTATAAAACAAAATAATTTAACTCCCACCCCCTAGTGATGAGGGTAGTTTCCGTGGCCTGAGGGGGTAGGTATGGTTTCTAAAAATTGTCTTATATGTAATATGCTCATGCTCATTAAAAATTGGTGGGGTGAACCTCTATTTGGAGAAATAATTAGACTTTAGGGGTTGCTGTCCGACAGGGTTGGTTTGGGCTCAAAAAATAACTCCACACTATTTGTGCACAAAAAATTAACGGGGCGTGTTAATAAGCAGCAATTTTAGTAATAAGGGTTGTCACGGGAGTAGTTTCCGATCCGAGTTAGAGGGTTGCTTTTATTTTTATTGAATTCGGCATACCCAAATTAATAAAAAGAGAATAATAGTGGAGCAGTCTACTGAATTTCGATTCTCCTTTTACCTTGCTTTCGTAGATTATGAGAAAGCGTTCGATTCGGTCAATAGGAGTTTTATATGGCAGTCACTACGGCGACGTGGACTGTCTGATAAAATAATTGAATTGATAAAAGCCCTATATTACAATTCCAAATGCAGAGTTCAAGCAATTTGACAACAGAAAGTAGTCCAGCAGGCTTAAGGCTAAATCCGACTAAAACAAAAGAAATGCGGATAAATGCAAACACCATTGAACGGGCAGCGCTGAATAACCGTGACGTGGAACTGGTAGATAAATTCTGCTACCTCGGTAGTGTTATTACCGAAAATGGCGGTGCAGAAGATGTCAGTTCCAGAATAAATAAAGTACAAAGCGCATATGCATGCCTGTTCTGCATATGGAGATCAACACAGATCTCATCTAATACCAAACTGCGGCTGTTCAACTCCAACAGGCAGTACTTTTGTACGGCTGCGAAACATGGAAAGTCACCCAATTCACCACAGACGCCTGCGTCGTATTCTAAAATTCCGCTGGCAAGATAGAATTTCAAACGAAGAACTATGGCGCCGTGCCGGCCAAGAAAGGATAGACGACCAAATCAGGCGAAGGAAATGGAATTGCGACGCGAAAACGAAAATTTAGGCAAACAGGCCCGCAAGGATCCCGTCGAGTAGGAAGACCTAGAACAACGTGGAGGAGAACCCTACTAGCAGAAGCCGCAACAACTGGGAGATCCTGGTCGGAGCTGAGAGTTGTCACGCAAAACAGAGTCCGCTGGAGGGCTACTGTTTCCGCCCTATGTCCCATGAGGGATTAAAGGAGAGCAAAGAAGAATAAGAAGAAATTAGTAAAAGATGACTTTATCAGCGGAATGTATCGATTCTCCCGCAATTAATTTTTTTTATATTTTGTTCATTTGAACGTTCAGTTCTTCAAGTCCCCTTTTTTGGTTTTTAATTTTATTATACAGGATTATTTTTCGACCTAAATAAATTTAATCAAAACTAACACGATATGAATTAGGCATATAACTAACAATCAAATTAACAATGATCGCGATTGGAATTAAAATTTGAATCTCGATTAATTTTATCGCGATTAACTTAATCGATTGATGCCAACGATGTATTCGAATACGCAAATACACTCAAAACCGGACCGCTCCTTATTGCCTCTAATAAATTATTTTTAAAATCCAACCACATTAGACCCTCACTAAATCCTTTCCCAGCCATGTTTGGACCTAATATACCCTGAATATGTGTTGTTGAGTATCTGCTGCTGTGGGAGAAAGTGACGATAAATGCACAGGGTTATTTAGTATAGTGAATTTTACAAAACTAAAGTATGTATATGTATTTCTGAAAAATTTCGAAAAAATCCCTTTGACCCTCCGTAACTTGAGTGGGCAATCAGTTGGCTTTATGGACTTTTGGGAAATTCTCCAGTTGTATTTTTTTAGAATTTTGGCTTTTTTTGTTTTATATAAAGTGACTAGGCTCATAAAGAAGTTTTAACGCTTAAGCTGATGAAAACCTAGATACGATCGAAAATATCTCAATCTAGATCGACAAACTTTTCAGCTTTGTCAATCGAAAATAAAATTATGGAAAACATAGACTTCGGTGTCTTCATAAGAAAGTTTGCCGATTGAAAAATCAAAAAGTAAAATTCTATTATTATAGAATAACACGTTATTCTACATAAGAAGCCATTCCTTTTGAAATAAAAATTATTGCAATAGGCGCCGAAACAAGTCCCATAACATTTTTTTACTATCCTTTTTTATTCCTATATAATTTTAGTCTACTTGAATATAACTATTAACAATAGCTCCAAATTTTTAGGTTATATTTAGTGACGAATGGTATTTGCGAGTGACAAAAGTGTCTGAAAGGAAGACCTTAAAAAATAACATCCGTGGACTGAGCGCATCCCCTTATATGTATTTCGTTATGAATATAATTGGCCAAGATCATTACAATATGATAATATCAGACACTCTCGTTTTGCATACGAGTTCTTTACCTTACCCATTCTAGTCAGACCTTTATACAAAAACTGATTTCTTTTCGTAATAAAATACTGATCTCTCACCTCGGCCGCCCATTTCTCCTGATCCTAACCCTATAGAAAGGCATTAGGAGGCTGTATCAAATCCAAGGTTACATTATAAGCTCAAATAATATCTCGAGGCTGACGGAAGAAACCCCGTGATTCAAGCAAAAGAAGTCATAACACTTTTAATATAGATTAAACTTTCAACTGTTAAAATAAAATATAGTTTTGATACAACTAAGAGTAGTTGTTTTTATTAGAAACTTTATTATTATTAACTTAAATTTATGAACTTATTAACTGCGTCTAATTCCGAGGAACTGTAATTGACACATGTCTTTAGTTTTGTTCTTTGCATTTTGCAAATATAACGGCTGTTCTTCCCCGGTTATAGAGATTTTCATAAAAACGTATTGATCGAAATCTATTTTAAGCTCGAATACGACTATGGCAATTTGAGAAAGTCTAGAACTCTAGTAACTTAAAGAATTAACGTCCTACATACTTCATCAAATCTCCTTGGAAAATATTTAGTGCCCCAAGGTAGTGTGCTTAAGGAATTTTCTCTTAGCCTGAGTATGATTGAATTAATAAAGACGAGATTAAGATAAAGTGAATACTTAAATAGCCGGCCTTAAGTCGCTGAGCCAGATTTGTCGCTATAAACTGGTTTTTTCAAGTTGTTCCAATTCAAAACCCCCTAAATTACTTATATCGAAAATACGTCTCGAATAAATAATGCAGGAACATTAAGACAAAGTGGACATACGGTCCAAACCATTTTATGGCTCTTAAAGTGAGATTCCTCCGAGAAGGCCAATATGATAAACAATAGAAATAAATTGGTTAAAATTCTTCATGAGTTTGCACCGCCAGCATAGATACAATAAGTTGCTAATAAATCAGAAGGATCTGGAAATTAAGTTATAGTGAATGAACCACCTAACAACGGGCGTTCATATTCATACCCCAAAAACTTCCTTAGACTATATAATACAGGAAATAATAGTAATTATTAAATTAATAACCTGTTTACAAGGTGGTTTTGCGTAGTTTATATAATAAAGCATAACTCGCCTTAATACAATAAAAAATACTTTTAATACTTAATAGTATGAGCTGTCATTTAACTTTCTCGTCACCATTTATTTCTAGCAGCGGTTGCCATGAACAAATAGCAAGATAATTATGAAATTAAAGAGATATTCTGTCATTTGCTAGCAAGATCACATTCGTCATGACTTTCAACAGCTGAGTTAATATAAGTTTAATATTTTGTTTACACAAGATGAATTTCCACGTAAATTTTGTTTACACTACTTAAATCTAATAAGAAATGTTAATTTTAGGTAGACAATTAGAAAATGTTACAAGGTCACGCACCATTAATAATGAATTTATAAAAACGAACTTTTTTTGTCTATTAAAAGTTGCATAAATAATTTTAATTGTAAACCAAAAATTTTTGTATTTCCTTTTTCTAAAATGAAAACACAGACGGCCAGTAGAACTTTTTTTTATATAGAACGAAAAATGACAGCCAGAAAATGACAATGTTGGCAAGACTTTTTGTTTTTTTCAGAAAGTTGGTAGTAATTTTTATCATTTTCAGTATTACCATGTTGTGTTAAAACTGCCGGGTTTTGGGTTTTTGAATTTTTTGACTCACCTTGTAATTTAAAATGGAGGATCGAAAAAATGCCTGAAGAGCAAAACATTATGCCCAATACACAAGAAAGGAGATAAATTCAACTGTGGAAACTATAGAGGCATATCTTTTTTAAGCACAGCACAGTATATGAAATAATGACCAATATATTTAAGGCCAGTCTGGAAGCTTATGCAGAAGCCGCAATAAGTGAATACCAAGCTGGATTCAGAAGAAATAGGTCAACAATGGATCAACTTTTTTCAATAAAGGCAAATCGTCCGAAAATGCTGGGAGTACAACATCGACGTATATCATCTTTTCATCGACTTTAAACAAGCATCGACAGGGAGCAAATGTATGCGATAATAAATGTAAAGATCCCCCTAAAGATGAATTGAAAACACAAGGTGTGCAGTCAGAATACAAGGAGAATTGACGGAGCCATCGAAGAAGAAGAGGTATTTTAAATAGTAAATTATAAAATTACAATGTTTCACGCTATTGTTTGAGATAAAAAAAACATAAAGGAAAGAATAATATAAAATAATAAAATGTCTATTATATTTCTAAAAATATTATTTTTTGTGCTTGCAATCTTAATTGTGATGTTGTGGGCTATTTAAACTTAAATTATTTCAGATTATTTCATGTAAAATTTTTTATAGTCTTCGTGCTTTTTGTTTAAATTATTTACCATTTAAAAATACTGAAAATAAAATTTAAAAAAAACCATCGTTAACACAAAAAAAAATCGCCACTGTAAAAATAATGCTACTAAAGCGCCGCCAACAAGTTCAACATGAAATTAATCATGATTAATACCAAGTGTGGGAAAGAGAGGGGGCATGCTGCCAAGAAACTTTCTTCGGGCGAAAACTATTCATATACAGGAGAAAGAGTCGGAGCCAGAACTGGAATTTTCTTGTGATTTAACCCTTATAATTACCGCAAAACCATAGGATCTCCACTAACCAGTTACGAATAATAAAATAGCATCGAAAGTTGAAGACTGAACCACTAAAAAACTTCGTTTTTAAGAACGCTAAATTGCCCAAGAAAAGTGTCAAACCTTCCATCAAGCGAAATCAGTTGCTGTCGCCGCCGTCATCGTTGGTGCGTTTTTCATTTCTTTTTGCTTTAAAGCTTCTCGTCTCTTAATTTTTTTTTCTAATGTAGTGAACGTCAAAAAGTGAAAATCATTCAAATTGAAAAAAATTATAAATATATATATACCGGATAAAAAAAACTTTAAATACTAGAATACGGCTTTAATATATATATGAATAAAAATGGATGAGACGCAGCCAAAAACCCTATACGTGGGTAATCTTGACCATTCCGTCTCAGAGGACCTTCTTGTTACACTTTTCGGCAAAATGGGTAGTGTTAAAAGTTGCAAAATTATCAGAGAACCAGGCAATGACCCCTACGCATTTATCGAATTCACGTCACACCAATCAGCTGCAACAGCCTTGACTGCTATGAATAAACGGCTCTTCCTCGATAAAGAAATAAGGGTAAGATTTTGTGTTTTTAATCATAAGTTTTTAATTTCTAAATCATATAACTTCCTTGTGTGCACATATCTACACTAGAATCTAAGTTATAACTCATGTAATGTTGAATGCAGTTTGCATTATGACTCTCGGTTTTCACCGAAATATATTAACGCTATGGGTAATGAGTCAAAGTAGGGTTAGATAAATAGCAATAAAACAGGCAGAATTCATTCTAGGCGCCATAACACATAATTCTTTTGCCGCCAAACTTGAGGTGTTATCTACATTATTCTACGTTTAGTATATTCCCAGTAGTTTGTAAACCAGAGTAATAGCTTAAGTAAACACAAATTGATCTGCATGTGCTCATTCAGCTGAGTCAACTATCCCATCGGATGCTGTTATGGCTGCAAATCTTAGTTTCCGTTTAAATTGATACATCAAACTTGCCATCTTTTTGGGGGACACTGATAAACCGAACCGAAAATTTTTGTAAGTAAGTAGGTACTAGAGAAGACACAACACGTTTTGGTTTTTATACAGCTCATGCTATATAGAACACAAACGCAACAAACTTTTAGTCAATAATATGGGTGAAATTAATTTTTCGATAAAAATATTTCCTGAGGTCTATAAGAAAATAGTTTACTCAACTTAGCAGAAATCTCCAAATATATTCTTCAATATCGCCAGAATTATTATTTTGCAAGTAATTCTTCTGTTTTGTTGCTCTTAGCCCTTTATATTATTCTAATATTAACTACATACTTGTATTTGAAGAACTAGATTTTTTCTATTGCAATAATTTCAAAAAATATTGTATATGTCGGCGCATTTGTACAATAACTAAATAATAATTCTAAATTGTAGGAACTAGGTACAGTAAAACGCCGATTATCCGAATCGACTTTCGGATGATATAAAAAATTTTAGAATCAAGACAGCGAGCGCGAGTGCGGTATAATTTTATTTTTATATAATACCGGTACTGTACATATTTCTTTTAACACAACATTTTTTCATTAGATAAATTCTGTTTTTCAATGTACCTTATGTACCTCTTTTTACTTGATTCACAATCTATATCCAATTATCCGAATTTGTGATTATCCGAATTGCCCCAAATCTCAATAAATTTGGATAATCGGAGTTCTACTATAACTGCAAATTTTGTATTTTGAGTTATCTATAGTTTTATATCGAGCAGTATTTTATGCAAAGATCAGGCAACTTGTTAAAGTAAACCAGCGAAATATACATATTAGACATTGTAAAAAGTGGACAAATGAAAATACTGCACTTATTATCATGTAACATACAGGTAACTATCAGTCGCGGCTACAGATGCAATTTCGGTAACCAAAAATACCACATAAGCGACCACTTTCTCTTTTAACTGCTATTCTAAAGACTTGTTTTCATTCAAAATTATTTTCGATTTAACCAAATTTTTAGTATCATCATCATCCTCCACTGTAGCACTACAGCCTATTATTGCCCTTGACTTTCTCCAGCATTTCTCTCCAAGCCGTTCGGTTCCTGGCTAATGCCTTCGGATTATTTACGCCTAACTTTATTAAATCTTCCTCAACGGAGTATCACTTCTTTGGCCGACCAGGGGGCTAATCATTGAACACGATTCGATTGAAATTATTTACGATTTGTACTTACGATCCAATTTTGATTCGATATCACTGTTTACGATCGTAAGGACGAATAGATAGTGCCAATATGAATGTACGAGTTTTCATTTAAATAAGTAACCACTTTTTCTAACATTACGATTCAATTTACCACTACTCAAATGCCACTGCAAATTTTTACGGCTGAAAGACAATGACTCGGCAACAAATCGAAATCAGCGATGCCATATTTACGATTTACGATTAATTTGAGTCGAATCGTATTCAATGATTACGCCCCTGAATTTCGCTTTCCATCAGGGATTCGATTTAAGGCTATTTTTGCAGGGTCGCTATCGTCAAGTCTTTGTAAGTGTGCCACACATCGTTTTTGACCGTTTTCGCAGACGCCTCCAAATAATGTACGTAGAATTTTTCTGACGCCAGATCAATTTTATAAGTTTGTCTAACCATTCCTCAGTTCTTGTCCCCTAAATTCGCACATCTCAATTGCTATGCTATCTTTTCCTGGGGCTTTAAGGTTTTTAAGGCTCGTCATAGCTTCCTGTACGTCGTCCATTGTAAGCACCTCACTTTCATTAGCAGCATTAGTATCACTGTCTTTATCGGCTAGTGCGTTTCTATTGAGCTGTTTCACTCTCATTTTCGTCGTCTCTATTCCGTAGCTATTTAAAATATTCTCCCCATCTTTCTAAGACTTCTTGTTTTTGGCTGAGAATATTACCGGTTTTGTCCTTACACATCGATTATCTGGGTTTAAACTCTACATTGCTTGTTCACTTTCTCATATATCTTTATGACATCGTTATTATTCCTGAGTTCGATTATCTCTGCAATTTGTTCCACCAGCCACATCTTCTTTCTTTTGTGCGTACGTTTTTCCTTATAAGCTGCTACGGAATTTCTAGGTCTGCATCTTTGCAGCATATTAGCATATGCTTCATTCTTATCTTCCGTTACTCTAGCAGCGCACCCTTCATCGAACCAGTCTTGACGTTTTGCTCGTATTTCATTACCTAGCTTGGTTGCTGCGGCTTACTTTATTATGGACCTTAGTTTAGCCCATTCTTCGTCAATATTGATACTTGCAGCTTCGTTATCCGATGCACCGACCCTTCTATTTAGCCTGCTACATATTCTTCCCTAATTTGCCCTTTAAGGGTCGCGATATTATATTTTCGCTCGCTTTGTTCCCTCTTTCCTCCTGTCCTGACGCATTATATCCTGTCTCTCATCTTAGCATCCACCAGAAATGGTCTGAGTCCATGTTTGCTTCACGGTACGTTCGAACATTAGAACATTACGTCTCCTCATTAGATTTCCAGATTACTCTGTGTAATTTTCTGTGTTAGAATTTCGTGCTAGTTAATTTAGCTCCAGCATCAAGTCCACCAGTCTACAACCCTTATCATTACACTTAGGATGTGTACTGTGCTTTCCAATGGTTGGGTAATCTCGGCTTTACTTTTTCGTTAGCGTAAACTAAAGCCCAAAAAAATTATGTACTTATGTTTTTTCCATAGCTATTTCAAACTTATTTTATTGCATATAAAAATACGTAGGCGTTATACTGTAGTTTTAAATCATTTTTAAAGATTCTTAAACCATAGGTTAATGAATATTCCTAACTTATGTAATATTTAAACATTTGTTTAATATAAAACTTGATAGTAATAATATAGTAAGTTGCAATAGTAGGTTCCTATTTAACTCAGTCCCAGAACGGTCATGTTTGCTTCCACATTATGGGCCATTTGTATTTGTGGCTGAGTGAAGGACTGCGAGTAATGGCGGAACCAGGTCCGCGAGCTTCGGCATGTGGAACCTAAAATTATCGTGCCCAGCAGCGCCTGTCCCAGTCTTGTAACCTAAATGCCTATCGCGGGAGTTTGTATGTTGTTATTGTTTAGATTAATCGATGAGGGATAGTAATTATCTAGCCCTTCATTAATACGAGAGTAGTCTCTGTTGTTGAGAAGTTTTGCTGCATCAGCCTTTTCCACACGATCTCCCTAATTGAAAAAATTGATCACTTATTGCGGCTTCTGCATAAAATGATAACGCTTTTCTCCCAATCTTCAGGCATTTTTTCGTTCCTCCATATGCAGCATAGTAATTCATATATAGCTGCTGAAAGCCATTCGCCTCCTTGTTTGATCCACTCTGCTGGGATGTTATCTCATCAGTTCCTGGAGATTTTGTTGTTTTTTAAGGTTCGCATGGCACTTGTACTTCTTCCAGGGTGGGCACATTGGCTTCTTTGGATTCATCGTTATGTTGTAGGCGTTCTGGTACATGTCTGATGCTTTCAGTTTCTTTCTATCTTTAAATCTAACAAAGGAGGTTTTGAAGCCTTTTTTGATGAAGTTTACTTCCTTGTATGCTTCCCTGTTTTTTTGTGCAAAGTTTTCATCACGATGTAATTATTCAGGAATTTCCTTATCGTCTTCCCAAAAATGTTGTTTGCTGTTCTTCTCGTTTCCTCGTATTTCAATTTCTTGCTCCTCGTTGGTGTTTCATGTATATTTTTCTATTTTTATTTCTGGCCTCTATAGCTGCTTTGCGATCCTCGTCGTACCATTCACTGGCTCTGCTTGTGCGCTTGTAACCTACAGTTTCCTTCGTGATATCTGTCAGTATCGTCTTCAGACTTATCCATTTTCCCTCGACTGAACTATTTATGCTTGGACCTATCCTTTTTGCTGGAGTGGCCTGATTTCTTTCCAATACAGTCTGTCCTTGGAGGCGATGAACCTAGAACTGTTTTTGTTTGTTGTTTCTTTTCTCTGAGTACATAGTCAACATCTGAATCTAGCTTTTACTAGAAAGCGGTCTGGCTCACAAATCGCACCGCCACAACATCTTACTTGGACGATACTGGCAGTTGCCATTCTGTCTATCATATTTCCTGTGTCAACACAATTAGTCGCAATTTGACTGACCGACAAATTTTAAATAAGAAAAACGGCTAAAGCCCCTACGTTCTTGATAGATTGCAGCTTTTCGTCCAATCAAAGTAGCGTTGATTGGGGAACCGAAATTAAATCCCCATGCTTTTCCGCTCATATCTATCACCCACTCTTTTTTTAATATTGTTCTTACATTCCTCGTTAAACCACTTAATCAGCCTAGGTTTAATAGATTTGGTTGATGGCATTTGTTCTTGTATAAACGTAAAAAGGTAGTAGGGTCATATCTATTTATTAAAACCGGTCTCCTCTAGTTTTAATGAAGAATTTTCAACTAATTACTCATCATTCTGTTATTATTCAGGGCGAAGCATTATGTGAAGATCTAGAATGAAATAATCAGTTCAGTTCAATGATACTGCAGCCCAAATCGAGCCTTGGCTTCTTTCAAAAAATGAAATAATAGCATATTCCAAAACTCGAAATACCAATCTTAGTGATGCAAATTCAGCCATCTTCTTTACCATTAATGGCTCATTATTTATTTTGATATGTAGTTGTTAAGTATAAAAATAAGTTTGACACCTAATTCATCTATCAACGTCAATCAGAAACACTTTTGAGAAATGATAATTAGTTTGATCATATCGTACTTATTCTACAGCAGTATTCTTTCTTCAATCAATAACTTAGGTTTTATGATGGTACACACATTCTTTAATCCCTATTATATTAAAATTCACATTCACCAACATACAAATATTCATTTCATTTATAAATTATATTTTGATTTGATTTTTTAAATAAACCATTCTTTCAATTTATAGGTAAATTGGGCAACAAGTCCAGGCAATCAGCCAAAGACAGATACTAGTACTCATCATCATATATTTGTTGGTGACCTAAGTCCAGAAATTGAGACCGAAACATTAAGGGAAGCTTTCGCACCATTTGGGGAAATATCAAATTGTAGAATTGTACGAGATCCACAAACAATGAAATCAAAAGGTTACGCCTTTGTGTCTTTCGTTAAAAAAGCTGAAGCTGAAAATGCCATACAAGCAATGAATGGTCAATGGTTAGGAACCCGTTCAATTCGAACAAATTGGTCAACGAGGAAACCACCAGCGCCTCGTGAACAGACAAAACCTGGTGGAAAATCAGGTCGCCCCACATATGAAGAAGTTTATAATCAAACCAGTCCTACGAATACAACTGTATATTGTGGAGGTTTCCCACCAAATGTTATTAGTGAAGATCTTATGCACAAACATTTTGCCCATTTTGGTCATATACAAGACGTTCGAGTGTTCAAGGATAAAGGTTATGCGTTTATTAAATTTACAACTAAAGAGTCTGCGACTCATGCCATTGAACAGACACATAATACAGAAGTGCATGGGTATCCTGTTAAGTGTTTTTGGGGAAAAGAAAATGGTGGCGATATGATGATGACAGGTGCTGCAGTTATTGGCCACGGCGGTGTACCAAATCCACAAACGATAGGCGGTCAAGTTATAACACCACAAGGAGCACAGTATCCTTATGCAGCCTATCAACAGATGGGCTATTGGTATGCCCCAGCGGTAATATTTTTATAGTTATATTTTTGAAGTGTAAATTTGACGTTTAAATTCATTTTCAGGGGTATCCAGCACAGATGCAAACACAATATATGCAACAAAGTTATTATCCTTATGCATATACAAGCGCTCAACAAGCAGCAGGAGGTAATTATTTTTAAATAATTTCTATGCATATTTTTATACGACATATCACATATTTTCTTCCATAATTAATTCTAATATCTTCATCTATTTTCTCCTTAATCTCGCAGTAAGAGTTTGCTTAGTTAAAATTAAGCTATCTAGTGCTATACGAATGTCTTAGCTTTCCCAGATATTTCAGAACGCGTTATGCATAAGTTTAAACTGTTATGTATGCTAATTTATTGTAATAACGCATAATGTACATTAGTCGACTGAAACTTAACGAAATCAAGATAAAACACACGATGGGGGTTTACATAATTAATCAATAACAAGGTCATTAAAACTTTGTTTACTTTTGGGAAAAAATTATTACTGGTATTGAGGATGTTATAACTAAAAAATTGAACAAGTACAAAATTGTACAGTTTAGGCTAACAAAGGAAAAGTTATGTGAAAGTTTCCCTTAACTTTATCGTGCATTTCAGTGTATTCCTTCATTTTCAGTTTCATTTGCGTAGCGATTATATAGACCGGCTCTCATCCATAGGCCCAAGTTCCACTCAGATACATGGTCTTATGCTTCTGCACATAGATGCGATGAGCAGGTTTACCATTTTCTGGAAAATCTGGAAAACCAGGAAAAGTCAGGAAATTTTCATTCAAATCATGGAATTATTTCATCCATAATATCCAAATTATTTTCCGATAAAATTTGACTCGTGGGATTTGAGGAGAGATACGTCGGGGAAATTTTGGGAAAGGGGAAAGGATAGCCCGCTCATGCCGAAGAACTTGAAATTATCGTTGGTGAAATTGTTGGAATTCTATTGCACTGGAAATTGGTAAAACAAATTCCTTGATATGCAGCTGTGAGACGCTTCTTCTTTGATCCGTTAGCTGGCGCTCCAAGCGGGATGTCCCTGCAACGGGTACTATGCATTCACGATTCGTTTCTATTGTTGACGATTTTTGGCGACGTCTCAAGCCTCGAGAACTAATAATCGTATTCTTTCGCCCTCGATATTTTTAGCCAGGTTTTTTTCGGTGCTGATCGCTGAATTCTCCAGTTGGCGGGACGGTCTCTCCAGAGAATTTTACGTGGCAAGCAGTTATCATTCCTTCGGCAAACATGTCCAAACCACCATAGTTGACTTTTTTATATTTCTACCTCGATCAGTGTCTGTTGATCGCGTATTTGTCTAACTGTCTCGTTTCGAAGGCGATCGCGAAGTGAGATCTCATCTGCTTCACACATCGCATTTGGAAGACCTCGAGCTCTTTGACGTCCGGCTTGAGCAGTGTCCACATTTCCAATCCATAAAGAAGAATCGGAGGAATCAGGCGTATTGTTAAAGAGAGGGTTAAAGGCGTATTGTCGTTTTGATGGTAATATTTGTTCGTTTCCATATGCACCACTTGAACGGGGTGAATTATGCTGTTGCCTGGTCGATGCGGCTGTGAACGTCGGCCGTCGATACCACTTTCGTTCCAATTGATGCAATCGAAAGCGGATTTGAAATAGATGAAAACGACGATAGTTCGTTTGTTTGCCGCAACGAGTGCTTTCTTCCATTAGCTGACGTAGTGCGAATATTTGATCAATACATCTTCGATGTGGCCTAAATCTCGCTTGTTCTTTCCGGGTATTTGCTCTTGATGTTTCTGTAGCCTCGATTGTATGATTTTCGTAAATACTTGAGCGACAATTCTTGCATTCCCGACTGTCGCCATTTTTCGAAATTGTCACAACGACCGCTTTCTTCCACGCCGAAAGAACACGATCCGAATGTCATAAGGGTGTTTTGACGACGTGGAGTTGTTGTTGGGATAAGACATCAACTCCGGCTTTGATAATCTCGATCTATTCCCGGTGATTTCCATTTTCAGCGATTTTATTGTCGTCTTCACCTCGATAATTGTCGGTTCGGTATCTAGAAACTGATTCGTCGGCTGTTCGATAATCGGCAGTTCGGGTGACTGGGCCGTGTGGCGGATCGTGGTTATACAGCTGGTGGAAGAATTTTCTCCAGCGGTGCAGGCGGCCATGGGGAGAGGTCGCGAAAGCTTTTTGATGTTGTCGTTTGTTGATGTTTGACCCCCTTACCGCCGGACTGTCAGGCAGAAAAACAACATCATGCCAGCCATGTCTTCAAGATTGGAGATGGCGATCGTATAAACTACCTTCTAACTAAATCTCAGTTGCAAAATTTTTCAAATTGTTTTAGGCATTTAAAGTTCTGTATCACAAATAATTGGAATAATAGTGACTATTTTTCTTTTTATCCTATTTTTACTTCATTCACTACGAAAGGGAAATCAAGAGAAATCAGAGAAAAAACAACAAAAAACCTGAAGCTTTCAAAACTGTTTCCTACCAAGTTTCTTCAAACGTTTCATGGCGTTGTTTCGTGTCCCTGAAACATGTCAAGTCCTTAAGTCCCTGAAACACGTGTTCCCTCAAGCCCTCTCTCACCTCTCCCCTTCAAACCCAGCAAGCTTGTAGGAAACTTTTTGTTTTGTGTTTCATCGTGTAAATTGGGTCATTCGGAGGTTGTGAGACAGGATCTGGTATGCGCTTATCTTGCATTATCTAAGAAGAATGAGTAACGCAGATTACCGTCATCAGCAGACAGAGAGTAGGTCATTAATGAAGACAATATAATTAGAAAAAAATTGGATGATACCTCTGGGCTGGGGAAATGAACAGAGATGGTGTAGGTCCGAGATTTGACGCCATCTAATATTTAGTTCTTCAGAACTGAGTCAATAGCAATAGCTCGGAGCTAACATATTCTTCAATTTAAATATCTTATACGTTCCATATAGATTTATGTTACATTAGGTCTCACTACACCAAGAAGCAAAGCAAAAGTGGCAGCAAATCGTGTACTTTTACTTTTTAAATATAAATCCTTTAACATTCTATCTATTTTATTACTAGCATCCATATAATAATACATTTAAAAAAATAAAACTAAACCTAAAAGCTTTCTTAACAGGTTACCGTATGGTACAGCCTAATGTAGCATGGGGTGTACCCGGAGCAGTGCCTGGAGTTACATCAGCATCGGCTGCTTCAACAAACGGTAGTGCCACACCTCAAATGATGTATAGTGCAGCTATGCCGCAATATCAAACGCAATGAGTTATTTCGTCCGTCGAAAACTTGTTAATTTTAAATGATTAAAAAAAAATTGGTCCATACAAAAAGAAAACAAAATAATGAGCAAAACCATACAAACAAAAAAAAGGTAAAACAATATTGAATAATATTGCAACAAAAATAAATTTCAAATAACGGTTTTTGATAACAAATGATTAAAAAAGAAAAAATGGTAATTCGACGCGCCCCGTAGGGATAAAACTGAATTATGTGGAGACTGTGAGAAAGTTTATAAAAATAAAAACAAACAAAAAAACTACAAAAATTATTACAACTTTTTCTTATTATGATTTATTTTAAAAAAAATAAAAAAATAAAAAATAAAACAAGGATTCTTATAGAGAAAACAAAAATTCGAAGCGATTTTTTTTTTGGAATTAAATATTGTAAATCTTATAAATCAAAAAACAAAAATGAAACTGCAATGATTGTATGTAAAAGAAGGAAAACAAGTCAAATTCTGTTTGTAAGTTATTTTTCGACGAAAATGTTTGAGTGTTTGATTCTTTATTTCTCTTTCTCTTCTACATTTTTCTTTGTTTTATTTGTTGAAACTAGAAAAGTTTGAGAGGATATTGTTTAAAAAAAATTATTGTACACAATATTAAATTAATATAAATAAGAAGTGAGGACAAAAATGGAGCTTATTATATATATATCAACATTGAAGAACAAACAAAGTCGTTTATAAAGAGAAATGTTCAGTGTTGAGAATTAAAAGTAATGAACTTCTAGAGTGATATAAAAAAAATTTAGTCTAAGAATACTTAAGATGGACATTAAAAAACGAAGAGTAATTCGTGCAAAGTAAATAGAAAGATAAAAAAAATTTAATTTAATTATTATTAAATAAAAAAAAAGGAAAAACGGAAAGTCTCTAAATAAACAAAATTTGTAAAAGATGAAAAACAATTATTTTTTGTTGTAATTTATTGTGTTATTTGCTGCTTTTATTCTAACAAAACACAAGAAAATCATATATAGATTTTATTTAAACTAGCACAAAACTATTAAATGAAACTAATATGGTGTAAATTTAGCGGTGGAGGTTGTAGAAATGTTTTTTTTTCTTTCACGTTAAATTACTTTATATTTTTGTTATTCCATGATTTTAAATAAGTCTGCCTTTTTAATGGCAGTTTCAAAACTTTAATACAGTATTGACATTGAGTTTACGCGGCGACTACTTTTCAGTTTTTGTCAATTATCTTAACTTGATTTTTCTACATCTTCTAAATAAATAACGCGAATATTATTCTAAGATAATTTTTAATTATTAGCTCAAAAAAATCTTTATTTTTCTATTTAAAACTTTTTTCTTTTCAACTGTACAAGATAAAAAGTTTCTGGATGTAAAAACTTTCCGCTTTTAAAACTACAATTCATGTCCTGATACCAAGTCAAGCATATTTCTCTGAGTACTCTTCTGATAATTGACACCGTTAAAGTGGCTTTTAATTCTTAGAGTGTTTTCGGGTGTTGTTTTATACTCGTTTCTGCAAAACGAACCAAACATTCTCTGCTATGGAGATAAGGGATTGTGCTGGCCACTAAAGCCAGTTAATATTGTCTTAATGTAATAGCATTGGGGTATACCATACTTGAAGTAAAACAACCAAGTATATCCTAATTCGAATAAGCTTGAAGTCGGGCCATGCGTAGCGGGTGTTCCACTCATACAAATTTGTGTTAGGTAGCATTGGGAAGAGTCTACTTCTATAATCTATCACCGGAAGTACGCATATATCTGTCAGAATAGCTTAGGGCCGGTTTCACAGTGCGAACTTAAGTATA
Organism: Thereva unica; assembly: GCA_949987705.1. NCBI lineage: Eukaryota > Metazoa > Arthropoda > Insecta > Diptera > Therevidae > Thereva > Thereva unica. The sequence goes on along the minus strand of OX465283.1, from coordinate 125,477,280 downwards.
AAAATTAATTTAAGTTATACTTAAGTATGGATGCCTGTTTCACAGTCGCTACTTAAAATATACTTAAGTGTAACTTAAGTAGGCATTTCTCTAGACTTAAGTTTTGCTTAAATCAGAATGCATAGAAAATTCAAATGTCAGTTGATTCCAGTACATTTCAAGGAAAACGCGATTAAAAGAAAATTTTACATGTAAAGTTTGGCTATTGTAAGTTCATAATAAATTTTCAATATTGAAGTGCCGCCGTAAGAAACAAATATAATAGTAAGAAGAAGAAAAAATTGCACTGTGAAACGGAATTTGACTTAAGTTATACTTAAGTGAGACAATTTACTTAAGTTTAAGCAAAACTTAAGTTCGCACTGTGAAACCGGCCCTTAATGATTCACATACATGCATACTTAAGTTGCAGAGTTGAAGCAAAATTAAGAGTTGACCGACTATCTAAATGCAATCGTGAACAGTTCACAGTTACTGGCATCAACTGCAATCGACTCGGCTCACTAAAACGAGAATCGGGCTATCACTTTTTGGATTTGACATTGGTTCGACTGTTTGACAATAATTAGACTAGGGGCCATAGGGTCTGATTGTTGAATTTGGCGGATTTGGGAATCCCGCCGCTAAAGAGTTTCACTTCTGCTTGTCGCTGCGATTGTTCCATCCCCCGGGTCGAACTGTCATATGTAGTGTAGGTATGTTACGATTGTTCACAATGATTCGCATCAATAAACATTCGGATCAAGCAAAGCGAATGTTTTGCGAATGCGTGTAGATCTTGTCGTGCCTCGGACAAAACGAAAATACGGCAAATTGACAGATCGCTACATCTAAGCGCTTCACTGGCTGGTTCCGAGTGAACAATTGTACAGTGCAGTCGGCCTTTATATGAGGCCCGTAAAATACCATTCACAGGCCACAAGCATGTTTGTGCAAGCATCTTGCTTTTTGTATGGCTTTTGTATAGCTTTTATACGACCTAACTTGCTTTTTTATGAAAAAATTCAATTTTAGGACTGCTTTTTTTGGTGACATCATTACGCTTGCGCGTACAAAACTACATAAAAAGGGGAAAAGGTATTGCGCATGCTTGTGTCGTGTGGACAGGCTATAACGCCTCCATTCCCATACAGGACACGTTCTTTAAAGCCAGGTCGGCAAGTACCGCCCGATGAAGGCCATAAATTACTTAGTCTGACTGAGGGATGACCTCGTGATTCCCTACATACACACAGGCGAAGACAGCAGTTTAGCGTAAGAGGTAGTTAATTCAAGTGGGGAAATGTTCTTGGCCTCGAAAAAAAAACGAAACTTTCAGACTGAAGAGAAGTTCAGGGGACGTATTTGGTTTCTCGAGTTGATGAATCGACTCGACAAAAAAGCTTGTTGATTTTCTTTAAGTTTTGTATTTGGCGTCACGACCGATTCAACAGATAAGTGGGGCCATACAAAACCATCAAATTGTGTGATATTACTCCCAGGGGGAGAAACCTTCAAGCCATCGGCTGCCGGCGGTCTGCATGTAAATGGGGGCAAAATTGCTTTTTCTGAAATATAATAATCCTTTCTTGAATTCTGATAGAAAGTATACCATTACTGTATAATAACACTGGTCTATTGTTTCAATATTTTTTCATATCCTATTGAAAGTAATAAAAAAATAAGGCCTTAATTTAATTTTTTTAATGCTACTCCTAAACATTCGCATTCTCGCGCTCGCGAATGTGACATTCGTAACATCTCTAATGAAGTGACATATGTGAACTGAACAGAAATGATAAATAACTAAGGGAGATGCCTCCCTATTTTTCGATTAATCAGCGAAGCATTCACTTTCGAAAATCATAAACTGTCAAATTCTCATTCACTTTCCCGCCAGCGGATTCAACAATATGGCCAATAGTTTAAGTGTGCCTTGTTTGGCGAATAAATAAATAAACTTTTGCCTCATTCGGCTAATGGGGGATTCATGCCTTTTTTCATATAGATTTTTACGGCAGGCGGGCAAAGGCAGTGGCGGCCAATCTCCGCGGACAAAAGGTTGTGCTTAAAAAGATAGGGCCTTTTCGTAACAACAATGCAATGAGTTTGTAAACGCAGTTGATCCAAAGTCATTCGTTCGAAAACGTACAAGATTCAAGTTTGTTGCGCAACAGTCAATGCAACAGCGCAGCCAATTTCGAATGCATGCCGATGCGTTGTTGCTCAGTTGCTCTGTTGCTTTGACGTTTACGAAAAGGCCCATACATTGAATATGCACACAATATGGTGCATCCACACTACGCGGACTTAGCCCATACGAGCTTTTGCTTTTTTTTTCATATAGAGTTTAATGACTTTTTTTAAGATATTTTTAATGATAAAGGAAGTACGGCCAAACTACGCGGACAAAAGGCTGTGCTCCAAAAGGTACATTGTACGTCACAATATGGGCATTTCAAATGATAATTGATTTGTTTAATCAATTTACTCAGGATTCAGAAAATTAAAAGCCCATGCGCCTTTTCTGAGGTCGTACGGCGGAAAGCGCAAGGGATCTAAGTCTGCGTAGTGTGGACGGCCCAATACGGGCTTTCCAAAGCGAGTACGCCTTTTCAAAAGAAAATTCATTTTTTTCTCAATGAACTCACGGTTCAGAAACTTAAAAACGCACGCGCGCTTTCGTGAAAGGCCGTATGGCCAAAAGCGCGTGCGTTCTAAGTCCTCGTAGTGAGGACAGGTCTATAGCCTTAAATGCCAAAACACAAGCACTGAAACAAACACGTGCGTTTTGATGACAGTTTTAGTGCTCGAAAGCTTGGAAATCTCAAGAACGCTTATGCTCTGGCTTAGTCTACTGAACAATTTCAAGCACTCAAGCTTCAAACCCGGTTTTACATGACAAGCACTCGAGCGGATCAGGAAAATGTTTTTTATCGGTCGAGTTGCTTGTATTTTCATTTGTACTTGAAGTACGCTTCAAGCTGTGATGTAAACCCACTAATATGACCCCTATCCCCATAGTCACCTCACCCTTTTTCTCACCTTATATATTTTGTCACGTCACTTTTAAAGTGGTATTCTCATAATCGAGCAACAAGAAAAAAGTGAGTAAGATATGTAAATGTTGTATGAAATGTTGAAAGATGGCAACTCAGTTCAAAAAAAAGTATATGGAAAGGCAAATTATTTCGAAACTGTAATGTTTTTTTTAGAAATATGAGTTTTGTGGAAATGTGGTTTATATATGTATGTAGATGAGGGGGGACTTTAGCAAGAAAACGAGGACAAATAAGAGATAAATCAAATCCTTTAGAGGTGCCTGTTCGACGTAAGGAAACATTTTATTTTTTCTTAACAATTTAATACATTTATTTCTCTTCAGATTTACACAATACAGAATCTTTTCGAATTTCTTGAGATATTGAGCGCATCTCGCTATCCTTGTACGCTCATATTCATACATATACGCACTCTCATAAAAAAATTGAATGAAAACCCAGTACTCGAACGAATATGTATTTCTGTTCGACCCAATTCTGCTTTCAAGTCGAGTCACTTTCTAACTTTGTATTCGATGGTCGGAGAAGGAGGTATTCAAAGTCAAAAAATTGAATGAACAGAACCGGTCTTAGATTTTTTGGCTAAAGCGAGCCGAAATGCAAGCCCGCATACTCCGGAACCGGCACATATACTGTAATGGTTCTGTCTCTAGCTTTATTCCCTCAACAGTTGTTGAACTGGTTTTACAATATCTGCCTGGCACATCAATTATATGAAAATCTAGATGGAAAGTCAAGGTGGTTTCGTGCTTGCAATTTTGGTAGGCTGCACTTCCTTCTCCTACCCTTGAGTTTCGGTGTTTATTTCAATAATTTGTTGATAAAATTAAAAAAAAAAGTTGTTTTCGTTTTTTCTAAATGTTTTATCAGATTTTATCCACCTAATTTATCATTAAATGTATTTGACGTTTGGAGCCCACCAAGATGGCCGCCAAGGTCCTTCCGTCCTATGGCTTCACGCTTGATGTCTAAGATGGCACTTTACATTTCATTTATAGAATTCATATACATATCTATGGCCTGGGTTTTTTTCTTGAAAATATAGGGCCTGATAAAACCGCGTGATTAATGCTTTGGAGCATGCATTCGTTTCAAAAACAAGTCCTACAAAGCAGATGAGTTCAAAACGCAGCAAATAGTTTCGCCCCCCATAAAAAGCAGGTAGCAAACGGGTAGCAAAGCAGGTAGCAAATGCGCGACTGAGACTTGAATGTACGAGAGAGACAATTGAAGGAATAATCGCGTGTGCCTCTCTAAAGTGCAGACTGCAAGTAAACGTATGAGGTTCGTGAAACCATGTCAGAGTTAAGCTTACTTCTACAACATAACGGACTTGTAGTATAAGGCGCCTCGTCCTTCGTAATAACATTTTTTAGACCAATAACTTACTTATTTCTGTTAATATTACTTCTATTAGTAAGTGCCAACAATATTGTTCGCTACCTACAAACCATTTCTTCATTTTCAGTCTTTTGAAAGGTTACCTGAAGCTGTACGATTTAAAAGACTACACAATAGTGAGTGTAGTGTAACAGTCAGCTACCAAAATAAATACTAAACAATTTCTAACAAAATTTTTTAGAAATGTTCTTTCAAATATAATGACTGTTTTTATATTATATGGAGTTGACCGTTCCTGGGCTGAAAAACAAGTGAAACTGAAATTTTTGTTTTTGTATTTATTTTGCCAACTCTACTACCTTTTGCATCTAAAGAAAAAAGTTTTAAATTTAAACATAAAAATTGTATAGCTATTAATTACCAACTGTCTTAGAATATTATTTCAAGAATCAAGTTAAGGCATTGAGCAAGGGCCGAAGTAGATCCAAACTAAATATCTACACAATAATGATTCTATTCGACTATTTAAACTATAATAGGCATGAGCGCTGTAGACTATTTCGTCAACAATTTAACAAATACTTACGATGAACATATGTACCAATAACTCGTTTAATTGTTTATATAACATCGTCAATTTATCGTAAAAAGTAAAATCTAATAGGTAAAAGGTGCTTACGCCTTGGATGGACATCTTTAAATGGTAATAATTACAAAATCTTTCCAAGAAGTAATTAATTTTTAATAACAAAAATTAAAACAAAAATCTACATCAAATTAGCCCTTTATGATATCCACGGTTAAGTACTACTACCTCGTAACCCACAATGTAGTATATTGTGGGTTAAGAGGTATTAGTTCTTCACCGTCGATATACCGCCAGTACTTATAATTAACGTATTTCTTAACACTAGGTTTACTGAGATTTCTTATATACCTATCTCTACGGCACGCGTCAATTTGACACATTTATAAAAAATGAGCATTTTGTAGAATAAATAAATAATTCGTTTATTGAAAGCGAAAGAATATAACTTTTGACAAATATTCGTCTCACTAAATGGATAGTAGTAAGTACGTGTAGTAAGAGATAAATCTAAGCGATTTCCAAATTTTTCTACGTGAAATTGTGAATGCGTCTAATTGACGCGCTTCGTAAACCTAGTGTTAAAGTTTTTGAATTTGTTCTTAACAAAAGGAAACTGGAAAAAATCGAATATCATAAACACAAAATTAACCGAAACGTTTTGATTTAACAAATTTAGTTGAAATTGAAAAACTGTTATTTCTTTAAATATTAATTATAGTTAATAATTGTAATGCGTTATTTCTTATAAGTAAGTTATTGGGTCACGCATACTAGCCATTGCGCAAATCAATCAAAGGCACCGCATAACATTAAATTAATTTATTTCAACAATTTTCAGTACAAATCGGATGGACATAATTTTTCAGTATGAGCTAAGTATAACTCTAACATCTTTTAGTGATAGGGTAATTTTATAAGGATTTGGCCAGGTTTCACTGCTATAGAGTAATATGGATTTTGCGCAGGAGTTGAAAATATTTAGCTTTATATTTCTAGATAGTTGCGGCGGATTCCACACTTTCCATAATCTGTTGATGCATCTCTACCTTTTTCTAATCCTACTTAAGATATCCTTCCTCTCACCTCGTTCTTGACGAGGTAATTGAATAACTTCATGTCTTCTATCATACTATCTTTTAACATTAATGTATTAGTGTTAATGTAGTGTTTGAATTTGTTTAAATTGTCCATTAATAAGGATTCTTAGCTCTGCTTCATCTGTTAGTTCTTTCTTCATCTTTACAGCTTCCAAAATAGCTCTCCTATGGATTGTAACGAATGCTCGCTCAAAATCTACGAAGGTTATGTATAAAAATGATTTCCATTCTATGATTTGTTTGATGTTTCTGCTTAGGATGACTTTTACACTATCTATCACATTTGATAAAACTAGAAGATTAATGTACGGTAACTCGTCTTCAATTTAGAATTAAAAAATTAAATTGAAAAAATCCAGAGTACCGAAATCAATTGCAGTTTTTTGTATCTACGAAAGTCCGCAGACGCACGAATTCAATCTTAGCTGCTAGAACTTTTCTCCACTTCATTAAGTCTCGGTAGTCTAGGTCCCGGGTTCAAATCCCGGCCAGCTCCACGGTCCTTCGCCTTTTCCACTTTCCCACCTACATAACTTTCCTTCTCTCTTCTTCCCTCTTTATATTCCTGATTCTTCCTGTCATAGCCTTCCCTAGTCCTTTCCCTCTCCACCAAGCGCATGCCATCGGTTGGTTGATGAGATTCAACCCATTTCAGGAGGCATAACACTCCAGCGAGTTGTTCTCGATGCCTCGATGTCAGAGTCGCGAAATGGTTGCGAGTAGGCGGAATAAAAAAAATATATATCGCGACTAGGTTATGACAGTTCCTTCCGCCTCTTCTCGAGATAGAGATCTTCCGGCTAGAGCTGCTGTTCGACAATGTATACTAAAAAAAAAACAAAAAAAAATAGATTGTCGACAGTACAAAGGGACTTTCCCTAAGCCTCTAGTCTGTCACAAAAAAAAGCTGGAGCCGGCATAAAAGAAGGGAATCTCAAAATCGTTGTTTGTTCCCAGGGGCATTTGATAGTCTCCATAAATGAGCAAGGACACTCTGTTTCCACAATTCCACATGCGTGCTCCTTTCTTTAATTTTATGGCGCGGGCTCAACTCAATCTAAAGGAGAAATTATTTAAGTTGAACATGAAAAACATAATAGACCAAATTAAGATCTGCGGTTGGCTGCTGCAATGCAATGGAACGGTGATGTTAAATGGGTCACATTCGACCATCAGAAGCCAGAAATATCATGGACAACGAAAGTGAATCGTAGCAAACATTCGCGAGTTAAGATTGATGTCTAACGAGCCAAATTGCATGGCCTATCGTTTCTTCCATCAACACTTCCATTCCAATAAACCGGTTTTATAGGCAAGGGGTCGCAGGGAAATTGTTGCATCCCAAAAACTTTTCGACTGCACCGACAATCACACTAACGCAAGGGGGCTGCGAGAATCCTGAGACAATAGAATCGTTACACGAAAAAATGAAGAACAGTCAGTCATCGGTAATTCTTATAACCTACATAAAACCGGCTTGTTAAAAGGAAGAGTGTTAGGCCGTGTAATTAGCCTTAACAAGGTGATGATGTGTGTGTGGTGGAACTGGAAGGAAAAGGCCACCTTGAGCTACTTTTGTCAGACAATTGATTCGATACGAATTGAATAATAGGAAAGGTGCTGTCTTCCTTCACGACAAAGCTCGACCGTAAATCTTTGATGACCCGACAAAAGGGAGAATTGTGTTGGGAAGTTTTGATTCCTCCACCGTATGGTCCAGATGTATGTAAATAGCAGCGTCAGCCGTCAGCCAGGGCTATCTGCTCATTCTAGTGTTCTCAATAATGGTAAATATGTATATGAACGCGTTTTGGCTATATCCCTGATGCATAGCCATGTTCTGATGCATAGCTGGCTCGGTCCACTTTTTGCCGCTCCTCACTGACTATACTTGACTTTCCATATTATATTACAATTTTGCTTCTGAAATATTAGTTTATATTTCATGATATATGTTACGAAAAAAAAATTTAAACATTGTCTGGAAAACCTGGAAAGTCAGAGAAAGGTCTTAAGAAAAAGTAGTCACCCTGAATTTGGCCTTTGTAAATGTTCATACGGGATAGCTTTTGGGGGTTATGAGTTTTACTTATGTTATGGGACGGCCATATTCTCTTGGCCAAGTATAGGTATCCATGTTTGAATCCTGTCTTGCTAAATATTCAGCAATCTCGTTTCCTTTTATATTCCTATAGCCTGAAAACCAGGGGTGGTAGCACGTAAGTTGTTTCAATCGACCTATTCATACAAAAATTCAAGTGTTACAAAAAATGTTGTATAAAGAGCTCGATTGAAACAACAAGTGCTACCACTCTAAAGTAGCGTGCTGTTTACTTTTCTGCTTACGCGTTCAAGCTTATCTGAGCACTTCCTGACTAGTTTTGATGAGACCAAGGTGAAGTTGAGAGGTAAGATGGCAGCTTGGCCGTCAGTTACCACCGTCGTTGGTTACATATGCGAGTACTAATAAACTAATAAGTACTAAATAACTGCTTCCACAGCAGCAATTCGGACGTCATGACTAGGTGCTTGAATTTAAATAGCCTCGAGAGACTATTATAGGCTCTGTTAGCTTTAACCAACCGTGCGCAGCGTATTTTTAGGTCCATGCTGTCGCCAATGTAAATGGATACAGAGTGGGTAAGGGTTTGTACTACTTCGCATTCATATTCCTTTACCTAGACTGTGGACCCAATGCTACATCGTCTAGATTCATACTGAACAGTAAAAGCTGCTTTATCATTTTTATAAATGTAGGTCTCATGGGTTTTATCCTTGAATCTAAATAAAGCCATCTAGATAAACCGAGGTTTACTTCTGAATATTTTTAAAATTGAACTATGAGATGCAATTTTTTTTACTTGCACACAAGCTTAGATTAGGTGTAGGGCTGCATCAAGTGCGATCAGAGGCCTAGTTACCATTTAGCGCGCCGTTTTGTTGCTTGTTTGGTCGTCTGTGAAGGATGTCTAAAATTATCCTGTAGAATTTATAGAGCTTATACGTCATCTTCCAGAACGTAACTGCATAGTGTGCGCGCCTGGCTTTCTGTCTCTTTAGGAGGCCCATTGTTTTTTTATTTGGTGCAAGCGAGCCAAATCGCCTTAGAGATAGTGCACGTCTCCAGTGCTCTCCACTTTTGACTTGTACACAAAGTCTTAACAAACTAAAGGTGAGGTAAGATATTACCCATAGTTACATATATTACATTCATTTTCTTCGTAAAGATGGATCATCCAACCATTATGGACAAATATGCTGCAGATTTCTTGCCTTTGCAGGTTGCATATTCTTTTCTTAGCTAGTTATAATGCAAATATTTAAAGTAAAAAATAAATGAAGCATTTTCGATTGTACAAGATGTTGTTAGAATGGATCAATATTGTATTTGCTGCCGCATATGGAGGGTTCGTATGCTATACAGTCTTGGTCACAGTTTCCTTTTATGGCAATCAGCTAACCATCAACATAGTCCGTTTCCATCTGTTATGCTATCAACATAATTCGCAATTTCTATTTTATTAACTATCTTTGTCATCATTAAGTTAACCCGGCTCAATCACTCTTTCGACCAACTGTCTCAATAATTCCATAATGTTCCTTTTTATTGCAGAGTATGTAAAGCAATAACTTTTGTTAGTTCAAAGTGTTCATCATACCATATTGTACATAGTGGATGAATTTTTGTTTTGTTGGTATTTTCAATCCTTTCAGTTTAGTTAATAATTTAAAAAAAAAGTCCACTCTAGAACCTTGTAAAAATGTGCAATTTCAAATAAAATCTAGAAATAAGCAATAATAATGCTCAAGATAATATTTGTAAATAATTAGACAAAAACAAACGGTCTTAAATTATACTCAAACAGTTTTAATCTTTGTTTATTATATAAAATTTATTAAAAGCAATCCGTGCCAAAATGTTAATTAATTTCAATTTAAATTGATTAAAATTAAATATCGCTTCGAATTTCTCTTAGTATTAAAAATCTCCCAAAAAAGACCAAAAAACAACCCTTAAACTTAAAAACGTAAAACGTCTCCTAATAATACAGATGCTTAGGTTTTGTATTAATTTTAAAAATATTTCGGGGCATGAAAAATTTAAAAAAAAAAAGGAAAAGATTGTGCGAAAGTGTGAATAAATGAATTTTTTATTTGGTTGCGTGTAAAATATTTTTGTTTTCATATATTTTTTTAGTTAATTTAGGAAGGAACGTTTTTAAAAGAAAAAGAGAATGTGTGATAAATTACTAATTAATATTAATTTATATTTAAAAAAAAAGACGACAACATTTTTTCATCATACAGGTGTAGAGAAACATGATAAACGACCATGTTCCAGATTGGGATACGTAATACATATATTTATTTATAAAAATAAAAGGCAAAATATATATTTATTAATTTATTTTTCGCGACAAAATAAAAGAAAGCATCTTAGTCCAGTCAAATGGTACTTTCGCTGTGCATTTTATGAAAACAGCAACAGTAGGGGTGTTGGTTGGGAGTATAAAACCGAGTTTTCGGGATCCGGAGGAGTGTCCTTCGGCCGCCATTTTGTTTTGAGTGGTGAAAATAGTTTCTCTTATACCTCGTAAACCGTGAGACCTACAGAATTTGTTTGAAATTCTATCTTGCCAGTGAATTTTTAGGATACAACGTAGGCATCTGTTATGAAATCTTGTAGGCGCCCTGTGATGAATTGGGTGACAATCTATGTTTCGCAACCGTACAAAAGAACTGCCTTAACGTTGGGGTTGAACAGCCGCAATTTGGTGTTAGTTGAGATCTCCGTTGATCTCCATATGTCGGAGAGGCATGCATATGCGCCTCGTGCTTTATTTATTCTGGAACTGACGTCTTCTTCTGCCCCGCCATTTTCGGTAATAATGCTACCGAGGTGGTAGAATTTATCTACTAGTTCAACGTCACGGTTATTCAGCGCTGTCCGTTCAACGGTGTTTGTCGAACGCTTTCTCATAGTCTACGAAAGCAAAGTAAAGGGGGGATCGGAATTCAGTAGACTGCTCCACTATTATTCTTAAGATGTTAGTATGGTCAATACATGAGAGGCCTTTTCTGAATCCGGCCAGCTGCCTCCTAAGCGTTCGATCTACTGCCTTTCTTATCCTAGACTGTAATATATGGGACAACATTTTTCCCACAGTAGATAATAAACAGATGCCTCTCCAGTTGTCGCATATTGTTAGGCCCCCCCTTTTGGTATTTTGACTATGATACCTTCCATCCAATCCTCCGGAAATATACAGGTGTTTCATGCTGTTTCCAAGATTGGCTGAAGCGCATATGCTACGAGGCTTGAATCGAATTTCAACAATTCTGGCGGGATGCCATCATTTCCAGCTGCTTTACCATTGGCTATGGCATGAATTGTGGTTACTATTTCCGTCTTGGATAGGGCCCGGGTGGTAATGCTTATTGGCTGTTCATTGTTGCTGTTTTCCTGAGGTTCCTGTGTAAGTGAACCATTCAGGGCGGCGAAGCAACCTTCCATCCGCACTCTTAACGGCATGTTTTTTAGTAGAGTGCTTTCCCGAGAGCTGTTTAGTGATTTGGTAGGGCTCCTTACTGTCGCCTGTGTTTGCCACGTTTTCCGCTTTTTCTGCAAGCTCATTTATCTGCTGCCTTTTAGCACGCCGGATACTTCTCTTTTCCTCCCGGTGTAATTGGGGGTATTCCTGTTCAAGTTGGTAACGTCTTTCGGATCGCTTGTAGAGTTTTCGTTATTTTTGAGGGCCCTTCTGAGTTCTATTTTTTTTTCAGGTTCTGTCCGAGATCCAGTGTCGCTGGTTTCTTTGGACATAACCAATGCTCGTTGCGCAGCCGTCAACATAGCGCCCTTTGTCGTACTCCTCAGCTCAGCTTTAAAGCTCATTACTCCAAAAAAATTTATCATTTTTAGATCATACTTTTTTTATTATTAATATTACGGCAAACAAAATTAAAAAACCAAATATTCTGTAGGTCTCACGATTTCCGAGATATAAGGCAAACCTTTTTCACCACTCAAAACAAGATGCCGGCCGAAGGACACCCCTCCGGATCCCGAAAACACAATGAAAAAACAAAATTGCTGTTTCCATAAAATGCACAGACGGCCCTCTTTTTTGCACCATTTTACTGGGACTTTCTACCAATATCTTTCTTTAGCCACATTAATTAATATCAAATCATTCACGGTATAGCTTTAAGCGCATACTTATTTTGGATAATTATTACAAGAAAAGCAATTTTTTGCGCTCTAGGCCTAAAAATAAGCACACAAATAAAAAAACATCCTAGTAAGCATTCTTGTACATAATCGAACAATTTATTAAAACTATTTTCAGAAAAATTAAACAATTAAAAATAAACACAAAGAAAAGATCAATATGCTATATTATATATAGTATATAACTGCGATTTAAAGAAATAAATATATGCCTTCCAAAAAAAAAAAATAATAATTTTTGTATTAAAAACACAAAATTTCTTGTAATTTAAAGGCATATGTCTCTGACCGATCGATCATACATAATATTAAAAAAAAACATACAGAGTCACCACTCACAGGAAATCCTAAATATTAGCCTTAAATATGAATATTTTAAATACAAACGGCGGAACTTGATTTGAAAGAGTTCCTTCATTTTATATGAAAAGATAATGAGGTGATAATTTTTTTGTGGAAATTCATGTTTATAATGTATTTTTTTTTTATTATTTTCTCGTTACATTCTTTATTTATTAAAATAAATCTCTATAAAATAAGACTATGTAACGTGAAAATAAAAAATGGTATTTTGTTTTTTATTTGGACAAAGAAAATGTTGGTTTGCTATGTGACCATATTGATTCAAAGAATAAAACCTACAAACGAAGAAAAAGAAAATGAAAAAAATAACATAAAGTTGTAATTTATAATTTAAGTGAAAAAGTGAATGAAGGAAATCAATAAAAAAGGTTCAATTGATTTTTTTAAATAAGTTTTTTATGTATATAAATAAACATTTAAAAGTCGATAAGCAACTCAAATCATTTATTGAATCTGAAATAGCAAGATAGGACAGGACGATTGTGATTTCGCCGTAAAATTAAGAAATACGCACACGTGAATAATGAAGCCAAACTATAAGTAACGATGCTTTTTTGCGTCGAAAATATGCTTTTTTATAAAACTTTAACAATTTCACGCAATCGGATACAACAGGATACAATGGTTTATTTTGAAAACTACTTATGTAAGTTTGTCATATAATATCAAAAGCTTTTGCGGCCCTGATAACCTACTAGTTAAGGCAAGTTAAGAGCCTATGTGCTAAAAGCCGAGTCGCGTGGCCCAACTCGTTTGAATTGAAGATGTTTCGGTCAATTTTCCACTTTCAACAAAAGGTCCAGAGAGTGGAAATGCTTAGTTGAGTTTATGGTCCCTGTACTAAAAGTCGCAACTCGACCGAAACATGATTTTCTTCAACTTAAATGACTTGTCACGCGACAGTAGCGTAGCGTGGGGGGTGCAGAGGGGGCCATGGCCCCGGGCGGCGTAGATGTTGGGGGCGGCGGCCAAACTGGACCGAACTAGAGATCCTGCCGGCAACATCAGGGGCCGTATTTGGTTTCTCGAGTCGACATTGTCGTCTGTCGATAAATAAAAATTGGCATTTGGCGACACGATATCGTCTCTTTACGTGTCGATAAAGGCGTTTAACGATTGTTGAACAGCTCAATTTATGCATGCAATAAACTTTTAACGCTTTATATTTTAATTAAATATACGTGGTTTGCTGCCTTGAAGTAATACCACCCAATTTGATGGTTTTGTATGGCTGCGCTTAGCTGTCGATTTGGTCGTGAAACCAAATATGAAACTTAAAGAAAATCGAGAAGCTTTTTTTGTCGAGTCGATCCATCGACTCGAGAAACCAAATACGGCCCCAGGCCCTAACCATTGCCACATCCAGCACGATGTCCTGGCTGATGGTGTCTACAGGCCAAACATAAATGGGAAGGGAACTGAAGTGAGGTGAAGTTAGGTACCGTGCCATATAAATGTATGAGAGCAAGGGCGGCGCTTTCATAGGTGAAAATGGTGCACTTGCACCGGGCACAATTTCAGAAATTAAGATTTAAAAAAAAATTGAAAAAATTGACAAGTGATCCCATTGTCATATACATATTACACGAAATGCACCTTCTGTGCGTTTTACCATTGTCTTCTGCAAGGTGTGGGCAATGCAATTTCATTTAGTTCGCCTGATTTTGCCGTCTATCCTTTCTTGGCTGGCACGGTGCCATAGGTCATGATTTGTAATTCAAAGTAGTCGTACTATTATAGATCACTACTTCGGCGAGAAACATCTAGATCGCCTATGTTCTGAAGTTTTTGAAAGCGGCTTCTATGTCCAGTAAGGCTGTTAAGTGGACTGCTTTGTTATGCAAGACTCTACCGTAGAAACCAATATATGCAGTGCAGTTACCACCTATTATCCTTCGAAATAAAAAGGATTGGAGAACGACATAGAGACCTCCGTTATGGAGATTCGAGTTTATAGTATTATTTGTGCTGGAAATAGTTAAGGAAGTGCAGCTTACAATGAAAATCATCGGAGAGAATTAATCAGCATTAGCGGGAGAGTTTTGTGAACTTAAAGCGTAAGTAAACTCAGCACAAAAGCAAGATCCCGAAGCAAATCCTGATTGGACAAAGGCAGGGGCGCGCTTTCATAGGTGCAACTGGTGTATTTGCACTGGGCGCAATTTCAAAAAAAGTGAAAGAAAAATTCCGTGCCTTCATTTTCAATGAGTTTTTTTGTCTTCTTTCATTTTCCATTACTGTCATCAAAACATGAATAAAAATGAAGGGGGCACAATATGTATATGGCATGCTGCACCGGGCGCAAAAAAGCCAAACGCCGGCCCTGTATGAGAGTGACCAATATGGCAGTAAGGGGATGTTACATCTACTTCAGCGGAAGTTACGTCTACTTTACTTCTGCGTTACTTTTCATTTAGGTTTGGCCTTATTTCTGGACTATAAAGTTGAGGCATAAAAATTATCCAACCAAACTCTCCTATTTGATGGATTATCAAAAAATCGTACGCCTGTGATGGAAGACAAGAATAACTCATGCATGGACCTTCTTTTTGTATCCATGTTTGTGTAAATAGTTCACAACACTTGTGAGCGCGCATATGAATCACGATAGGTGTCCATTGGCAGCTGACAGCGCTGATTGCCAAATTGTGAATAAATCAGAGTCGGTTAGATTGTAGACAAAAATTGATTCAGTTGTTTATTTTCAGTTGAATTGTAGTTTTGTTGTAAGTTCGTTTGTTCGTTCGTTTTTATACAAACAGAGTGACGTCGCTCTCTTGTATGAGACTCTCAATATGCATGGAAACAGCGATTTTAAGATTCCCTTCTTTTATGACGCGGACTGTAAATGCTGAAGCTTGAGAAAGACTCCAACAGCTGCCGCATTTTTCGTTAAAATCCCCTGTAATAGTATTGGGTTACGATGATGGGGAAATGAAACGTCCAGATATTGGACAAAGAAGAGTTTAAGCTTATGCTCCTGCTTCTACGAGGCTTTCTATCTAAAGACAAACTAAAATAAATTACAGAGAGAAATTACTGATTCCAGCTCTCTGGGTTTGTTAAAGTTTATAATTTAGGTTAACCTTGAAGCACGGATATAGCCTGCGCCAAAACAATTGGAAATCTCAAAATCGATTTATTGATGAGCAGTGACAGTCTCAAATCCTCACCACGAAAGTAGATTCGAAAAGAAAAGTGCACCTCATCATTACGTTCGTTTAAAACCCCAAATCACCCGTTCATTTATATTTTCAATCACAATTCAATCCGTCTCATTACGACTCTTGTCCTGGTCAGATGCTATGGTGGAGTGTTGTTCCCGGTAAACGAGTTTCAAAAGGGAAATTAAAATGCATGTCCGCTTGAGTTTTATCCATACAGGGAATGTTAATGTATGTGGAGTTGTCATTTCCTCGCCTGCGTGTAAAATTCCCATTTATTTTGGCGCACACTATACCGAACATTCATTAGTTACTTCATTGCGTTTACATGATGCCTTGAATTCTTGGATTGAAAATTACTTGAAATTCAAGTTGGGTTTTCGATTCATTGATTAAAAATTATTGAAAATCTACATATTGAATTTTCAACATCGCAGACTTTTACCAATTCAATTCGAAAGTAAGAGGCAGCAAATTTATAGTTCGCCCCCGGGCGGCAGAAATCCACGCTACGCCACTGTCACGCGACACGACCTTTCAGCACAGAGGGCAAGGTATCTGGCTGCAATCCGAAAGCATTGGAATCCAGCTCCGCATAACGAGATCAGACTTCTGCTTTCGTAACAAAAACGTAATATATGTCTGCTATCCGTGCCGATACGATCATACTCCGTCAAGAGTACATCAAACTAACAAAATCCTGTAAATTCACCATCAAAGAAAGTCAAATAAATGTGAGAAGTAAACTCGTGTAACTGCTGACAACAAAACCTTTTTGTCCTTGGTAAGATCCGCCAAGAAGATTTTCACCACATCCACTACCCCTTTCTTTATTCATAAGAGGGAGATAATAATATATAGCAAATCGAATGCCGACTTACTAGCATCTTCGAAGCGAACTCTTCTCTGCAGTATGAGTTCAAAACAATTGATTTTTATTGTTATCTGGGAAGTTAAAAATCAATGTTACTAAATACGAATGGATCCTCTACTAAACAGAACTTCTGTGGCAAGGAAAACCTTCCAAATTTCGACGAATAATGGTGGAGAATCATTGAAAACTAAATCGATATCTTTGGTTCGAACGCTACTTGTATTTCACCAGAAATGCTGGTTCTGTTTTTTCCTAGCACACAATCCCATGGAGCAAAATGATCTGTAAGCAAGCCTTTTTTGGAGATATTAGGTCCAAAAGTACCGCAGCCGCTCGCTTGGCCTATTGTACTACACCCCTATACCTCATATTTGTGGGCCAGATCGCGCACAGTGCCTAATGGCAAATCGTTTAAACTTGACTGTACCTTGCCTTCGTCTTGTTGGAAAGGAGATCACGAAAACGGGCTCGGATATACTCCGTGGGCTCCCCAATTCCACTCTGGCCCTCTTGCCTTGGCTCTTTAGTGAGTCCAAAACCTTTGAGCAGAACGGCGGCGGTCTGGGTCTGATTGTTGTCCCAGTAGGAGGGTAATTGCGATGCCCCTCTTATTATAATTTATTTTCCTTCTTTTGAGGTCCTTGCTCCCCTGGATGATGGAAATGTCCCCCTTAGATTATACGGGAGCTGGTGCTGCCAATTTTCAGGCGGGTCCAGAAACTATGGGTAGAGCGGCGACTGTCGAGGTCTGCCACTTAGCTACCCGGATTTCGGACCGCCGCCCTGCCTTTGGTCAGGAGGCAAGGATTTCACGAAAACTGGGCTCGGGTGTGCTCCATGGGGGCTCCCAATTCCTCTTCGACCATCCTTGCCTTAGCCCTGTCCAGTTTAATTGGTCCACAAAGGCCCCATGGGTATGGTAGGAAGGGTAAAGTCCATCCTGACAGAGTTTCCATATCAGAATAAGGCATGATACAACTGGGTACGCCCGGTACCTAGAAGAGATCGTGAGCGACAGTACAAAACCTACCCACTGGCCCCCACTGACCACAAGTCGTTTGAGTTGAAGAAAGGGTATTTCAGCCGAATCACGACTTTCAGTACAGGGGCTTAAATTCAACTTAGTATTTCCACTGTAGGCCCCTCTGCTGAAAGTCGTAATGTAGCAGGTTCATAATGGTATTCTGCAGATTTCCATTTACAGCACAGCGTGGCACAGTGTGTCTTACAGGGTATTCCATCAACGACACAGATGTGCACATCCGGGTTGGTGATGCAACACCAACATTGTAAATGGAAAGCATTCACTAAATTCAAGCTGTAGACTGTGCAACTATGTTCTATATCTCTTTAAAGTCTCAAACCATATAAACAAAGTTGTCGGTTGCGTGTAGTATTTATTTGAGAAATATGAAGAATTGTTCATTAAAACTCAAATTGGTTTCCTGGTGATACGAAACATTTATGATATGGAATAATTCAATTGTTAAAAGGAGGAATAATATGCTGCATAACATGCACCTTCCGCAACTATTTCGGACTGAATGGAAGTGCGATCATAACCTCCTAGCGGTGGCCACTGGTAACTATCCTATGAGAAAGGATGAGCTAATATGATCGGACTAGTCCCTTCCAACTAAGATGGGCGTGAGGCTAATAACCACACCTGGAAAAAAGAATTATTACGGAGCGAGCAACATTCCTCGGATACATTGGAATAAACGACCACGGCAACGAAAAGGCAAAACGATTTACGAATTTTCTCATGGAATGTTCGAAGTTGGTACAGAACTCGAGCTACACAACATTGGGCCGATACCTTGTCAAAGTATAAAGCTGACATTACCGCTATTCAGGAGATGAGATGGACAGGGAATTGTGTTTTGCCTGGGTATGACATACGTTACAACTGTAATGCAAAACACCATGTGCCTGGAGTAGGTTTATGGTCAACAAAAGAATGACGCCTACCATTATCGACTTTAAAGTAATAAACGAAAAGCTATGCGCCCTTCGTGTGTGTTGCTGCAAATTTTAGAACATCACCCTCGTAAACGTTCTTCCACCTGCAGAAGAGGCCCCAGACCATGAAAAAGAAGAGCTATTTGTAGTTTAACGGGAACTTAATGCCTGCCCTAGGAGCTATTTGTAGTTTAACGGGAACTTAATGCCTGCCCTAGGTACGATGTAAAAATCATACTGGGAGATCTGAACGCCAAAGTAGGCCGGGAGCCCATATACAGGCAATATGTCAATACAGCTTGCATGAAAGCCAATGACAATGGACAACGAGATATAGAGATGGCAGTAAGTAAGAACATGTTCGTTGCAAGTACTAGATTTGCGCGTAAAGATATCCACAAAGCCATCTGGGTATCTCTTGACGGAGCCATTCTAAATTGACCATGTGATGATAGACCCCCGCTACTTTTCGGATCTGATGACGGTAGGAACGTACCGAGCTGCCAATTTCGACTCAGATCACTATATTGGTATGGTACTCCGAGAGCGCATTACAACGCTGAAAAGCTTTGTATCCGCTGCAGGCTCGAATCAACACAGCTTCACTACGCAATGAAATGGCCAGAAATAGCTACGATCATGCATTAGAACTCGCCGTACGTCCTGGAGATAAGATGTCAGGAGTCGACAAGAGCTGGACCCGTCTTAAAAATATTGTCATTGGGACTGAGCTGATTTCATCTTAAACAGAAGTCGTAGAGATTGGACTGACGTAAGAATGCTATACCGAGCAATGCAGCAGTCTCAGAGAACACGAGCACGCGAAGAGACACGATAAAGACCTCACGCACGATAAAGACCTCAGAAAAGAAGAAAAGATAATTCACAGACAAAAAAAGGAAGCTTGGAAAAATTTCGTGTTTGAATTAGAACAGTACAGAGAGCGACGACCGCACCAGACGCGGGAGTTCGACCGAAGAGTCCCCGGTATGACGCAATTCACACCACGTTGCACATACTGCAAGAGCAAAGAAGGGAATCTGATCGCCTATCCTAAAGGCATCTTGGAGCGATGGGAAGAGCACTTTCATGAATTGCTAAATGACGAGCTAGCTGAGGATTTGGAGGCTCCACCAATATCTGATGATATTGCTATGCTGCCGCCACCAAGCTTAGAAGAAGTCGGCAGAGCGAGATTTTCACCTTGAGGCAGGCTATGGAAAATGTATATAGTTTCAAAACTCAATTTAGCACCTCTTCATAGATTTCAAAGCCGCTTATGATAGCGTAGCCAAAGTTGAGCTCTACGAAGCCATAAGAGAATTCGGCAACCCCAACAAACTCACAAGACTATGTAGGTTGACCATGACCAATGTAACAAGCCAAGTAAAGGTATCCGGGACACTGTCCAGACCAAACAACATTTATAATGGAATCCGACAAGGGAACAAGGGTCTGGTCTGCCTCCTTTTCAACCTGGCGTTGGAGAAAGTGATCCGAGATTCGGGTGTGACATCAAGGGGCATAATCCTCCACGAGTCCACCCAATTACTGGCTGATGCAGACGACATTGACATCATTGGAAGAACAACAGCTGTACAAAAAGCTTTCATTCAGATTGAGTTGGCCCTGGCAATCCTTGCATTTCCCCATCCTGCTTCTCCCTCTACAAACGGACTGTATCTGGGCTAGCAGGTTGATCGGAATGACTACGGCGAACATCAGCACTGCGGGCTCGGACACCGTGCGATAGGAACACGCGACACGGAGAGCTCCCCGTCGTTATACTGGGGCCATGCGCTTGAGGTATTTTTCATACGAAAATATCCTTTGCAGGTACTAAGGAAGTCCGAAGTCGCGCTCCATTACCCCATGCGCCCTGTCCCACCTAACGGAATTGAAGGCGTTGTTTACTTCTAGAGTGGCCAGCAGGCACACTTGTCGGGAAAGTGGTTTCCTCGCTCGGTCAGCCTGACAGCCTCAACCACCTGTTGGACCGCGTCAATAGTAGAGCGGCCCGGTTCGAAGTCGAACTGTCTGGCGGCCAGGTTCCCCACCGGTTGTACATCCTCGTGTACGCTTAGTGGCAGTAGCTTCCCCGTCGTGTTCAACATACACAAGAGTCTGTAAGACGCCGCCGTGTCTGCCGGCCATGCTCTCTTGCTGTTCAGTACAAGTCTCGCGATCTTCCAGCGAGCAGGAAAACTGCCCGCCTTCAGGCACAACTTGTACATCCCCAGCAAAAGAGAAGGCTGGCTGGAAGCTACTGCCTTCAATATTTCTGCAGGAAGGCCGTCTAAACCTGGAGCCTTCCAGTTACGCATCGAGCGCGAGATATGTTTTCGCGTTTATTTCTCTTTTTAATTATCTTTGGATAAAAAATAAAAACACAAAAACTTTATTTGAATATACTCTTTAGAGTATTTCTTTATTTTAATTGAATTTAATAATATGACTACTCTTCGGAGGGTCTTTACAGTTTTGGTTGAATCTTAAGACTAACTAAACAATTTCCATATTCGGGTAAATTGGATTTTCTTAAATGCTAACCTAAGCATTTCCTGTTTTTTCAGAAATATGGAAAATCGTAATTTTGACGGAAAAAGCTTTTTTATAAGCGTTTCCTGTTTTGTCTGAATTTATTGAAATTTGACTCTTCCATATTTCTGGGAAAATATTATTTAATGTTTTTTGATTATCAGGCCGTTTCCACGATCTGGTTTTTCAGTTTTCCATATTTTATAAGAATTCCGTGATTTCCGGCCTGATAGTTATATTTTGGTGGATATCATTTGATATCCGCTCAATGGATGTATCTCGCGCGGCCACTATCAGGCCCTCTTCTTGGAAGGGACGGGGGGGTTCGCTGTTCTGTTCGCCGCGGATGGGTGAAGAAGAAAGAGGGTATCCACGATATCGCTCAAAGCGGCTATGCCTGGGAGGGAGACCCATGAGCAAAGGCTCTCATCCTCCTCGTAACGATCCTGTACCCTAGTCCGCAGAGGGTCTCGGTCCACATCCCGCATGAGAGCCCCCCAGCATCTCCGTTGGCTAGACTTTATGGCTTGCTTATGTCAACATGTCGAAACATCAAGGTTGAAATAATTAATAATATTTTTAGTAAAGAAATAATATTTCCTAGGAAAACAGCCAATTTATTCTAGAAATTTTGTAGCGTTTATTTTACATATGTAATATCTTAACACTACATTCTTTCCAAAGGTTGAACAATTAAACATCATGGAATTTGTGAGTTGAAATTGTTTTCAACTTTTGAACTATGTAAATTATGAAAAATCTTATGACATAAATAAATGGTCGTTTACTTTACCAATTATCATTTATTCACAAGTTCCACAGCAGTAGAAGCCGATTCATCACGGGATTCAGCATCTGAGTCAACCTTATCCTTTTCTGGATCATCTGAAGTACCTTCTGTGTCTGATTTACTATTGGATGTATTCTCTGAATTTGAACATTCGGCGCCAGTTTCCACTCCACTACTCCCCGCGATAGCCAGTCCCTTTGAAGAACTTGCACCTTCGCTAATAGATTCATCATCCGAGTCTGTTTCCGACGAGGAACTAAACTCATCACCTAGCCACAAAGCAGCCTTTTTAGTTGTTTGCTTTCCATTATCCATCGCCTTTCGTTTTATACCAGCTGGATCTACTGGCTTCAGGGCGGCCTTCTTAAAGCCTTCTTCTACGGCATCACTTACCTTTTCTGCCAGCACTGATCGTGCATTTTCATAGGCAGCATCTTTAAATTCATGTTTCGGCACTGTTATTAATTTTTGTAGCTTTCTCTTGCGACGTTCATCTGCTTCTGTTTCACGATCTTTTTGTTTTTCTAGCCATGCTTTAAGACGTTTCTCCTCATTTATATCGCGTAGTCTTCTTCCACTTAAATCTCGGCACGCTTCTCTGTTTGTAGTTTTTTCAATTTGGGCTCCTATAGCTCTGAGCATAGAGCCAAAGCCACCTTTTCCACCCAAAATACGAAATATCGCATGGACATCGGACGCTACGGGTTCTGCGGTATTTTTAACTAGTTTTCCATTGTGAAATAGATTAAATTCGTCTTCTTTGAGATCCTAAAAGTGGTGGGAATTGAATGTTGGCAGAAAATTACTAAAATTAAGGCTTACTGTGTTGGTAGTGATTAAATTCTTTACGTCTTGAATTAATGATCCATTTTCAATTAGAGAAAATTTAACTCCACCTAAGAAAAGCTGGGAATTCATGTTTATTGTGAAGATAAAAACTACTTTTGATGAAAAGACGAAACGCAGCGACTGACAGGTAATAAATGCTGATTATTTTACAGCGGCTTTAGTGGCTGTTTCATCTGAGGTCTGTTCAAGCGTAGAATAGTATAACGTAATGTACTAGAACTGACATCACTTTTTTGCGACTTGCCCTATGTAAATTTTAACAGGAGTGACGTTTAACTTTTGTAAACATGCTTGCACCAAGTAGTAGCGAAAATGAAGAGTCTGAAAATGAAAAGGACACTTCGCAACCGAACAATGAAGATTCAGACAATGATGGTGACAATTCAGATGAAGGCGATGCATCAGATGCCTCCTTAGATGATAAGGAATCGAACACAAGTAATGGCGAGGAGTCGGATCAAGAGCGGGTACTTACGGAACAAGTAAAAACTCATTAAAACTTTATTTTAATTACAATTCATTACAGACTCAAATTCGTGGCGAATTAAGTACAATGAGTTTCGAGGATTTGATGAAACTGAAGGAAGAGCTCGGGTCTAAAGTCTACAACGAAGCTGTATTTGGCTCAACCACAAGAAAAACAAAACCAACGAAAACTGATTACAAACGTGCAAACAAAAATAGGCCTCGAGAGATGAGTGCCAAGAGACAGGTACCATTCTTGTGTGTTGAGGAAAGGCGTTCGAAAATTGAGAAAACAGTACGTGATCCTAGATTCGATGAGAAATGTGGGGAATACAACACCAAATTATTCAAAGAAAACTATAGTTTCATAAATGACATCCGAGAAAAAGAAGTTGTTGATCTGAAGAAAAAACTTGAGAGTACGAAGGATCCTGAGGAGAAAACTAATATAAAATTTTTGATTCAACGGCTGGAGAATCAAAATCGTGAGGAAAAACGCCGCAAGCTAAAGGAAGAAGTTCTTAAGGAGGAAAAAGAAGAAATAGATACGGCAAAACGCGAAGGAAAACAGCCAAGATATAGAACGAAAAGTATGATTAGTCTTTTTCTTGTTGGTTTTTTTTTCTATAATGTTTTATTACTTTGCAGAGGAACGCAAGGCTAGAGAACTAGTCAAGCAATACGTCGAATTAAAGAAGTCTGGTAAATTGGCTAAACACTTGGAGAAACGTAGAAAGAAGAACGCTGCTAAAGACAGAAAAAAATTCAGTTTTGACTAATTTTTTTGTACTAATTAATAAATCCTATAAAAGTTAACCAGTTCTCAACATTTTCGCATCTCGCTTCTCCTGCAATTCCTTTCGTTGCTCCTCGACCACAACTTTTCGTTCCTCTAAAAATTTGCTGTATTCATTAGCATCTAAATCCTTGACTATTCTTATTCCGCATGTCCTTGCAACACCCACAAGCATGTTACACATTTGCTAAAAACGGGAATATTGGAAAAATTATTGAATTAAATTGGTGGAGACGGCATACCTCAATTGTTAATAGGGCGTTCGGAGGATCTTGCAGCTTTATTTGAGCAATTTCGTACAAATGTTTGTGCGTGATTTTTCCAGCAATTTCTTGTCCTGGGTTCATGGCACCTCTTTCTATACCAGCTGCTTGCTTTAGCAAAAATGGTGCCGGAGGCGAATGTATAACAAGATCGTAACTTCGGTCAGAATTGACAGAAATCCTACAAGGCAGTGGAATACCTTCTTTCATATCTTTTGTACGTTCGTTGAAGTCCTTACAAAATGCAGCTATGTTTATTCCTCTCTAGATAAAGATAAAATTGTTTTATTAATAATAAATTTATGTAAGGTAATATTCATGATATCGGGCTGACCTGTCCTAGCATAGGTCCTAACGGGGGTCCAGCTGCTGCCATTCCTGCAGGTATATTTGTTTTAAGTTTAGTTGTGTGCACAACTTTATCTGCATATTTCTTCATGGTTTTCAATCTTCCAGAAACTTTAGACATTTTTATTTATTAATGAAAGCGCACGATTTGCAAATTTTAAGAAAATCTCAGGAATTGGTAGCTTGAGGTTAGGATTATAGAAAATCAAGAATAGCGAACTGTCAAAAATTTGTTCGTGCTGCCATATCTATACCGAATTGAGGATTTGTTCGTTAACAGCAAAAGAAAAAAATATTTTGCTATTTTTTTATATGTAATAGTTTTATCACAAATTGATAGAAATTACATTAATTTCCTTTTGTTTTTTAGTCTATAAAATTTAGTAGGAAAAAACGCTTTATTATCATCACATTCAGGCGAACAAAGCAAAAAAAACATTTGTCGCTATTTCTACGAAAGAGGAATAAAAAACAAAACATTGCGCAGCCCTTTTTATCATTCAAGAGAAAAGCCAACACCTGTCATTCGTTTGAGAAGACTTCTGCAGGACGGGTGGGTCTGTGTCATGGAACATTTAGTCAGTCTTGTTTTTAGTAGAAATTGATTGAATTTCCTTCGGTTTCGATGTTTTGCTGCGCCCCGAAAATAATATCGGATATGATAAATAATTAAAGATCACCTTCAACTACATAGATCGTGTGTGACGTGATATATATTCGGTCCGAAGTCTTTCTTTGTATTCCGGGCGGACGAATGGTGCGTAATAAGAGCGCACAGTCTTCGTCGGGCAATGCTAGCAGCACAAGCAGCAGTAAATCGCCAGCTAAAAAAACCCATAGAAAAAGTGATAGCAGTGGTGAATCTAGTGCAACTGACGATGTAAATTCCCAAAGGAGCACAGAGACAAGAGGCTCAGTGCACAAACAAAACTTATATATTGTTTCGTTTCCGATTATATTTTTGTTTAACATTTTACGTTCCCTAATCTATCAGTTATTTTGCATATTTCGCTATCTATACAGTGCCACTAGTCGTGTAATCCACAGGCCAGCAAAGAAAGAGTGTGGTTTAGAAATTGTTGTTGGTAACGTAGAAAATATTCCGCGACGTCAATCGCAACAGCAACAGCTAATCAGCAGTCATCATTATCACCATCATCATCATAAACATCGCGAGCTAGAAATGTCTAGCAGTAAATCAGGTGGAGCTTCAAGTGGACCTGGTCCTGGAGACCCACTTCTAGCTAAACAAAAACATCACCATAGACGAGCATTCGAGTATATTTCCAAGGCCCTTAAAATCGACGAAGAAAACGAGGGTGAGTACAGAAATCAAAACAGCCCAACCGTAACCAATTTTCCCATTTTCATTTTCTGATCTCGGCTGTTCAGCCTGAATGACGCCACCATAAGCAATCACTACCCATGGAACGGAATACTCACAGCCATGCAATTCTAAATTCGGCAGCGCTATACAAAGGTTTTTCCTTTCGTTTTGCATGGTTCAATGTCACCCGGTTTTTGTTTTGCTTTGTCTCTTTGCTTGGTGGTGTCTCCGCTTGCAAGTGGGAGTTAGTTAAAAAGAGCCCCCCAGCAACCATGTAAATCGATGTTGTTGTCTGCAGTGGTTCCTCCGTCAAAAATATTTTTTAGCTCGCACAAACAAATGTTTTATTACTTTCCCAGAAAAGGCATTGTATCACCTTTACCTGATATAAAAATTGCGTGCGCCTAAGTTGGATATTTCATGAATTGACTCGTTTTATATTATATATTCTTGAAGGGCACAAACTTGAATAGCAGTAGCTTCAATATAATAATAATATAAAACAGCCGCCAATATAGAAAATGTTGGTTGGTAATTTTCGGAATGAAAAAAGCCGGGCGTCATATTTTTCAGCACCTGGGCAGGTTCTCAAAAAGGTATAATCCACTAAGCCCAAATGTCATTTCAGCATTTGGTTAAAAAAACAACCATCCAACTAATTTTGCAAGTAATTTCATGAAAATAACAAACTTCGTCAACTTAGCTCTTGGGTAAGAGCAAACAAGTGGATCCAATTTAAAAAAACATCCCTTGGCAAATGAATATAAATTTGTTGATTAAAATTTGTATAGTTATTATAAATATATATTGTTGTGCTGCGCTTTTCGGCTTTCTATGCAATCCTTTACCCCTTTTGGCCTAGAGGAGCGCGAGAGGTTTCCTTTTGCCAACTCAATATTTAGAAGTATCCCATTGAAAATTTCCATTATAGAAATATGGAAGGGAAAATGTTGGGCAAAATATGTAAAGTTTTAATGTGGTCAAAAACAATCGGCCTGAAATAAATGCTTGAGTTCTGACTACAGATATTTTGTGACGATTAAGATCGATCTAGAAAAAAAGGTCGGATCAACAAGCTTTAGTCAGAAATATAGTAGAACAAAGCAATATATTGGCTGCTGACGTCTTAAATTACCAGCCATTCTGTAATTTTTCGAAACTAATAGAGTGCGATCTAAAGGCCGAAGTCCAATGAGAGCATCGCACCGGGTTCTGGCACTCAAAAAGGTGCTTGGCATATCTAAACCTCAGTAGGTAGAGGTCCCGCCAAAAGAGTTGATGCCTGAGCGCGCAGCTGGGGAAATTAAAGCTGCACACAAATAAAAATTGCGCACATATTGATAAGAAATGCTATTTTCAAATTTCCCCTTCGAAATTTGTTGCGACTTGGCTAAGGAACGGGAACGGCATGCGGGGATTCTACTGCGCATGGAAAACGCGACTTTCTCGGCATCAACTCTTTTGGCCTGACCTCTATATGGGACAATGTCCAATGAGAGCATCGCATCGATTCTCAAACGAGTGTGGTACACGAAAATTTAATGCCGGTGCCCATATCAAAAAAAGTTTTGATATTTTGCGCGCGCCGGGTATTTGTTGTTTGTTTTTAAATGTAGGGCAAAATAACAATGACATTTTTTGAGTCGCTGGTTACGAGAATCGAGGTTTCGCAGTCCTACAATAAGGGCGTTCCCCTTAAAAATGAAAAAAAAAAAAACTACGTAAATTTTTTGCTTTGCTTTTTGCTTGAAATTTAATTGAATAATTATTAGATAAATTATTCTCAGCCCGATTATAGTTGAATATGAAAAAAGTAGGCAGCTAGAGGTAATTTTTGCTGATAATATACATATCTATTCGACCAAATTTCAAGCAAAAAGCAGGAACAATTACTTACTTTCAATTTTATTTCGCGGTTCATTCGGTGCTGTCATTGGACGTGAGCCGGGATTCTATTTTGAAACCAAAGTATGTTCTATTGAATACTACCACCATTTCGGTTTCGGTAATCCATGAGGAGTTATAGGCGATGACAGGAGAGGAATCTTATCTACAATGAGCTCAAAAAGTATTCGTACAACCTTTTCGTACGAAAGAAAGTGAAGATCTTCTCTGTAGGTATATAATGATACAATTTTAATTTTTGTAAATGTTGTTTAATAACTCATAAACTAAAGAAATTCATAAATATAAGTATTGCACATTTTCAAAATCCTTATTACCGTTTATTTAACAAAAAACTAAAATTCTAGAAAAATTGAACCCTAAAAGTATTCACCTCGATATGTTCATAGTAATATATTAATACACTAGTATATTCCAGTTACTTACTCCATTTAATATTTAGTAGGAGATTTTCCTTACTTTTAATAACTGCAGTAAGTCCGCTAGGCATTGAATTTACGAGTTTCTGATGTAATATAATGCTATTCTGCCTTAAGAGCCTTTTCATTGTTTGTTTATTTGCAATTGTCCTTTTACGGATCTTTCTCTCAAGAATACCCCCAAACGTTTGATCGGGTTAAGATCTGGGCATTGTGGAGGGGTATCTAAGCGTTTCGGTGTGTTATGAAGAAGCCAAAGCTTTGTGTTAAGAGCTGCGTGCATTGGGTCATTACTTCATAATACATAAAATTCTCTCTAAAACGCCTATTTTTGCATCACTGATGCGAATATTGCGTTTGAGGATATCGTTGTACTTCCGGTGATCGAGGGTTCTTCTATAAATTCCAAATTTCCGACAACGGAAGCACACACACCCTCATGCAAGTACGCTTCCTCCTCCATGTTTTACCGCCGGAATCAAGTTCTTTGGATTAAGGTCTGTATTAGGGATTCACCACACTAGAGAATGCCCATCTGAGCCAAAGATATTATATTTGCTTTCATCTGCAAAGATCATTCTTTGCCAAAACGCAAAATCCTTCTCATGGTCTAGCGAATTGGAAACGTTTTTTCTTGTTTGGTTCACTTACAAAAAACTGTGTCTTCGGGCTTGAAAGCCTGCGTTATGTAACACATTTCTTATGGTACCTACACAACAAATTTCTTATGAATCACAATCTCTGGTTACAGCCAATCTCGCAGTCAATTTTAATTTAACTGGTAGTCAATTTAACCGAGAGAATTTCTTCTGGTTAACTAGTTTAAAGGGTCGTCCATTAATTACGTGAGGCGTTTAGGGGGGAACCCGAATCTCACCCACGCTTACGTGGGGGAGAGGGAGGGCTCGGCAAATTTCACGTAACTAATTATTATTTTTTTTAAACAAACAGTATAAAACTGCGAGAAACTTGTGTTAAATTAAGTAAAACATGTTTCTCCACTAAAGACCCCCATTCACTTACAGGCCGCCGGTAGGCAGTGGCCTGTCAGACCAGGTCGGCCAGCACGGTTAAGCTTGACTCATTCTAACTGAGGGATGATACTTCAAGAATCCGCCTGACAGGCATGCAGGTGAAGTCATGATTCCCTACAGACCCACAGGCGAGAACGACTGCTTAGCATAGCAGGTTATTAAAAGTAGCAGTAGCAATGTTCTCTAAAGTACCTATCCCAATAGCAGGTCTGAATTTATTTCCAACTCATCCTTTTCCTTTTTTATGCAGTTAAAGAAATGGGTCTAAATTAAAACTCAAATCTTGTGCAGAAGAGATTATGTTACATTCTTATTAAATTTTTACATGTTTATGTATAGATTTTAATTTGTTTTAGAATTATTAATTCTTTTGTTTTAATATATGAAACTAATAAAATCAGCACTGAATGACGCACTCTTTGATGTCTACTCTTGTTTATAATAACCACAATTTTTTTAATAATCTAAAGCTTCATAAATAATCTCACGTTCAACAATCTCCACGTTATAGTCCAGGTTCGCATTATCACATTTCATAATATGTATGTAAACAGATCAATTTACGTGATTTGGAGTAAATTTAATTATTTTGATAATAAAATTATAAGTTAAAATAAATTAATAATAATTGGTTATATTTTCCTTTTTTATTTAACTAAGCTCTTTTTATTTTAATGGCATTTTTGGTTTAGTTAGTGACTGCTGCAATGGTATTGCGTGTGGGTTTTACCTTTAATTTTAATTTATCTTTTTATTTGGTTATTGTCTTTTCGTGTTTTGGCGTTCGCATCACAGTGCAGTAGAACTTATCTGTTTGGCTAATGATATAAAATTCTGCAAAAAATTTCAGTCAGTCAGTTTTACTGATTATTTCGATTCCAGTTTATTTGTTTTTTTTTTTAACGCAACTGGCGTGTTCACAGATGCAATTTAATAAAACAATCTTTTTCTGCGAAGAATTTATCCGAGCTGTAACTGTGCTGGCTCGCATATTGTTATCAGAATGTGCCATCGTTTACAGTAGCTTGCGTGGTTATAACATATTGTGATGATTATGCGCCATCTGTTTGTCGAGAGGATGAATCAACGATTTTCGGTTGTTGTCTGAATTAAGAATTTATGTACTAAACTAACGAGCGATAAGCGAAGACAACTTCAAGCTGGTCTAAACTAAAAGAAACATAGAACATACCACAAGGAACCAGAAAACGAAGGTTCCAGAAAGTAGACAAAGGTGGAGCTGCCTATATAAAAGCGCCTGGCAGCCGCTATCGAGTCAGTTTTGATTATAAAGGCGATACAAGTGTTCCAAAGTGAGAAGTGGTGATTTATAGTGAAATAAAAAGCGATAATAAGAATTGAATAGTGCGAAATATTAAATTTGCTAGTGATTATAGTGAACTCTAAGAATTGTGTTTATTTTTAAATTGTGTTTGGTTTGTAATAAATAAAGTATTGTGTGGATTATTAAAAAGTGTATTCCTTGATTAATCTTACGAATCCGTTAAGCAGTAAAAACGTAACAATTGGTGTCAGAAGTGGGATTAATTAAGAGATAAGTGAAATAAGTGAACTTGAACAATAATTGTGATTGGAATTTAATTTTTGTGAGTGCGAACTAAAGACATAATAATAAAATGGGTCGAAAATTAATTGATTTGCGTACTGTGGAGTTGAAAACAGAACTAAGTAAACGCTCGTTGTCAACGGTGGGTGCTAAAAGTTCCTTAACCGCGCTGCTTCGAGAAGCTATGGTGAACGAGGGAAAAGATCCTGAAACCTACATTTTTGAAGCCGACGTAGAAGCGGAGCCAGAAGAAACGACAGTGAGTATGGCAGAACTTTTTAAAACATTGATGGTGATGAAGGAAGCGCAAGAACGGTCATCAGCAGCGCAAGAACGTGCATCAGCAGAGATGAAAGAAGCGACAACAGAGATCAAGGCGGAAGTGTTGGCGTTAAAAGATGAACAGAAATTATTAGCAGTAGCTCATGAACGCTCGTTAGCAGAACTCAAAGAGTCTATGGAAGAACAGAGAAACCAGATGGAGCAGAAATTCGAACTAATGTCATTCTCTGTTGACAAAAAGCTGGAAAATCTCGAATCTTCCATTAAAGCAAATGTAGAGAATGATCTGAAAAAGCTCGAAAATTCCATGAGGGAAAATGATGAAAAGTTGAAGATTGAGCTAGAATCGGTCAGAGCCGAGCTAGAAAGGGTAAAGATTCACCACCCAGCGACGGCATCTCACGAAGTCATCGGAGTTAGGAAACTGCAGCCTCCAACCTTCGACGGACAAAGCCCGTGGTCTACTTACAAGCTCCAATTCGAAGCAGCAGAAGCAGGCAATTTCTGGACTGAGGGGGAAAAAGCAACGGCTTTAACGTTGTCACTAAGGGGTACAGCAGCAGAAATATTGCAGTCAATACCAGCAGAACATCGCAACAGCTACGGATTCTTAGTTCAAGCGCTGGAAATGCGTTACGGTGATCAACACATGCAAGAGGTTTATCGACTTCAACTTCGCAATCGACTTCAAAAGCCAGGAGAAACTTTACAACAACTATGCGCCGATATCGAGAGGTTAGTGCATCTGGCTTATCCTAGCTTCGGCCAAGACTACATCAACGAAGTAGCAAGAGAGGCTTTCCTTAACTCTTTTGCTGACCGGGATCTGCAACAGGCAGCCAGATTGGCCGGAAAGAAGAATACCGCAGAAGTTTTGGCATATGCTCTGGCATACGAGGCAGCGAAGCAAGCATCAAGAAGTTTGGTCCACCTCAGGGGAATCAATATGACTGAGAACATTTGCCATCGAGTCAACACCTCGGAAGTACGTCGTCGTCTACGATGCTGGAACTGTGGCGAGCCGGGCCATTTACAAAGGAGTTGCCGAAAGCGAAGGAGAGTGGAATCGCCAGGGAGTAGGAGTGGCTCAACATGCTGTGAAAAATGTGGACAACGGCAGAAAGGCGACCGGAGGGAGTTAGTGGGGAAAATGGAGACCCCTGATGTCATCGTCAATATCACCCAACTGCAGCGTGGCAACAACAGCCTTGTCATCGAGGGGAAAGTTGGTGATGAACAATACACAATTACCGTGGATACAGGTGCTTCAAGATCTGTCATCAGGGCTGATTTGGTCGGTAGAAAGTGGCTGAAAAGCGCGGACCAGTACATCCTGAAAACTGTAACAGGAGAGCCAGTGAAATTACATGGGGAAACAATGATGGACGTGGTACTCGGCGACATTAAGTTTACACATTCGTTCCTGGTAGCTGACATAGTAGACGAGTGTATTCTTGGTTTGGACTTTATGACAACACACGGAATACTATTGGACCTTGGAGAATTGATGATGAAACACCGCAACCGGGGAATTCCAATGGATACTGCACTGTCCCGGCGACCATGCGAACCAGGTTTTAAGTATCGTTGGCGTATTGAGGAAAAGTGTCAAAAGACGACTGCGGAGCCAAGCATAAAATATGAGGACCAAGGAATTCGAGATGCGCAACGCGACGACCCGGACATTTCTGCGATTTTGTCATGGAAAGAACACAACGAGAAGCCTAAATGGAAAGACATCGCAGAGAGAAGTGAAATCCTGAAGAGCTATTGGGCCCAATGGGATTCATTGCATATCGAAGGAGGAGTATTGAAGCGCAAATGGGAAACAGCTGATGGTACCTCTCATCGAATGCAGGTGTTAGTCCCTCGTGCTGGAATAACAGATATTCTTGAGGAGTGTCATAATAGCCCGTCAGGAGAACATTTGGGAGTCAACAAAACTCTATCAAAAATAAAGGAGAGATTCTATTGGCTTCACATACGGGAGGCTGTTACGAATTGGTGTCGCAAATGCACAGCTTGTGCCGGCAGCAAGGGTCCTCGAGTAAGAGCGAAAGGAGAAATAAGACAACACCACGTTGGAGCCTCAGTTGACAAAATCTCAAGGGAGAATCCTAAGACGGCCAGTGACAGGATGAAACCAAGGTACGACCTCCGAGCAAACTGTAGCGGATTCCAGGAAGGTGACCTCGTTTGGCTGTTCAACCCTCGAAGACGGAAAGGCAAGTCTCCGAAACTTCAGCGTCAGTGGGAGAGGCCCTATAAAATCCTAACACGGATCTACGATGTGGTCTACAGGATTCAACAAGGACCCAAAGCAAAGAAGAAGATTGTGCACATAGACAGGCTGTGCCCATATCATCAGCCGGATCCAGGATGGACAACTGTTCGAGACGAACAGTCCTAAGAAGGGGGCAATGTGATGATTATGCGCCATCTGTTTGTCGAGAGGATGAATCAACGATTTTCGGTTGTTGTCTGAATTAAGAATTTATGTACTAAACTAACGAGCGATAAGCGAAGACAACTTCAAGCTGGTCTAAACTAAAAGAAACATAGAACATACCACAAGGAACCAGAAAACGAAGGATCCAGAAAGTAGACAAAGGTGGAGCTGCCTATATAAAAGCGCCTGGCAGCCGCTATCGAGTCAGTTTTGATTATAAAGGCGATACAAGTGTTCCAAAGTGAGAAGTGGTGATTTATAGTGAAATAAAAAGCGATAATAAGAATTGAATAGTGCGAAATATTAAATTTGCTAGTGATTATAGTGAACTCTAAGAATTGTGTTTATTTTTAAATTGTGTTTGGTTTGTAATAAATAAAGTATTGTGTGGATTATTAAAAAGTGTATTCCTTGATTAATCTTACGAATCCGTTAAGCAGTAAAAACGTAACAATATGTAGAATAAATACATAAACATAGAAATGATGCTCTGATGTCGAACAGAAAGTAATATCCATGTTCTTCGAGTGCAGAAGATCTGATTTTTTTATATCGGTGTTAAAATTTTGATGATCAGTATAACCACTTCCTTCCATTTTAAAAAATGAGATAATGGGCGCATCCAGCGCACTCAGCAGCGGCTAAGCGCTGAGCTCGTTGGATGGCTAGCTGAGCTAAGCAGCTTAGCTCAGCGGCTGGCAAATTTCTCAGCGTAAAAATTTTATGCTAAGCAACTCAGCGGTAGTGAATTGAATTTATTTAAAGTAGAAAAAAAATTTAGTTGTCAAAATATATTCTAACTGAGCTATTCAATCCAGTCGACATAAATCGCTGAGTTAAGGCCTAGCTTAGTTTTTACGCTGTGCTGTTCAGCTAAGCCCCCTTTTAGACGGGCGGACACCGAACAGACAAAACGAACGAACGAACTGGGTGTATAGGGAAGAGGGTGAGAGAGGACGATGGGGAGGGCAGACAATTTTCATGGACACTTTCAGCGAACTGTGAACGGACAATTTGACAGTTCCTGCGTTGTTGTTGTTGCTAGGATGAGAGGGCAAAAGCAAATTTCAAAAAGCAAGAACAGCAAGCCATGAAGTTTTTATAAAAGCAACAACAAAACCCAATCATTTTTGGCATTTTGTCCGTTCGTTGGTGTCTGCCCGTGTAAATGCCCAGCCGACACTCCACCGGGCTTCAAAGGAGAATTTGCGATTACAGTTAAGTTTTGTCTGTTCGGTGTCCGCCCGTCTAAAAAGGGCCTAAGCGGCTTTTCCGCTGAGCGCGCTGGATGCGCCCAATGACGGTTTTCTAACAAATCAGTTACCCATTCTGAGGTAAATTACGACATTTAGGTTTCACCCAGGTGTAAAACTGGTTGACTAGATGTGTTGTAGAGTTTGTGAAGAAATTGAAACCGTCATTATCATGTTTTTTTAAAATTTTCCTTTTTTTAATAATTTTTGTTTTAGTTGTTTTCACATTTATTTGATAAAAGAGACCACAATTTGTAATTAATTTTCAAATTAGAATGAAATTGTTAAAATGAGCAAATATTGTGTCGGTATACAGATCTCAGCTCATCCACTACTAGTACTAGAAAATATTATTCTTCGTATGCTAAGTATGAATATTTCTCTTCTATATGTATGTATACAAGATGATAATAATTGAACATGGGATATCTGGATATTATACAATTTGTTGCCACATTGCATAAACAGCACAAATATCTGCAATGTTCTTGCTGAGTTTCCCAACTGAAAAATGATGCGAGATCTTCTACAACGCAAAGATCACATCACAGAAGTCGATTAGAAGAACTTACAAATAAGTTCCTTAGGTGTTTCCACTTAATCTGTACTTGCTCTTATAAAGACGCTGTAAGACGCTTCTAGAGCTAAGTCGAAAAAGGGTGTCTACATCACTTGTGGGATGTAAAACGATGTTTTCTATCCCTGACCTACTCCATCAGTCAAGCCACAAGAGCCATATGGGTCTGGGGAAGACATGGAATGTAACGCCAAATAGGATGTGCTGGATGCACAGTACGATCGTTAAACCGGTGGTCATTTATGCCGCTATGGTTTGTGGTCCAAGACTAAACAGACGTCGTCGATCCTCAAGTATAGGAAACTGCAACGGTATTACCAGAGATATGCGGGCCCGTCCCACAGCTGTGATAAAGGCAATCATTGGATTGACCCCATTGCATGTCTTCATATTCGGAGATCCGCCGCCATAAGTACCCAGATCCAGATCTCATCCTCTTATAAGACCATTTGCCTTAAGGGGCACTATCACTTTAATCAGAGCGGACCTCAGGCTGTTGGTGGGTTATCTGACTGGCCATGTAGGAGTGCGTTATCACCTCCACAATCTAGACCTGTCTCCCGAGACAGAATGCCAACTCTGCATGGAAGGCGACGAGACTTCTTCCACACATATTTTTTGTGAATGTCCTACTCTGATCTGGCTTAGAAGAAGAGTTTATGGGCCCTGCTCAAGTCCGGTCTTCTTCAACTAAAAACCTCCTTGCCTTCGTTCGGACGAGTGAGGTCTGTTCCGTTAATGGGGTACGTACATAATCGTGAATATCCTTAGTAAAACTGGAAATTATGCCTTTTATACTTTTAAAAATCTTGTTTGTGAGTTTGCAATAGTTGAGGCTTGACTTTCGCTTAAATATGATCTGTCCACCTATCGGAAATAGATAACATAGTATCTTTCACTTATTATAATCAGATATCTCGCACCGTGTAATAGCATAATGGCGCGACCATTTATTGGGCGCCACTTATGCGCGGTGTTACCCCCCTTAGCCATAAGCCCTGAAGAGAATGGCCAAGGAGCCAACACCATACATAAGAAATAACAGAAAATCCGGAACTCCTACGCCGGCCACACGGAGTTGTCTAGCTCGCCGGAGGGGTCGTGGGGTGTGTG
Source organism: Thereva unica (assembly GCA_949987705.1). Taxonomy (NCBI): domain Eukaryota; kingdom Metazoa; phylum Arthropoda; class Insecta; order Diptera; family Therevidae; genus Thereva; species Thereva unica. The sequence continues at coordinate 125,440,642 of OX465283.1, read as the reverse complement.
GCCGGGGCTTACCGCGGTTGGTTCACCACTTACCTGTGTCTGTGCAACTTTGACTTCCGTCCATCATTCTCCGGTCATCGCCCGAGCCGCGTCAACCCTGAAAAGAAATGATCCCCCCCTCAACCATTCCACCAAAAAAAAATTTAATGCATGGTCATTCTATTAACTATAAACATTTAATCAACAGAATAACAATTACAAGGAATAACTATCAATCACGACAAGAACTTATAACTCCGTGTCCATTATCAAAATTCAATGAGCAAAGTCAACAATATTAAGGTTCGTTCTTATAGTTACATAGATATGATCTCAAGATAAAAAGAAAACTCACAGTATTGGCCAATAAGGTGATTACAATCAATAGCATCACTTAACGAAAAAAACACATTTCCCGTAACCAACAAAGAACCAAATATTTCTGACAAGGGCAACACAAATTCACAAATAATTATCAAGAATATTATGAATATTATAGATATAATACTAACTACTATTAAAGTTATGGTTTTAGTAATAAATTTAATGAATTAAAGCAAGAAAAGTATGTGTATATTAAATTAAAATATAAAATATGTTCAATATGAGTTGACACATTAGTCAAAAACCCGAAGAGTTATATTTTAAACAAAATAACACAAAAAAATCAACTTGTGGTCCAGCCGCTAATCTTGACGGATAATGTTATCTTCAAAAGGGGTGAGAAGGCTATTTTCAATCTGTCCCAACAGCACCAGATTAAAAATCAGTTTTACACCTCTTCAACTTCTCCAACTGGAGGGTGAACGAAAGCCTGACATCTCTTTGAAGGGAGCAATAATCCCCTCACTTCAGGAAAGAAAACCTCGTGCTTGCTTTTCTGCTGCCTTACCGTGCTAATCGTAAAGAAAAAAACCTTGCATAACTTACAGGAAATCCGTAATTCGATGCAGCCCAAAATAAGGTACTTCCAACAATATGAAAATAGGGATCCAGGGTTTCCGTCACGGAAAACAAAAAAGCCGGAACATGCCTTTCTTATCAAAGGATATTGCTTCTTACAGATGACAGTCTAAGAAAAGTCCCATTCAGGTCCAGACCTCTCGCTCTCAATTTTAGGAACAGCGAAACGACTCTCGTTCCAGCTTCTAAAAAATACTAGCCAGTTTTCAAAAACAACACAACTCCGGGCACAAACTAGGAAAGACCAGGAAACTTTTCCACTAGCCTTTTTTTGGTAAAAGAAAAACAATTATAAACAGACCGATCTCGGATCCAAAATTCACAAAAAAACCAGGAAGTTCTCTCACTGACTCCGACTGGACTTGCTTTTTCTCCAAAAACTTTTCGACTCCTTTCATTTATTATTTTTTTCCTCGCCTATCCTTTTTAAAATTTTCCTTTTCCTCCCAAGTAATTTTACAGTAAATTTCCCCTTGCCTACAGGGTGATTTCCACCTAAATTCCCCAATCAAAATAAATTTTCCGACCGACCGTTACATACCCTCGGGTCCACAAGGCCGACTCGCGAGGCAGTGAGGAGCCGAAAATAACGGACGGTTTTTTTTTTTTTGTGCCGTAGGTCTAATATGTTGGCGCCAATGTGGGACTCGACTCACGACCTGAGAATAGGAGTCTCATGTTCTAGTGAGCTAGCCGGGCATACGTGAACTAGTTGATAATATACGAACCGAGTGAAAAGCTAACTATAATTTAGGTTCATGCTTGCAACCGTAAGTTGCGATGGCCAGTCTGAACAAACTCCCGGAGAAATATTTGGAGTTGCGAATAACAGGCGGAAGACAATACCACATTGTCCCCCGACGGATATCAACAAGTCTCCAAACATTCTCACACAAACTCCGGGTGCTTTCGCTCCACCGGGCCAGTCTCCAGCAATACCACATTGCCTTCGACTCCCCCCGGTGAAACGATAGTCAAACTGTCTGCTGAGAGATATTCTCCAGACTGACCGAAGAGGAAGGACAGTGTGAGGAGTGTATACAAACCTGTTGACCGTTGGACAGTCTGCAGGTTCTCTCGGAAGAATATCTGGAAGGACAAGGATCCGGCTGAAGGCAATTCCATATTGTCCCCTTCCGGCTCCTCTAATCTTTCAGAAATTCTCGCCTGAACCAGTTTCCCCTCGCACCCTGGAGTCCAACTCACGCAATCCCACATTGCATGGAGTTCCCCAGTAGGACGACAGGCAACTAATTCGCCGAGGGAAACCTACGCCTGACCAAAAATCAAAAGGTGAAGAGGAAACCTTGAGGAAATCAACGACGTAGGTCCTTGCCGTGATATACACCTATGATTTTACCGGCCAAATCCTCCATAACAGTTGTAAAGCAAAAACAGTCAAATAATTTCAATATGAAGGATATTGGAAAAGTTAACACTTACCCAGGTATAGCCATAAACCCGAATAAAAAGAAAAATAAATTATCGTTAAGTCAGGAAAAGTACATAGAATCTCTTGGGGAGTAACTATAACTTAGAAAGGTGTAAATTATATGAAACGCATTAGAACTAAATAACCTAGTCACCCTAACTAATGCCGGATTAATCAAATCAACAAATTAAGAAATTAGTTCTAACCCCGCTTCGCGAGATACCTTCGATGAAGTGTCTGACGGTGCTGACTTATATAAGCCACGTAGGATTTTGGCCGGACAATCCTCTTTTAGTGCAACACCTGATAGCGTGCAAACGCGACATATGCATTCAATATTTCCTGGAGTTGGCTCCTGGAGTAACTGGGTCATTAGCAACCTAATATTCGGGCCAAGCTCCTTCATACGCAATCCACCCTTCTTGCATTGTCTGTATAATTCAGAAAAAAATAGAGTGATACCTCTCATCCTAAGACTGTCCATTGGCCTGTAACGCGAAATTTCATCCAGATGATAAGCTAGCGTTAACCTAAGCAAACTCCTAAAAACACTATTTTCCACCGGGTTCATAGAGTCTAACAGTACATATAACTTAGCTCCTATACTTCCGAAAGGCTGTTCGTCCATAGAGTGACTGAAAATAATCTCTATCACATTGCTTAACACAAAATGATTATCCTTCACATCTGCAAACACAGTACATGCTCTTGACGCTATTGTATCGAAAGATTCCGGCTTTTCTTTTAGGCAATTAACAATATTCCATGCGTATTTCACAGCTTTACTCTCGTCGCCTGTCGGTCCCCATCTCCCTACCGTGCTAGAAGTTGAGTCATGTTCTGCCGTCGGCGCAGTCTGGATGGCGGTCGACGACGAAGGATAGCCCCCAGACCCAGATAGTGGTAGTCGGGATACTGTGCATCTCCTAACTGGAGTAAAAGCCATGATGACAGGTGACCGTCGAGGTACAAACTCCTTTGCGAGAGGAGATAAAGATGAAAAAATATGTGGCCTTCGTAGCACCTTATGCCGGATGGGCAGGCCATAAAAGGTGCGTCCGCACAAGTCGCCCATGATTACCTACTATAGTATTAACAACCAAAGAAAATTCCCCCCGACATAATCAAAACAAACACAAACGATAACCAGTAAGAAAAAGGTTGCATTAAACAAATCAAATAGATAGTAACAATAGTGTGTGTATATCTCAAAGAATCAAAATCAACGCCGCTTAGTTTGTGTAGATAAAACAATAAAAGTGTATTAGTGTCTATATAGATTAGTGTATAAGCTTTAATTCAATCTAAGTGTGGAATGGTTGAGGCAGACAACAATCCCCTCAGGGACCCCGCATGTCGATGGCCTCGATGGCAGTTGGTGAAAACTATGAAGCATAGTCATCACCAAGTGTCATCAAGGTCGCCGACCCAGCTTCAGGTAGACCCGGAAGAAGGACGGAAACAAAACTCAAAGTCGCATCGACACGAAAAGAAAGGAAACTTCTTCAAAAATAAAAAAAATTTGGGGGATCCGCTGTTCAACCACAACTGAGCTACCTTTCGGAAAATCAATCAGTTGAGATGAACAGACGAAAAAAAAATGGACGCAGGACATAAACAAAAAATAGAATTTAAAAATCTGGATGGACCTTCAGAAGGAACAAGGGGCGCAGTGGCAGGCGGTAACACGCCTGTTACCAAAGACGGTTAAGCCCTTGGACCAACTTCAACTTCCACCAGGAAAATTAAAAGATGATCCTGTTCCAAGACCGACGCAGTGGCAGGCGGTATCACGCCTGATACCAGAGTCGCCGACCCCAGAAACAGGACAAAGATGACCCACTACTACCCCTGCACGCATAGCCAAGCGAACACCGCTTGTTAGCAAGCCGTGCAGGATAGCATGGCTCGAAGCTACTCCAAAACGAAGAAGTTACCGCATAAGAAAAAGGGTAGGCCTAAAAGCGAAGACAAATAAAAATTCACATAGAATTTAGACACGGATGCTGAAAAAAAAATCGACAAGACAGACAAGGACTAAGGCTTCGCGGTACTACCTTAGCCCACAGCGAGCGCTGGGTAACAGTGGTGAACCATAGACGAAAAAAAAATCAAACATTGTACGTGAAGGCACAAGTGGTATTAAAAAAAAAAAATTTAAACTTCAGGGTCCGTGTAGGACCGTCAACGGGCTTTAAAAGCTGCGTTGGGCGCCATTTATGTAATAGCATAATGGCGCGACCATTTATTGGGCGCCACTTATGCGCGGTGTTACCCCCCTTAGCCATAAGCCCTGAAGAGAATGGCCAAGGAGCCAACACCATACATAAGAAATAACAGAAAATCCGGAACTCCTACGCCGGCCACACGGAGTTGTCTAGCTCGCCGGAGGGGTCGTGGGGTGTGTGGCCGGGGCTTACCGCGGTTGGTTCACCACTTACCTGTGTCTGTGCAACTTTGACTTCCGTCCATCATTCTCCGGTCATCGCCCGAGCCGCGTCAACCCTGAAAAGAAATGATCCCCCCCTCAACCATTCCACCAAAAAAAAATTTAATGCATGGTCATTCTATTAACTATAAACATTTAATCAACAGAATAACAATTACAAGGAATAACTATCAATCACGACAAGAACTTATAACTCCGTGTCCATTATCAAAATTCAATGAGCAAAGTCAACAATATTAAGGTTCGTTCTTATAGTTACATAGATATGATCTCAAGATAAAAAGAAAACTCACAGTATTGGCCAATAAGGTGATTACAATCAATAGCATCACTTAACGAAAAAAACACATTTCCCGTAACCAACAAAGAACCAAATATTTCTGACAAGGGCAACACAAATTCACAAATAATTATCAAGAATATTATGAATATTATAGATATAATACTAACTACTATTAAAGTTATGGTTTTAGTAATAAATTTAATGAATTAAAGCAAGAAAAGTATGTGTATATTAAATTAAAATATAAAATATGTTCAATATGAGTTGACACATTAGTCAAAAACCCGAAGAGTTATATTTTAAACAAAATAACACAAAAAAATCAACTTGTGGTCCAGCCGCTAATCTTGACGGATAATGTTATCTTCAAAAGGGGTGAGAAGGCTATTTTCAATCTGTCCCAACAGCACCAGATTAAAAATCAGTTTTACACCTCTTCAACTTCTCCAACTGGAGGGTGAACGAAAGCCTGACATCTCTTTGAAGGGAGCAATAATCCCCTCACTTCAGGAAAGAAAACCTCGTGCTTGCTTTTCTGCTGCCTTACCGTGCTAATCGTAAAGAAAAAAACCTTGCATAACTTACAGGAAATCCGTAATTCGATGCAGCCCAAAATAAGGTACTTCCAACAATATGAAAATAGGGATCCAGGGTTTCCGTCACGGAAAACAAAAAAGCCGGAACATGCCTTTCTTATCAAAGGATATTGCTTCTTACAGATGACAGTCTAAGAAAAGTCCCATTCAGGTCCAGACCTCTCGCTCTCAATTTTAGGAACAGCGAAACGACTCTCGTTCCAGCTTCTAAAAAATACTAGCCAGTTTTCAAAAACAACACAACTCCGGGCACAAACTAGGAAAGACCAGGAAACTTTTCCACTAGCCTTTTTTTGGTAAAAGAAAAACAATTATAAACAGACCGATCTCGGATCCAAAATTCACAAAAAAACCAGGAAGTTCTCTCACTGACTCCGACTCGACTTGCTTTTTCTCCAAAAACTTTTCGACTCCTTTCATTTATTATTTTTTTCCTCGCCTATCCTTTTTAAAATTTTCCTTTTCCTCCCAAGTAATTTTACAGTAAATTTCCCCTTGCCTACAGGGTGATTTCCACCTAAATTCCCCAATCAAAATAAATTTTCCGACCGACCGTTACAACCGGAATCTGCCTTCGTGTGAAAAATTATAAAATTTTGCAATAGGTGAAGATAACTTTTTCATTCGTCCCTAATATAATGTATTTATTTCCTAAAACTTTTTAATTAATTTTTTATTCTTCCATTTTTCATCAAATATATTTATATTTTACACCCTTATTTTCTCCTCTTAAATTACTTTCGTTTCATAAAACTTAATCATTTCTCATTTCGCGTTCACTTCAATAGGCATTTACAAAACCATCATTACTAATTGGTTCGCATTTATTTTGCTTATTAAAATGTAAAAAACATTTTTTTTAATAAGCATTTCGAAGAAGCGTTTTATTGTAATTTTCCAAGTGGGAAATAGTCCATTTGAGTGGTATTTTCTCTTTTATTTAGATATAAAAATTCTACCTTTGTGGTGACATCATTTGCGACATCAAAGGCAATTTTAAGGACTACGAAAGCACAATAAACCGCAGTAAATTCTCTCAAAGAAATCCTCTTTACCAGAGGCTCAGAAGGAATCGTATCTTCGGGTGGAGTTGGGTTGAGTTAATTAAATATATGTATTTGTGCTGGAATACAAAAGAATACGTATAGTCTGTATTCTTATAAGGCTTATGGAAATGACGTTCCTCGTTCAATAGCTTCAGTTATTCAAAATTTATGTTTTCTTTGGACTACAACAATGGTGAAATTCTTAATACCAGCGTCTTAGAGGTTTATGTTAGAAAATATTAGTCGTCGATTCCAGGGTTTATTGTATGAAGGAATATAATTTTATTCTTTCATTTTGAAAGATAATATGTTAATAAAAAAATCGTTGAAACTTCCGTTTTGTTGTAGTCTTTATAGAAGCTGTTTTCTTTCATTGGTCTATTTAAAAAAAGTGCTCTGTTATTAAACAAGTGGCGAATATTCTTTGAAGCTTGAGCAAAATCAAAAAGTACATCCGTTACAAATAGCATTCTACAATGAATCTTTTCTCTTAAATGCCTCATAACATCCTTGTTATATTTTTGGTTAAACATACGCTCTCCGAAAACAATTCCTAATGTAGAAAATGAAAGTAACAAAAAAATCATCAACATTACTTCGTTTTATACCTCGTACCTAGTCATAGTTCAACCCAGGTTCCACCCAGTCATAAACGGATGTCAAGTTGAAACTGGGTCCACTCAACCCAGTAGCATTGTTGCACTACTTTCTGTTAAACTATTTGCTGCGTGGGTTGCATTCGGGTCGATTCCCTTCATTGAAGCACATTGTAATAACCGACATTTTTTCGTTTTGCTGTTAGGTGCGAGAACGAGCGAAATCGATGGTTTGCTGGTACGTGAACATGCTACGTACAATTGACCATGAGAAAAACATTTATTTTCTAGATTCAGACCACAAACACTCAAGGATTGGTCTTGTGATTTGTTGATCGTCATGGTGAAAGTAAGACCAATCGGAAATTGAGTTCGTTTAAACTGGAATGGCATAGGTTGGGATCATCGGAATTCTCGGAGTGAGAACTTCCTCGCCTTTGAACCTTCCTTGGAGTATAGTCGCGTGAATCACATTGCTCTTCAGTTTTCTCAACACCAAACGCGGTCTGCTACATAGTTTTGATTGGTTCAAATTTCGAAGCATGATGGCTACCGAGCAACCTTTAGTTGGAAATTGTCCAGTGTCAAGCCAGGTAGATCCAATGAGCTTAAAAATTCAGTTGGATAGTAGGTTGCTTTTGAAGTTTAAGTGATCCCCATCTTTGTTCTTTGTCGGAAGAATTCCTGGTACACTCAACATATTGGGATCTTTGTGGTTAGCAATCGGGAACACTTTGTTGATGAGCTCGTTCTTCGTTGAGACGAAATTGTACAAATTCGCCGGAAACGAAATCGAGCATTTATCCCAGGATGATGATTTTACTTGCTATCAAAACATTGGCCATTGGTGGGTATTTCGCAATCTTGGATGTCGGTGTTTCAGCCGTCAGTCGTTATAAATAACCGTTGATTCAACTTCGAACAGATGGCGCATAAATCGCCATCGATAATGGCGCAGTTGTCCATCCTGGATCTGGCTGATGATATGGGCAACTTAATACGAGAATGAATTGGGGTTAATAGATTACAAGAAAGTGGATCAAAATCAAGTTGCAAGAGAAGTATAACGAAAAAATTTTGAAAAATCGTACTAATTTATTAATTAAAAAAAAACTGTATTGAAAAACGAAAACTGCATCTACAAAAAAAAAAAAATTGATTTATAAACTCACTCATTACGACATATTGTCCTCAAGAGTTAACCCTTCTAGCACAGAAGGCGCACTTTTCAGCTAAGCATGAAAATCTATATATACATACACACACATACATATATAAATATATATATGTATATATATACATATATAGAGTTTCCCTTCTAACGCAGAAGGCGCACTTCCCAGCAGGGCTGAGAAATATTTACCACTGCCGTGGCTCAGCTGAGACATGACAACATAAAAGATTAAGTACCAATAAAAATTGCATGCAAAACACATAAACAGTCATGAGACAACAAATAGACTCCTTTTAAGCAGGTCTTTGTTAGTGCTCACGCTAAAAACATTAATATTTTTATTTACATTAATGAACATGCGATTAACAGGCTCAAATCGGCCATAATTGGTGTTAGAGGAGTTGATGTGTAAGAGCGGTGGTCCTCTCAGATTGTATCGGCTCTCTCTAAACGACGCACGGCGCCTTAGAAAACCTGAGTCGACACGTCCATTAAGAAGTTGGTGGACGAAAACAACATCGGCCACTTCACGACGCTTGTGGAGAGTGTTTAAGTTGAGTAACTTAAGTCGGTATTCATATGGTGGAAGAATTAAAGGGTCTTCCCAAGGAAGGTGATTCAATGCGAATCGAACGAACCTACGTTGAACCGACTCAATTCTTCCAACATGCGAAGAATAGTGAGGAGACCAAACCTGGGACGCATATTCAAGTAAAGGTCTGACAAGGGAAATGTAGAGGTGTTTAGTGATCAAGGTGCTGTTAAATTCTTTGGACCACCTTTTTATAAAACCCAAGACTAAGCTGCTCTTGGAAGAAATATAGTTGATATGAGTAGAAAAGTCCAGCTTGGTGTCAAATCTAATCCCGAGATCTTTGACAAAATTAACGCGGGGGACACCCTCACTAGAAAATGAGTAGTTATAAATTATAGGATCACGTCGCCTACAAAAAGTCATGACTTCGCATTTACTAATATTAAGGACCAGGTTGTTGTTAGCACACAAGGAGTAAAAGGTGTCGAGGTCGACTTGCAAAAGTTTGCAGTCCTCCATACTCTTTACGCGACGGTACAATTTGATGTCATCAGCATAAATCAGGATTCTGCAGTGTCTTATCAAGGTAACAATATCATCAATAGAAAGAATAAAGAGGATAGGGCCAAGATGACTGCCTTGAGGGACGCCGGATGACGCCTCAATGGTCGCGGATTTGGATCCACGGAAAATATTCTATAGTCTTTTCCAAAAATATTTGAAATGCATGAGCCTGAAGTTCCGAACGTTCGATCGAACGATTTTAGAAAAAAAAAATTAAATTTTGAAACTGATGGTTGGACCTTAAACAACAAGTAAATAATTGTTTTTTGATACGGGGAAGTCAGTAGAGGTCTTGAAAAATATCACCCCTAAATTATTAATCACGAATTTTAAACCTACCCCTAACTCACCCCCTAGAAATGAGTATTTTGGGAAAAAATAGTTAGGGGCTTTAGGCCCCGCTGAAATTTTGTACACTTGTTAAGGGTGCTGGTAAGAACTACCCCAAAAAATTTCAAGTTTATAACATCCCCGGGTGGCACCCTAAAACAACCCCCTAAAAATGATTAATTTGGAACAAATAGTTAGAGGCTTTAGGCCCCGCTGAAATTTTGTACACTTGTTAAGGGTGGTGATAAGAACTACCCCAAAAAATTTCAAGTTCATAACATCCCCGGGTGATACCCTAAAACCACCCCCTAGAAATGATTATTTTGAAACAAATAGTTAGAGGCTTTAGGCCCCGCTGCATTTTTGCATACTTATTAAGGCTGGTATTAGGAACTACCACAAAAAATTACAAGTTGATAACATCCCCGGGTGATACCCTAAAACCACCCCCTAGAAATGATTATTTTGAAACAAATAGTTAGAGGCTTTAGGCCCCGCTGAAATTTTGTACACTTGTTAAGGGTGCTGGTAAAAACTACCCCAAAAAATTTCAAGTTTATAACATCCCCGGGTGGCACCCTAAAACAACCCCCTAAAAATGATTAATTTGGAACAAATAGTTAGAGGCTTTAGGCCCCGCTGAAATTTTGTACACTTGTTAAGGGTGGTGATAAGAACTACCCCAAAAAATTTCAAGTTCATAACATCCCCGGGTGATACCCTAAAACCACCCCCTAGAAATGATTATTTTGAAACAAATAGTTAGAGGCTTTAGGCCCCGCTGCATTTTTGCATACTTATTAAGGCTGGTATTAGGAACTACCACAAAAAATTACAAGTTGATAACATCCCCGGGTGATACCCTAAAACCACCCCCTAGAAATGATTATTTTGAAACAAATAGTTAGAGGCTTTAGGCCCCGCTGCATTTTTGCATACTTATTAAGGGTGATATTAGGAACTACCACAAAAAATTTCAAGTTCATAACATCCCCGGGTGATACCCTAAAACCACCCCCTAGAAATGATTATTTTGAAACAAATAGTTAGAGGCTTTAGGCCCCGCTGCATTTTTGCATACTTATTAAGGGTGGTATTAGGAACTACCACAAAAAATTTCAAGTTCATAACATCCCCGGGTGATACCCTAAAACCACCCCCTAGAAATGATTATTTTGAAACAAATAGTTAGAGGCTTTAGGCCCCGCTGCATTTTTGCATACTTATTAAGGGTGGTATTAGGAACTACCACAAAAAATTTCAAGTTCATAACATCCCCGGGTGATACCCTAAAACCACCCCCTAGAAATGATTATTTTGAAACAAATAGTTAGAGGCTTTAGGCCCCGCTGCATTTTTGCATACTTATTAAGGGTGATATTAGGAACTACCACAAAAAATTTAAAGTTCATAACATCCCCGGGTGATACCCTAAAACCACCCCCTAGAAATGATTATTTTGAAACAAATAGTTAGAGGCTTTAGGCCCCGCTGCATTTTTGCATACTTATTAAGGGTGGTATTAGGAACTACCACAAAAAATTTCAAGTTCATAACATCCCCGGGTGATACCCTAAAACCACCCCCTAGAAATGATTATTTTGAAACAAATAGTTAGAGGCTTTAGGCCCCGCTGCATTTTTGCATACTTATTAAGGGTGGTATTAGGAACTACCACAAAAAATTTCAAGTTGATAACATCCCCGGGTGATACCCTAAAACCACCCCCTAGAAATGATTATTTTGAAACAAATAGTTAGAGGCTTTAGGCCCCGCTGCATTTTTGCATACTTATTAAGGGTGGTATTAGGAACTACCACAAAAAATTTCAAGTTCATAACATCCCCGGGTGATACCCTAAAACCACCCCCTAGAAATGATTATTTTGAAACAAATAGTTAGAGGCTTTAGGCCCCGCTGCATTTTTGCATACTTATTAAGGCTGGTATTAGGAACTACCACAAAAAATTACAAGTTGATAACATCCCCGGGTGATACCCTAAAACCACCCCCTAGAAATGATTATTTTGAAACAAATAGTTAGAGGCTTTAGGCCCCGCTGCATTTTTGCATACTTATTAAGGGTGGTATTAGGAACTACCACAAAAAATTTCAAGTTGATAACATCCCCGGGTGATACCCTAAAACCACCCCCTAGAAATGATTATTTTGAAACAAATAGTTAGAGGCTTTAGGCCCCGCTGCATTTTTGCATACTTATTAAGGGTGATATTAGGAATTACCACAAAAAATTTCAAGTTCATAACATCCCCGGGTGATACCCTAAAACCACCCCCTAGAAATGATTATTTTGAAACAAATAGTTAGAGGCTTTAGGCCCCGCTGCATTTTTGCATACTTATTAAGGGTGGTATTAGGAACTACCACAAAAAATTTCAAGTTCATCCGACTAATACTAGGATTTCTTTTTAAAAATCTCCCATTCTAGTTCCTACCTGGAATTTTCAGCAAATTAAAAAAAAGAATGAGTAGCTGGTCTTTGGTTATTGGAAACCCAATTCCTGCTAACTGCTTCGGCCATTAACCAATTAGGTTCTTTTTATTTAAATATAGAGGCCCTGTATATTATGGAAGTGTCTTATCTGACGCAGAGTTAACGAGAGTCGACCGAGTTGACGAAAGAATCAGAGAGAGGGAGAGAGTTGACTGACTCTTTCGTCAACTCGGTGACTCTCATCTACTCTGTCGTCGACTCTGCGTCCGATAAGATACTTCTGTATATTATCATAGTTCCACGCTGGAGACTCCAAATCTTTTGTAAACTGTTGTTCAGTGTACATGAGAAACAGGTATCTCAACGAACTTGATGTCAGTAAATGCACTGACTCGGACAATATAACCTCTATGGCTCAAAGGAAATGTGCGTAACCTCTGCGCAAACCTTATCTCTTGTAATATTTCTCCGGTCGATCCAGACCGCCGGAAACTAACTCAAGTTTAGCCCTTACAGAAAGACGGTGAACGTAACGACACTACCGCCAATAGCCAATAGTAATTTCTGCAATTGCAATAGTCAATAAAATGCTTATGGAATATATTGAATCTAACCATATTATATACAACAAGCGTTTTTTGTCGTTCTGTCGGAGCATCTCAACCAGAGTATTCATCGTTTTATTGAGTTTGGTTTGGTTGCTCTAGATATCTCCAAGGTTTTCGACAAAGTATGACACTCCGTTCTGCTGAGTAAATTCAAGCTATAAGTATTGACAGGAACTGGACTGAGAATTTTCTCTCTGGCCAATCAGTCAAGGTGATATTGGATGGCCTCAGATATGATACCACACCATTTCTACCGAGGGTTCCCGGGCCCTAAAAATAAAGTACTCTCCCATTTCAAGTAAAACCGGTACCAACCTTCCTTCTGTGGACGGTGCGAATTTAATGGCTGGTCCATTTCTTATAATCTTCGGCATAACTTTAACTGAGGATCTGCGATAGAATAATCTCATGTCATCGCCAAAAAAGTAGTTTAATGCATGCCAGGGTGGTATTGGTGATCTTGGTACAAATTGGATATTCCTAAGAATAAATTTTTCACAAAAAAAATTGGAATTATTAATTTATTTGGAGCAAAGTGCGCTTGAAATTATTATAATTGTTTAAACCTTGTTAAAATTCCTTAGCCCGGAATTAGCTCTCACATCAGCACACACTATGTTCTCAATTCCGGAATAACGTGCAGCATAATAAAATTAAGAACCTAATTCCGTCCATCAAACTATTGCCTTTTTTATTTATAAAAACGCCTAATAAGAGGTTCAAATTATTATGAGTTATTAAATATTATTGTATTTAATAGGAAAAATTAAAATACTGCAAAAATATACATCCTAGTGCCTGTTATAATCTTAGGAAGACAGTCCCACCTCTTTCGTAGTTACATAAGGAAATTGCTTTGGATGACGTGTTCGCGTCGACCGGTTGATTGAAAAGGAGTTTATGTACTCCAAATCAAAAAGACGATTCACTAAAGTGAATTATTTTGCTCCTAGAATATCATATATTATTAGTGGCTATTTTTTATTCCAAAATATTCAACGGTTTCCTTATTTCATAGCTTAATAGACCGTAATTATGTACTAGGCCGGAATATGGTACATTTACCTTAATTAGAGGTTTTAGACCCGGTGCATTTTTGCACACTAGGTATTAGGAACTACCACAAATGGTGTTTTTTTTGGAAATATAGTTAAAGGCGGTAGAAGACTCCGCTGCACAATATAGTCCCTCGTTAAAACGAGTGGTATTAAAAAATACACCAAAAATCTCAAGCCCATAACAAGGCACCTTTTAACTCACCCCCTAGAAAATATTTTTGAAATTATAGTTAAAGGTTTTATGCCCCGCTGGGTTTTTGTGTACTTGATAAGGGTGGTGTTAAGAAATAACATAAAAAATTTCAACTCCGAAAGTGGCCACTTGACCACCCCAATGCTAACTAGATATAAAAAATTAATTTAACTAAAAACAGTAATATAATCAACTAATACTCGAATGAAGTATTATTTAAAAATAATATGTATTTAAAAATAATAAACACCCTAGCATACCAGTATCCACGAAAGCGACTCTTTTGAGCATTATGTCTTGAAGAATATTGTTGAATTAATTTTGTACGAGCTAATTTTTGAATTAATTACTTAATAGATGATAAATCATTTTTCTAAGATAATTTATTATCAATTGTGTGTGGTTTATAAAGATGCCACAAATATTTGGCTGCTTTTCGGCCACTTTTTTAATGTTCGGTATTCGGCCGAATAAATGAACAAACGACTTGCCAGGCGACGACGGCGGCCTGCGGCCGAAGTCCCCATAGATTTAATTTCTCCGCGCCGCCTGATGTTTATGCCAGCGCAAATGTTGTTCCATGTATTTTAAATGTCACCGCCACCCCTAAAATTTCTTTGTGGGTTAACCCACATTATGCGGCCGAATACCAAATCATAAAAAACGCACATATCACTAAAAATTATATAAAAGGAATCCAAATTTCATCGGAAAAGCAACAACAAAAACAACAATATTATGAAAGGGGACTCCGGACCGGCGAAAAAATTTCTTGAGAAAAGCAATAAAAAACAAAAAATCGAAATCGACTGGCTTCAAATCGTTTAAGGAATTGCGCGCAGTTGTATTAACATCAGAAATGTTATAGTCTTAAGGCCCCCATACACGGTCAAATGGATGTACATCGAAGGGCGGATGTACAACCAAAATTATCGGTTGTGGGCCGGTCGGCCGATCAAAATACGTTGCTCTTATGGGTTTGATGAAATTCTGGATGTACAACCAATTTGACCGTGTATGAGGGCCTTTAAGATCGCATCTACAGTGATAATTTTTCTATGCTCGAAATGTTCGCGAATTCGAGGCTTCGGCCCAGAGCGTGGCTCAGTATCTCTAGTTTAGATTGAACTAAATATCTTATGAATCGCTAATGCCATGTGGCCAAAAACTCTTTTCTGGAGAACCGACCATAAGAGATATCAAGTGGGTTACATTTTACCAATTGGGGCTGAATTTCAAAAACCCTAAAATAAAATTTTTGGTCATAATTCCTCAATATCATTTTCACTTTCAACATGCAAAAGTATTCACGGGGGAAAAAAACATGAAACAATTTTTTTTGTATGTATTTACAATACAAAAATGTGCAACAGACAGCGCCTGGCTGGGGGATTTGTGCCGTGCCGGGGGATTTCTCGCCCTGTCCAGACTTCGCGCCCTCTTGTTTATCTCGTTTATCCAAAAAATGCGCCGAAATAGGTCATCAATTCTGAATTCCATTCATAAAAGAAAAGGGTCGTAAGAAAATTGCGTCGAAGTTTATTTTTTAAATTTTTCTGAACGAGTTAATGCTCTTTCTATTCTTTAACGATGGCGCGCACGATGCAGAAAGATATAGTGCGTTCTTTCTCTGTCAAAAGCGATTCCTAACGAGCACTTTTTGCTTAGTTTGAAAGACTCGGAGAACGGTGTCCGCGGTTGAGGGGGGTTCGCTATTCATGAAGGGGTCGTTGAATTTTCCGGATGATTTCTATAGATTTAGATTTGCTGAATCCGGAAATCAAGATATTTTTGCAAAATCTCGGTCCTTCAGCTAGAAGCAATTATTTTTAACAAAAGTGTCTTCGAGGGGGTGGGTTTATATTCAATGTATTTTTAATAATATAAGCATTGAATAACTATTGTTTTTTCTAGAATTTTTCAACTTAATTATACGAGTCCATAAATTTGACTTCAACTAATACGCATACTTACATATGAAGATATGAATTTTCCGTTCCCTAAATTTTATGAAATGTGACAAGCATTTTTTATTTATCCTAGTTCTCTGTAAAAGTGCCTGCGAAGGTAAGGCATATTTGCGGCTACCTTTTCACTTTCATGCGACTATCGGGTCCCACTCTCTGATCAGACCGAAAACTTGAAGGATAATGAGTTAAAACTTTTTCCATCATTCTAATTGTACACTTCAGAAAGCTCAATCTCAATATCTATATTTGCCTAAATATATCCTCACCGTACTGTAGGCAATTCGTTTCTTTTTAGCACGATTTTGTGGATAAGATTGTCTATAATGTTATTTATACTTAGCTGACGCTGAATATTTTATTTAAATAGAGCTTTTTGGGGACTTCAATTGTATTGATAAAGAAAGTTTTCACACTAATATGGATATACATACATACTTTTTCTACTCCGATTTTCGAAATGGAGATAGTCTTCGCAAATACTATCATTCCTGCAATTTTCATCTTTTCAGAAAAGTCCACCACTTTTTGACGGTCACAGCTCGGACTGTTAACAACTTTTATTGATTGGCTTTCTGTATGTTTATAATCTCGAAAACGGGTAATCCGATTTCTATAGGACTTTAAGAGGTAGTATTTCTGGACATATTTTGAGCCTATTTCTCACTCGATTAAAAAAAATATTTTTTCAGCAAAGACAGACGGGTCGTAATGGGGTATATAGCTGAATAATATATCATTTGAGCCGCTCAGTGCACAAATTGATTAACTCCATAAAACAAAAAGTAGAGAAATGCGACGAAATAATGTATCTTGTTTTTTAGTATTCCCTTATAATTCAATGGTCAATATTATTCAAGGGTCAAAAAAAAATTGCCTTTTAATGGTGTTAATCTTTATTATTCCGAAAGTTATTATAAATATAAGAAGTTATGAGCATACCATGTGCTTTGACACTTAAATATGAAATTTTTCAAAAAGTGGAGTTAATCGATGTGTGCACTGAACGGCTCATTTAACAATAATAATCTTAACAAATTTCATAGAAACAAAAAAATTGTAAACACAAACAATCATTAGAAAATAACGAGAAACAGCGATAGTTCTTTTCAGAACCAAATCAGTACTAGTAAAATCATAAGAACACAACACATATTTCTTATGTTATGTATTCGTCTCAACAAAAAATTAGGAAGAAAATGAGAATTGTGTGATGTATTTATTTAAGCACTTAATTTGTAACATATTTCTTTTAGAACATTTAAAATTTTTATAGGGTGTTTGTAGGGCACAGAGAATCAAATTTATAGCACGCTCACAGGCCTCTGACTATTCTTTCCAAAATAATCATTTCGCCCGGGGATGTTATGAGCTTGAAATATTTTGGGGTAGTTCTTATCACCACCCTTAACAAGTGTAAAAATTTCAGCGGGGTCTAAAGCCTCTAACTATTTGTTTCAAAATAATCATTTCTAGGGGCTGGTTTAAGGGTGTCACCCGGGGATGTTATGAACTTGAAATTTTTGATGGTAGTTCCTAATACCACCCTTAATAAGTATGCAAAAATGCAGCGGGGCCTAAAGCCTCTAACTATTTGTTCCAAAATAATCATTTCTAGGGGGTGGTTTAAGGGTGTCACCCGGGGATGTTATGAACTTGAAATTTTTTGTGGTAGTTCCTAATACCACCCTTAATAAGTATGCAAAAATGCAGCGGGGCCTAAAGCCTTTAACTATTTGTTCAAAAATAATCATTTCTAGGGGGTGGTTTAAGGGTGTCACCCGGGGATGTTATGAACTTGAAGTTTTTTGTGGTAGTTCCTAATACCACCCTTAATAAGTATGCAAAAATGCAGCGGGGCCTAAAGCCTCTAACTATTTGTTTCAAAATAATCATTTCTAGGGGGTGGTTTAAGGGTGTCACCCGGGGATGTTATGAACTTTAAATTTTTTGTGGTAGTTCCTAATACCACCCTTAATAAGTATGCAAAAATGCAGCGGGGCCTAAAGCCTCTAACTATTTGTTCCAAAATAATCATTTCTAGATGAGCCTGAAGTTCCGAACGTTCGATCGAACGATTTTAGAAAAAAAAAATTAAATTTTGAAACTGATGGTTGGACCTTAAAAAACAAGTAAATAATTGTTTTTTGATACGGGGAAGTCAGTAGAGGTCTTGAAAAATATCACCCCTAAATTATTAATCACGAATTTTAAACCTACCCCTAACTCACCCCCTAGAAATGAGTATTTTGGGAAAAAATAGTTAGGGGCTTTAGGCCCCGCTGAAATTTTGTACACTTGTTAAGGGTGCTGGTAAGAACTACCCCAAAAAATTTCAAGTTTATAACATCCCCGGGTGGCACCCTAAAACAACCCCCTAAAAATGATTAATTTGGAACAAATAGTTAGAGGCTTTAGGCCCCGCTGAAATTTTGTACACTTGTTAAGGGTGGTGATAAGAACTACCCCAAAAAATTTCAAGTTCATAACATCCCCGGGTGATACCCTAAAACCACCCCCTAGAAATGATTATTTTGAAACACATAGTTAGAGGCTTTAGGCCCCGCTGCATTTTGGCATACTTATTAAGGCTGGTATTAGGAACTACCACAAAAAATTACAAGTTGATAACATCCCCGGGTGATACCCTAAAACCACCCCCTAGAAATGATTATTTTGAAACAAATAGTTAGAGGCTTTAGGCCCCGCTGCATTTTTGCATACTTATTAAGGGTGATATTAGGAACTACCACAAAAAATTTCAAGTTGATAACATCCCCGGGTGATACCCTAAAACCACCCCCTAGAAATGATTATTTTGAAACAAATAGTTAGAGGCTTTAGGCCCCGCTGCATTTTTGCATACTTATTAAGGGTGGTATTAGGAACTACCACAAAAAAATTCAAGTTGATAACATCCCCGGGTGATACCCTAAAACCACCCCCTAGAAATGATTATTTTGAAACAAATAGTTAGAGGCTTTAGGCCCCGCTGCAATTTTGCATACTAATTAAGGGTGGTATTAGGAACTACCACAAAAAATTTAAAGTTCATAACATCCCCGGGTGACACCCTTAAACCACCCCCTAGAAATGATTATTTTTGAACAAATAGTTAGAGGCTTTAGGCCCCGCTGCATTTTTGCATACTTATTAAGGGTGGTATTAGGAACTACCACAAAAAATTTCAAGTTCATAACATCCCCGGGTGACACCCTTAAACCACCCCCTAGAAATGATTATTTTGGAACAAATAGTTAGAGGCTTTAGGCCCCGCTGCATTTTTGCATACTTATTAAGGGTGGTATTAGGAACTACCACAAAAAATTTCAAGTTGATAACATCCCCGGGTGACACCCTTAAACCACCCCCTAGAAATGATTATTTTGGAACAAATAGTTAGAGGCTTTAGGCCCCGCTGCATTTTTGCATACTTATTAAGGGTGGTATTAGGAACTACCACAAAAAATTTCAAGTTCATAACATCCCCGGGTGACACCCTAAAACCACCCCCTAGAAATGATTATTTTGGAACAAATAGTTAGAGGCTTTAGGCCCCGCTGCATTTTTGCATACTTATTAAGGGTGGTATTAGGAACTACTACAAAAAATTTCAAGTTCATAACATCCCCGGGTGACACCCTTAAACCACCCCCTAGAAATGATTATTTTGGAACAAATAGTTAGAGGCTTTAGGCCCCGCTGCATTTTTGCATACTTATTAAGGGTGGTATTAGGAACTACCACCAAAAATTTCAAGTTGATAACATCCCCGGGTGATACCCTAAAACCACCCCCTAGAAATGATTATTTTGAAACAAATAGTTAGAGGCTTTAGGCCCCGCTGCATTTTTGCATACTAATTAAGGGTGGTATTAGGAACTACCACAAAAAATTTCAAGTTCATAACATCCCCGGGTGACACCCTTAAACCACCCCCTAGAAATGATTATTTTGAAACACATAGATAGAGGCTTTAGGCCCCGCTGCATTTTTGCATACTTATTAAGGGTGGTATTAGGAACTACCACAAAAAATTTCAAGTTCATAACATCCCCGGGTGACACCCTTAAACCACCCCCTAGAAATTATTATTTTGGAACAAATAGTTAGAGGCTTTAGGCCCCGCTGCATTTTTGCATACTTATTAAGGGTGGTATTAGGAACTACCACCAAAAATTTCAAGTTCATAACATCCCCGGGTGATACCCTAAAACCACCCCCTAGAAATGATTATTTTGAAACAAATAGTTAGAGGCTTTAGGCCCCGCTGCATTTTTGCATACTAATTAAGGGTGGTATTAGGAACTACCACAAAAAATTTCAAGTTGATAACATCCCCGGGTGATACCCTAAAACCACCCCCTAGAAATGATTATTTTGAAACAAATAGTTAGAGGCTTTAGGCCCCGCTGCATTTTTGCATACTTATTAAGGGTGGTATTAGGAACTACCACAAAAAATTTCAAGTTGATAACATCCCCGGGTGACACCCTTAAACCACCCCCTAGAAATGATTATTTTGGAACAAATAGTTAGAGGCTTTAGGCCCCGCTGCATTTTTGCATACTTATTAAGGGTGGTATTAGGAACTACCACAAAAAATTTCAAGTTCATAACATCCCCGGGTGACACCCTTAAACCACCCCCTAGAAATGATTATTTTGGAACAAATAGTTAGAGGCTTTAGGCCCCGCTGCATTTTTGCATACTTATTAAGGGTGGTATTAGGAACTACCACAAAAAATTTCAAGTTCATAACATGCCCGGGTGACACCCTTAAACCACCCCCTAGAAATGATTATTTTGAAACACATAGTTAGAGGCTTTAGGCCCCGCTGCATTTTTGCATACTTATTAAGGGTGGTATTAGGAACTACCACAAAAAATTTCAAGTTCATAACTTCCCCGGGTGACACCCTTAAACCACCCCCTAGAAATGATTATTTTGAAACAAATAGTTAGAGGCTTTAGGCCCCGCTGCATTTTTGCATACTTATTAAGGGTGGTATTAGGAACTACCACAAAAAATTTAAAGTTCATAACATCCCCGGGTGACACCCTTAAACCACCCCCTAGAAATGATTATTTTGGAACAAATAGTTAGAGGCTTTAGGCCCCGCTGCATTTTTGCATACTTATTAAGGGTGGTATTAGGAACTACCACAAAAAATTTCAAGTTGATAACATCCCCGGGTGATACCCTAAAACCACCCCCTAGAAATGATTATTTTGAAACAAATAGTTAGAGGCTTTAGGCCCCGCTGCATTTTTGCATACTTATTAAGGGTGATATTAGGAACTACCACAAAAAATTTCAAGTTGATAACATCCCCGGGTGATACCCTAAAACCACCCCCTAGAAATGATTATTTTGAAACAAATAGTTAGAGGCTTTAGGCCCCGCTGCATTTTTGCATACTTATTAAGGGTGTTATTAGGAACTACCACAAAAAATTTCAAGTTCATAACATCCCCGGGTGATACCCTAAAACCACCCCCTAGAAATGATTATTTTGAAACAAATAGTTAGAGGCTTTAGGCCCCGCTGCATTTTTGCATACTTATTAAGGGTGGTATTAGGAACTACCACAAAAAATTTCAAGTTCATAACATCCCCGGGTGACACCCTTAAACCACCCCCTAGAAATGATTATTTTGGAACAAATAGTTAGAGGCTTTAGGCCCCGCTGCATTTTTGCATACTTATTAAGGGTGGTATTAGGAACTACCACCAAAAATTTCAAGTTGATAACATCCCCGGGTGATACCCTAAAACCACCCCCTAGAAATGATTATTTTGAAACAAATAGTTAGAGGCTTTAGGCCCCGCTGCATTTTTGCATACTTATTAAGGGTGGTATTAGGAACTACCACAAAAAATTTCAAGTTCATAACATCCCCGGGTGACACCCTTAAACCACCCCCTAGAAATGATTATTTTGAAAAACATAGTTAGAGGCTTTAGGCCCCGCTGCATTTTTGCATACTTATTAAGGGTGGTATTAGGAACTACCACAAAAAATTTCAAGTTCATAACTTCCCCGGGTGACACCCTTAAACCACCCCCTAGAAATGATTATTTTGAAACAAATAGTTAGAGGCTTTAGGCCCCGCTGCATTTTTGATTAAGGGTGGTATTAGGAACTACCACAAAAAATTTCAAGTTCATAACATCCCCGGGTGACACCCTTAAACCACCCCCTAGAAATGATTATTTTGAAAAACATAGTTAGAGGCTTTAGGCCCCGCTGCATTTTTGCATACTAATTAAGGGTGGTATTAGGAACTACCACAAAAAATTTCAAGTTCATAACATCCCCGGGTGACACCCTTAAACCACCCCCTAGAAATGATTATTTTGGAACAAATAGTTACAGGCTATAGACCCCGCTGCAATTAATGAAAGCAGTGAATACAAAACATTAAATTAATGAAGAGATACGTCCACTGTTCAGCCCAAAAATTCTCACTATTTCAAAAAACGGCTTTGCGTCCTTAGTGCCAAAATGCAGAAAGTTTATTACAGAATATGTTCCCCAGAACCAGTATAGTAGAGTGTTTCTCTAGAATACAATACGGCGATGGCACAACGGTATAAGATTTGACAAAATATGAACATATTGTGGTTTTCCTTAGCACTACAGAACTATTCTTTTTTTTATCGCGGCGATATTAGTAGCACTCACTTTCGGGGTGTTCGCGTTCTTTAATAAAATTAGTTTGTTGGTATAATTCTTTTTTTATTCTTTATTAAATTTGCCTATCATACAATCAATAAAATTCGTTTTGTATTAAATAACATAAGTATTACGGCTGGTCCGCCTCTGCCAATAAAATATTTTTTGACCGAGTGAACTAGTGAAGCCTAGACATGCCCAGTTCCTAGAACACAGGATGTCAATGAGACGCGAGCTTGCAAAGGGAACTTACGAAACCGTGTGAATTGAGAACGCGACATTATGACGAAATATAACGGATTTATATTGCATGGAATTTATTATACAGTTTTTCTAGGAGCTTTAACTGTAACAATTTTCCTCTACAAACACGGAAAAAAGTAAGCGAACTTCCAAAAATCATTCACCAAAAATCCTTGCCAGCCCCAGCAACGAACATCAAAAATTGGAAGTCATATATGATAAAAAGGAGTTTTCTGGAAATATAGTACCTGCGAAGACCGTAATAAATATCCAGGTCTGTATTTCGAAAATCTGATCGTAGAAAGTATACCCATGTTAAAGTGGAAACATTTGTTATTTAATTGAAGTCCTCTATTCACATATCCAGTGTTGCTTAAGAAGATATTGTTTGCACTATAGACAACTCTATCCACGAATATCTAACCAAAAACAGGTAGGTTTGGCAAATTACTACATATCGTCGTTGCGACCTTAAGATTTCCTATGTGCAAAATATGAAACTTTAGGAAAACTGAGCTTTCAAATTGCCAGCTTTTCAGGGCCACCACATAGGAGTATTTTTTAAAACTGCAAAATGACTTGAAGTTATTGTTATATCAACATGGGAGTTTTTGCATTCGATGGAGGACATCATGAAGTTTACATTAAATTGAAAAAGTGGATTTCGATAAAATTGTCACATAGGAGATGTTAAGGTCGCAACGACGATATGTATTTACATCGAGCTCTACAATTAGAATGATGAAAAAAGTTTTCATTCACTTTCCGTCCACTACGGGAGCAAGTTTTCAGCCTGCTCAGATAGTGGGACTCGATAGTGTCAATAAAGAGAAAAGGTTGCCTAAAATATGCTTACGAAAATACTGAATCTTTCCGTGAAAGACCCAAAATCGGATTAACAGTTTCCGAGTTTAGCCCGAATGTGTTTCTGTCGACTTCGGCCAGTGATTTCGATATAATCGCTTTTACAGAAACATGGCTATACAGTGGGATTCTTAATGCCGAACTTTTCGACTCTTCCTTCCAAGTTTTTCGGAGGGATAGATATATTGACTCGGAGGCTCGTGGAGGTGGTGTACTACTTGCATGTAGTAACCTTCTCAACTGCTGCTTAATAACGCTTCCTGATTTTTCCAACACTTTAGACATTGAGGTCCTCGCTCTCAAAGTCTCCCTTGTTCATAACAACTTATTTTTAATCTGCTGTTACATCCCACCAGATATGTTCAGCACTCTTGACGATAGAGGTCAAAATCTCTATGATATTCTAATCACTTGCATAAATCATATCCAAGATATGATGGATTCCAAAGATGAACTCCTACTTGTAGGTGATTTTAACTTACCCAATGTTAAATGGGTATCTTGCGATGATGACGATAACTACCTTCCTGGAAACAACCTTAACTCTAGGGAATCCAACTTTCTGAATTCCTTATTTTCCTGCGGCTTGTGCCAAATGAGCGGTGTGAATAATATTTTAGGAAGGCGGTTAGATCTTGTATTCTTTTCCGACTCAGACAACATGAATGTTGAGCCTAGCTCAATTGTCTTGTCACCTGTCGATAATTATCACCCTCCTCTTCTACTGAGCTATTGTTCTGTCTTTAACAATAAGCCAATCCCAGAGGAGTCAACCTTTACCTTTAACTTTAAAAAAGCCAACCTTGAGGAACTGTCATCCAAGCTCACTTCCGTCGATTTCAATTGGTTGCTCTCACCTAATGAGTTGGATGTCGATGTAGCCAGATTTTACTCCGTCCTGTATGAAACTTTCGCATCCTGTGTACCTATCGAGCCGTTAAAATCGTCCAGATCATCCCCACCGTGGTACAACTCCGAGTTGAGACGTACCAAAAACCTGAAGAATAAACTCTGGAAAACCTACCTGAAGAAGAAAGACACTGCGAGTTTCGATGCATTTCTCAATTGCTATGACCAATTTCATGCTCTCTCCGAAACCCTCTATAAAGAGTACCTCAGAAACATGGAAGGTAAAGTGTATGGTGATCCCAGAGCATTCTTTCAATTTATCAACACAAAGAAAAAAGTTGATAATTATCCTTACACCATGCAATACGAGAACTCCCTTAGTTCTAATTCAGCCGAAATTTGTGAAAATTTTGCATCGTTCTTCCTCAAATCTTTCTCGTCCCCTATATTCCAACCAGATGAAGACAATTTTCGACATATCAATGCAATCCAAACGGCTCAAAACTTTTCCCTGTCTATAACCAGGGATGATATCTCGAAACATATAAATGAACTTCCACAAGATTTTTCGTCCGGCCCTGATGGAGTCCCTCCAGCTGTTCTAAAATCCTGTGCAGGGGCCCTACTGTCTCCTCTTCTTTGTTTATTTCAAAAATCCCTAAATAAAGGGCGCTTCCCAACCTTATGGAAGAACTCTTTTATAATACCTGTCCATAAGAAAGGCTGTAAAAACGAAATATCTAATTATAGGCCAATTGCGAAGTTGTCGTCTATACCAAAACTCTTCGAATCTATTATTTATTCTGCTATCGCCCCTATCTGCAAGAGGCTTATCTCAACAAACCAACATGGTTTTCTTGCAGCCCGTTCCACTACTACTAATTTACTGGAGTTCTCTTCACACACAATTAGAGGCTTTGTCACTGGCTGCCAAACTGATTGTGTCTATACAGATTTTAGTAAGGCTTTCGACAAGCTCTCCCACTCTATTATAGTTCTTAAACTAAAGAAATTAGGCTTTCCGCATGCCCTTGTGGATTGGTTCCAGTCGTACTTAGCCGATAGAACCTACCAGGTTCTATTCCGCGGAGTCAAATCGAAGAATATCGAAGCGTCCTCTGGAGTCCCGCAAGGCAGTCATCTTGGCCCTCTTCTTTTTATTTTATCGATTGACGATATTGTTACACTGCTAAGGCACTGTAAAATCCTTATTTACGCTGATGACATCAAACTGTATCGCCACATAAGGAGTATAGAGGATTGCAAACTTCTGCAAGCAGATCTAAACACCTTCTATTCTTGGTGTTCCAACAACAACCTTGTGCTTAATATTAGTAAATGCGAGATCATGACTTTTTGTAGGAAACGTGGTGTTATAACTTATGACTATACTTTCCTTGACAACAAGGTCTCCCGTACTGAATCTGTAATCGATCTGGGGGTTAGGTTAGAAAGTAAGTTGGATTTCTCCACCCACATCAATTATATCTCCTCCAAGGGCAATTCAGTCCTGGGATTTATAAAAAGATGGTCCAAAGAGTTCAACAACCCCCTCGTCACTAAACACCTGTACGTATCCTTGGTTAGGCCTTTGCTTGACTACGCTTCCCAGGTATGGTCTCCTTACTACTCCTCCCATGTTAGTAGAATCGAATCGGTTCAAAGGAAGTTCGTCCGGTTTGCACTCAGCCACCTCCCGTGGGATGACCCACTCGCTCTTCCGCCTTATGAGAACAGACTTAAATTGCTCAACTTAAGCTCCCTCCATAAGCGCCGTGAGGTCGCTGACGTTATATTCGTCCATCGACTGATGAATGACAAGGTGGACTCTGGTTTCTTAAGAAACCGCGCGTCATTTAGAGTGAATAACTACAACCTGAGAGGTGAACCTCTCTTGCACATTAATTCCTCTAACACCAATTATGGCATGTTCGAACCCGTTAATCGCATGCTTATAAATACTAACAACAATAGGAGTGTGTTTAGCTTGCTAACCAGTGAAGTTGTCCTTAAAAGGACACTTCTCAATGTGGTGTGACTCCCTGCGTGCCTCACTCCCTTATTAGTTTTGCATGCTTCTCTGTTTAATGTTTTTGAACTTTTATGTTTTTAATATTTTATGTTTGCATGTCTCAGCTGAGCCACGGCAGTGGTAAAATTTCCCAGCCATGCTGGGAAGTGCGCCTTCTGCGTTAGAAGAGAAACTCTATATATGTATATATATACATATATATATTTATATATATACATATATGTGTGTATGTGTATGTATATATAGATTTTCATGCTTAACTGAAAAGTGCGCCTTCTGTGCTAGAAGGGTTAACTCTTATGAACAGACAGACATACAGACAAACAGAAATATTAAAAATACTTGAATTTGTTTTAAAGTCATTTAAGTATCAGACAGCCACTCAAATTATATTAATCTAGCTTTCTTTATTTACTTGTTTCAACTATTTCTTTATTATAAAAATAAAATAATTAATTATTCATTTTTATACCGACATGGATATGAAATTAAAGCGCACAGCCTTTACTTCGCCATTCAATCTTATTTTTTTCAAAATTTTATTGTGTTCAGGTTTCCTCTTATATGTTAGTACATTATGTATATCTTTAGTTTGACCCAATAATAATCATTAATTGGAACTGAACTAAAATGTGTCTAATTTTCGTGGAACGGTAAATTTATATGTACATATATCGTCAGTTAACTAGGTTTTGTTAAAGTCACATTCATTCATTAAAATTAAAAAAAAAAACGAAAAAAAAAATAGTTTTTCAGAGCTTATGCTTAATTATAAACATATGTATTATTAATACATATATGTAAACCCGTTACGCCAAAGTTCAATTTGTATAGATATATATAATAGAATGAAGAGAGAGAGTTGCAAAGTTTGCGCGCGCAGTTACACTCAAAGTAGGATAGTAATTCCTCCCCAAAAAATACGACTTTCTTTTGTTTACAACAATTTACGGAGATTATTAAAAAAATGCAGATACAGCAGATCAAAATCTATAGAAACCTCCCTCAGCTTCGGACAACGCACTCCATAGTTTATGAGATAATAAAATTTAAATCAAAGCGCAAAACAATCGAGTCTTTCAAAAATAACTAAACAGTGCGCGTTAAGAATCGCTTCTCACAAAGAGAGAACACGCTATATCTATCTGCACCGTACGCACCCTCCTATACCACACATGCACGAATTTTGTGAATGAATGAATGAAAGTTTACGAATGAAACATGTATATACATACTGTAAACTACGACATAATTTTCCTACGACCCTTTTATGAGGCTTTTTAAACCGAACTCGGAATTGACCTATTTAGGGATTCTTTTTGGAAAAAAATTTGGGGCCGCCATAGTCGAAGTCTGCATAGGGCGAGAAATCTCCCGGCACAGCACTATATTATAATATCCCCGGCCCTAATGGGTTAATTGCACTTGTTTGTATTGTTGTAAATATACGTATACAATAATATTGCGCACGTTGAAACATGCGTTGTTTTTTATTCTGGGGAATTACGTTAATGATATTTTTAGAAGAATTACACAATTCCAATTTTTTAAGATTTTTGATTTCAGGCCCAATGTGATCAAATTGATACCTCCTATGGGCGGCTCAGATCTTTTCCCATATGAATTGGTTATGCTTACTGTTCTATTTCACGATATTTCTGCTACCATGAATCGTTCTGGATACGGCTGGTCTCCATCCTGCAAACTTCACAATCGGGGGTCTCGGTGGTCTAGATGTAAAGCACCTGACTACTATTCCAGAGGTCCCGGGTTCGAATCCCGGCCAGCCCCACGGTCCTTCGCCTTTTCCACTTTCTCACCCACATAACTTCCCTTCTTTCTTCTCCCCTCTTTACATTGTTGATTCCTCCTGCCATAGTCTTCGCTAGTCCTTCCCCGCTCCACCAAGCGCATGTCATCGGTTGGCTGATAAGATTCAACTCGTTTCAGGAGGTTCGAGTCCAGCGAGTTGTTTCTCAAATGCCCCGATGCCAGAGTCGCGAAATGGTTGGAGTAAAATATCGCGGCTAGGTTGTGGCAGCTCCTTCCTACTTCTCTGTCTCTCTGTTTCTACTTTCTATCTTCCGGCTAGAGCTGCTGTTCACATTCTATACGAAAAAAAATAGATTGTCGAACAGTACAAAGGGGCTTTCCCTAAGCCTCTAGTCTACCATATAAAAAAAAATCGGTAAAGAAGTCGCACGGAAAGTGGACGGCCAAAAGTCTTTTTCTTGTAAATCCCCCATAATAGATATCGAGTCAGCATTTCCTCAAAATTTTCCTAATTGAAGCTGAATTTCAAAAAACCCTAAAAAACAAATATATGATTTTCGTTTCCAACTTGCGCAACTTATCACGAGGCATAATGGTGCCGGTAGATATAGCGCGTTCTCTCTCTGACAGAAATGATTCTTAGCCCGCACGTTTAAAACCTCCCCTTTTTGACGCTTGTGAATCGGGCTGTCAAGAATTTTAATTGATTGTAATCTCGGAACCGAAAAATCTGATTTCGATAGGACTTACACAGGCAGTTTTTCTGGACATGCGTTAGGCTTATTATTCAGTCGGTCAAAAAATATTTTATTGGAATAGACGGACGAGCCGCAATCGTGTAAATAGACTGATTTTATTGATTGCGTAAAAGACAAATTTAATAGAAATTAAAAAAAATTAAGCACAAACAAATTTTAGGAATGACCCGATCAAAACTTGTAATATCGCCGCGATAAGAACACAACACACATTTTAAATGTTGTGTGCTCTTTTCAATCCAAAGTTAAGAAACAAGAAACGTGTGTGATTATACCATTTTTAGGGGCACCAAATTAATTTTTCAGCTAAACAATTTATTCACTTATTTCATGTTTTTATTGATTTGATTGCTTTCATTATTCATATTTCATCATTAAAGCTATAACATATTTTTTTAACACTGAACATTTGGGGGAATTAGAGGTAACCAGTACATTTACAGTTTGTTCTAAATTCTCTAACTGTATTTTCAAAAATAATAATTTCTAGGGAGTGTTTGAAGGGAGGCCTCCGGGTGTTAAGGACTTGATATTTGTTTGTTAATTCACTACGCAGACTTAGACTTACCCGCTTTTGGCCATACGGCCTTTGAAAAAGAAACGCGTGAGCTTTTGATTTTCTGAATCGTGAGTATTCATTGAGGAAAAAATCTATTTTAATTTGAAAAGCGCCTTTTAAGCACAGCTATCCGTGTATTTTAAACCTTGCCTCCGCTCTACCACCCGTCGACAATATTTTTTGCCCTAAGAGGTATCAAGTGGGTCACATTTTACCAATTGGGGAGGAATTTCAAAAATTTTAAAAAGTGATTGTAATCATAATATTATTATCACTTTCAACTTGCGCAACTTATCACCACACACAACGAAAATTATTGTAGAAGATATTTAATGAAAGCAGCAAAAAAACACAAGTCATAAAAAAAAGTCTACATATGGATTTACAATACAAAAATATGCAATGGATAGCACCCATGCCGGGGGATTTGGTGCCGTGACGGGGGAATTCTCGCTCCTCTCCAAACCTCGCACCCTTAGACTTTTTTTCCCAAAAATTCTGAAATCCATTCACAAAAGAAAAGGGTCGTATGAAAATTGCGTCGTAGCTTACAATTTTTCATTATGAGCTCGCTCTATTCTTTGTCGATGGGTGCGCACGGTACAAATAGATATAGCGCGTCTCTCTCTGGCTGGGATTCTTAGCATGAATGTTTTGGTTAGTTTGAAATACTCGAAGTACGGTGTCCGGGGCTGAGGGGGGTTTTCCATTCATGACGAGGTGCCATAAATTTTTTCCAGATGATTTCTAAAGATTTAAATCTGCTAAAACCGAAAATGCAAGGTATTTTTGCGAATTTTGTTGAATTGTTAGAAACAATTATTTATTAACAAAAGGAACTTTGAAAGAGAGGTTTTATACATAACGCATATTTAATAATAAGCATTGGACAACTTTTTTTTTCATATTTATTATAAGAGCCCATGAATTTGAACTGAACACGATAACCGATGTTATAACATATTTTTCATTTATTTTATAAAATCATTCAATTTCTATTTGTCTATAAAAACGCATATGTAGACATATCTTGATTACATTTTCACTTTAATGCTACTATCGGGTCGCATTATTCGCCTATAATGCGATCGACAAACAATAGCTCTTTGAAGCCTTCAACTGGAATGATAAAAAAAGTTTTCAATCTAATAGGGATATACATATGTATACCTTTTCCTATCTAAGTTTTCGACAAGCAGATTTGAATATTTATTATTGTCTTTGCAAATATGTAAGTATGTACTACATTTTCTGAAAGTTTCATTCTTTCGGAAATGAGCTAGCTACTGTTTGGCGGTTGCGGCTCGGGTTGACAACAACATTTATAGATTGTAATCTCGGGAATGAGTAATATGAGGTTCTTTCTATTGATTATGTTAGGCAAATTTTATAATCACAAAGAAATTTTAGACAATAACGAGACTCAGCAACGGTCCTTCCTAGTGGCTACCGGGGATGATATCGTCACCCTTATGCCAGAGACGCGGAAGTGCAAATTTTTCACTCTCGCGCTAATAGGGTTTTGTAATACAAAATGGTACAAAGATACCATGCCAGAAGTACGAATATGGGTTTATTATATAGCTATATTAAGAAAACATTGGACGCGTAAAAAAATCTGATAGAGACAGTTTGAACATTTATCTAGCAATAACTCAAAAATGCAGATTTACACTTTCACGTCTCTGGCATAAGGGTGACGATATGGACTTGAGATTTTTTGTGGTGGCTACTAGCACCACCCTTAACAAGTCCACAAAAATCCAGCGGGGCCTAAAGCCTCTAACTATTTGTTTAAAAATAATCATTTCTAGGGGGTGAGTTAGGGGTATCGCCCGTGCACGATATGGACTTGAGATTTTATGTGGTGGCTACTAGCACCACCCTTAACAAGTCCACAAAAATGCAGCGGGGCCTAAAGCCTCTAACTATTTGTTTCAAAATAATCATTTCTAGGGGGTGGTTTTAGGGTATCACCCGGGGATGTTATGAACTTGAAATTTTTTGTGGTAGTTCCTAATACCACCCTTAATAAGTATGCAAAAATGCAGCGGGGCCTAAAGCCTCTAACTATTTGTTCCAAAATAATCATTTCTAGGGGGTGGTTTAAGGGTGTCACCCGGGGATGTTATGAACTTGAAATTTTTTGTGGTAGTTCCTAATACCACCCTTAATAAGTATGCAAAAATGCAGCGGGGCCTAAAGCCTCTAACTATTTGTTCCAAAATAATCATTTCTTGGGGGTGGTTTAAGGGTGTCACCCGGGGATGTTATGAACTTGAAATTTTTTGTGGTAGTTCCTAATACCACCCTTAATAAGTATGCAAAAATGCAGCGGGGCCTAAAGCCTCTAACTATTTGTTCCAAAATAAGCATTTCTAGGGGGTGGTTTAAGGGTGTCACCCGGGGATGTTATGAACTTGAAATTTTTTGTGGTAGTTCCTAATATCACCCTTAATAAGTATGCAAAAATGCAGCGGGGCCTAAAGCCTCTAACTATTTGTTTCAAAATAATCATTTCTAGGGGGTGGTTTAAGGGTGTCACCCGGGGATGTTATGAACTTGAAATTTTTTGTGGTAGTTCCTAATACCACCCTTAATAAGTATGCAAAAATGCAGCGGGGCCTAAAGCCTCTAACTATTTGTTTCAAAATAATCATTTCTAGGGGGTGGTTTTAGGGTATCACCCGGGGATGTTATGAACTTGAAATTTTTTGTGGTAGTTCCTAATACCACCCTTAATAAGTATGCAAAAATGCAGCGGGGCCTAAAGCCTCTAACTATTTGTTCCAAAATAATCATTTCTAGGGGGTGGTTTAAGGGTGTCACCCGGGGATGTTATGAACTTGAAATTTTTTGTGGTAGTTCCTAATACCACCCTTACTAAGTATGCAAAAATGCAGCGGGGCCTAAAGCCTCTAACTATTTGTTCCAAAATAATCATTTCTAGGGGGTGGTTTAAGGGTGTCACCCGGGGATGTTATGAACTTGAAATTTTTTGTGGTAGTTCCTAATACCACCCTTAATAAGTATGCAAAAATGCAGCGGGGCCTAAAGCCTCTAACTATTTGTTCCAAAATAAGCATTTCTAGGGGGTGGTTTAAGGGTGTCACCCGGGGATGTTATGAACTTGAAATTTTTTGTGGTAGCTCCTAATACCACCCTTAATAAGTATGCAAAAATGCAGCGGGGCCTAAAGCCTCTAACTATTTGTTTCAAAATAATCATTTCTAGGGGGTGGTTTTAGGGTATCACCCGGGGATGTTATCAACTTGAAATTTTTTGTGGTAGTTCCTAATATCACCCTTAATAAGTATGCAAAAATGCAGCGGGGCCTAAAGCCTCTAACTATTTGTTTCAAAATAATCATTTCTAGGGGGTGGTTTTAGGGTATCACCCGGGGATGTTATCAACTTGAATTTTTTTGTGGTAGTTCCTAATACCACCCTTAATTAGTATGCAAAAATGCAGCGGGGCCTAAAGCCTCTAACTATTTGTTTCAAAATAATCATTTCTAGGGGGTGGTTTTAGGGTATCACCCGGGGATGTTATGAACTTTAAATTTTTTGTGGTAGTTCCTAATACCACCCTTAATAAGTATGCAAAAATGCAGCGGGGCCTAAAGCCTCTAACTATTTGTTTCAAAATAATCATTTCTAGGGGGTGGTTTTAGGGTATCACCCGGGGATGTTATCAACTTGAAATTTTTGGTGGTAGTTCCTAATACCACCCTTAATAAGTATGCAAAAATGCAGCGGGGCCTAAAGCCTCTAACTATTTGTTCCAAAATAATCATTTCTAGGGGGTGGTTTAAGGGTGTCACCCGGGGATGTTATGAACTTGAAATTTTTTGTGGTAGTTCCTAATACCACCCTTAATAAGTATGCAAAAATGCAGCGGGGCCTAAAGCCTCTAACTATTTGTTTCAAAATAATCATTTCTAGGGGGTGGTTTTAGGGTATCACCCGGGGATGTTATCAACTTGAAATTTTTTGTGGTAGTTCCTAATACCACCCTTAATAAGTATGCAAAAATGCAGCGGGGCCTAAAGCCTCTAACTATTTGTTTCAAAATAATCATTTCTAGGGGGTGGTTTAAGGGTGTCACCCGGGGAAGTTATGAACTTGAAATTTTTTGTGGTAGTTCCTAATACCACCCTTAATAAGTATGCAAAAATGCAGCGGGGCCTAAAGCCTCTAACTATTTGTTTCAAAATAATCATTTCTAGGGGGTGGTTTAAGGGTGTCACCCGGGGAAGTTATGAACTTGAAATTTTTTGTGGTAGTTCCTAATACCACCCTTAATAAGTATGCAAAAATGCAGCGGGGCCTAAAGCCTCTAACTATGTTTTTCAAAATAATCATTTCTAGGGGGTGGTTTAAGGGTGTCACCCGGGGATGTTATGAACTTGAAATTTTTTGTGGTAGTTCCTAATACCACCCTTAATAAGTATGCAAAAATGCAGCGGGGCCTAAAGCCTCTAACTATTTGTTTCAAAATAATCATTTCTAGGGGGTGGTTTTAGGGTATCACCCGGGGATGTTATCAACTTGAAATTTTTGGTGGTAGTTCCTAATACCACCCTTAATAAGTATGCAAAAATGCAGCGGGGCCTAAAGCCTCTAACTATTTGTTCCAAAATAATCATTTCTAGGGGGTGGTTTAAGGGTGTCACCCGGGGATGTTATGAACTTGAAATTTTTTGTGGTAGTTCCTAATACCACCCTTAATAAGTATGCAAAAATGCAGCGGGGCCTAAAGCCTCTAACTATTTGTTTCAAAATAATCATTTCTAGGGGGTGGTTTTAGGGTATCACCCGGGGATGTTATCAACTTGAAATTTTTTGTGGTAGTTCCTAATACCACCCTTAATAAGTATGCAAAAATGCAGCGGGGCCTAAAGCCTCTAACTATTTGTTCCAAAATAATCATTTCTAGGGGGTGGTTTAAGGGTGTCACCCGGGGATGTTATGAACTTTAAATTTTTTGTGGTAGCTCCTAATACCACCCTTAATAAGTATGCAAAAATGCAGCGGGGCCTAAAGCCTCTAACTATTTGTTTCAAAATAATCATTTCTAGGTGGTGGTTTTAGGGTATCACCCGGGGATGTTATCAACTTGAAATTTTTTGTGGTAGTTCCTAATATCACCCTTAATAAGTATGCAAAAATGCAGCGGGGCCTAAAGCCTCTAACTATTTGTTTCAAAATAATCATTTCTAGGGGGTGGTTTTAGGGTATCACCCGGGGATGTTATCAACTTGAATTTTTTTGTGGTAGTTCCTAATACCACCCTTAATTAGTATGCAAAAATGCAGCGGGGCCTAAAGCCTCTAACTATTTGTTTCAAAATAATCATTTCTAGGGGGTGGTTTTAGGGTATCACCCGGGGATGTTATGAACTTTAAATTTTTTGTGGTAGTTCCTAATACCACCCTTAATAAGTATGCAAAAATGCAGCGGGGCCTAAAGCCTCTAACTATTTGTTTCAAAATAATCATTTCTAGGGGGTGGTTTTAGGGTATCACCCGGGGATGTTATCAACTTGAAATTTTTGGTGGTAGTTCCTAATACCACCCTTAATAAGTATGCAAAAATGCAGCGGGGCCTAAAGCCTCTAACTATTTGTTCCAAAATAATCATTTCTAGGGGGTGGTTTAAGGGTGTCACCCGGGGATGTTATGAACTTGAAATTTTTTGTGGTAGTTCCTAATACCACCCTTAATAAGTATGCAAAAATGCAGCGGGGCCTAAAGCCTCTAACTATTTGTTTCAAAATAATCATTTCTAGGGGGTGGTTTTAGGGTATCACCCGGGGATGTTATCAACTTGAAATTTTTTGTGGTAGTTCCTAATACCACCCTTAATAAGTATGCAAAAATGCAGCGGGGCCTAAAGCCTCTAACTATTTGTTTCAAAATAATCATTTCTAGGGGGTGGTTTAAGGGTGTCACCCGGGGAAGTTATGAACTTGAAATTTTTTGTGGTAGTTCCTAATACCACCCTTAATAAGTATGCAAAAATGCAGCGGGGCCTAAAGCCTCTAACTATTTGTTTCAAAATAATCATTTCTAGGGGGTGGTTTAAGGGTGTCACCCGGGGAAGTTATGAACTTGAAATTTTTTGTGGTAGTTCCTAATACCACCCTTAATAAGTATGCAAAAATGCAGCGGGGCCTAAAGCCTCTAACTATGTTTTTCAAAATAATCATTTCTAGGGGGTGGTTTAAGGGTGTCACCCGGGGATGTTATGAACTTGAAATTTTTTGTGGTAGTTCCTAATACCACCCTTAATAAGTATGCAAAAATGCAGCGGGGCCTAAAGCCTCTAACTATTTGTTTCAAAATAATCATTTCTAGGGGGTGGTTTTAGGGTATCACCCGGGGATGTTATCAACTTGAAATTTTTGGTGGTAGTTCCTAATACCACCCTTAATAAGTATGCAAAAATGCAGCGGGGCCTAAAGCCTCTAACTATTTGTTCCAAAATAATCATTTCTAGGGGGTGGTTTAAGGGTGTCACCCGGGGATGTTATGAACTTGAAATTTTTTGTGGTAGTTCCTAATACCACCCTTAATAAGTATGCAAAAATGCAGCGGGGCCTAAAGCCTCTAACTATTTGTTTCAAAATAATCATTTCTAGGGGGTGGTTTTAGGGTATCACCCGGGGATGTTATCAACTTGAAATTTTTTGTGGTAGTTCCTAATACCACCCTTAATAAGTATGCAAAAATGCAGCGGGGCCTAAAGCCTCTAACTATTTGTTCCAAAATAATCATTTCTAGGGGGTGGTTTAAGGGTGTCACCCGGGGATGTTATGAACTTTAAATTTTTTGTGGTAGTTCCTAATACCACCCTTAATAAGTATGCAAAAATGCAGCGGGGCCTAAAGCCTCTAACTATTTGTTTCAAAATAATCATTTCTAGGGGGTGGTTTTAGGGTATCACCCGGGGATGTTATCAACTTGAAATTTTTGGTGGTAGTTCCTAATACCACCCTTAATAAGTATGCAAAAATGCAGCGGGGCCTAAAGCCTCTAACTATTTGTTCCAAAATAATCATTTCTAGGGGGTGGTTTAAGGGTGTCACCCGGGGATGTTATGAACTTGAAATTTTTTGTGGTAGTTCCTAATACCACCCTTAATAAGTATGCAAAAATGCAGCGGGGCCTAAAGCCTCTAACTATTTGTTTCAAAATAATCATTTCTAGGGGGTGGTTTTAGGGTATCACCCGGGGATGTTATCAACTTGAAATTTTTTGTGGTAGTTCCTAATACCACCCTTAATAAGTATGCAAAAATGCAGCGGGGCCTAAAGCCTCTAACTATTTGTTTCAAAATAATCATTTCTAGGGGGTGGTTTAAGGGTGTCACCCGGGGAAGTTATGAACTTGAAATTTTTTGTGGTAGTTCCTAATACCACCCTTAATAAGTATGCAAAAATGCAGCGGGGCCTAAAGCCTCTAACTATTTGTTTCAAAATAATCATTTCTAGGGGGTGGTTTAAGGGTGTCACCCGGGGATGTTATGAACTTGAAATTTTTTGTGGTAGTTCCTAATACCACCCTTAATAAGTATGCAAAAATGCAGCGGGGCCTAAAGCCTCTAACTATTTGTTTCAAAATAATCATTTCTAGGGGGTGGTTTTAGGGTATCACCCGGGGATGTTATCAACTTGAAATTTTTGGTGGTAGTTCCTAATACCACCCTTAATAAGTATGCAAAAATTCAGCGGGGCCTAAAGCCTCTAACTATTTGTTCCAAAATAATCATTTCTAGGGGGTGGTTTAAGGGTGTCACCCGGGGATGTTATGAACTTGAAATTTTTTGTGGTAGTTCCTAATACCACCCTTAATAAGTATGCAAAAATGCAGCGGGGCCTAAAGCCTCTAACTATTTGTTTCAAAATAATCATTTCTAGGGGGTGGTTTTAGGGTATCACCCGGGGATGTTATCAACTTGAAATTTTTTGTGGTAGTTCCTAATACCACCCTTAATAAGTATGCAAAAATGCAGCGGGGCCTAAAGCCTCTAACTATTTGTTCCAAAATAATCATTTCTAGGGGGTGGTTTAAGGGTGTCACCCGGGGATGTTATGAACTTTAAATTTTTTGTGGTAGTTCCTAATACCACCCTTAATAAGTATGCAAAAATGCAGCGGTGCCTAAAGCCTCTAACTATTTGTTTCAAAATAATCATTTCTAGGGGGTGGTTTAAGGGTGTCACCCGGGGAAGTTATGAACTTGAAATTTTTTGTGGTAGTTCCTAATACCACCCTTAATAAGTATGCAAAAATGCAGCGGGGCCTAAAGCCTCTAACTATTTGTTTCAAAATAATCATTTCTAGGGGGTGGTTTTAGGGTATCACCCGGGGATGTTATGAACTTGAAATTTTTTGTGGTAGTTCCTAATACCACCCTTAATAAGTATGCAAAAATGCAGCGGGGCCTAAAGCCTCTAACTATTTGTTTCAAAATAATCATTTCTAGGGGGTGGTTTAAGGGTGTCACCCGGGGATGTTATGAACTTGAAATTTTTTGTGGTAGTTCCTAATACCACCCTTAATAAGTATGCAAAAATGCAGCGGGGCCTAAAGCCTCTAACTATTTGTTCAAAAATAATCATTTCTAGGGGGTGGTTTAAGGGTGTCACCCGGGGATGTTATGAACTTTAAATTTTTTGTGGTAGTTCCTAATACCACCCTTAATAAGTATGCAAAAATGCAGCGGTGCCTAAAGCCTCTAACTATTTGTTTCAAAATAATCATTTCTAGGGGGTGGTTTAAGGGTGTCACCCGGGGAAGTTATGAACTTGAAATTTTTTGTGGTAGTTCCTAATACCACCCTTAATAAGTATGCAAAAATGCAGCGGGGCCTAAAGCCTCTAACTATTTGTTTCAAAATAATCATTTCTAGGGGGTGGTTTTAGGGTATCACCCGGGGATGTTATGAACTTGAAATTTTTTGTGGTAGTTCCTAATACCACCCTTAATTAGTATGCAAAAATGCAGCGGGGCCTAAAGCCTCTAACTATTTGTTTCAAAATAATCATTTCTAGGGGGTGGTTTTAGGGTATCACCCGGGGATGTTATCAACTTGAATTTTTTTGTGGTAGTTCCTAATACCACCCTTAATAAGTATGCAAAAATGCAGCGGGGCCTAAAGCCTCTAACTATTTGTTTCAAAATAATCATTTCTAGGGGGTGGTTTTAGGGTATCACCCGGGGATGTTATGAACTTGAAATTTTTTGTGGTAGTTCCTAATATCACCCTTAATAAGTATGCAAAAATGCAGCGGGGCCTAAAGCCTCTAACTATTTGTTTCAAAATAATCATTTCTAGGGGGTGGTTTAAGGGTGTCACCCGGGGAAGTTATGAACTTGAAATTTTTTGTGGTAGTTCCTAATACCACCCTTAATAAGTATGCAAAAATGCAGCGGGGCCTAAAGCCTCTAACTATTTGTTTCAAAATAATCATTTCTAGGGGGTGGTTTTAGGGTATCACCCGGGGATGTTATCAACTTGAATTTTTTTGTGGTAGTTCCTAATACCACCCTTAATAAGTATGCAAAAATGCAGCGGGGCCTAAAGCCTCTAACTATTTGTTTCAAAATAATCATTTCTTGGGGGTGGTTTTAGGGTATCACCCGGGGATGTTATGAACTTGAAATTTTTTGTGGTAGTTCCTAATATCACCCTTAATAAGTATGCAAAAATGCAGCGGGGCCTAAAGCCTCTAACTATTTGTTCCAAAATAATCATTTCTAGGGGGTGGTTTAAGGGTGTCACCCGGGGATGTTATGAACTTGAAATTTTTTGTGGTAGTTCCTAATACCACCCTTAATAAGTATGCAAAAATGCAGCGGGGCCTAAAGCCTCTAACTATTTGTTTCAAAATAATCATTTCTAGGGGGTGGTTTTAGGGTATCACCCGGGGATGTTATCAACTTGAAATTTTTTGTGGTAGTTCCTAATACCACCCTTAATAAGTATGCAAAAATGCAGCGGGGCCTAAAGCCTCTAACTATTTGTTCCAAAATAATCATTTCTAGGGGGTGGTTTAAGGGTGTCACCCGGGGATGTTATGAACTTGAAATTTTTTGTGGTAGTTCCTAATACCACCCTTAATAAGTATGCAAAAATGCAGCGGGGCCTAAAGCCTCTAACTATTTGTTCAAAAATAATCATTTCTAGGGGGTGGTTTAAGGGTGTCACCCGGGGATGTTATGAACTTTAAATTTTTTGTGGTAGTTCCTAATACCACCCTTAATAAGTATGCAAAAATGCAGCGGTGCCTAAAGCCTCTAACTATTTGTTTCAAAATAATCATTTCTAGGGGGTGGTTTAAGGGTGTCACCCGGGGAAGTTATGAACTTAAAATTTTTTGTGGTAGTTCCTAATACCACCCTTAATAAGTATGCAAAAATGCAGCGGGGCCTAAAGCCTCTAACTATTTGTTTCAAAATAATCATTTCTAGGGGGTGGTTTAAGGGTGTCACCCGGGGAAGTTATGAACTTGAAATTTTTTGTGGTAGTTCCTAATACCACCCTTAATAAGTATGCAAAAATGCAGCGGGGCCTAAAGCCTCTAACTATTTGTTTCAAAATAATCATTTCTAGGGGGTGGTTTTAGGGTATCACCCGGGGATGTTATGAACTTGAAATTTTTTGTGGTAGTTCCTAATACCACCCTTAATTAGTATGCAAAAATGCAGCGGGGCCTAAAGCCTCTAACTATTTGTTTCAAAATAATCATTTCTAGGGGGTGGTTTTAGGGTATCACCCGGGGATGTTATCAACTTGAATTTTTTTGTGGTAGTTCCTAATACCACCCTTAATAAGTATGCAAAAATGCAGCGGGGCCTAAAGCCTCTAACTATTTGTTTCAAAATAATCATTTCTAGGGGGTGGTTTTAGGGTATCACCCGGGGATGTTATGAACTTGAAATTTTTTGTGGTAGTTCCTAATATCACCCTTAATAAGTATGCAAAAATGCAGCGGGGCCTAAAGCCTCTAACTATTTGTTTCAAAATAATCATTTCTAGGGGGTGGTTTAAGGGTGTCACCCGGGGAAGTTATGAACTTGAAATTTTTTGTGGTAGTTCCTAATACCACCCTTAATAAGTATGCAAAAATGCAGCGGGGCCTAAAGCCTCTAACTATTTGTTTCAAAATAATCATTTCTAGGGGGTGGTTTTAGGGTATCACCCGGGGATGTTATCAACTTGAATTTTTTTGTGGTAGTTCCTAATACCACCCTTAATAAGTATGCAAAAATGCAGCGGGGCCTAAAGCCTCTAACTATTTGTTTCAAAATAATCATTTCTTGGGGGTGGTTTTAGGGTATCACCCGGGGATGTTATGAACTTGAAATTTTTTGTGGTAGTTCCTAATATCACCCTTAATAAGTATGCAAAAATGCAGCGGGGCCTAAAGCCTCTAACTATTTGTTCCAAAATAATCATTTCTAGGGGGTGGTTTAAGGGTGTCACCCGGGGATGTTATGAACTTGAAATTTTTTGTGGTAGTTCCTAATACCACCCTTAATAAGTATGCAAAAATGCAGCGGGGCCTAAAGCCTCTAACTATTTGTTTCAAAATAATCATTTCTAGGGGGTGGTTTTAGGGTATCACCCGGGGATGTTATGAACTTGAAATTTTTTGTGGTAGTTCCTAATACCACCCTTAATAAGTATGCAAAAATGCACCGGGGCCTAAAGCCTCTAACTATTTGTTCCAAAATAATCATTTCTAGGGGGTGGTTTAAGGGTGTCACCCGGGGATGTTATGAACTTGAAATTTTTTGTGGTAGTTCCTAATACCACCCTTAATAAGTATGCAAAAATGCAGCGGGGCCTAAAGCCTCTAACTATTTGTTCAAAAATAATCATTTCTAGGGGGTGGTTTAAGGGTGTCACCCGGGGATGTTATGAACTTTAAATTTTTTGTGGTAGTTCCTAATACCACCCTTAATAAGTATGCAAAAATGCAGCGGTGCCTAAAGCCTCTAACTATTTGTTTCAAAATAATCATTTCTAGGGGGTGGTTTAAGGGTGTCACCCGGGGAAGTTATGAACTTAAAATTTTTTGTGGTAGTTCCTAATACCACCCTTAATAAGTATGCAAAAATGCAGCGGGGCCTAAAGCCTCTAACTATTTGTTTCAAAATAATCATTTCTAGGGGGTGGTTTTAGGGTATCACCCGGGGATGTTATGAACTTGAAATTTTTTGTGGTAGTTCCTAATACCACCCTTAATTAGTATGCAAAAATGCAGCGGGGCCTAAAGCCTCTAACTATTTGTTTCAAAATAATCATTTCTAGGGGGTGGTTTTAGGGTATCACCCGGGGATGTTATCAACTTGAATTTTTTTGTGGTAGTTCCTAATACCACCCTTAATAAGTATGCAAAAATGCAGCGGGGCCTAAAGCCTCTAACTATTTGTTTCAAAATAATCATTTCTAGGGGGTGGTTTTAGGGTATCACCCGGGGATGTTATGAACTTGAAATTTTTTGTGGTAGTTCCTAATATCACCCTTAATAAGTATGCAAAAATGCAGCGGGGCCTAAAGCCTCTAACTATTTGTTTCAAAATAATCATTTCTAGGGGGTGGTTTTAGGGTATCACCCGGGGATGTTATGAACTTGAAATTTTTTGTGGTAGTTCCTAATAACACCCTTAATAAGTATGCAAAAATGCAGCGGGGC
Source organism: Thereva unica (assembly GCA_949987705.1). Taxonomy (NCBI): domain Eukaryota; kingdom Metazoa; phylum Arthropoda; class Insecta; order Diptera; family Therevidae; genus Thereva; species Thereva unica. The sequence continues at coordinate 125,397,949 of OX465283.1, read as the reverse complement.
CTAAAGCCTCTAACTATTTGTTTCAAAATAATCATTTCTAGGGGGTGGTTTTAGGGTATCACCCGGGGATGTTATGAACTTGAAATTTTTTGTGGTAGTTCCTAATAACACCCTTAATAAGTATGCAAAAATGCAGCGGGGCCTAAAGCCTCTAACTATTTGTTTCAAAATAATCATTTCTAGGGGGTGGTTTTAGGGTATCACCCGGGGATGTTATCAACTTGTAATTTTTTGTGGTAGTTCCTAATACCAGCCTTAATAAGTATGCAAAAATGCAGCGGGGCCTAAAGCCTCTAACTATGTGTTTCAAAATAATCATTTCTAGGGGGTGGTTTTAGGGTATCACCCGGGGATGTTATGAACTTGAAATTTTTTGGGGTAGTTCTTATCACCACCCTTAACAAGTGTACAAAATTTCAGCGGGGCCTAAAGCCTCTAAATAGTTAGCGGGGCCTAAAGCCCCTAACTATTTTTTCCCAAAATACTCATTTCTAGGGGGTGAGTTAGGGGTAGGTTTAAAATTCGTGATTAATAATTTAGGGGTGATATTTTTCAAGACCTCTACTGACTTCCCCGTATCAAAAAACAATTATTTACTTGTTTTTTAAGGTCCAACCATCAGTTTCAAAATTAAATTTTTTTTTCTAAAATCGTTCGATCGAACGTTCGGAACTTCAGGCTCATTGAAATGCGGTGTATTTTCTTTATGAAGAAAATATAGCCCACACGAGTTGTGCCGTGACGGGTTTCTTATCACAAAAAATGATAAAAATTACTTTACTTCAAAAGTTGTTCTATAAACATATGTTCCAAACCACTACATCCACATTAACAGCAATAACTGTTTTCGATACTATATTCTCCCACAAAATTTTCGATTATGAACCAATAGTGGTCGTGGTTTACATTTATAGCACTAGCACCGCTCATTTTCAGAGAAATTATAACCAATTATCCTTTTTGAGGTAATGCCAGACCACAACATTCAGCGGAGTGAGTGCATTTCCGGTGTTGCACTGGCCCTTGGTCTCTTGGTAGCCCATGCTGGACTGAGATTGGTTTATTGAAGAATCTAATAGATGAACTCGGTAATTTGTGCCATGAAACCTTTGAACTTGTTCTCGGTGTGTTATCTATCATCTAATTGTATGATTTCATATTATGTAGATTTATTTGTAATTGAGTTTTGTATTAAAATTAGGGCGTTGAAGTACTTTGGATTATTTCAGGAGAACCTCCAAGATCAGCTTTCACAATATTAACATCACTTTTTAATATTTCTCTGCAATAACTGGCGTTTTTAAACATGGATATCCTTTTTAAATAAATCTTCACTATAAGCTGAAAAAGATAGTTTTAAGTAAAAATCTTTCATATAATAAAAGAACTAATAGTTTATAAGTACTTTTCTGGCATAAGCAAAATCAAAACAGTATATCATAAGCAGTAAACTCTGTTCTGCATGTTCTCGTAATTCACTCCACGAGCAAGTTGTGTGTTCGGATGCCAAGAATCTTTGATTCTAGTCATTATATATTGCATTAACGAAAACAACTTTTAGTTTATTAGCTGCTGCAGCAGAAATATTATTATAATTAATAAGCAGATGTGTATGATTTGCAGTAAGTTAAGAAAAATATAATCCTGTATTGAATTTTTTTTATTTGGTATGTCTAATCTTAAAAATTTCCTTAGTTAGAGGGATTTTGGAGACAACGGGAATTATCGAGTAGTCTAATCCGGTATTGCAACTACATATAAGATTGTCGTGGAGAAGGGAAAGCGTTTTTTTTTAATAATTCTGGACAAGGTCTGGTACATAGGTTAGGATAGGTTAAGTTAGATATGGCTGAGCTGTTAGTGTTAAGGACATACACTTGGGCTAAAATAATAGGTCCATTGTGATGCCATAATGATCCCACTTTAAACCTGATATTAAAGTGTCGTTTCTTCGCTAAAACATCTCCAGGAAGTAACGAATCTTCTAAGTTGCGGAATCCAATCTTCGAGATTTTCGCAAGTGTGCTGAGAAAGGGTTCTCCAAATTTGGTTAGCTTCCTTCTCCTTAGGGCTTTGCAGTGACAGAGGAGAGTAGTACACTTTCCTCATCGTCCGGATTCTTACAGATTTTGCAAAAATCGTAGGTCTCAAGGCCTAAGCGGGTCGTATGTGTCGCTATCAGACAGTGTCCGGTCACTATAGCTGGGAGGTCTTGTCTTCTGAGGCTCAGTAGTGAAGTGGTCCGCCTGAGATCATAAATGATCCAGATTAATTTGGCCAAGGTGAATTTATTAAGATTACTCGAATGCTTCTTCACTTGTTGCATTGTGTGCTGTTTGCATCGTAGTTTAAAAGTGGCCCAAGGTATATCAACCCTTTCCTTTCTTGGAAGGAGAGTGGCGGTCGTGCCTTTCCTGGCCAGTATGGCACATGCTTTATATCCATTTTGTAGCCTTCAAAAACTATGCCAAGTTCGTGGGATGCTCTGTTGCTAGATTCTTAAGCTCGTTGCCAAATGATCTATGCTTGGACATCTGAGCATTTCTTGACTAATTTCGATGAGATCAGGGTGGAGTTCATAACCACGATGGCAGCTTGTCTCTCAGGTACCACCGCCAGGGTTGTCTTCTCTTGCTAGTTGACACGCTTTCGAAATTGCCAGCATTTCTGCTTGGAAGACATTGAATCCGCTCGGGAGCCGGCATTTTTGATTATATTGCATGTAGAAAGGACTTCCAGGTCGTCAACATATGCGATTACTTTCGGTCCTTCTTCCTGTAGTTTCCCAAGTTTTGCCCATTGCCAGAAACCATAGCAGCTAGGACAGCACTCCTACCTGTGGTGTGCCTCTACTAACCCTTTTGGTACTTTTACAGCTTTCAAGACCCACGCGAATCTCTCTGGTTTGGAGCATTAAAGTTATCCGTCGGTCGAGCTTTGCCTCGCTAATATGTATTGTTTATAATATATGGTATGCTCAGCAGTTCGGATTACTTCACTGAACGCAGTTTCCGTGGACTTGTCTTTGTAGTAGGCATTTGGGGTTTGCACTCTAGTTCGATTATCCGTTCCAGGGTTTTTAGCCGAAAAAAAGACGTATCTCTCTGAAATCTTTAATTTGGAGATTATAGAAATAATTGTTATTGGGGCTTGCTTGATTCACTTTTTTGGCTATGGTTTGTATGCAAGTTCCACAAGTCCTGATAAACTCCAGAGAAATTAAAATTGAAACTTTTTATATATTCTCCTATAAAAACATTTTATTACTTTGTTATGCATAAAACCCATTTATTTCTCTATTCCATTATTGTGTGCTCCTAGAAATAAATGGAAATAAAAATCAAAATTATGTTTTCGTAAGTAATTGTAACAATTTCAAATAATATTGAAAATAGATTAATTCTAGATTAATCTTCGCGACTATCGTTCGTTTATAATTACGAGGATATTTACTATGTATTTGAAAGGGATATCTCCATGTTTCCGCAAGACGTTATATTTTTGGCAAGTATCCCGCGTGTGATTGATAATAAAACACTGCCGGCAGGTATAAGCATCAACCAACATTTGAACCAGATACGAGTCTATTGATATTGCTGTAGCTATTCCGGTCGAGCACGTATTCAATATATATTCGAGACCTTTTATTGTTTATTTTTTTGTGATAAAGTAAGCTTAGGAATCACCCCTTGTCCACCATGCCGTTTCGGATGATGGTTCAATGTCTGTGTTATATGGCGGGATATAATTTCCACTTTCATAATATTTGGTTTTTCTTTTTATTACATAAAGCGTTGTTCAATAAGACCCTCGAAAAAATCGAAAACAAATTATTTTTGATAGATTTTTTATATTATTTAACTGAATCTACCTTTAGGCCCGTTCAAAATTAAAAACATTTAACTCTCTCGTAACCTCAACTTTTTCTCGTACCTTAATTCGTCAATAAATGAAAACTATATCATGGATTTTGTTCATTATTTTGGAAGAAGTCATCGATTACCGATCAATGTTGAATCATTTGTGGCCTTCCGTAACTTTTGTAGCCGTCCAGTTGCCTTAGGTAAGGTTAGGTTGAAATGCCTGCTCCTCCATTAGGGAACCCACTTTGGTACACCAGATGTGATGCTATTCTAGTGAGAGTAAAAATTTCAGGCCATATCAAGCCATTTGGAGCTTTTAATAAAGTGACAGGAGTCAGAACACTGGTTTCTTGCAGCTCCCACAATTCGTTAAGGAAAGGTGAGCCGAGGAAGGTCCCTCAGTTTTATTGTTGATAAAACCTAAAGCCTCAATTATACTGGACAGCGGCAGCAGGACGAGAAATTGTATTGTCATTTATTATTTAGCCCAAAATGTTGTCAGAGTTTGTTGAAAAATTAATAAATGAAGTGGAAGATAATGAAATTCTTAGTAATAAAAAATTGCGCGGATATAAAAATTTTTGCGAGTGCAGGCTAAACAATCGAGTAACAAATTTTGTGTAGGATTTACCCATATCTTAAGGCCCCAATTTACACATGGGTCATGGGTCAAGGAACATTTTTGCACTTGAATTACCATTTTTGCATTCCCGAAATTACCTTCACGAGGAACTACGGAGTCCACATCCCTTCACGTCGTGAATGGATAAATAGACCACACAGGTTTCAGGGTGCCATAAACGTTTTTACTGATGGCTCTAAGCTCGAGGGTCCAACTGAGGAGTATTCTCCCCAGAACTTGGGATTGAAGTGTTCTTCCGACTTCCCGTTCACTGCAGTGTATATCAAGCGGAGGTTCTAGCCATACAAGAAGCTGTTCTGCAAATCAACCAGCAAGGCGATGGGAACCGGACTGTCTACATCTTCTCAGATAGTCAGGCAGCTCTGAAAGCCCTGCGCTCCAGCACAAACAGCTCTAGAACTACCTCTTAATGTCGCAGATCTCTTAAGGAGATGGCTCAGCAGTTCAGGACCCTCCTCGTATGGGTGCCCGGTCACCGAAATATAGAGGGAAATCCTGGCCCTCCTATGATCTCAGGCGAACCACCTTATTACTGAGCCTCGGGAGACAAGAACTCTCAGTTATAGTGGGAGTGTTGACCGGACACTGTCTGATAGGGACGCATGCGACCCGTTTAGGTCTTGAGACCTACGATTTCTGCAGAAGCTGTAAGAACCTGGACGAGGCAGAAAGTGTACTACATCTCCTCTGTCACTGCCCGGCGCTAAGCAGGATAAGGTTAACCACATTTGGTGAACCCTTTCTAAGCAACCTTGCGAAAATCTCGAAGTTTGGGATCCCGCAGCTTAAAAGATTCATTACTTCCTCGAGATGGTTTTAACGAAGAAACAACATTTCAACATCAAGTTTAAAGTCACATAGCATCACAATGGGCCTATCCTTCTGGCCTAAGTGTGTGGGCTTGTACCAAAAGCTCAGCCATATCTAACCTCACATAACCTACCTATTTAAAGAGGAAGGACACTACGTGTCTCAACTGATTTATGAATTGCTATAATCGTTTTCGTTCACTCTCTTTTACTCTGTATCGTTAATATCTTAGCAGTATGGGTGACAAAGTGTTTACCGATCCTAGAAGTTTGTTAACTCTAAGAAAAAAGTTGATAACTACCCTAATACTATGTAGCACACCAACAGGTCTAGCTCTGAGTCGCATGCGATTTCTAACATATTTGCGTCATTCTTTCATCAATCTTTCTCAGCTTCTGACTTCCAGCCTAACGACATAATTTTCGTCCCATTATTCCTAACCGGGGCCTCGGTAGTCTAGGGGTAAGGCGCCTGACTACTAACCCAAAGGTCCCGGTTCGATTCCCGGCAGCCCCACGGTCCTTCCCAATTTTCCACCTACATAACTTTCCTTCTTCCCTCTTTACATTCCTGATTCCTCCTGTCATAGCTTTCCCTGGCCCTAAAAAATAAATAATAGATGGGTTGACAGTACAAAGGGGCCTTCCCTAAGCCTCTAGTGTGTCATATAAAAAACCGAGAGGTTCATTTTCTACATCTCTCAATTACCAGTGCTGATATCGTTGATTCTTGCGTACGTTTTGTTCGCCGTTTTGACCACATTTCACCCTACTCGAACCCCGTTTTGAACTGCCCTCTAAGTGACTATCTTGAGTATAGGCTTTTGCGACTGTTTCGCGATATCGTCTACGAGTACAAACTTGCATCCCTCAACCAGTTTGTGCCGGCTCGAACGCTGTAGGCTAGCCGGTAACGGCTAAATAATAATCCAGGGGCTACTTTGCTACTTGTGGCGTTCGCATAACCGCGATAAATGTTTTTGTGTAAGATTTAGCCATATCTTAGTGGTGAGACATGTATTACTTAATTTAACTCGGCTTTCTTGATGACACCGATATACCTCCTATCTTCGTTGGAGCAGAGAATGTAAAGGCATTTCCACAAGGAGTAAACTATCGTGCCATCAAACTCATTTCTTTAAGCCAACGTAGGAATGTAGCAGCCCTCTCTATACATTATCGCTATTGCCAGAGCGACTGTTCCACTGAAATTCAGAACCTCTTTGCCTGCACGGCAATATTTTTCCCGCAACACAAGTCTAGCCCGCTCGGTTCACCCCCTTACCCTATAGCCCAATCACTCGTAGACAATACGATCTAGAAGATCGTTTATGAATTGAAATATCTCTGACTGTGGAATAATCTCCTACAGTCAGTATTTCCGAACTCGTATAACATCTTAGAACTCAAACGTAAGGTTCATCGACATTTCCTTGGGCACCCCCAGACCACCTTTAACCTTTCCTATTCTCCTCTAATCTTCAAACAAGCTTGTTACTAGAACATTGCACCATGATCTTAACTGGTACTGATAGTATAAAGGATCACTCGTAAGCTTGGTTTTCTTCAAATTTTGTTAACACTTTCTTGCGGAAAAAAAAAGTACGTGATATTTGCCGATCCCCCACGTGAGTTTGGGTGAGATTCGGGCCGACCCCCTCCCCTCTAAACACCTCACGTAATTTATTGACGACCCCTTTTTATTTCTTTTTCTTCCTCTTTAGTTAGTTTATAAATTATAACTTATAAGATTAAGATCTTTGTACATTTATTTATTTATTTATTTTTTTATTTTTACATAAGTAAACGGAGGTACACAAGACTTACATTTTTTAGAGTACAATAATAATTTTAAATGAAACAAGGCAAAAACAAAAATAACTAACCTAAGCTTACAAACTAAGGCAAGGCGCAAATTGAGACGCGTATAGCGCGTGTGAGGTGGCGCAGCACAGCGCGATTTTCTGTAACCATGGGAAACTAATAGAGCCGCGCAAATTAACTAGTGGACGCGAGGTGGCACGACTCGCGTCATCTACGTCACGCGTGGCTTTGTGGTCGAACCACAGTTTCTCGTGCCGGTCGTGTCAACAAGTTACAAGTACCTATGGCTGAAGGAAGGTTAATCGAGGCTGTGAGGGGGCACAGAGAGCTTTATGACCTAAAAAACCCGAACTACATGAAGACAAAGTTAAAAACTAGGATTTGGGGAGATATTGCACAAGAAATGGCTTTGAAACTTAACAACTCGAATAACAATTTTTTCTTCCGCGAGCCAGACATCGCAGCTAGTGTCACATCGAAACTGCGTCTCAATATGCGGATCACCGCGCTACGCGTGTGACACGTGCGTGTCATGCTGGTCGCGTCATGTCAGCCCACACGCGCTATACGCGTCTCAATTTGCGCCTTGCCTAAAGATATGGGTCGCGCCAAAAGAGTTGATGCCGAGAAAGTCGCGTTTTCCATGCGCAGTAGAATCCCCGCATGCCGTTCCCGCCCCTTTTGCCTAGTCGCAACAAATTTCGAAGGGGAAATTTGAAAATACATAAGGGCATTTCTTATCGATATGTGCGCAATATTTATTTGTGTGCAGCTTTAATTTCCCCAGCTGCGCGCTCCGGCATCAACTGTTTTGGCGCGACCCATACTAGAGTTATGGCTATTAGAAAGAAGAAGAGGAAAGAGAAAACTAAGTAGTAAAGGGAAGAGAGAGCTAAAGAAAAGAGGTGGATAGAAGAAGAGAAACTTGTTTCCTGAAAATGGTGACTGTGCTAATTATTTGTAAAGAAGGGGGAAGATCATTCCAGAGTCTAATCGCGTGCACAAAAAAGGAACGACTACCAATTCGAGACAGCTGAGATAGAATAAGGAATTTGAGTGATCTCAAGGTTTGCAAGGATGTAAGGAAGTCGGAAAGGTAAGAAGGGTGTAACTGTCGTTAGGGGGTCATGTACTGTGTTCTGGACACGAAGAGCAACGGGAAGAAGGTATACCAGGACAGCATAAAAAAAATCGTAGTGGGAAGGTGAGTCCAGAAGACCAAATGTGGCAGAAGGAAATAAAACCACCAACATCTATCGCGAGGAAGGGAGGTCTCCTCTGCACCGACAATTAGCACGCCTAGCGCTGCGCTGCTTAGCTCGCCGTGGGGGGGGGTTCTTGGTGCAGGGATGGCCATTGGCCGACAGTTAGCTGACAATGGAAAAAGTCCGCGTGCTATAAAGACAATTGAGTCATGCGACAGGGGGGGTTTTGTGCTGAACGAGAGGGAAGCCGTCGAATCTTTATGATGCCATGCATGGTCACTGTTTCAAACCATCAGGGCTGCAGGGAGATGTCGCAGCCCACATTGGGGTACCTACCTTGTTCGGGGCATCCCCTAGCCCGGGGACCCTATGTCCTTGAAGTTTACGATCCCTGGTCCATCGTTGTCAATCTACAAAAATTGTTGTGGAAGGAGCGGAATAGCGAATATTCGAAATAAGAGCCTCAATTTACTTTTGTTCCCTTTTTTTTCTTATTTTCTCAAATTTATTTTCAACATCAGTGGTACATATAATCTTAGCTATAACTCAAGTGTGTCGTGCCTTATATGAACTAAATCGAATATAACAATCTAATATACAGGTTTGTGCAAAATTAATCAATTCTTACAATCTTAAAACTAGTACCTAGCCAATGCATATTACAATAATTCGCGGGACTACCTATGATACTTGGAATTGGGTTCGCACTAACCTTTTTCTTTTGTAACAATTCCTGATCTTTAAATCAATTACTATCTTTAAAAAAAATTTACTTTCCAAACACCTTTCGTTATTTCTTCATTTTTCGGAAGCCGTGGTAAAGGTAAGGTAAGACAAATTAACTCAACAACCAATATACTGTTATATCACCATAAGGACAAGATTCATGATAATACTCAAGCAATATGACCAAAACAACCGTCGAATGCCTCAAATACCTCTAATTCTCTCTAAAATAAACGGACAACAGAGAAATCAATATTTATGGCCGGAAAATAGTACTAAACTAAACCTCCAAAACTTAAGGAAAATACTCAACCAAAGAAAAGAAAAACAACTCAAAAGTCTAAAGCAAATAGCTCCTCGATAGTCACAACTAAACTTAAGTCAACTTGCCCTAATAGCAGAACAACAGTTACTTCAACTAAATATACATGCTCCTAACCGAAAGCCACAAAATATACAAAGTAGAACTGAAGATCGTCATGTATAACCTTCCGAAAACATCATAAAAGATAAAGAAAGTCATGAAAAGGTAGCACTAATGTAAAAATCATTTTTTTGACCGAGTAAATTCAATTATATTCCAACTCATACTAAAAACTCAAAGTCAATTTAGTGATGAAGATTCCAAAATATCATACCGCAGTATACAATAATCAAACAAAATAATTCCTTAAACGTTATTACAATTGGATCGATCAAAATAACTTCCAAGTAACTTAATTCATTAAGTTCCTAACAATACTGTAATATTTTATTAATTAACCAAAATTCTGTCACCATTTCCAAATTCTTTAAGCAGCATATAAGCATAATATATAATGGCTTATTAATATAGTTAATATGTATAATAAAAAAAATTTTATAAGTAGTATTAATGTTTAAAATGGCGTAATGTTATTCACCACCAGATCAAAAGGTCAAATTCTACACGAATATAAGTATTCATATCGATTAAGTTGAATAGGTGTGATATTTATCATAAAAAAAGCAAAAACCTTGATGTATTCGAAAAAACTAACTACTATTCAAAACTGATTCCATTTCGTTTGAATGGCGTGATATTAACCACGAAAGTAAAAAAAAATTTTTGACACTTTAAGAAAACTTGAACTAATTCCTGACACCTATTAAGTCATTATATTAGTATATTGATATCACCTTATGTACGTAACAATATATTAATCACTAATGAGAAATTTTCCTTCTTTTTTTATAAAACATTCAGAAATAAAGCTTTAATTTAATTCTTAATAACTTATCTGGATAAAACCGCTGTTGTAACGGGATCTAACTTCCACTCCGATTTACGAGTACCGTTTTGTTTGCCTCTCCATTCCGTTAGCTTTTTTTTTTCTTCTTTTGTTCTTTATTGGTTGCGTCTCCGTTGCTTTCATGCGTACTTTAATTTTATTTTTAGTTATTTTATTAAATTTACCTTGCGCCTCGTAATATGTTCATACATCTCCTTTTGATGGATACTTATAGCGCAACCTTTTCTGCATTATCACCGCTACAGCCACACGTGCCGCCTTTCGTGTCCAGCTTCTCGGTCTGGGGGATGGGGTTGTAGAAATTCTCAAGAAATATATTTCCCAGTCCTCGGGATGCACCTCCCAGCGCCTATTGCCGTCCGGTCCTTTTTCTTCTTTTTTTTTTAATTCAATAAATTTTCTTACTTTTTTTGTTTATTTAAAAAAAAACTATTCTCGGGGCAACTAAATCACTACTTCTTCACCGACTTGTATGCTTGCCCTCCGAGTTCCAAAAAAAACCAACTGCTCTGACTGACTGCTCCCAAAAAACTGTCGACTCACGCGTCAGCCACTTTCTCCCGGACCGCTCTTTTTACTGTTCACTCCGTTCCTCTTGGGTTCCGATCGTCCGCCCTCGGAAGCTTTCATCCCACGTTGACTGGTGCGTTCGATGCCCTTAGCAATATCGGCAAGAATCTTGGCAAGATTGTCAATTGGAATTTTTTTAAAAAAAATGGTTCGTTTCAGTTGGTTGTATATTTTCACGGGAGTTTAGTGCTTCTGGTTCGGTAAACAGAAGGTATGAATAAAATGTTCTAGCCATATTAAAATTGCCATGGCTTAAAGACATTGTTGTGAATTCTCCACTCTTCTCGTCACTTCCATAATATGTAGTTCATATCGGCTCGTTGTAAAACATAACACCGCGGATTAGTTGACAATAATGAGAAGAAACTTTTGCGAATTTCTGAATTTTTTCTTTTTTCTTGTTCGTTTTGTTTATGTTATTATTACTATTATGTCTTTACCATGACTGAAGCTATTAGTCGAACATTTCAATTCAATTCGTTTGTGATACTATTTAGTATTTGTACAGAATAAATTTTTTTCTTTTCGTATAGATGCTTTATTTACATAGTTAGTTGCTTGGTTAGATACTTTAGCTGTGGGGACGTAATATTATGGTGAGAATGTCCATTGAGGAACGCAGGTTGCCTAAGTCTCATAGGGCGTCCGTTACAACACGCGCCACTTTGAAGTCGTCTGAGGAGAGGGGGCGCGAAAAAAAACAAACGGAGGCCTTGGGTCTTTGTACGGCTATTTAACGTTTATCACTAGGAGGGGTAAGGCAAATAATACTAAGGCATTAACTGAATTGGTAAAAGTCATAAAATTGGTTAATCAAATAAGTTTTTTTATATCGTATATCGGTAATATGTCTAAAATCAAGTGTTGTTCGATTCAATTCTTGAAATCAAAAATCTCCTGCTCTCCGATTGAGCTAGCCGGGCAAAAAGGAGAATATAAGGATTTGAGAAAAAATTATGTCTGAAAAGGGCATATAAATATGCATGAAGTGGGAATATTAGGCCATTTGTGGCCACCCAAACGTGTGGCTCGTCCCACGACCCTGAGATTAAGTATAATTATACTAATCTTGAAAAGGAAAGATGAATATACGAGGTAGAAAAAATATAAAAGTAGATAGAAGTGAGAACCCCTGTTTGTGGATGGAAGCCGCTCTGTCGCCCCTCCACGACTGGTCAGCTACCGCTCCAGGAAGGCGAGACGCCAGAGAGCTATAAAATCGGGGTCGGATAGCACTTGAAGGACAACACGAACGCCACCAGGCAACCAACGGCCTGGCCAAGTGGACATCAGCCACTTGCAGCCAAACCCCACCGAAAACACACACTATAAGTTAACCGTGGCATCGGGCCTGTCGCAAGGTCAGGCGGTATTACGCCTGTTAGCCCAGACGGTGAGGACCCGGTACCAGGTGTGCGTCCGACCATACTAAAAAGACTACAGAAAAAGCTAGTGGAACCATGGTCAAGACCAGCTCGCGCAGTGCCAGGCATTATAACGCCTGATAGCCAGACTCCAAGCCAGCTTGACGGGAACTAATTGAATGCAGGGGCTGCTGCAAGGAAAAATCTATGGATTGAAACTTTAACTAGGAGGAAAGATAAAAGTGGATAAAGATAGAAGTATAAGGGCTAAGGTACCGCAGCAAGCACTTTTGACCGGTAAGGTCTACTTGGTCTCAGAGTGAGGGAATAAAACGAGGCGACCTCGTCCCGAAGAGAACTGGTCTGGCAGCCCCAAGATAAATTCTGACATGGAAGCTTGGTCCCAGACGACCAAGTGTGATAATGAGGTGTACCATCCGCTAGGGAAGCTACCTAAGCGGACCTCAGCGGGTACCCTATTATTAACCGGTTAAGCCGGCGAGATGCCTTCTTAGGGCTACTCGGGTGTAGACTTGCTTCGATGACGGGGCATTTATCGGCGGATGTCCTTGCCGTGATATATGCCCAGAGACCGTCCTTTCAAATCTTCCAACTCATAGCGACTATAACCAACCTTTCTTCTAACGCGTGCTTTCAAAAATTTTGCTGCCAATTTCGCGTTAAAACATTCAGCCTTGTTGCTAACGCTAAAGTTTCTCCTGAACACTATCTGCCCGGGGTCAAAGCTTACTGGTCGGCATCGCAGGTCGTAGGACTTTTGGTGCCGCGAATGTGCTTCCACCAGCTTTTGCTCAACCTGATCTCGCAGGAATTGCTGCCGGTCTGCCAAGGGGAGTACGTCGATATCCCCATCCCGTAAGGCCCCTAGTTTCTTCAGTATCGGATAGGCGGATCCATGAAGGATCATTGGGTAACCGAATAGGACTTGGTACGGGGAAATTCCTAGTGCTTCATGGTGGGAGCTGCGGAGCGCACATTCTATGGCCGATAGACGTTTGGTCCACTCACGGTGGTCATCGGACAGATAGGCTCTAATTGCAGCCAATATGGATCGGTTAACACGCTCGGAGGCGTTTGGGTGTGGGGAATATATTGCTGTTCTTAGGTGTTTCACCCCATAGTCAGCCATCAACTTCTCAAATTCTTTCGAAGTAAAGTGTCGACCGTTATCAGTAAATATCACTTCGGGCACTCCGAAAGCGTGAAAAATACGGCGTTCTAGAAAATCGGTGGCTGCCTGTGAGGTTTCTGAGGTAACCGGATGAATGAAGGGATATTTGCTGAAAGCATCTAACACAACTAGCACGGCAGTGTATCCATTCTTGGATCTGGGGTAAGGGCCCAAATAATCAACGTATAGGAATTGGAAGGGTCGGTGCACTTCCATGGCTTTGCCCATCGGCGGCCGTAAGGAGGTGTTCGGAGCCTTTGATTCCTTACAAACATCACACTGCGTGACATATCTACGAACCTGACTAGCCATGCCTGGCCAGTAATATTTCTCTCGGAGCCGATGTAACGTTTTACCGATACCGCCATGGGAAGCCTGGGGTGGCGCATGAGCGGATTCGACCAAGGGAGCAGTGAGTTCCCCAGGGATCCACAACTTCCAGGACAGGTCGTCCGCGATAGGGTCGCCAGTGCGCGGGGACGAACGGTGGAACACGTACCCGTCTGACACCTGGAGATCGGGTAACTGGCCAGCCTTCTCGTTGATTTGGTCAGCGAGACGCTGGTAGTCCTCAGATCTAAAGGCGGGAGATGTAAGGTCCACGTCACGACTGAAGGACAGATCGTCCACACAGTTGACGCGTGACAACGCGTCCGGCACCACGTTCTGGCTACCCTTGCGGTGCTCTATCGAAAATTGGAAGCCCTGAAGTTTTAAACTCCAGCGAGCCAATCGGCCGCTTAGGTCGGTCTGGCTCATGAGCCACTTCAGGCTAGCATGGTCGGTAATGATTGTGAAGGTGTGGCCCTCCACATATGCTCGAAACTTTTTAACGCTCAGCACCGCGGCGTAGCATTCCAATTCCGTGATGGAATAATTGCGTTGTGCGCTGTTTAACTTTTTGGAAAAGTATGCAATGGGGTGTTCGTCTTCGCCATACTTCTGGAATAAGACGCTTCCCACCCCCGTCTTGCTCGCATCACATTGTATGAAGAATGGGCGGGTGAAGTCAGGGGTGACCAGCAAGGGAGCGGACATCATCAATTCCTTCAGCTCCATGAAGGCTTTTTGAGCCTCGTCGGTCCAAGCAAATTTGGCGCTTTTCAGACAGTCCGTGATGGGGGAGGCGATGCTTGCATAGTTGCCTATGAAGCGCCTATACCATCCCGTCATGCCCAGAAATCGCCTAACCTGCTTGGTTGACTTTGGAGTAGGGAAATCTCTGATGGCCGCCACCTTGTCTGGGTCAGTTTTAAGTGAACCGTCACCGATAATAAAACCGAGATACTTCACCTCCCTTACACAGAACCGGCTTTTGGCCAGATTCACTGTTAAACCAGCAAGGCGAAGGCAGTCAGCGACTCGTTCCAGCAGCCTGACGTGAGTTTCAAAATCAGCGGATACCACTAGAAGATCATCCAAATAAACGAATACGTTTTCCCGCAGTGAGCCCGGTATCGCTTTGTCCATCAGGCGGCACATGCGCTGTGGAGCATTACAAAGACCGAATGGCATCACGGTATACTGATACAACGGTCGTCCTGGGACGGTGAAAGCGGTCTTTTCTCTTGATTTTTCCTCCAGAGGAATCTGCCAAAAAGCATCTTTCAGATCGATGGCGGAGATGTATTTAGTATCTTGTAATCGTCCCAATAGACCATCAATGTGGGGCAACGGGTACGCGTCCTTCACCGTCACTGCATTCACCTTGCGGGAGTCCAGGCAAAGCCGTATTTTGCCGGGCTTTCGAACCAGTACCACAGGCGAGTTCCACGGACTGTTGCTCTCTTCAATCACACCTAGACTCAGCATGCGATCCACCTCCTCATACATGAGGGTCTGGATGGCAGGAGAGACCGGGTAGTGCCTCTGCTTAACGGGCACCGCCTCGCCAGTGTCGATGACATGCTGTTCCAAGTGTGTCTTGCCGAGGCCACAGGTGTCAGATGACGGGAACCGTGCTTTGGCCTGGTTCAACCGCGCCTGCTGGGCTTCCGCAAGGTGATGGCAGTTTGGATCGGGTTTTGGGGATAGCTGTATTTCGCCAATAATATGTGGGGCCAGATTAAAGGCTTTCCAAAAGTCAGTACCGAGATACAATCGTTGCTTTAGACTAGGGGCTACATATATATTCAAAGGTTTTGTCCGGGACCCATAGGTCACAGGGACCGTGATGTAGCCCAAAATCTGGTTAGAGGTACCGTTGGCTGTTTCGACAGAGGCTTGCAGGCGGTATAGCTGTGCCTCTGGGTGATTCTGGAGGAGCGACTCTGCCCCTCTTCCCAGGCAGCTAATGTTTGCCCCGCTGTCCAACAACCCGGTTATGCTTTCCCCTAGAATTTGGACATTAGTAAATGGTCGCTCATCAGCGGCGTCAGTCAGTATGGTAGAAATGGCCATTTTGGACAGTAGTTGTTTTTCGATGGCCCTCTGGCGGACTCGTGGGATCTTTGCGTCGTTTTTCCCAAAGATCCGATTCCGGATCTTGTGATAGTTTACCCATCGCATCATATAAGAGGTCCTGGACTGTGGAGAAGGGAAAACCGGTAAGGGTTCCATTATCGACAGGTCAGAGCTGTCCATTGAACTAGTAGACATGGCGGGTGGATAAGAATGAACGTCAGATTGATTAATGTGATCGTCAGAGACTAAGTCGGGCGCGGACCTCCCCGGGGTCTCGCACCCTGCTTCGGGTTTCCCGAACAGGATGGACAAGTTGTGGTGTAGGCTTCCGGTCGCCCACATCGGTAGCAGAAGATTTTTCGTTCCGGCGAGGGACAATCAACAAAGGTGTGACCCTCTTGTCGGCAATTCCAGCAGGTGACCGGACGGCGTGGTGAATGGCCAACATTCATTTCATCAACGAGTGGTGTTGGGATGTCATAGGAATGATTCGAGTAGTTCGCTACTGGTTGCTGCGGGCAGAAGTCGTCCAGCTCGTGCACCTTATACGTGTGTCGACTCTCTTCTTTCTTGGCTCGTTGCCACCTCTCCACACGAATGCACGCTTCGCGGAGCTGACGCACATTGTCATAGGTCGATCCTATTATCGCGGACCCTAAGGTGGCGTTAAGGTTGCCCATGACAATACGTACCAGCTCCGCGGAGGGCATTGGGCGAGACAAGCGGTTTGCGAGTGCCAACATCTTGGAAGCGTAAGTATCGTAGGGCTGACCAAGTTGTTTGGTCTCCAGCAGCTCTTTGATAATCTCATAATCTGACTCCCGCCCTCCAAATTGATCAAGTAACTCCCCCTTGAAGTCCGTCCACAAGGGGCTGGGTTGTTGTCGACGAAATTGCGTCCAGTACCACTCTTCCGCGGGTCCCGTTAATAGAGCGACTACATTTCTGACTAATTCTAAGTTTGGGATTTCATCATCCCTCGCTCTGGCCTCGATTCGGTAAAGAAATTCTTCGGCCGAGGTTTCTCCTGGCCGGCCTGAAAATTTGATGTTCCAGCTCAACACTGGGGACTTCCGTCTAAAAGCGGGTCCCACCTGCTCGTGGTGTGGGCTAGGTCGACCGCTCACGCTGAGAGTGCGGGGACAGGTTCCGGTATGATCTGAATCAATGGGGGCGGACGTACGGCGGGTCTGCGTGGAAGGCCCTTCCAGGCTTACCCTGGTCTGCTGAAGTTGTGTCGACCTTTCATATCGGTCTTGCAGTCTGGCTAGTTCATGTTTTACGGCTGCTAATTCCTCGGACATCGAGTTGAGAACGGCATCTCGATCTTGCTCACTAGTGCCAGCCTCTGGTTGAGCCTCTGCTGCAGATTGGACTTCCCCTTGCGGTTCATCTTCATCCGATGGTGGAGCAGTATTTGCCCCTTTACGCTTTGTTGGTGCCATTCCCAATTGGCTTATTTACTTTCACTAAGGAAGATTTCGGCCTTTATAATTCCACCAAGTAATAATTGATACTAATAGTCAATAATCCAACAATACCACCCTAAAGTGGTCCACACTTATCCAAATCTAAGTGTAATTATACGAATCTAAGAGTTCAGGGAGAAAATTTGTTTACTTTATCTAAGATGATAGTTCTGAAAACAAACAGCAGCGGACCAATTGCGACTTCGTCTACTATTTATATTTATATAGATCTATACATATATTTGAATGAAAATGCGAAAATTGCGGGTCTAACTGGTTAAATTGTGATTATTACTAAACCTAATAGTAAGCCAAAAGTAAGTTTGTAGGAATGAAGTTTCAAGGTTAATTTCTAAACGAGCAATGTATCTAAATATACCCAAATTACTAATGATTCTATAAGCACGAAAAAAACTAAAAATTCATGAACTAAGGAGTAAGGTCCCCAGCAAGAGACGTCCCCTTACAGGTGGCTGACGGCGCTGCTGACAGTCAATTGTGAGTCATCCAGATTCCAACTGACGAGAACCAGCGTCGACAGAAACAATAAATACCCCATGTAGGAGGCTCGTTGAAGGGGGCGGTACTAGACAAAGGTATAACACCGTCCTCTCCAAAAGAAACCTCATGCTGCGATACCCTGGCTTCCCAGGCAGGTTGAAGGACCGTGACCATGAATAAGACATAAAGTGGGAGGGAAGAATGAAGGATAGAAGTCTCTGTTTGACAAAAATTTGGGAACCGCTCAGCCGTTCCACTACGACTAGTCAGAGGCAGAGCCTACTGAAATCCAGGAAAGTGGCACGGCGTGGTTGTTTGACGGGGTCGGGTGGCTACCATTGTGCCGAACCTGTCGCAAGGCCAGGCGATGTAACGCCTGTTAGCCCAGACGGGGCAGGTCTGACATCGTTGGGTCCAGCCGACCATACTAAATAATGAAACAGGAGAAAATAGTGTAGGTTCCGTGGTCAGTGCACACTCGCGCAGTGCCAGGCGATAGGACGCCTGTTAGCCAGACTCCGAGTCTGCCTGACAGGGAATAATTGAATTCAGAGACTACCGCAAAAGAAATAAAAGGTGAAATTATATAGAGAGAAGAGGGATAGTGGAAAAGAAAAGAAGAATGACAAGGGCTAGGGCACCGCGGTAAATACCGTCGCCCACATCGAACCGGAGTGACTTGGACATGAAGGTGGGAATGAAATTGAAAGTAGTCCACTCCAGGGTCCTCTCGTCGGCATTGCCACACAATTTGAATGTGTTATTCATTTTCGCTAATATAGTGGAGAATAGAACTGAAGAATTTACTCGGATGAAAGATTTTCTATAGAGGGCGGTGATGTTGCCAATAACTAGGAGAAAGGTGGTCGTTTAGTGACCAGTAGACCTATCCGAGTTTATATTTAGGTTTAAGGAACGAATCATTAGCCTATCGTTGGGCGCCATTTTTATGTAACTGTCGTTAGGGGGTCATGTACTGTGTTCTGGACACGAAGAGCAACGGGAAGAAGGTATACCAGGACAGCATAAAAAAAATCGTAGTGGGAAGGTGAGTCCAGAAGACCAAATGTGGCAGAAGGAAATAAAACCACCAACATCTATCGCGAGGAAGGGAGGTCTCCTCTGCACCGACAATTAGCACGCCTAGCGCTGCGCTGCTTAGCTCGCCGTGGGGGGGGGTTCTTGGTGCAGGGATGGCCATTGGCCGACAGTTAGCTGACAATGGAAAAAGTCCGCGTGCTATAAAGACAATTGAGTCATGCGACAGGGGGGGTTTTGTGCTGAACGAGAGGGAAGCCGTCGAATCTTTATGATGCCATGCATGGTCACTGTTTCAAACCATCAGGGCTGCAGGGAGATGTCGCAGCCCACATTGGGGTACCTACCTTGTTCGGGGCATCCCCTAGCCCGGGGACCCTATGTCCTTGAAGTTTACGATCCCTGGTCCATCGTTGTCAATCTACAAAAATTGTTGTGGAAGGAGCGGAATAGCGAATATTCGAAATAAGAGCCTCAATTTACTTTTGTTCCCTTTTTTTTCTTATTTTCTCAAATTTATTTTCAACATCAGTGGTACATATAATCTTAGCTATAACTCAAGTGTGTCGTGCCTTATATGAACTAAATCGAATATAACAATCTAATATACAGGTTTGTGCAAAATTAATCAATTCTTACAATCTTAAAACTAGTACCTAGCCAATGCATATTACAATAATTCGCGGGACTACCTATGATACTTGGAATTGGGTTCGCACTAACCTTTTTCTTTTGTAACAATTCCTGATCTTTAAATCAATTACTATCTTTAAAAACTCAAGCAATATGACCAAAACAACCGTCGAATGCCTCAAATACCTCTAATTCTCTCTAAAATAAACGGACAACAGAGAAATCAATATTTATGGCCGGAAAATAGTACTAAACTAAACCTCCAAAACTTAAGGAAAATACTCAACCAAAGAAAAGAAAAACAACTCAAAAGTCTAAAGCAAATAGCTCCTCGATAGTCACAACTAAACTTAAGTCAACTTGCCCTAATAGCAGAACAACAGTTACTTCAACTAAATATACATGCTCCTAACCGAAAGCCACAAAATATACAAAGTAGAACTGAAGATCGTCATGTATAACCTTCCGAAAACATCATAAAAGATAAAGAAAGTCATGAAAAGTTAGCACTAATGTAAAAATCATTTTTTTGACCGAGTAAATTCAATTATATTCCAACTCATACTAAAAACTCAAAGTCAATTTAGTGATGAAGATTCCAAAATATCATACCGCAGTATACAATAATCAAACAAAATAATTCCTTAAACGTTATTACAATTGGATCGATCAAAATAACTTCCAAGTAACTTAATTCATTAAGTTCCTAACAATACTGTAATATTTTATTAATTAACCAAAATTCTGTCACCATTTCCAAATTCTTTAAGCAGCATATAAGCATAATATATAATGGCTTATTAATATAGTTAATATGTATAATAAAAAAAATTTTATAAGTAGTATTAATGTTTAAAATGGCGTAATGTTATTCACCACCAGATCAAAAGGTCAAATTCTACACGAATATAAGTATTCATATCGATTAAGTTGAATAGGTGTGATATTTATCATAAAAAAAGCAAAAACCTTGATGTATTCGAAAAAACTAACTACTATTCAAAACTGATTCCATTTCGTTTGAATGGCGTGATATTAACCACGAAAGTAAAAAAAAATTTTTGACACTTTAAGAAAACTTGAACTAATTCCTGACACCTATTAAGTCATTATATTAGTATATTGATATCACCTTATGTACGTAACAATATATTAATCACTAATGAGAAATTTTCCTTCTTTTTTTATAAAACATTCAGAAATAAAGCTTTAATTTAATTCTTAATAACTTATCTGGATAAAACCGCTGTTGTAACGGGATCTAACTTCCACTCCGATTTACGAGTACCGTTTTGTTTGCCTCTCCATTCCGTTAGCTTTTTTTTTTCTTCTTTTGTTCTTTATTGGTTGCGTCTCCGTTGCTTTCATGCGTACTTTAATTTTATTTTTAGTTATTTTATTAAATTTACCTTGCGCCTCGTAATATGTTCATACATCTCCTTTTGATGGATACTTATAGCGCAACCTTTTCTGCATTATCACCGCTACAGCCACACGTGCCGCCTTTCGTGTCCAGCTTCTCGGTCTGGGGGATGGGGTTGTAGAAATTCTCAAGAAATATATTTCCCAGTCCTCGGGATGCACCTCCCAGCGCCTATTGCCGTCCGGTCCTTTTTCTTCTTTTTTTTTTAATTCAATAAATTTTCTTACTTTTTTTGTTTATTTAAAAAAAAACTATTCTCGGGGCAACTAAATCACTACTTCTTCACCGACTTGTATGCTTGCCCTCCGAGTTCCAAAAAAAACCAACTGCTCTGACTGACTGCTCCCAAAAAACTGTCGACTCACGCGTCAGCCACTTTCTCCCGGACCGCTCTTTTTACTGTTCACTCCGTTCCTCTTGGGTTCCGATCGTCCGCCCTCGGAAGCTTTCATCCCACGTTGACTGGTGCGTTCGATGCCCTTAGCAATATCGGCAAGAATCTTGGCAAGATTGTCAATTGGAATTTTTTTAAAAAAAATGGTTCGTTTCAGTTGGTTGTATATTTTCACGGGAGTTTAGTGCTTCTGGTTCGGTAAACAGAAGGTATGAATAAAATGTTCTAGCCATATTAAAATTGCCATGGCTTAAAGACATTGTTGTGAATTCTCCACTCTTCTCGTCACTTCCATAATATGTAGTTCATATCGGCTCGTTGTAAAACATAACACCGCGGATTAGTTGACAATAATGAGAAGAAACTTTTGCGAATTTCTGAATTTTTTCTTTTTTCTTGTTCGTTTTGTTTATGTTATTATTACTATTATGTCTTTACCATGACTGAAGCTATTAGTCGAACATTTCAATTCAATTCGTTTGTGATACTATTTAGTATTTGTACAGAATAAATTTTTTTCTTTTCGTATAGATGCTTTATTTACATAGTTAGTTGCTTGGTTAGATACTTTAGCTGTGGGGACGTAATATTATGGTGAGAATGTCCATTGAGGAACGCAGGTTGCCTAAGTCTCATAGGGCGTCCGTTACAAGGGCTTTTAGCATAAAAAACTTTATGTAGAAGAGCTAGCGCCATAATATCGATAAAACAAAAGAGGTCACAGCCTATTAGTGAATTCCGAACAGATGATATATGATCTGACCTTCTCAGGTGGAAGATAAAGCGTAAGCAATCATTGAATGCAACATTAAGTCTTTCACGGCAGGACGAATCATACACAATGTAAACTAGAGAGCCATAGAGGAAATGCGGAAGAATGAGAGATTTTACAAGCTTTGAACGTATAGTATCACCCACTATGCCATGAAGCCAGAGCTTGCGTAATGTCCCATAAATCTTGGAGAGCATTAGTGAGACTTGATCACAGCAGGTCAGTTTAGCATTAATAGCAATGCCAAGATTATGGACCCGATCAACAATGGGAAGAGGAATGTTACCTAGACAAATGAGTGGCATTCTGTCGGGGAGCGTAGAAAGACGACTAAGCACAAGTACTTGTGATTTTTTATGGTTTAATTTAAGGTAGTTGAAAGCACTCCACTCATTTATTCGAGAGAGAGTGCTATTCAGGTCAGAAATACAAAAACCAATTTGGCAAGAAGGGCAAGAGGTATACAGTTGGAGATCATCAGCATACAGATGAAAGGAACAGTGGCCGATAGTAAAAAGTAGGTCATTGATATACAATGAAAATAGCAGGGGACCAAGAATTGAACCTTGAGGAACACCAGGAGGCACCTGTAGAAAAGAGGAGATAACATTGTTATGACGAACACATTGAAAACGGTTAGATAGCAAAGAGGAGAAAAGCCGTGTAGTAGAGACGAAAAGAAATGATAGCGCTGACTTAGTTTGGAAAGTAGGATCGCATGCACCACCGAGTCGAAGGCTTTCGAGAAATCAAGAAGCACTAATATTGCAACGTCGCCTTTATCAAGCGCAGAACGAATGTCAGTTGTTACCTTTAGTATAGCGGTTTCACAACTGTGTAAGGTAGAACCATAGTGATCCAAGCGACATTTGCATCTTTTTGAGATAATGATGCAAACGCGTTTTTACTTATTGTTAAAAAATAGATGATTTGTTATGGTTATATTTGCAATGAAGTGATGCCTAGCGTACTAGAATAAATATGAAAAATTGTTTTATTCAAATATATTTATGATTTTTACGGAAACCAGATTGATATTTAGAAATAAAGCTATTACATTCAAGGTAGCTCAGGACTTGGATGTAAAGAATTTTCTCAAAGGCTTTTGCAAGGAAAGGAAGAATGCTAATGGGACGGAAATCTGAGATATCTGCAGGAGAAGATTTTTTCGGTAAAGGGATCAATATGGCCTTTTTCCACAACAAGGGAACTTGGGAAGTAGTCAGGCAGTAATTAAAAACATGCGTGATGACATCCAAAATTAAAGGGGCGAGGAGCTTAAAAAAGCGTGGAGATATTTCATCAAAACCGATGCAGTTGGAGGAAATAGAGAGGAGTATATTTTAATAACTTCCAAGGAGTCGACACAGCGAAAGTAAAAGCCATCAGTACTATGTGGAAGAACTGAGAAAGATCGGGAGATAGAGGACGCAGGAGGGGATTGAATGAATGAGGCATTTAGGAGGTCTACATCGATACCAACAGGGGAAGGTGCAGTAGCATTTATGCCCAGCGAGCGAAGATTGGACCAGATTTGTTTGGAGTTTAAAGAGGGATCAAGCTTACGTGCATAAAAACTACGTTTTCGTGATTTGACCTTGCTAGTGACGAGCTATTTATAAGCATTAACATATCTAAGGATCATAGTCTTGCGATACCGCCTGTACATGCACTCTCGCTGACTTATCAAGTCACTGATTTCGCGAGAAAACCAAGGACAGGCCGAATATGGCCTGCGGTTTCTTGTGACCAGCGGCACACAGTGAAACATGTACATGCTTTTGCCAATAAATAAATAAATAATAATAATATCTGCACGGGTGCTCTGGCTTAGAGAGATTGGGGAGCTTCGGATTAGAGTCTAAAACTCCCCTTTTCCCTTTACCTGCCTTACAGACTTTAACAACAGCAGACTTGGTTTTTTTACCATCCTCCGACGTTTGGACTGATATCCCATCCCGAGTTTTTTTCTATATGTTTGCTTATTTCATTAGTGCGCTAATCTTTTTGTTTTCGGGCCTTCCACCTCCGAGAAGTTATCTAGTCCTACTTAAACCCCCACACCACGATAAGGTAAATTAGCATGGCGGAGGAAATTAATTAATTTTGGATGATTTTAATATCTGTATTAATTCGCGAGGTGGAGCCATATGAGAAATCAATACCATAAAGTCGACTACAACAACTAACTTTTCACCTAACCAAGATTACGAATCAGGCTGAATTTGCATACAAGACATCTTATGAACTATCTTCACAGTAGCCAGCTTGTTTTCAGAAATTTCCTTTGCGAACCATCTCGCTACTCTTATCTTTGTTTACCCTTTGCATTCCCTGTTGTATTTCTGAAGATGACGTCCCATTGTCTATCGGGAAGGACAAAGCTCCCATGACAATTGCCAAAGTGGCCCTAATCCTTTGGCGAAGGAGTTCTAAGCCAACGATAAAGCCTCCACCGAAACGTTGTTCCCCTTGAAGGCTTGCTTATTTATTTACATATGTATGTATTTAGCCATACAAGGCACACTTTTGTTTGACTATTGCTGAATATTTATGAGTTGACATCCGTTTGTTTAAAATCAAAATTGTCATAACGAAGTTTTCTAAACTAGTTTTGGGACTAGGGTCTTGTAACGCACCTCATTTAACTTTCTCTTGCTTTTGTTTGTATATAAAAACGGAAAAAGATGCCCTGAATCGTTCTCTTTTTATGATAAATTTTTGATACGACGCCAAAAACAAAATTGCACAAAATAATTTTTTTTTATTAATAAACCTGTCAGCTACAAAAACATAGAATAAAATATGGAAGTTGGCTGGCTAAAAATACAACTCCTCAGTCATGGAAAAGAACAGCAAAAAATAACTTTACCAACAATTTATCTACATAAAATTCGATCAACCCTTAATTGTTACAGAACGAAGATAAAGGGGGCTTTGCAGATTTCCATTACAATTAAGTATTACAGGGTGGTATTTATTCAGTATTTATACAAAAGCTTATAATGAGGAAAGAAGATTCTCCTGGGTTGATTGTATTTCGGGCTCTTAGCCCCATTATAAGAGGGAATT
The DNA here is from genome assembly GCA_949987705.1 of Thereva unica. Taxonomy (NCBI): domain Eukaryota; kingdom Metazoa; phylum Arthropoda; class Insecta; order Diptera; family Therevidae; genus Thereva; species Thereva unica. Next base: position 125,372,777 of record OX465283.1, on the reverse strand, counting down.
TTTTGCCGATAATTTCGTAAATAAGTAGAAGAAATGTGGAGCCTCGAGCAGGCCATGCCTTAAGGCAACTTCCGATCGGACATTAACAACCCCCTTGGGAACAAGCCTTGATTTTGTTCTTGCCAGTTGGAATTTTGTACATGCCACCCTTATACAAGGTGGGTTATATAAATTAAAATTGCATTCTAAATAAATTAGTGGACAAGTGAATAATTTATCTACGAAAAACATGTCATATTTGTAAATGCCTTCCAACATATTTTAGGGATTCTACGGCATATTTTACAAATACAGAGATTTACTAAAATAACCCTTAATAAAATATTTCCCTTTCATAAAAGGATAAGGGTAAAAGCCCGGATTTATCTCTGTCTGTACCTAAAATGCAAAGCGATAAGCTCAGGAAATTAAACAATGGAAGTTCTGCAGATAAAAACAGATAAATCATCCTGTCCCCAGAATTATTTTACATATATTTTTTTGTACCCCCGATCCGAGGTCTTCATGCAAAAACAGTTTGGTAAAGGTTAAATAAAAAAATCAATAAAATACGAAGGATTCCCGTAGTAATTGAATCTAGATAGAAAATAAAAACTACCCGGCAAAATGCAGAACGTATGCTTTGGCGTGTAAAATGCTTGTGGAAATACCAGACATAGTCCTTGTGAAAATCCGATATCCTTTGCTTGTCCAGTCATCAACCCCGAGCCATTGTAATCCATCCGTCCGTCGTCGTTGTCGTCTATATGCATAAGGAATATACTATGTCCTACGTGCACTATGGAAATCAGAAAAGACAAAAATTTAACCAGCAGAAAGAAATTGCAAAGAATAAGGGGGGAGAATACATGTCTGTCACAGGCCTATATTTGCGGAGGGTGTGCAGGCGGCAGGGGCGGGAAGGTGTGCATAAACCATGGTTGGCAGGATGAATGTTGCCTACTAGAAGAAGCTTTCACGTCGCTTTCATTGGAGATGAATGAGCCAAGATAAGGAAATTCATCAGACAGAATACCGGTCCTTTATTTCCTCAATTTTCTATGGAATGACGTAGAATATTTTTGTTTGTTCGGGTTATGTGTTGCTTTTTGAAGAATCGAAAAGATTTTGCAGTCTTCAAATGGGCGGCTGTCGGGGAAAATAAATGGTTCTATTTTGGGGCGTTTCCAGTCAGGGGCACATTAACATTCTTCTTTTATTAACTAATCTAGCATCTATTGTTTATGCATTACAATAAACAACGATTCCTCATCATATTTATGACTAAAGATTGATTTAGATTTAGGTTGCCAGAAAATGACGGATGATATCATATTTTATTTATTGTACCCTTAACAAAATGTACCTGTGGCCGGAATAATCTGAATAGAGTTATTAAATTAGGAATGTGGCTGCCTTGACAAAACTACAATCAATAATGATTGTTTCATTGAAATAAACGCTCTCTTCTCGCAATTGGCTAATCTTTCGCCGGCAGTATTTCCGAACTCCTACACTATGCAAGAGTTACGAATGGTTGATCGTCATCTCCTTCAACATCATCCTCTCCCTTTATAGCACGAACCTATTATATCCCATGTACTAAGTTTACTACTAGACATAGCACCATGACACCCTTTTGGTAGTACGAAGGGTAATTACTGAGTTTCAGGGGCGGCGCTTTCATAGGTGTAAATGGTGCACTTGCACCGGGCGCAACTTCAGATTTAAGAAAATTAAAACTTGAAAATAATAATGAAAAAGTGTTCCTGTGACTTCATTTTCATTTAGTACAAGTAATTCTTTTTTTTAATAGAATTTTATGCAATTTTGATAGGGCAATCATAGTTGCGCAACCGCCGATGCTAAAAAGATGGTCCAACAACAACAATTTCTTGGTCTTGTGAGAAGACAGCACAGGAGGGAACGACATAGAGTTGGCCAGACCAGGCGTGGACCTCCAGAGTTCAGTATGTTTCATAAGTTCGATCGGCCATCGGATATTTTAAATTCCACTAAAGGATATTTCATAGATTTACGATCAGAAGCAAAATTTCAGCAATTTATTGATAAATGCAAGCAAATTGTCCCCAAATTGGAAGTGCCTTGTGTATTTCCAGCTTTTTCGTCGTTGTGGGAAAGAATCTTTCTTTCATTTGATCAACTGATGGGGCGCAACAGAGCATACTGCACCGGGTGCAAAAAAACCAAGCGCCGGCTCTGCTGAGTTTAGATCTGTCACACAATATTGCATTTATTTAATACTACCAAAAATCCTTTCAATAAAAAAGTAGGAAAAAGGTATAATGAAAAAAGAATAAACCAGCAAAAATTGATTTTGAATACTTAAAATTTTTTGGAATATATTCAATTTTGTTATGAAAAATTGTGTACCACGTGCACAACAGACTCCTAGCCAAATATATTCAGAATCGTCCTCATAGATTTTCATGGCACTCATGGCGCCCTCCTCCCCTCCAAATTGTTCCCCCCCCCCCCCCCCCCCCCCACAAAGATGCGCCAAAAAGTAATTTTGCAAATTTCGCACCCACCCTGCAGCCCAAAAATGGACAATTTAGTGCCCATAAAAAATTCTAATAAATACTTACTCCTTAGCTATCTCATTTTATTAACCCTGGAACTTTTCCTTAGCGCTCCACGCTTTTTTCCTTTTCGAAAGGTAGTTTGTTTCCATATACTGCTGGAGTAATAAAAATTTAACATTTCAAAATTATTTTTTTACTTTTTAGTTTATATTAAAATAAAAGCGTAATTTTTAGTTCCTTTTAAATCATATTTTTATTTTCTATTTTTAGTCTGTTATATGTCTTCCGTCATGTTGTGGTGACCGCAATGTTTGATTTAAAATGACGTCATACAGCTTACTTTCTTACTTACTGTTATACACTTTCATTAGATATCCTTACCGAGCGCGAAGTAAAGAAAAAGGCAAACCGCCATTTTGTGTTGGCCGCCATTTTGAATTTGGAATGATGCGAGACACATAATTGTATTCAAATTGCTAGGAGTCGTCCATAAATTACGAGAGGCGTTTTTTGCGATTTTTCGACCCCCTTCCGCTTGGTAAGATGTTGTGAGATTTGGCACGACCCCCTCCCCTTTAATTATAGATAACTGATAATTAGAACTCCTACTTGCCCCTTGGCTATTCCACTCGCTTTCTCCACTTGTAGCGGACACACAACTACCAAAACGTGAGCACTCATAATCAACAAGAATGGGGTCGGGCCGGGTCATTCCATATCAAATCAACCAATTTTTAATTAATTTTGAACCTCATGGACTTTAAATCACCTAATTTTTTTATATAGATCCTTCTGGTGGAAATTAAGAAAAAAACAATTTTTCAGATTTTTTGGATTTATATTTTTTGAATTGATCTATACCTTTACAAGTTCAAATTGAGACTAAACAATTTCTAATTGAGACTAAACAATTTCAAATTGAGACTAAACAATTTCTAATTGAGACTAAACAATTTCAAATTGAGACTAAACAATTTCAAATTGAGACTAAACAATTTCAAAATGGGAATTGATAATGCTCCATGTCATGCCGCCATTGAGGAGGTTTTTCAAAAAGGCGAATTTCTTAATAATGGTCTACTAAGACTTGGTCCATATAGCCCAATGTTCAATGCAATTGAATATACTTGGTCAAGCCTGAAAGCTGGCGTCAAAAGTGATTTAAGTATTCAAATGCCGCAAATCCTCGCTGGTGAGAACAAATCAAATTTGACGCAAACCGAATTTCGTCTATAACGGCTAGAAAGTATTATTCGAGAAAACTAAACTAAACCAACTAATTAATGTTCCTAGTTGCATCCGGAACATCGCTCACATTCAAAAATTTATACCAGACGCAATAAACATGGTAGATATGAGTTTTTAATTAACTTATTAATAATTTGTAATCCTTTTAGTTTCTTCGAATAAAACATTTATTGTCACTAACATTTTTTAATTCTCATTCTGAAATTGTTTAGTCCCATTTTGAAATTGTTTAGTCTCAATTTGAAATTGTTTAGTCTCAATTTGAAATTGTTTAGTCTCAATTTGAACTTGTAAAGGTATAGTTCAAAAGTTGAAAATAGCGCCAATTTCTTCTGTTTAATAAGGCTTTATTAAGGCGTATTATTATTAGTAAAAGGCGTATTATTATTAGTAAAAATAAAACTTTTTTCGTAATTTTGAAAATTTTCTCAAAATAATGTTTTTTCAAAATTTTAAAAAAATTATATATTGCGCACACACTCTTAAGGTACATATAAGGACAAAATTTAGGATGGGACGACATTGGGATCATATTGAAATAAAATATTTTAGGTATACTTGAAAAGCTGAACGTTCGATGAACGAAATATAAAAAAAATTTAGCTACGGGTGAGCTGATACCCACCTTGCCTAAAATAAAGGTTCAGACCGCGTCAATCGGAGATGGTGAGGTCAAACCATTGGTTCATTTGACATGTAATGACTCATATTTACTGCTTATTGTTGATCCATTCCTTTTGATAGATTTGCTTCTGAAAAAACTCGACCCCCAAGCTAATTTTTCTCTTGTTGCTTTTAAAATGATACATATTTTCTTAACCAATCGTGGCGTACCCCAAGGCTCTACCCTTGGTCCGCCGCTATTCGGGATTTTCAATCATGATCTTCCTTTTGCAGTCAAAGATTCCAAGATTCACATGTACGCAGATGATGGGCAAATTCTTTCTCCAAAGAACAATTCCTCAGTAGTTTAGAGAAACTTAAAGTAGATCTGCAGTGTACTTCCGGTCAACGTACCTTGATTGGACAACGTTCTTCTTTTCGTCTTTGCAACTTTGCTTTGTAATTCTCTTCCAGTTGATCTTGACGTCTTTTCTAACATAACTAGAACAGGGTTGTATAAAGCGCAAATACAAGTTTTCTTTTATAAATTTTCTTTCATTTATCTCTATTATAATTTTTCAATTATGTGTTCTTTTTTCTATTACTCTTATCATAACTTCCTACCCAACCGATGTATTAATAAATGTACTAGTTATAAGATTCTATCTTGTGTACATGGTCTTGCAATAAATAATAATAATAAAAGTAAGTATTAGGTTGAACTCATATTCGGCGCATCTGTAATTATTTCTGTTTACTTAACAAAATATGTACTTTGTAAGCAAGTAACAATGTGATTGGTTGGCAGTTCGTCATTTCATCTTTGTGAACTGGGACACTTGTGCCCAGAAACTATTCTTCCGACTTTTTTTGCTTCTCCATAGTTTACAAATAAGACTATCGGAGGCATTTTTTAAGATTTCTGTCGGTATACGATCTGAACCTGGATTTTTCGTAGACCGTCTTCAACTTCTTCTATTGTATGCTCTAGCGCACAATTTTTTGGGTCATCTATACTTCGGAGTTCTGCTTCTCCCTATATTAGGATTATGTTCTCTTTAAAGAAGACTTTCAAGTCCTTCTCCCAAACCTCAAGTATGGCATTTCTGTATATCATCCTAATATGTCAGGTAAGAATGGCAATCAACCACGAATATATGGCAGAGTAATTTGATGTAATTAATGTATTTATCACCACAAGCAATTCATTTTAATTCATCCATTTCTAAAATTCATTTTATACTAAGCAATAATTTTTTTTAAACAAAACTTGAATGTACAACATTAAAGGATTGCATGTTAAATCTAGTAAACTTAATACTGTAATAAAGTTTCCACAGGGGATGAATATTATTCAGTGAATTTCCAAAAGTCTTTGCAGAATTTGCTAATATCTCTCAAGTGTTTAGTGACATGCAATCCCACACCAAATTTGTTCAATTTCTTCTATGCTATAATAGAATAGCTCAATCTAACCCCTTTCAAAATGTGGCAGATTTGTGTCGATAAAGCGTCATTCAAGTATATTTCAAGGTCGTGTTAGCCTCTGTGAAAATTACTTCTTGACGTATTTTTTTAGCATTAAAGTGAAATTGTAATAAAATGTGGTAGCCACAATTCTGTAGAAAGCTTAGTTTAAATAAATTCTAAAACAACGCAATCTTATTTAACGAAAGGTGTTTAAAACCAACAAAAAATGTTCTCAAAATTGAATAGCATGCATTAGCATCAGTAAGCACAATTAATTACCAATAAAATATTCCCAAAACGCTGCTTTTTTATCCTGAAAGCGCTATCAAACAGGACTTCCTTAGAAGTGTATTCAGGGGCGATTATTTTCCAAAACCCATAAAGGTAACAAGCATGAAAATTCTCATTTATACCCGGTATAAAAATTTATCTCTTTCCTGTGGCCATGACCGTAAAAGCAAAATTCCCCGGAGTCATATGAACGGGGCGGGCGTCCATAAGGATACGGAGATATTTCCGCATCAGCATGAAAAGAAAGGACTAACGAAGGACTTCCGTCTTTGCTGCTGCTTCTGTTAGCATTAAAAAAAGGACACATCTTCACACCTCTCGACGCGCGACTTCCGAGCGAGAAGTATTCTATTTCTGAATATTTTGCAGTCGTCATTAAGCTCGTCCTTATCCTTTCGTGTCGAGGACGACAAAAAAGTAGTAATAAAAGAGAAACACTTTGAAAGCTTACCATTGTTCGGTAATTTGTGTCCTAAAAAAAGTGAAAGCCCATTTTAACGCCAACATTTGAGGTCGTTTTATTGCAAATTCGTCCTTTCTCGCTGCACATCGCGTGCAGTACCAGCAGCGTGGGAACTCTGCATGGAATGGGCAGAACAGGGGCTGCCCCATTGTACCTACCACCAAATGGGTAAATTCCTTCCACCATTCTTCCTACACTGACACTGTGCCAGTAACTCGAGGGGGTACTTTGTAATTTGTCTGGATGGATTCATTCATGAACAAACCTCTAGTAGATTTGTCGCTTCTGTTTACAAAGCATGAACGCCATGTCATGAGGTAACTTATGGCCGGAAGTGGTTCGTTGATAAATTGAGCTTGTTCTATTTAGGACTCCTTTGAGAATGAGAGAAAGAGCCAACTTCTGGGTAGAAGTAGATGATTGAATGCTAACACTTGAAAACTTTGTGTTAATTAAATTAAGGTCCATTGGCTGCGGTTTTTCTGTTTTCTAGTAATTAAGACTTCATCTGACAAAGTAACAATTCAATGTTGCTGGGAAGCTTACACGATCAAAAGGTTTAAAATACATTAATTAACTTAAAGCGTGATGGGTGCATTTCATAAACCTGGGGGTCACGATTCTGGCAACTTTGAATGTCTATTTAGATTTTGGTTGATAGTACAGGATCCGTAAAAGAACGACCTGCACCGATCGAGTAACCGAATGAACGCTATTTTTAATACGCTTTTATTAGCTTTACTTGTAACTATGTAATAAAATCGTGGAAGTTAAATTTGACCCACTTCCCGGTTTCCGATTAAGCTGAAATTTTGCATACATGTTTAGTTTGGATGACAATGCAATCTGACCATTTAAAAAAAAATCAAGATGGCTGTTCCAAGATGGCGGCCGAATTTTGCGATTGTGCTCCCCGACCCCCGATATGGGTATCTAATGAAAGGGTATGACAAGTAGAATACTATTATCTTTGTGGAGTCACTCCAAATTCAAAATGGCGGCCGAAACAAAATGACGACGAACCCAAAATGTGGATCACCTTTTTCTTTAAAACTCACTTGGTATGGGTATCAAATAAAAGCTTATGAAGAGTGTAGTACAGTAAGCTGAGTGACATAATTTTAAATCTAATATGGGGGAATACATATAAAAATACCTGGTTGCCTGTAAAGTCCGTATACGGGCGAAGCTTTTACGTGGCAACGTCTTGAGACTTGAGAGTTGAGAGCTGAGAGTTGAGACTTAAGACTTGAGACTCGAACAGACCAATGAGTCATAAGGTAACGGAGAATTTGCTGATAACTTTTTTGCGAATGACTCCCAGGGTATACCGATTTATAAGACGTTGTCACGTCAATAGACTAAAAAGTAGAAAATAAAAAAAATAGTTTAAAAAAACTAAAAAATACGCTTTTATTTTAAAATGAACTAAAAAGTAAAAAATAATTTTGAATGTAAGTTTTTATTGCTTCAGCTAGTATATGGAAACAACCTACCGTTCAAAATGTAAAAAAGCGTGGGGCGAAAAGTTCCGATGTTAATAAAATATGTGGTATATATATGAATATAGGTAAAGAGCCCCACGCTTTTTTACATTTTGAACGGTAGGTTGTTTCCATATACTAGCTGAAGCAATAAAAACTTTACATTCAAAATTATTTTTTACTTTTTAATTCATTTTAAAATAAAAGCGTATTTTTTTAGTTTTTTTAAACTACAATATTTTTTTTTTTATGAAATTATTTAATTGAAAATTCAATATTCAATTTGTTTGCCATACCTTCACCGGTCGAGGAACAAAAAAAAATTAATACTAATCATAAAAAGGAAACCTATGGATTATGCAAACATAGGGTTGCCTACCTTTTCTGTTCAAGGCTATAGGGTTGCCAGGGTTAAATAGGTGAATCCAAAGTGGTACCTTTACTGATCGAGGAACCAAATAAATTGTATATCAAGATAAAGATAATTTTATTGCGAAATGATAAGTAAAGGGTTGCCTGTGAAAACCCGTTTAAAAATTAAAGCGTATGAAAATATACGAGAAAGAGTATCCATTCTATCCAGTGCGATAGAGGAGGACGCCGAGTAGCATGAAAAAACGTAGTAGTAATATGAAAAAATAGCACGGATTCTTTGTGGGGTCGAAAAGTTAGTGAACGGCAAGCATTGCTATGGTTATGTATGGAATAGCGCATCGCCCTCCAAAGGCTTTGTTGGCATATAAGTCAAAATTTTCCATGACCGGTTTGCATAAATATGGCTAAATTCCATTTCGATCTCTCTTCCTTCAATGCATGGGAGGTCGGGGGTTGTGGGCTTGCTTGTTGGCATAGATCTATGACTTCAAATAACTCCTTAGAAAAAATCCAATGGTGTTAAATCACAAGATGTAGGGGACCAATTCTGATCACCGAAACGAGAGAGACAAGGAAATGTCTCATGCAGTAATTGAATTATGCTGGTGATTAGGCTTCAATTCATGTCAGTTGAACTTTGTAAGCGTGGAAACGCCAGATCTGTAATGAGTATACGCTGTAGACTCACTCTACCAAATCTGTGAAGCCTAGGCCGAACAAATGGTTCAATGGGGAATGTATGAACACAATCAAAGCTAAAGAAGCCGCCTATAGAGCATACAGACGTTCGCCTAATGAGCCACTTTGTCGTGAGTACGTCAAACTTAGAAACTCCTGTAACTCCATCATCAGGAAAGTCAAATCATCATTTGATGATAGATTGAGAAGTAAGATTCTTAACTCCACTACATGCAGCAAAAATTTCTGGTCCTTGGTAACTGCCATCAAGAAGAATTTTACTTCCTCCTCAACACCTCCTTTTATTCACAACAAGGAAGTGATAACAGAAAGCAAACCCAAGGCCGACCTATTAGCTTCTCTGTTCGCCGCAAATTCTTCTTTACCCGATGCTGCTATGTCACCCCCACTCTCGAGAATACCACCCACTCAATGGAGGGAGTTCACTTCGGGACTCGCGAGGTGTTTAGGTGTCTCAAAGAACTCGACGCCAATAAATCCACTGGTCCCTACAAAATCCCCCCTATGGTACTTAAAAAATGTGCCTCACCTTTGGCTAAACCTCTGCGCAAACTTTTTGCCCTGTCTTACTTCTCCGGAGTGTATCCCGACTCTTGGAAACTAGCTCATGTTCAGCCAATCCCAAAAAAGGTGAAGCCAGCGACCCCTTAAACTACCGCCCAATAGCAATTACTTCTGTTCTCTCCAAAATCATGGAAACAATAATCAATAAAGAGCTGATGAAATATCTAGAATCCAACCAAATTATACACGACAGGCAATACGGCTTCAGATCTAAACGGTCTACTGGCGATCTGCTTGTGTGTTTAATCGAGCGTATCAACCAAAGCATTCACAGCTTTGGTGAGTCTAGCCTAGTTGCTCTAGATATATCAAAGGCTTTTGACAGAGTATGGCACCCAGCTCTGTTGAATAAACTCCAAGCTATTGGTATACACTTAGTTCTAAGGAACTGGATTAAGAGTTTTCTTTCAGGCCGTTCAATCAAGGTAGTATTGGATGGCGTCGAATCCAACCCCCACGCCATTTCGGCCGGAGTTCCCCAGGGGTCAATTCTCTCACCCCGCACTTTTTCTAATCTTCATTAATGATCTGCTCTCAATCCCCTCCAACCCACTTCACTGCTTCGCTGATGACGGTACTCTGAATTTCTCTTACTCCTTCGACAATATAAGACAAGCACGTGCCAGACCTTGTCTTTACCACCGTCAACTGATGTCGGCTTCGATCAACCGGGATATCGAATTGATTCTTCATTGGGGCGAAATGAACCGCGTCGAATTCAATGCCACAAAAACGAAGCACTGTCTGATCTCCAACAAAAATTGTACCGACCTTCCTCCTGTCTCGGTGGATGGAGAGAATCTAACGGCTGACTCAACTCTCAACATCCTAGGGGTAACTTTAACGGAGCATCTGCGATGGAATGATCACATATTCCAAATCGCCAAACAAGCCTCCCAATGCCTTGGATTTCTCAAGAGATGCAAGTTCCTCCTCCAGCCAGCCGCATTGGCTACAATATACAAATCCTACATTCGGCCGCGCCTCGAATACAACTCGCATATCTGGGCAGGCGCCCCAAAAACGACCTTGGCTTGTCTCGACAAAGTGCAAAATCGTGCCCTCAAACTCATTGGTGGTGGCCCCTTTCGCGCCTCCATAGACACTTTAAGCCACCGTAGGAATGTAGCAGCTCTCTCCATACTTTATCGCTATTACCATAGCGACTGTTCCACCGAAATTCAGGACCTCCTGCCTGCACGGCAATACTTTTCCCGCAACACAAGACTAGCCCGCTCGGCTCACCCCCATACCCTACAGCCCCCTCGTTCACGCACAATACGGTTTAGAAGTTCGTTTATGAATAGAACAACTCGACTGTGGAATAATCTCCCGCAGTCAGTATTTCCGAACTCGTACATCTTAGAGTTCAAACGTGAGGTTCATCGTCATTTTCTTCTACACCCTCCAGACCCCCTCTAACCTTTCCTATTCTCCTCTATTCTTCAAACCAAGCTTACTACTAGACATTGCACCATGAACTAAACAACATGACGGACTGGTAGTACAAAGGGTTACACCTAAGCTTGGTTTTTTCATATAAAAAAAAAGACAGGCTGTCAGCTTAATACTGCCTGGATACCATCTGGCATCAAGGCATGAAGTGGGAAGTCCTGGGTTATCCCTTAGGACCTTCATGACAACCTTAGCGGGAGCGGCTTGCACCCACCGCCATTGATGCTTAGGGATCTTCCCGTCTCATCGTTCTCGTCTAGGACACCGATTATATTGCGATCCTTCGCAACTTCTGAGAATGGTATCGCTTTAGTTCCGTGTGTGTCTTTGTCTTTTTTGGTGCTGGACTGTGCGTTGGTTGGTTGGTTAGGTTAGTTCCTCCACAGATCTATGGCGTTTAGAGGCTCCTGGACAGCTCTAGGGTAAAGTTTGGAATAAGCTGCTTATGCCAAGCAATGTCATCCTGGATTTTGGTGAAATCCTCCTTCGACAGTTGGTCCTCCCCGATCGTATTGGCAGCCTTTGCCGGCTCTGGTCTTGTAAGTATTTTGGCCCTTGTGCAGACCATTTGCTCCCCTGATCCACCCGCAGCGGCTGTGCCGTGCCTGAGCAGCGACATAGCCACAGGAAGAAGCAGGGTTACAAGTGGTTGCTTGGGGAGCCTTTTTTCGGAGGAGAGAGCTTGTGGCTGCTCTTGGTTTGGTTTGCCTCGGGGGTACAGTAGCCTTCTTTTCATCGGGATTTGTGGTCCCTTCTGGTTTTGGTTTTGGGGAACCGGATCCCTGCCATGAGTAGCGTAGAAACAAGGTCCACCCGGGCAGAGATCCGCAGTACCCGGTTAAGGCTGATTAGAACCGGAGACGGCCAGGTAAACTATTTTTACTGGGTCCCCAGCCAAGTTGATCATCGGTTCGCATTACACCTTATCCCACCCAGAGGACAGGGAGAGGAACGAGGTTGGGAGGACGACTGCCTGCTACATTGGAGAACGCATTGCCCAAGGTGAACCAGCGTGATGGACATGTCATAGGCATACGTGGAGGACGTCGTCAACAAAAAGCCCTTACTGTAAGCTATTTTTGAGCCCAAAACCAACGCTATAGGTGAAGCGGAAGCCACCCCCACAACAACCCCTAAATTTAAATATTTGTACAAAATAAATTGGGGTAAATTACGCCACACAGCTTATATTATTCAACTGTCGTGGAACGGAAAACAAATTTGCAAAATTCGGCCCCCGTCTTGGAATCGCCATCTTGATTTTTTTACAAAAATGTCATATTGCATTGTCACGCGAACTTTGCATATGGGAAAAATTTGGGGTTGATCGGTTACATGAATGAGGGTCAACATTAAGTTGCAAGAGGCGAAGAACGTAAGAAATGGTGAAAAATCGTACTAATTAATTAATTTAAATCTTTTAGCCACCTGTTTGGGTTTCCATGCATCTACAAAAAAAAACAGATTTCTATCTTTTCTAGCTTGGCTCCAACGCGTGGCGGTACGCACAAGCAGACACTAATTTTTATTAATATTGATTCAAAAAGGTTCAAAGCACTTAAGAAATTCCTTCTCCCCAAAATCAAATACCACTTGTAATAGTTGCAGAAAATGTGTACGAGTTTTCTGGACAACTCAATGAATAAAGGACAAAGAAAGTTTATTTTTGGAAGGCATTGCTTATTATTATTTTCACTTCACCCTTTTTATTCTTTTGACAGAAACCGTTCAACAAATATAATTATTTACCCTTTCATTATATTGAACAATGTTCATAAGAACTGATTCAGCTTGCGACGTCCACATATTATGAAAATGAAAATCAATAGTTAATTTCCATTTAGAAAATTACTAAAGCGAGAAATTCACGTTAAGAAATATTTTGCAATATCTAATATCCGAGTAGCAAACTACCACAACTACACAAACCTTGCCGCACAATGTTACTCTCTAGCATATTAAGCGACTGTTCCATACCAATCCAAGCCAAGATAAGACTCCGTTATCTATGCTGAATAGTTGTATGTACATATATATGATAGACATAAAGATGCTGACATAATCCTCCAACCAAGGTCTTCGTAGTAGGCTGCATTCAGTTAATACTCTCTAGAGAGGAGGAGGCTTCTCTAAACCAGTCCTTGAAACAAATCCAGGAAAAAACGAAGGAACTACATTTTGACACACATAAGAAAAGTCCTGGGAGTAAATCTAGAAAATATTTTCCTGCATAGTGGGCAGATGTGGCTGTAGATAAAAATAAACTAAATTTGTCTATTTTCAACGATTTTAAAATTCGAATTTTTTCCGGGCTAGTCTAAGTCATAAATGAAAACCAAACTGTTCCTTAAGAACAGTCCATAACTATCCAAGTATCCAAACGAACAATTCTTCAAAAACATTTCTTAAATAAAGCAGAATTTATGAAGGAAGGAAGTTCACATTGCATTGTACTACCAGTGTACCAGTGCGACTTTAACCTATAATCGAAGGTGGAACGGCCACTGAACCCCTTTAACCCCCACTTATGGGTTAAGTTCGCACCGTGAGGCCGGGCATTAGTATTTCATTGAAGCACGTCAAACGGCTAAAACCTCTCAAACTAAAGGCCCCATAAACATGAATCTTTTGTGGGTGCTTAATAGCGGCATTCTCAATTTTTTAGTGCTGGCACGTTGTACTTTATTGAAAAACGTAAAATATTCATCAATAAATATCACCTTGTCCCAAAACACTTCGTAGATGATATGGAGCCGTCGTTTTCGTGTGTGAATTTCTTTATGGCGTGGTTTTAGAATGGTTCATTGGAAATTCATTTTATACTGTTTCAAGCTTCGATAAATTTAAACGAACGGTTGCGATGTATCCTTATGAGATTGTACTGACAGGGAGTTTTAGAGAAATGACATTTTTCTTTGACAGCTTTGGATATGATGATAATATTGTGGAAGAACCTTATACTCTTTTTTAAATATGACCGTCGTTTCTTAGTCCTTAGCTAATTGAAGCGATTGCGCTTGCAGTGCATCATTAAAGCAACAACTTTAGTTTATGGAAAGAAAAGAGTATCGTGGGCTGATTAAAAATATCTATTGAACAGGCCAAACAACAAAAGAGATCAATGCGCAACTACATGTGCTTGCGACTATTTACAATTAGGATAACTGAGTTTCAATGTGGCTGAATATCTACAAATGATGAACATTGTTCGGTTCATCCCATGGAAGTGACTTCCATGGATGTGATCCACAAAATCTATAACATAAAAAAATCTCGTGTGAAAAAAATCTTGAGACTGGTGTCACACTTGCTCTCGGTGACGAATAAAAGCATCGTGTAATCCATTCGAATGCTGGTTTTGTGCTTTTCTGCATCAGATGATGGAATTAAAAGATTTCCTTAATATATTTAATAAAGCCGGCCACGGCGAAATGATTCATTAGGGAACACCTATACTCTTTTAAGTCTAGGCTAAGAAGGTACGGTGTCAGGGGCGGCGGCTGAGCGCGTAGAGATGGAAGGAAAAGTGCACATGCACTCTCGCTTTGGGTGGGGAAATCCACACCCTAAATATTTCATGTGCTGAAAACCCAAGACCTTGGAGGGCTATCTCAGTCGCTGGCAACGAAGGAATGAGAGCGAAGGGCCGCCCCCAAGCAAAGCTATTCATACGAAAACTAAATATATTACAATAGAGCTATGAAGACCTTATAACTGTATAGCTTAAGTTTTTTACACTTCACCAGACTAGGACTTAAAGGGGGGATTGCCTCAGGGGCATGCCGAAAGAGTTTCCTCGTGAACACCGCGATACTGAAGTGAAGTATGCATTATCAGTTCTTCATAATGACCCTAGTATGCAAACCTTATTTCAAATGAAATGGGGCAATATCTGCTTTACGCATCCGGAAATCTATTTCAAAAGCTTCAAAGAAATAGCCCGGCTGAACTGCGCAAGTTCGAGTAAATTGGCGAACTGAACTTCTAACCTCAATTCAGTGCACATACAATTTCCACATATTCAACTGAGGATAAACAAACCTGATCTCGAACTGAAGTTTAACGTAAAAGCTCAAAAAATAGTACCTAATTACCTGGAATAGTGGGCTTTTACATTTCTGACTTCTGGCGAAAAAGCAACAACAATTTCAAGCCCGACCTGGAATTTAACCGGTTATATGGATTGAATTGAACATTTATTAAAATGAGGCAGGTGAAGCTGGGGTGTTAAGCTTTAGTTTAATTCATACAACACTTTAGTTTTTGTTGTTGCATTGCTTCATATTTCTAGCAATTATTTTGGTGACCGTGAAGGGGATCATTTAGCATTATTCAATAGACCGGTTCTAGTTCGATTACAGAGCTTAAGAGGCATTGGACGTAATTAGTACTTAGTTGGCGGACCGTATTGGTAAAAAGACAAATGCGTTTAAAAATATAAAGTTTTAGTCTCCAGCGCAGTTATTACTCACATACGTATCCGACGTATCCACGTCGAAATTCTCAAATTTTCAGAATCCAGAGTAAATCTGGAAGTTGGTATGTAGAACCTCTGCGTATAATGCTATCTTACTCTTACAAAAATGCAGGGTGATATGTAAACCTCTACGAAAAAAATCCAAAACGCCAAAGCCGCTAAACCATTACGATATCTCCCCCTTCTCCACACACTCTATCCAAAGCCTATCCACAGCGGGACATCCTGCATAAAGAAAACAATATATATTCGAAATAGTTTCTCATTTTTTTATATTACCCTCCATTTTCCGATCAAACGTGAGGTTTTCAAGGAAAAGCCTATTTGAACCTTTTCTGTTAAGAATTTTCTTAGCTTTATTTTTGTTCTCTTAAAATTTTTACCAAGCGTCGGAAAATCTGTTCAATCGAATTTTCTCTTGATTTTCACAAAGTGTGGCTCGGAACTCAACGGTTAGCTTTTCTCCTATTGCTAAACTTCACCCATTCCAAATTTCATTAACTCACAATTTTTTTTTTTCAGAAGAAATCTCCAGGAGCTGTACTACTATATCTATTGAATATTACTAGCTGTTAGGCAAAAAAGTTTTTCTTCTAAAGCGTGGTCTTAAGCATACTCATAGTTTTTTTAATGTGGTAGTTCTAAGCACAGGAGTCACTCTTTATACTACCAGTCCGTTATGTCGTTTGTCACGTCGTGGTGCAATATTTAGCAGTACCCAAAAAAGAAAAGAAAAAGTGGCTTTACAACGGGCGAACAGCGGCGCTAGGCATTTTAAGGGGCATATGATGGCCGTCGAATTTTTAATCATTTTTAACGAAGCACATATCATTTTTAATGGGACGCGCAAACTTGACCAAAATATTATATGGTCAAGTACTGAGCTATATAAACGAGCATACGACGGCCAAAAAAGAATTTGCACCAAATTTATTGTTGACAAGCCGAAGTCTTCATTTAAACAAAAAAGGGCTTAAACCGAAAGTTATGAAATTTTTTTCAGATCATGTTTTAGATAATATTCTTCGATCGGCATCTCATAGAAGTCGATTTCGTTTTTGACCTGCGCGATATTGTGCAGGTACAAAAATCACGAGCGTCGTTTCAACAGAAAAACGCCGTCATTTTATGAATATTACCATTCGAACTAGCGAGTTCGACTAATCTACTACCATTGCCATTGTAGATAAAAAATATATTCAGATGTAGAAGAGAATTTGCAAGTCCTTGTTATATAAAATTGGAAACACCAAGCCAATTCTAGAGGGGGATGCTAATAGGAAGCCCCAATAACAAGGTCAAGTTATGCATCTTATGATAGTGATAATCATCTGTAACATTACCGCATATTATTGACCTTGGCTTCCTCCAGGCTCCTTTGTGATGTGAGAATTCATGAGAGCTCTCGTTTTTACTACGATGATGATAACATGAAATTTTTTCAAATTTATATTTAAGCAAATTGGGAGCGTTGTAATAACTGCAATAAAATATAAATAGGAATTCATACCATTAAAAAAATACCAATTTCATACTCGCTTATCCACCATTCTACATAATCCCAAAAAGAAAACTCTCGCAGCTTGCATCATTCCCGAAATCGATTATCTCAAATACTATCGTTAAGGACCTTCATTTTCAGAGGAACAGCTTGCGCCATCTAGTTATTAATATTCTAAAGTATGGAAGTTGGGGAGCACCCACATTCATCATTAACTTCTCCTGTTACTCTTGAGCATTTTATCGATTCATTCCAGCTTTTCTGCGATAAAATTCATAATACATACTATGCCTGTATGGAATGCTACAGTTTGGCCTATGACGAGAAAAGTTCCACTATAGGAATTCCGGCCGCAATGTTAAGTTCCAATAGGGATGAGAATGAGTGTTCTAGGAAATTTTCATTTTCAGGGCGATTGAACGAGAATTCATTAGGTTATATTTTATAGTAATTTTGGTAAGAAGGTCATACCCCGCCCTTAAAGTATTTTATTTTGCAAAATGTTATTTTTGCGTTGAAGTGTTTTTGATTGCGGTTGGTGAGCTTAACAACTTAGGATCATGAAATTTCTGTAACTGCTGGGATAGGTTGAAATTAGAGTGAGAATTGAACAAGTTTTTTCATGAGAAAAACATAAGTTTAGGAGACACCCTCGGTGCATTATGCAACGTCTAGAAATAAGCTTAGTTTGAAGGATATAAGAGATTAGGATAGGTTAGCGGATGTTGAAGCAAGTGGTGATTAGCTTTACGTTTAATTTCTAGAATGTTGTACGAGTTCGGAAATACTGACTGCGGGAAATTGTTCCACAGCAGAGCTATTCTATTTAAACGAACTTCTAGACAATAATGTGCGCGAAAAGAAGGACTACAGGATGTGGGGGTGAATCGATCGGACAAGGCTTGTTTGTTGAAAAATAGTACTAAAATCCAGCTTAGAAGAAGAACGTTTATCAGAGAGCTTTTGAGCCCCCTAAAAGTCCGTTCTTCTTCAAGTAAAAAACCTTCTCACCTCCGTTCGGAGGGTCGACGGTCTTTTTCTTTAACACACAATAGTCCAAACTCGGCCGCGGTGTTCACCATATTAGGCCCCCTATATTCAGGCCCGCCGCTAGACAATGCCGCCCCTCCCTTATCTTGTTTTTTCTGACTGAGCTTGTTGGAAGGTGTTTTAGTTTGGTTAAAAAAACATCGAAGATCGACCGAAGGAGCATATATTTCAAATTAAAATTCTGAAATTTATTTATTTATTTATTTGCCAAACAAGGCACTTAACAAAAACAGTTCCAAATAAAAAAAATACATATTAACATTAATAAGGAACATTGCAGTATTTAATATTTAAATATTACACTAAGATCTAGATCTATAATGTTAGTTAGAAGAGGACAATAGGGAAATTAGTTTTCTTTTATAGGAACTTTTGTTAATTAAGGGAGAGAAACAGGACGCGTAGGAATTGAAGGTAATGCAGCACCTGTTAACGGGCTCGTTTCTAGCATATTCAGTGCGATGCGGGTACTCTTTAAGCAGTTTGGAATGTCTTGTTTGTCGAGTATCGTT
Organism: Thereva unica; assembly: GCA_949987705.1. Lineage (NCBI taxonomy): Eukaryota > Metazoa > Arthropoda > Insecta > Diptera > Therevidae > Thereva > Thereva unica. The sequence goes on along the minus strand of OX465283.1, from coordinate 125,354,060 downwards.
AAATTTGATTGTGTCCGACAGGAACAGCACTTTGAGGTTATTGTTCAGGACATCCAGGGTAAAACAAGATATAAGCAATTTCCGTCTAAGGGATAGAGGCAAGAGATCAAGGATTTTGAGCCTGTCCTTATAGTGAGGAAGGTTGTGAAAATCCGAAGGATTATAGAGGTTCCTAAGCGCGAAAAGAAGGAACTTCTTTTGGACAGATTCTATTCGATTAATACTAATTTGAAATATAGGATCCCAGATCTGACACGCATACTCAAGAATAGGACGGACCAATGAGCAAAACAAGGCTTTAGTAAACAAACAAACATTGTCGAATTCTTTAGCTCTTCTCTTGATAAAGCCCAACAGCTTGTTGGATCTAGCAATAATATTATCATAGTGTAAGTTAAAGTTTAACTTGCTGTCGAGGACAATGCCTAAATCAACAATGTGATCGACACGTTCCAAGACATTGTCATTGAGATAATAATTTTGCAGTTGTTTGTTTCTTTTCCTGGAGAAGGTAATTACGTGGCACTTACTGGTGTTAAGAAGAAGATTGTTAGTGGTGCACCAGTCTTGTAGTGCATTAAGTTTCGACTGTAAAAAAGATACATCAGTTTGAGACCTTATAGCACTATAAATTTTTAAATCATCGGCGAGAAAGAGGTACGGAATGCCATTTAATATTTCAGATAGATCGGAAATGAATATGTTAAATAGAAGTGGCCCTAGGTGGCTACCTTGCGGTACACCTGAGGTTACATTGATTTCTTTTGAGAGGAAGCCCTGAAATCTTACCACCTGAGTTCTCCCGTTAAGATAGGATGTTATCCAATCCAGAAGGGGGCCGGATATCCCAAATCTTAATAATTTCATATATAGAATGTGGTGGTCTACTCGATCAAATGCCTTGCTGAAGTCAGTGTAGACAGCTTCAAACTGGTGGCCTTGTTCCATACCGCACAGTAGTTCGGATATCATTATCATAAGATTGGATGTGGTGGAACGACCTTTTCTGAAACCATGTTGCTGATCGTTTAGGTTCGGAACAATTAGAGGGGCAATCTTGTCATAGATAAGTTTTTCAAATAGTTTAGGGATAACAGATAGGATAGCAATGTCCCTATAGTTGTCCACCGCATGTTTATCACCTGACTTAAAGATTGGTGTGAGGAAGGATTTCTTCCATACCGAAGGAAACTTACCGGCAGAAAGGGACTTGTTAAAAATGAGGTGAAGAGGGAGTAGAATGAGTTGGGCGTGGCTCTGCAAAAAACTTGCAGGTAGACAGTCCGGACCGTGACCTTTATTGACCTCCAGATCTATAAGACCTGTCATTATATCTTCGGGCGACAGAGATATATTGTCGATAAGGACCGCAGTTTCGGAATGCTCTCTTGGGACAGTGTGTGCAGTCGAAGAAATGGGGCAGAAGATTTCACTGAACCTGTCCGCAAACATGTTTGAAATTTCTTGGGGGAGAGAGGAGTGCGTGATACCGTTTGTCATTGTTGTCGGGTATCCAGATGTTTTTCGCTTTAGGTTAACGAAATCAAAGAATTTTTTAGGATTACGTATGATATTTTCACCAACAGTCTTTGCATAGGTAGTATAGACCTCCCGTGACCTATGATTAAATTCTGAGGCTAACCTGGCGTATTCAGTTTTCTGCTCAGCACTAACATTGTTGTTATTTTTCACTACGCGGTACAATCTATTACGAAGGGACCGAGTGTTTTTGTCAAGCCATGGCTCCGTCAATTTATCCCTTTTTTGTTTTGGGTACGAATCTGCCAATGGTGTTAAAGATAACATCGTAGAATCTAGTAACTAGCACGTCAATATCATCACCATCAAGTAGATCCTCCCAGTTAATAAGGGATAATTCAGTGCTAATACTAACATTATCGGCATTCTTAAAATCGAAGACTACAGAGTTGTTATAGGAGGCGAGAAAATCAGTTATTGTAGAACTGAGCTCGACGACCCACGCGGAATGATGTGTAGTGTTATTAAATAGATTCTCCCCTTCAGAAGCGGGAAGCACGTTGAAATCCTCATAGAGGTTAGTGAAGATTAAATCCAACCATTTCCCATTTGAATTTGGTTGGCTAATTACCTGTTGCAAGTCGTTGCTGTAAAGATTGTCGATAAACTTTATATCGACGGGGTTTGATACATTAATCGGAAGTAAATAACTGTCTTCCTCGTCACGAATAAAAGATATATTAGGCCGATTAAAATCACCTATGATTAATATATCTTTGCTATCGTTGGATATTTCATCTATTATATGAATCACATTATCATATATAGATTCGTCGGAGTTTGGAGGTAATTTAAATTTGAATACGTAATTTATTGATATCTTGATTGAAAAATTTTTAAAAACATTGGACGTCTTGCATTCGAGTAATTAATATTCAAAATTCAAGTAAAGGTCGAGTAAAATGATATTAAACGTGGGAATTTATTGTACATCCATTCATCCATGCAATGGCGCTAAAGCTCAAATCGAACCTTGGCCTCCTCTAGGACATTTCTCCAAGTTTGACGATCCCTCGTAACATATCTGCAGTTCCAGATGTTGAGCATTGCCTCTGCGTCAGCCGTCACAGAGTCTATCCATCTCCTCCTGGGTCTACCTACTGGCCTATTTCTGATGACATAACCCGTTTTGGGATACGATTGTTCTCCATCCTTAAAGTTGAGAGTTGTGGGTCGTCTAAATTTCATACAACTCGTTGTATCTCCGCCATATTCCATCCTCTCTATAGGTTAGGGGTCTGGAGGGTGCATGAGTAAATGTCGATGAACCTTGCGTTTAAACTCTGAGATGTTATATGAGCTCGGAAACACCGACTGCGGGAGACAGTTCCACAATCGAGTTGTTCTATTTATAAACGAACTGCTAAACCGTAATGTGCGTGAAGGGGAGGGCTGCAGGGTGAAGGGGTGAGCCGAGTTGGCTAGTTTTGTGTTGCGGGAAAAAAATTGCCGTGAAGGCTGGAGGTTTTTGATTTCAGTGGAGCAGTCGCTATTGTAGTAGCGGTAAAACTTGCTGAGCGCTGCTACATTCCTACGGTGGCTTAAAGGATCGATGGAGGACCAAGCGTGCTATCGCGCCAATGAGTTTGATGGCGCGGTTTTGCACCTTTTCTAGCCAAGCCAGGGTGGTTTTAGGGGCGCCCGCCCAGATATGTATACGAGTTGTATTCAAGGCGAGGCCGAATGTAGGACTTGTAGATTGTAGCCAAGGCAGCTGGATGAAGAAGGAACTTGCATCTCTTGAGGAAGCCAAGGCATTGATACGCTTGTTTGGTGACTTGGAGTATGTGATTATTCCAACGCTGATGATTGGATAAAGTCACGCCGAGGATGTTAAGAAATGGGTCAGCTGCAATATTATCCTCGCCCACTGAAATGGAGGGAAAGTTGGTGCAGGTTTTAGTGGAGAATAGACAGTACCTTGGTTTTGGTTTCATTGAACTCGACACGATTCTTGCGGCCCCAATCAAGAATGAGTTGAATGTCCGCGTTAAGAGAGTTGGACATGAGTTCACGTTCTAAGATACAAGGTCTGGCACTTGCTTGTCCTATGTTGTCGGAGGGGTAGGAGTAACTCAGAGTATCGTCATCGGCAAAACTATGAAGTGGATTTGAGGGGATTGAGAGCAAATTTGGGTCTATTGTGCATCTGAGAACTTTTTCTCAAACCTGTTGACTCGTTCCTCTATGTCCTTCATCATAGGCCCTGTCACCATAACATTGTCGTATTACTGTTTTGTAGAGTGAATGCAGTATGCAGTATTAGTAGTGTTCATCTGATTATTTCTTTTTTTTCTTCGTTTCTTTTTATAATTGTAGACCCAAGGTAGACTGTTTTATCAATTACTTCTGGGCTATGTTCGTCGATAGTTATACTTCTTCCCATTCTAAATCTTCCTGCTCTGGATTGTTGCATCACATTCGATTTTTCTTCGTTTATCTTCAGGTCTATGTCCTTTGCCGCCTCTTTTAATGGGTTATGCACACAATAGTCCTAACTGGGCCGCGGTGTTCACCATATGAAATACCTCCATACTCATATAATAATAAATAAAATATCGTATATTATTTAAATCTTTACCAAACCCTTAACGAAAGCTGGATAACGTCCTATCAAATGTTAAGGCATCAAACATAACTTTAAGCCTAATATGTGCTTTCATAGATGATGATATAAATTTGTAGCTGCTGAAAATACAAAATAGCGAAATACAGAACGACCGACGAGGATAAAGAAAAATAAGAGTGATGCCAAAACCCGAAACGTTGAAAGAATCGTAGAATTCCTGCCAGATATTGAATTGAATGGAGTAGAGGAGGCCAAGGCTCAAATTGAAATCCTATCGAAATAGGTCAAACTTTTCAACTATATTTCCGTCTAAATCTGTTTGTCAATCGCAAAAAACCCGGTGCTAAACGGTATTTTCATCCACAAGTTGTAAATGCATAGTGTACAATTTTAAAAGGAGAAAAAAAACCCACAACAACCTTCTAACTGACGTCGTCGGTGGAGATAATCTCGAGTTGAGTCAAATGACCTCGTAATTGAGGAATACAGAGGGAATAAGGTACTTTTATAAGCGTTCAGTGTACTATGTGAAAATGATGAAAAAAATGATGTTATATGTCAAGGCGCCAAAGGTTGATAAAAAGCGGCTTTCATAAAAGGTGACATTGGAAACCCTTCGGCACACTACATCAAAGCGAAAACGTAACTACGTCTCATTTTAACACGTGTGTATTTTCCAAAAATTCGATTCAATTACGGCAAGTGAAGCCTAAAACTAATTTCACAAAAGCGTACGTAAATGAAACTCTGTTATCAAAGTCAGAGGCTTAATTCAATTTATCTCGCACATTAACATTAAAGTGGAGCAGCTACTACATTCAATACTACGCCTTCTAATGATCCTTCCAGGTAATAGGTTTTAAAAATAGATAAGCCTCCCATACATGTTCCGTTCGTTAAATCTCATGACTTTATGCTCACCAAGCACAGCGCTGCTACTAATTACTGCAATTTGTCAAATTATCTCTGCAAATCCTTGGAAAGCCTAAAACGTTTAACTCATGATGAATAAAATTGTTCCCAAAGTCCTTTAAAACTTGCACAACTTTACGCTAGACTCCCTGGCGTTCATTTTGCGATTGTTGGAGTTACTATTGTCGGAGCGAGAAATGGGTCGTTTCCAGGGTACCTTTGCATGATGGCAGATGACACATTTTCTACTTCATTTGATCACCGAAAAAGAGTGGAAATTGCTTCTGCATAATTGAAATGGAAGGCGTGCGTATGAATATTAAAAAGAAATCTTAATTAAAGCATCCATGTAAATACATAAGTGAAAAGACGAGGATACACCATATCCGGGGAGATAGAAGGTGCTTCAGCGAAATACATTTTCTCTCGTTTCTGCCAAAGCGAAAAGCAGCTTTAATAATCGCAATAAAACGACGGCACAGTTTTAATCCCTTCTGAAAAAAGTGGGGCTGTGTGTCTGACGATGATTCGAGCAACATTAAATGAATTTCGCGGGGGAAAACAAAACACGCGAAAACACATGTAAAGCGCATTTCGTCGTCCTGCTTGATGTGGTGCCACTGTACACGAATACAGTCAATACATTTATACGAATATCCATGTAGTTGTACGGTTATGCACTAGGCGGAAGGAAAGATATGGTGCGATATTTGATCCACTCGTACCAAGGGATGGTTTTAGGGGTGGCGCTATATTAGAGCGACATGAAATACGGGCAGCGAAGGGCGAGGGCGGACTGTTGTTGGGGTTTGTTTCAGAGCTGGTTTTTACCCTAAACCCCCACCCCAAACAAACTGGGTAAAGATTTTAGATTTACAAATTTTAGTGAAAGTTTTCAAACTTTAACTCGGTGAAATTTAAACTTGAAACATTTGCTCAATAAAAATAAAAATATCACGACAGCCCTGGTAGAACGTGATGTGCTAAAGTAAAAAAGCGGTATGAAAACCAGGAAATTCTTAAATAGGGCTAAGCTCTCCCGCAAATGGGAATCCCTTAACAGAAAGTGGGAGAGAGAGTTTTACAAAGACGTACCCAAAGAGGATGGAATTTCTGTTGGAATATTAATGAATTACCAGCGGCATTCAGATTCCGGAAAGTCTTGACAAGAAAAAACCACTCAAATTATACTAGTCCTCTACAAGAGTCACTTACACTTAAAAGAAAGTGTGTAGGCTTGCTTTTGCTAACTCACTTTAATCGCTTAAAAGTGCTTAAAGGCATAAAGCTGTTCCCTTAGGCCACTTCGGAGTTGAAAATCATTCGTCTAATAGCTGGAGTTTGAGCAAAAGAAATTTCACCTCCAGCAAGATTAGATGTGGCAATGGCTGTAAATATTCCCCAGAGAGTAAAGGAAAATATTGTCAGAAATTCTGACCTATTTAGGATTGGTAAAACTAGCTTTATCTACAATAGGAAGAGATGTTAGTTATTGACATATTTTCTCATTTTCACAACGAATAATTTAGCTCCCTACCACAAACTCTACATGACTGCGTAAAAATGAATTTTTTGAGCCACTTCTTCTTCTTCTTTGATCAGTTAGCTAGCGGTCCGAGCGGGACGTCCCCGCAACGGATATTCTGCTGTCGGTGTCGCTGGGTCTCGAACTCTATTCACGATTCGTTTTCATTCTTGCCGGTTCTCGGCGACGTCTCGAGCCTCGATAACTGTTAATCGTCGATTCTTTCAGTCGCCCTCGATATTCTTAGGCAGGGTTTCTTCGGTGCCGATCGCTAGGTTCTCCAGCCTGCGGGACGGTCTCGCCAGAGAAGTTTACGTGGCAACCAGTTATCATCCATTCGGAAAACATGTCCAATCCACCCTAGTCGACGTTTTTGCATTTCTTCTTCGATCAGTATCTTCTGATCGCATCTCTGCCTAACTATCTCGTTTCGAAGGCGATCGCGGAGTGAGACTCGGTGAGACCTCAATCATCGCATTTGGAAGACCTCGAGCTTCTTATCGTCCGGTTTGAGAACTGTCCATGTATCAGATCCATAAGGAAGAATCGGAAGGATCAGTGTACTTTTTTTTTGATGGAAATATTTGTTCGTTTCCAAATGCACACTTGAGCGAGGCGAATGTTATTGTTGCCTGGTCGATGCGACTGTGACTCCCCTTCGACCCGTCCGTTGTGAGCACTTTGGACTCTTCGGAATTGGTTTTTAACCCGTATGACGGGAAATGTCGTATAAAGTGTTTGTTGCTTCGGCATCCGAGTCGGCGCTATCGTCGGCGAACACTAAGTTGGTTATGAAGTTGTCGTCGTATCGAACTCCAAGTCGTCCATCGAATGCTTCACACATAATCGCGTCGATCAAACGTTGAAGAGAAATGGCGAAGCGACGTCTCCATGTCGGACACCCTTTTGAATCGGAACTCTTCGGATAAGTCGCTTCGGATACGAACGCTGCTAGTCGAGCCTTCGTACGACGATTTGCAAAGGCACGTGATCGGGTTCCAAGGCTCTCCATAAGCTATTCCAATCGATGCAAACGAAAGCGGATTTGAAATCGATGAAAACGACAACAGTTCGTTTGCAGCAACGAATTCTTTCTGCCCTTAACCTGGCGGAGTACGAATATTTGATCAATACATCCTCGATTTGGTCTAAATCCCGCTTGTTCTTTTCGGCTCGTTTGCTCTCGATGTTTCTGTAGCCTCGATTGTATGATTTTCATAAATATTTTGCCGACGACGATCAAAAGGAGGCTAATACCACGATAATTCTTGCATTCCCGACTGTCTCCTTTATTCAAAGTTGGGACAGCGATCGCTTTCTTCCACGCCGACGGGCCACGATCCGAATGTCATATGTGTGTTATGAGGACATGGAGTCGTTGTGATAAGACATCACCTCCGGCTTCGATCATCTCGGCGGTTACTGGGCGCTATTCCCGGCGCTTTTCCATTCACCTCGATTATTGTCGGTTTGGTATCGAGAATCTGTTTCGTCGGCTGTTCGATAATCGGCAGTTCAGGGCCCCTGTGGCGGATCGTGGTTGTACAGCTGGTGGAAGAATTCTCTCCACCGCCTCAGGCGCTCATGAATCTCATCAACCAACCGATGACATGCTTGTTGGTGGAGCGGAGAAGGGCTAAGGAAGACTATGACAGGAGGAAACAGGAATGTAAAGAGGGAAGAAGAAAGAAGGAAAGTTATGTAGGTGGAAAAGTGGAAAAGGGGAAGAACCGTGGGGCTGCCGGGATTCGAATCCGGGATCTCTGGGATGGTAGCCAGACACCTTACCCCCTAGGCTACCGTGGCCCCCATTGCAATGGGGAGGTGGTTCTCAGGCCCTGGCTGACCGAAATGCATGCCAGTGAGACCTGCTTTACCTTGGTGAAAGGTTTGAAAGGCGCCAGCATCGACAACTCGGTCTCTCGTTCTCGGTCCAGTCTCATGCCACTCTCGGTCCAGTCAAATATTTTTACAGGAAGAGCAATCAGCGTATTTACACTTTCGCTCCCGTGCAAGATCGTTGCCAATGTGTAAATACGCCGATTGCTTTTCCTGTAAAAATATTTGACTGAACCGAGAGTGGTATAACGTGGAAGTTTTCTTGTACCTAGCCTTTTAGGAATCAATACCAGGTTTTAGACAGGGGCGTAATTACTGTAAACAGTAAGGACCTTAGGCTCTTGGTGGAAAATCTGACTGGCCATGAGGAGCTGCGGTGTCACCTCCACAACCTAGGACTTTCTCAAGAGAGAGAGAATGCACACTCCATATGGGAGGCCACGAAACTTCCATACAGGTTCTCTGTGAATGCCGTAGAGCTGACAGTCTTTTCCGTTAGTGGAGCATGTACACAATAGGCCTAACTTGGCCGAGGTGTTCATCATATGGGTTGCCCCTTGCTCACATAATAAAATATATACTCGTGTCATTTAAGAGAACCCTGTTTATTTCATGCCTTCTTCTATCTTAACATGCAATTTTAAAGGACCGTTTCTGCCAAATGAGATTAAATTCAGTGTTTTAGTTTCACATACAAGGTATGTATACGAAACTGTTGAAAGGCTAACCGCCAATCATAGCAAATGTTTATTCCTTTTTATTTTTAAATTATAATCTATAAGACAATTTATATCCAACCTAATACTCGTATCCTAAATCCATTTTATTAACAATATAAGTTTAAGTTAATAAATAAACAAAACGAACAACATCGATATGTATTTCTGTGAAAGCTTCCTACGAAGAAATGCATTTGTAACTAATCCGGAACTCTCTTTTGCAAAAAGGCCCTACAATCACTTATTTGGCCGTGATTGATTGGGCCCCGATTTCACTTTGAAATTTGAGGTCAGAATCTGATGGCGACTGAAGGTTTTGACTGTATAAAATAAGAGACCAAAAAGTTTCCGGAGTACATTGAAGCGACTTTTAAGATATTTTTACATCAGCATCAAAAGTATGTATATAATATCATTTGTCAAGAGTGACACCTGGAGGAGTGACACCCTACAGGCTTAATTGTGATTTAACGTGACCTTCCTATTCTAGTGAAGCCGCTTACTGATATCTATCCCTCAAAACGAATAATGAAACGTATTATCATTTGTTCGCTTGAAGAATCTTCCTCATCGTTATAATCGCCGGATTAGAATTATTGATTCTTGATTTTTTTTTTGTGAAATTCCATCCTTAGTCTCCCGGTTACATTTGTGATTGTAAGGTTTTGTTCTATAAAATCTGTAAAGGAAAAAATCCATTTAATTAATTTAACTTTTTTTTCGAATTTCATAATTCTTTTGCGTTTGGCATACGTTGTAGAATCGTTGCCGCTCACCAGATACTTCTCAAAGGTGCTCCATATTTCCATGCTGCAACAGTTTCGCCGCTTGATAAATTTCACACTCACGCTCTGCAACGTCAACCTTAATTTTCTTTGAATGTGAAAACTATATTTTCGTTGATTTCTTTTTAAGTACTTTATCCTCAATCAGCACAAGTGTTTATGGTTGGCGTTTCATACAGTTGCAAACATGTGTGATCCTTAATTGATTTTCTCTATTTCAATGCTTGGTTCACACGCTTTTCATAGAAAACACTTCGTCTGAAAGTTCATTTGAAGCAGAAAGTTGAAAACTTAAAAGAAAACTCTATTTGTACTGGAAATAGACCTCGCTTGGGATTTTAAATTAAAAGTTTAAATCTGAACAATGAAAAGTTGAAAACATATTTTCAAATTAAAAGATACATAGACTGTTATGATCATTAGTGTTAAGGATTTAGTTCTTTGCCATGAATGCTTTCCTCGTCATTAAGCATATCAAATATGCTGAATTTTTTTGTTTTTTTTAGATCAAAGATTTCCTAAATGACATTAAGATGTCATAATGTCCACGGGCACGTTTTTAGGTAATTTGAAATGGGCCAGAAAATGCCTTCATGAAGAAGTAGCTAAAGCCAGGCAGCGCACACTAGCCACTTACGTTTTGGTAGAGTTAAAAGAAATCTTCGGACTGGAGATCAGATCACTGTTAAGCTTCCTTAAGTCCACAGACTTTAGGCAACCCTCACACCTGGCCAAACAACCACTGAACTCACGACGCGCCAAGCCCTAATTGGGCCTCCGGTTGCACTGGAGGCAGCCCTTCACCTACCTTTATATTTGTCGGCCAAGAGGTGAAACAACATCGACAGAGTACCGAGTTGGTTGAGAAGTAAGAAATGGGTCAAGGCGATGCACTTTTTGATCTAAAAAGTTCGACACTTAGATGATTCCAACTTCTAGAGATCCGTTCGGAAACGGGATCGAATGTCAAAGTGGAAGCTTCATTATTAATATTCATCATCAGGAGTTCCACAGCCTATTGTTAGCCTTGGCTTCCTCTAGGGTTCGCTTCCTTGATTCTCGATCCGTGGCCCGACTTTCCCAGTTTCTTATTCCTAACTGTCTCAAGTCATGGTCGATGTCATTTATATATCTTTTCTTAGCCTGACTTGGTTTCTTCCGTTTTCCTGGCAGTACTTCCTTCAGCACTATATTTGTCGGGTTCCGTTCCGCTCCTCGTTGGACATGACCTTAGCCTTATAAGTGTTGTGTAAAGTGCCAATGTTGTCTTCCTTGAAATATTGCTGGACGTCAGTTGCTTGCGTAGACCAAAGTAGCATTTATTAGCCAGTGCTATTCATCTTCTGATTTCGGCCGATCTATCGTTACCTTTTGTTATAATCGTGCCTAAATATACAACATCATCTGTTGCTTCTATATTTTGGGGCTATCGTTATGTTTTGTCTGCTACTTCTGGCGCTTTTGTATACATATACTTTGCTCTGTGTTCGTTTATTTCCAACCCGATTTTTTTGCGGTGTGTTTAAATGTTGCAAAGCTTTCAAATGAACTTCCAAGGATAGCAACATCTTCGGCAAAAGCTATTATTTTCACTGACCTATCAAAGATACACCCTGATGTTTTGAATAACACGAATAGTTCTGAGGGATGGGGATAATTCACAAGCTATTCGGACTCCAGACCGAAATTTTCGTCACTTCTACTAGGTGTTTAGGTAATCGCAGCTGCTCCATAGCAGCAAATAACTCATTACGGTTCACAATTTCGTAAATATATTTGTAGTCGAGGCCTTGCTTAATGAGGCCCCGTCAGGCCTTGATGTCTTATTATTTTTTAATGCTCGCAATCCTTGGCGCAATTCTTCTATTGTAAGGGCTGTTGTGCTGTCATTGTCATCGTTCGCATTCATGTTCTGTACGTTTCAGATACCAATGTACCTCTGCCCTGGGTTCATTAGCAGTAGTTCCCCGAAATGCTTTGTCCACCTAGCCAAAACTTCGTCCTTACTCCCCACTTTTATCCTTGCACATTGTCACTCTAGGCTTAAAATCTTTCCATTGTTGATTTATTTTTTTGTAAAAGTCCCTTGCATCATTTAAGCCTGCTGATTCTTTTATTTTTTTCATTTGTTCTTCCCAATATTTCCTTTTTTCGCTTTGTGCATTAGCTTCTCATTTCGCCTCTTTTCCTTATACACCTCTTCAGAGTTTCCTATTCTTTGTCTACTTAGCATGACTTGGTACGCTCGGTTTTTATCCATTGCCATACTCTATTCTTCGTCCTTGCTGCAAGAAACCTAGAACATCTTCTGCTGTTCTTTTTACTGCCCTTTTTATGCCGTTCCATTGGTCGTTCAAGTTCTCATTTGTGTTTTGACCAATTTAATTTACGTGGAGAAGACTCTCATATTCAGTTGGTTACTTCATCTGGCTGCTTTCCGTCCTATTTTTGCATTGGCATCTCCAATGCCTTTCTTTATGTCATGACGAAGACTGTTTCTGTACACTCTCTCTAAAGAGTCATAAAACATCTCCTTCTCTTCTTTCGGTCTCTCTTCTGCTGGAGTATGTACATTTATAACTGAATAATTGGCCCTTAAACTAACCTTGCTCATTCTTTCATCTATGGCTTCAAACCCTATGGCGAGGTGCTTTATTTCCATCCGAGCAATGAATGCCGTACCTTATATATGTGCTCTCTTTCTTTGCAGCTAAAAATTTATTTGTTCTTTTTTCAAATATTCCGTCTAGTCCATCTCATCACTTGAATGTCCACGTCCACTCTCTATTTCATCAATTCGTCTAGGAGAAATTTTGGCTTACCGGGTTGGTATAGTGTTCTTACATTCCATGAAAATAAGTTCAAATCGTTGACCTGTGTACGTTTGCCGGGTCGTCTCCGCATAATCTGTACAGTCGGACTAGTCTATTAATCAGCCTTATTCATATTGTCGAGTGCCATGACAGATGTCACTTCGACCCTCCACCCTCAATTGGTACTCGCATTTTCCATGTAAGTGACACGTGGCAACTAGATCGACAAATGTCGAATTCTAATTATCACTAGGTGGAAGTGTCAAGTGACAACCGGAACCCGGTCCTGCCAAAGAGGTTGCCCTGCCTTGGAGTCACATTCCGTCACATCCCTCGCTACATCACCAAAGCAACTCCAGAAGTGCACTATAATTACAGCGAAATATTTTGGAAAATGAGACTCTAGAGCAAATCAACCTCCAATACTAACAAAAGACACAAATGCCCGTTCCGTAATAATTGTTTTTTCCGGATGAGGTTATTAGCCTCACGCCAACCTTACTTGGACAGGACTAGCCCGATGATATTAGCCTATCCTCTTACATAGAATAGTTACCAGTGGCCACCACTAGGAGAATATGATCGCACTTCCATCAGTTCGAAATAGTTGCGGCACGTGCATGTTATGCTACATGTTATTTCGCGTATTCCGCTGATGACTGACCACCAGGGCTTGTCATATTAGGGTTTCTATATAGAAAATTAGAAGTGGTACATGACGTTGTTACGAAGAAATATTTTAATCCAGATATAAGATTCAAATCAGAATAGCTAGTACTGCACACCTTCTGGAAACTTAGTCATTTCTAAAATAAAATCCTATTCCTCGATTCACTCAGACGTATCCAGACATCTATTATCGATTTAAAACATTATCAGACGAGACTTAAGTTTCATTTAGTGCAAAAATATAGGAGCATGTCGAAATATATAACAGACAAAAAAATCGGTTGGAGCTCAGACAAACCAAGCAAAAATAAAAAAAACTCAATAGTCTTTACTTCCGCAAAACTTATACAAGACGACCGTAATACCCTCATAAAAATTCCCTTTAGAAATTATCCTTGATTAAAGCCACGTGGATTTCTCATCATGATAAATCCTTGAGATATCGTTTATAGTTATTGACTAGATAATTTTCGCCATTTCGTTTTCTTTCTTTTCTTTCCCAAAATACATGTAACCTTAGTCAGGGAAAAAATCTCGGTAGCATACTTCTTATAATACTCCTCCAAGGATAAGAAAACTCATGTTGTTACCAATAACAAACTCGCACCACAGAAAGCTATAAATCGCATGTTTTGCCTCCCATCATCTCACCACTATGTCTGCCACGATGTGTTTTATTCAATAATATTGTTTTCTTTCTTTTTTTCGGTATATCCAGGTCACAAGGAGCTGGCAATCGAACTGTATCGTAAAGGCATCAAGGAATTGGAAGACGGCATTGCCGTAGACTGCTGGAGTGGACGGGGCGAAGTATGGGATAGAGCACAGCGGCTGCACGATAAAATGCAAACGAACCTTTCAATGGCCAGAGATCGTCTACATTTTCTTGGTAAGGACGATATTTCAATTTGGCTAGTCCTTTGTTCATATAAAATGAGTTTTCTTTTATACCATACATTTCCCGTTACTTTCATAAAACATCAAAATGAATGTTGTGCAGTAACTGAATGTATTTGTTTAAATTGTTAGACCATTTTTCAGTTGATTATTATTGTTTTTGTTTTGATTACATAATAATTTCCTTGATTTTTTAATTTAATTAACATTTTTATTTTAAATTTCTCTCTTCCCCCCTATCGCCCTTTGAATGTCACATTGTTCATTGTGTACACAGCACTGAGAGCCGAAGAAGAGCGCTTCGAAATGCTTAACATAACAAATAACTCCCAACCTGGAACTCCTGAAAAAAATAAAAATGATTCAATCAATAAGAAAAGTAAAGTTCAAGTAGTATCACCAATGGTAAACGGCAGTCCCCAATCGAGTAGTGATACGAAGCCAACAAGACAATCAATGACAAGGAAAGTAACAACACCGCCAACAAGTAAAATAGCAAGTAGAATAACAAGACTTTCTGGGTCTTCACCAAGCACCAGCTCAAATGTTAATAATGTTCAAAAAAAAGTTCCTGTAAAAGCTGTGATAGCATCTCCAGAATCTCGTACAGGTAAGATATAAAACAAGGAAGAAAATTATGAAAATAACAATTGGAGAGATTCCAGGGCGATTGAACACACGCTTTGTATGATTTTGTTCTCTGGTGTTTTGTTTATTAATCACTTCTTTATTGTTATATTTTATTCTTTTTTTATTTTTTGCATGTTAGTTTTTGTTTATTACGAATATATTTAAATTAGTTTCAATCTATATTTGTAAAACGATCTTAATACCGACACTATTTTTCAATTCCTTTATCCTTTCCCAGTCTTATTTCAAGTATTTCCAAATGTTTTTATTGAGGCTATATGCCTTTATTTTTTAAGCCGTAACAAATAGTAGTGACGAGTTTAATTCCCATAACTGATGATTTCTAATTTTATTTGGTATCATTCATGATAGGACGAGGTAAGGATGCCTACATATTCGGGTCAGCATTAACTACATATACCACTAAGATCGATACAAGCATGGCATATTGGTTTGGTCGACTGCGTTATAGAAGATTACGTATCGTAAGATACTGGAAAGGGTCCAAAGAACAGCTGAGCTCTGAATTAGTGATGCAATGAGAAACACCTCAAAAGCTGCACTATCTTATTCCTTTGGACATACATACATGCCGAGCAAATGGCAGCCTGGACGGCCACCAGGCCAAAGGCTTTTCTTAGATGGGCTCCATATTCATATGGTCATCCATTCTCAGGAGGTTCGTCACCGCTGCGGACAACCTAGATTTCACTACACCTATGTATGTGGACCTTGGAGAAAGGTTTCAATATCATCATTCTGGCCAGAGATGACTGGGCAGATGGGGTTATCCCGACTGGGTCATTATGTATCTATGCAGATGGCTCAAAAATTGATAACAACGTAGGCTCTGGTATTTTTTCCGATGTATTGAATATAAACACCCCTCTTCGTCAAACTGACCACTGCCCCGTCTTCCAGGCGGAAGTCACTGCGATCTGGGAGGCTCTCGAATGGCTGAAGATAAAATCTCATAAGTATATACATATGTATTCTATCTCATAGCCAGACGGCCCTCAAAGCTCTTAATTCTGTCGTCACAACATCTACAACTGTTCTGAATTGCCATAGGTCTCTGTGTGAGACTGCCACTCAGTTTGATATTACGCTGTGTTGGCTTCCTGGACACAGGGGGATTATGGGAAACTGTACAAAGACTGACGAGAGTACATACTTATGCGCCTCCTCCATGATATTCTGTACGGCCGCAAACCAGCTTACCTTAACCAGTTTGTAGTACCCTCAAAATCTTCCAGAAACAACAATTTAATTATTCTACGATTCCGTACCTTAATTAGACAACGTTCTTCTTTTCGTCTTCCCACCTTTGATTTGGAATTCTCTTCCAGTCGAATGTTCGGTTCGGTACATTTTTGACCGAATATTCATATTCGGTTGAACACATATTCGGCGCATCTCTACTTTCTAGTGTCTCAAGCATGAAGGATTTCAGGCTTATCGGCCTATAGTCCTTCGTGACTTTTTCTCCCTATCTTTTTTGCTGAGGCAATGGCTTTCTTGTACAACTGTACAATTGTCTGCTGTGAAAGGCCTTGTTTGTAACAGCTATTGAAGATCTCTTTTTTCAACTTCCTGAATTTCGAGACATCTTGATTCCACCACGGGGGAAGGTTTTTTTGCTCCATCTTATTGGGCAGGATACCTTATACGACGAGCAGATAACGAAAGTATTGATCCTATCTTTGATTTCCTCTATAAAGTCTGTACTTCCATATAGGCACTCTCTACTAGAGAGTTTCGCTCTCAGGACCTGACCGAACTTCTTCCAGACAGTCCTTCTTGGGTTTCTGTGCGGTTAAAAAGCTTCAACCCGCAGGCTTAGCGTGAAGCGTATACATCGGGGGTCCGAGAAGGACACCGGATCTGGTACTCTCTAGTTTTTTACTTTAAGTGTTTCCTGCCCATGGACAACGTGATGTCCAACACTTCTTCCCAACCTTGGGATCTCTCTGTGCTTGGGAATACGAAGGTTGAAGTGCTGCCCCGATTACACACTGCTAGGTTTGAATTACTGATATAATCGAATAGTGACTCTCTCCATTCTTTATTCTCGTTGCTTCCCCAAAGCGTATACCTCGCATTGTCGTCGCACCCTATGAACAGATTGGTTCCATTCGATTTTAGTGCTGTTGTCTTCTGCATGAACTCCCCTGGGAGTGTAGGCAGGTCATGAGCCATATAGTCTGAAGCTAAGTAAAGACCCTTCCAAACTCCAATCTAACTACCGTTAGGTCCGTTAGTAGTACTAATGGCAGAATTTTTAAGACAGGACCAACTTTCATTGACGCCTACATCTCATCTTATGACATAATCTTCCCTCCCTGAGGGTAAATCCTAAAACATTTCAAAGATGGCCTGATCCATGGTAACGGATTATAACTCGCGGGAGAAAATTCGAGGGTCCACATCTGACCATTATTTGGTTACGTCAGCTCTTGTCAGGCTGGAAGTTTTCCCATATAATCTCTGGTGAGGATCTAGACAGCGAAACTTAAGTTGCAGTTCAATTTTAATTTGCCCAATTATCATTGTCAGTGGTATAAAGCACAGTATATTTCAGTGATGATGAATGAGCATGAATATCTTCATATTGTTAGTGCAGACTGGGGTGGCTGAAGTTTGTTTACTATTTATCAGAATCAGAACAGAGCTACACAGCTATGTACATCCAGTAGAGTGTATTTCTTCTGTCATTAAAATCAAATTAGTCCATTTTTAATGATGTTTTCACACAGACAGAAGTAATCATCATGAATTTTCATTAGTTGTGTACTTTAGAAGTATAACAAGATTCTCATCAAGACCCTCCAAGTAAATAGCAATTAAAAATCGTATATTCAACAATATGTTAAATCGATTTAGAACGTTACAGCAAGCGTAAAATTTATAAATAATCAATAGCTTTTGCACAATCATCGTCCTTACCTATCCCTCATATTCCTAATTTTTCAAGTACACATTTCAACACCAGACGTTGTCCCTCTCTCATTCAATTAAGTTTCAACCTTCAAAGGTCGCTCAATCACTGTAAATGTTCGATTATACTTCACCCTCACGAAGTCACCTTGCGTTAAGGCATCGTTATAATCAGTTTTTGCTTTTCAATTTCCCTTATAGCATCCGGCCGAAAATTGACGGTGGGCACAAAACGTCCGGGGCATTTGGGTGTCATTAATAAATCGCAAACGTTACCTCGTAATTTAGGATCCAAAGCAACAGTGAACGGCTGCGGCGGAGGTGCCCAGAGGTTACCAATCAAAACTGCAGCAACACCGCCCGCTATACGACGCCAGTTTTCGGTAATTAATCATGATTTTTGTTAATTTGATTTATAATGAAGAACTCATTCAACAGATTTCTAATTCGCCTGTACGGAAGAATTCTGGTCGAAATACTCCGCCACCGCGGTCTAGAACCCCTATTGGGGGGCCATTGAACGGTGGCAGCTCATCCACCATAAGCGTGAAGGGTGTTGAACCAAAGCTGGTGCAAATTATTTTGGATGAAATTGTAGAAGGGGGTGCAAAGGTGGAGTGGTCGGATATAGCTGGACAGGAAGTTGCTAAGCAGGCCTTACAGGAAATGGTGATTTTACCTTCTGTCCGCCCGGAATTATTTACAGGTTTGTAAAATTTTTATAATCAATAAGGTTTTATTTTTAATTTTTTCCCTTTTTACACGTTCAGGTTTAAGAGCTCCTGCTAAAGGACTTCTACTCTTCGGCCCGCCAGGAAATGGGAAAACACTTTTAGCGCGAGCTGTAGCTACCGAGTGTAGTGCGACATTTTTAAACATTTCAGCCGCTTCCCTAACGAGTAAATACGTTGGTGATGGAGAAAAGCTTGTTAGGGCACTTTTCGCTGTTGCTCGTGAATTGCAGCCTTCCATTATATTTATCGATGAAGTTGATTCACTTCTATCAGAGCGAAGCTCGGGGGAGCATGAAGCCTCGCGACGATTGAAAACAGAATTTCTAGTCGAATTCGATGGTATACCAGGTAATCCAGATGGTGATAGAATAGTTGTGCTAGCAGCAACCAATCGGCCACAAGAACTTGATGAAGCTGCATTACGGCGTTTTACCAAAAGAGTATATGTAGCTCTGCCAGATTTAGCAACTAGAGAGCTGCTTCTTAAACGTCTACTAGAGAAGCAAGGCAGCCCACTTAATTCAGAAGCTTTAAAACGATTAGCAGAGGTTACAGAAGGCTATTCAGGATCGGATTTAACAGCTCTAGCTAAGGATGCTGCATTAGAACCGATTAGAGAATTAGATGTAGAACAAGTTAAAAATTTAGATATAAGCGCTGTGCGAAGTATTACAGAAAAGGATTTTTACAATTCGCTAAAACGCATCCGCCGATCTGTCGCACCGCAAAGTTTAGCCACCTATGAAAAATGGTCGCTAGAATATGGCGATATAACTATGTAAATACGTTTTTATGAAGTCATTTATCGAGAGTTTTTAAATAATTTCTTTTAAATTGTTAAAGTTTCTTATTATTATTTCCTATCATAATTAATTGTAGTTTTTGTTTAATTAATTATCTTAATGTGCGCGAGACTCTTTAAGTATGACGTATTACGTATGTAAGTGTGCTGTTTTTATGATAATTGTGAATTTAATGTATTCAATACCAAGTCAAATAGTTTTCATTAATAGTTATGTTATTTAAATTGAATTTGGAAATGATTTTTAATTAAGAAACATTTTAGTGGTTAAACCTTTCTAAATAAAACGCGCTTATTTAATGCCATAAAGATATTTCTTCGTGTTAAGTTTTTGTCAATATTTTTCTTATTTAGTAGTTATTAGAAATTTTCAAAATCATAAAACAAATTTTATTGATATCGCGGAGTATTTTCTTTAATAATAATCTTTCTAAGAATTGTGTTTTTGGGGACTTTGAATTAATTTTTTTGTTTTTGTTTATTTTTATATTTCTAAAGTGCGGTAGATTTAAATAAAATATAATTTAGTAAAATATGCACCGTTAAATATATATTTTTACTGCAAAATTATAATTTTATATTTTTCTTTTGAAAAGAATATGTTTACTAAATTTATATTAATGGAGAAATAATTTATGGAGTTGCAGACTTAATCATAACTTTATAACTAAAATCACTCAGCGCCTTAATATTTTTATGTGGGACTTATCTTGGTTGGCCCTTGAGACGACAAATGACGCGAGGACTGAAACTAGTGGGATGTTGTGCCTAGAGACTAGCCACTAATTACGCTTTTTCATGGTATTCTTTCTGTTGAATAACACTTCATACTGGATGATCATAAAAAAATCAAGAAAATAATATTTTTTCACTTTTAATTAAGTAAATGTTTATATTCCCCTGAGTATCATTATTAAATAATATAATTTAGTGATAGATTCAAAACATGTCCCACCGAAGTAAAAAAAAACTATTTTTCACCAACTATGATACGCCTGAATTCGTTTTTTTGACAAATGTCAGCGCCGTTTGTCACTTCAAGTTCCAACCATGATAAGGCTCTGGGTTATATTTATTTAATACACAAAATGCAAAGAGGCTCTCGTTATACTCAACTATCATAAGATTTTTTTGAATATACATATTTTCAACATTCTAAATAATTGAAATAAGGAACTAAAATTGACACACTTATGTCACCAGGGGCTCACTAAAAACATGTTAACCCTTTCATTCGGCATTTTCTTCTAGAAATTTAATAAAACAATTTCTGTCTTTGGACAAACATAGATGTACTTTGCACTTGAGCATTTTACTCTTGACTTGCCTCCGCAGCTATCAGTTTTGTTTCGTGTATTGTTTTCGACATTATGAAAATACCCTATTTGATCAACTCTAATGTCATTAATAGGGCGACAACCTCCTCTATTCCATTTGCCATCATGTGAATGCACGCCATTATCTGAAACTAGAGTCGATGGTCTACCACGTTTTCGTTTTTGAGTTTTATTTGCCATTGTTAGACCGCAACCAATATTTATTTATTTATCTACACCTATCGGCATTATACATACATCGATTACAAATCAGTTATACAAAAAAAAGAAAACGTTCGGAGAAGGACAGAACTAATTAAATAAGATTTGACTAAAATATTGTACAGTATTGAGCAAACGATGACAGGGATCCTCCAAAGCATTGGTTCACAAGCCCGGATATTCGGTTTTTGGGGCCATGTTAGACGTAATTTCTACTAGAGCTTACTATTGACAGCAGTCTCCTAGTTCTTAGCTCAACCCTTGAACAGATAAGTACAAAATTAGCTAGAATTTCTATCGAATCGATCTTTCCGTTGATGACTTTGTAGAAGAAAGACAAGTCAGCCACCTGTCTGCGACTTAGTAGGCTACTGAGCTTATATTGTTGAGCAATGTCACTTCTAGTGTTAACATGCTCAGAACCCTCAATATGGAGTAAGCATTTACAGACTTTACGTTGGTTTTTTTCTATACGACTGATGTGTTGTTGAGTTTTTTGAGTTGAAGAAAGTGGCGTTTTAATCGAATTACAGCCAGCAAGAAAGAATTTCCCATTTACCAGTGATTCACATTCTAGCTGCGGCCAGCTGCTACAAATGTGGTAGTCACCCGGAACCAATAATTTACCAGTAGAATAGTACACAATATTTCAGTAGGATTTTGATAAAATTAATAGTATATAGGTCGCTGTTATAAACGTCTATAACGCGGGGGTATGTATACACATCCTATTATTTAGGTATACACTATATGTTGACGCTAGGGTTACAAATTGAAAAATAACTCGAAATTACCACTTTTTTGATTCTGTAATATGAAATTAATTGATCTAAAAAATCAACTCCTCCCATACCGTTACTGTATTGTGCCACTATTTCAGGCTGTTTTATATCTGTGTATTGCCTTTGTTTTGTTTTTTTCGAATCTTCTAATTGATACTTCATCTCCGTTTCCAACATAGTTTAAAGCCACATCTCTGCTAGATAACTCATCGCAAGAACGTCCTCCTTTTCTTCAGTTCTGAATCTGTGAGGAACTGCGGTTGTTTAAATCTATTAATTCGAATAATCTCTACGGTATTAATTCCTTTTTGCTTCAGAATTTCAAACAAATTGTAGATGTGAAAAATTGTCGAAGAATAAGGTATGCCCACTTTTCAAGCCTTGCGTTAAACAAAGAACTACTGCACTGCCTGTCCATATTTCATTTGATCGAAAGAACTGATTTCATTTATATTACATCCTTGATACAAAATAAAGTCACCCAGATTTACACATACATAAACAATTTTCATGCAACTCGAGGAAAAATAGAAATCGTTTCTAGTGTCGTTCAACAACGCAAAGTTCGCCCTGGCCCTTTTTTTTGACCCACGAGCTGCAGAGTGACATTTCTTGGTCATCAATATGCTGAGCCGTATATCATCCCCCTAAGTAGAAACAGAACAAAATTTCTGAAGAGGAGTATAAAGAAAACAAAGCAAAAAAGGCAGAATTGGGAAGAAGAAATGATCGGGTCACCCCAGACACAAAACGTGCCCGGGTTTTTTGAAACATCTTCTGGACGCCTTCCAAACTAGGACAAATCCGGAAGAAACCCGGGGGGATTCAGCCCTAGCTATAATGCATATCGTCGGTCTAGAACCAGAACAACGTATGTCCAAAAAAAATAATTACTTTTTGAATTTTCTGGTTGTAGAAGAGTTACTTTATCCGTCTTTATATAAATTCGGCCATAACATTTTATAATAGTAGTAGTTTCCATTTTATCGTATCTCCATTTCACATAACGGTAATGCATAAAATTCACCTTTTAATAGCTCTCCTGTAAAATTTCAAAATTGGTGGTTACGTTCTTCTGGTTCCAGACCGACGATATGTCATTTATCCTTTGCAAGGGAGAAATAACCGTGGATACCCTAGATGCATCATATCTGGCATACTATAGGATACCCTAGATACATCATATCCAGCACGTGATGTAAATCTTCTTGAGGAGCTATAAATGACGATTCCTTTGGAACAATAAAATCCTACATGGTAGTCGTCACATAACGTGGGTAGAAATATATTCTTAAGTTTTATTAATTGCAATAATAATTTCATTGATTAATTGTTCAATATACTCCAAAGATTATGCTAAAATCTGAAATCATTCAATCTAAAAACTCGGATTGTGTCGATTTCGATTGCACATAATTATTACTTCTTTTAAACCATTAGTATAACTTCATCTAACTTTTTACACAAAGTCCTCATTTTCATTTTTTTTTCACAACAATGCACAAGTTTTTTAAGACTTAATACAAATTATTTGTTTCTTTGTATTTTATCAATTTAAAATAAATTTAACAGGCAAATCTTTATGAGCTTCGTTATAATTATAAGAACTTATTTAAGATTAAGTGCAAATATATTTGCTACTTTTATACAAAAAAAAATTGCAAGAAAATAAAGAAAAAATAATTCTCTTTGAAAAGAAAATTTGATAAAAAAAAACGTTAATTAAACAGAATTATTGAGTAGTTTTGCGTTTTTACATCCGTAGATGTTTTAGCTTGTTTTAAAATTGAATTATTTAAAAGCATTTAAAAGAAATCTGTGGACTAAAGCAATAAAAAATTAACGTGGACTACAACAACAAATAAAATTAAACCAAATACAAAATATTAATAAAATACGTCCATTAACATTAAAGGCTTAAATATAAATATAAAATTAAACAACATGAAATTATTGAGAAAAAAAATGCTAAAACTTTCAACAATAAAGCAGCTTCGTAAATATGTTACCATTTGTCTGCATTTAAACAGATTATAACAATAAGAAGGAGCCAAAAAAATATAAAAACAGTCCACAAAGTTTTCTTTATGTACAAATATTTGAAACAAAACAAGAAAAATATAAATAATTAACCCCCAGTAGTAGAATAGAAACTCATTTTTCTGAGATTAATAGAAATAAAACAATTTTCGTTTATTATTTAAAAAAAAATACAACAAAAAAAATATTGAGAACATTAATAGTAAATAAAATCAGATAATAACAATATGTGACAATTCAATCATTTTTAAGTTAATTCTGTTTTGTAGCTTCCTTGAAAATTTAAGTAAAAATATTTTAAACAAATTTCAAACGTTTCTTTTAATATAAGTTATTTTATTTTGATTCGTTTTCAGAAAGCTCAGAGTCAGATCCATATTCTGGAATTTCGGTTCGAAGAAATTCATTAAAGTTTTTAATTAGCTGACGACGCCGACTTAAAACGTTCTTGCAGTTTTTTAGCAATTTTTCGTCAGCATTGTGTTTAGCTTCCCAATCGATGCGAAGCCGCTTTGTTCGTGCTTCTTCTTTATTTGCAGCAGTTTCAACAGTCTTCAAAGCGGCCCTAATTACTTCTCCTAGAAAGAATTTGCTTTTCACGTTATCTTTGCTTATAAGGCAAATATTAGTAAATTACTAATTAAAATTCCATCAGTGGAGCCGCGATTGTGACCAAACAACGTTGGAATAAATAATATAGATGTGTCAATCGAGACGTTCATTGAAATTTTTTGTTAGTCCTTTTTCACCAAAAGAAAGGAAATATTAGCAAAACTTTGCTCAAAACAACTGAGATCGATCTTCAAAAGTAAAAGCCGTAACATAAAAATTGTTTGGACACATTTAAAATTGGGATTTGGATATTTTTGTTAAAATTGGACTTTGACTCTGCAAATTGGTACGATAAAACTGTCATTTTTATAATTTTAGATAGGTGAGAGTATTCTACGGACATTCGATTCTTATCCATGAAAATGGGATAAACAGTTAACAAAAATATAGGGCGATATGTAAAACACACTATTTTTCAGAGGCTAAACCGTTACGATATACCTATTTTTCGACTCGAGCTAGACTATACTGAACATTTCGCTATGATGCAATCAACGATTGGACGGACTGGTTGCATAACGATAACCCCTGAGTGCTTTATACGAAAAGCGAAACTCTGGTTCTTGATACTTCTTTTTTAATCTTGTTTAGGGGCGTCTTGGCTGGCACTGATCTATTTTATTTGGACTATTGCACCAACCTCGTCGTTAAAAACCGTCCAGGTTAAGGCTTTTAATATAGCCTAAAATTTATTTAGGGTTTATATCCAAAATTTCCCGTAGGAGCAAGGAAGTCGCGATGGAGAAGACTCTTCCTCGCTGTAGGGTGGTTTCAGTAATGCAGTTTGCGCTTTCATTAGTTTGCGCAGAGTTCATAAAGGCAAACATGCGAAGCAATGTGCATAAGCTTTGCAATTTTTCTGATAGCCTTGCGAACAAGTTTCAAAGAAAAAGAAGACATTTCGGTGTCAAAAGTCAAAGCATTGGTTGACAACATAAAATGTATGAGGAGAATAATTGATAGCGGGCGGTAAATAAAATAAGAGAACATCAAAAATGACAATTAATCAGCGCCATATTTAACTATGGCGAAATAAGTTCACTAATGCATACTTGCATACATGCGCAAATGATTGTGCCGCAAATGGATGTAGGTCTAACTGGCGCATTTTTCGCAAGTGCTCCGCAGTTTCGGGAGCTGCCCTGCAGAATCGACACACAATAAACTATCAGCCCTATTTTGATTAGATGATAACCGGTTCTTGGTAGGGATAGTCCATTGATTACGTGACGCGTTTAAGTCGTAGGTGGTCAACCCGAATCGATGGCCCATTAAGAAAATCGACCCAGAGGTGTTCGAGGAAGTATTCTTGCATGATGCGAGGTATGCAGAAGGTGCCAGGTAAGAGGCAGAGCGGATTGAAGTCTCCGTAAATCTGACATGTAACGCGGTCAGCTCAGCCCTGTTATACGCAGCGCCAGTGTGGACAGCAGCTTCAAGTACGCTTGAAGCTGTCATGGAAACGCACTTATACGATAGGTCAACCAAACAGAACTCCAAATTATCGAAAGGTGCTTGTTCCCGTCAAGGTTAACCAAATCGCATTGCAACGAACGAAGAGCTTGCAGAAATGTATGAAGAAATGAACAAGTAGAAAGAATGCTAGCCCGGATCTTTAATGGTAGCCCATCAGAAAAAAGGAGCGTGGGACGACTAGAACGACCAAGAAATAGGTAGATGAATGACGTGCTAGAAGATATACGGGAACATTGTATAACAAACTAAAAAAAAGTTGCGAGACGGAGAGACAGCTCACCATTAAAGAAGATGAAGTAATTTTGTTACAATTTATTCTTTACACTGCAACAAAATTTGTAAGGCGAAAAAGGTGGGAAGGCACCTATCGGTGCCCTGACACTGATGGTAGCTTTTCATTCGTTGAAAGGAAGTTCCAAAATCGCAGTACCAAATCACGAACGGTAAATCCACATGTTCCTCCCAAACTAATTATTTTTAGTCATAAAAGATAAAACAATTTAAAATGCTTCCTTACCTTGCCGAGCAAAATTATCAATTACTTCTCGAAGTATCTTCTTCTTTTCCGTCACAATCTTAAACGTTTTGTCCTTATATTCCCTTTTGACCTGTTTTAATTGGCAATCTAAGGCCTTTAAATTGCCTTGCAAACTAACCTCTCGCTTCTCTTCTTCAGGATTGGGCATTCTACGATAGAATGCTGGAATCACGGCATTTATTATTCTATTTACTCGTAACTCGGCAACATCCATGTTTACTTATTTATTTGCTATTTCAATTCGAATTTAATTAAAAAAGTTGTTAACACTGGAAGCACATAGGGACGCGACGTGACGCTACGCGAAGTTAATAATGTCAAAAAAATATTGAATTATACGATATCCTATGTAGTGAGTACAATGTAACGCGACGCGACGCAACGCCAAGCTTTCGACGCGAAAAGTTGACCAACTTTGAACTTTTGCCGCGACGCGACGCGAAAATAGCGTTAGCAAGAGATCATATATCGGCCTCGTCATTCTAGTATGCTTAAAAAAATCCTCCGGATCATTATTGTTAACATCTCGGGGCAAATTCACCTCCCGGGCCCACGAGCACCTTATATTTCGATTGTATAAATTTTTATATTGTTTATACAATATGAATAGCATTGTTAACAACATTAATTCTTCCATGATTTTTTTTGACAAATACGATGTACTTTCAATAATAACAATGTATTAAGCCTACGTTGACCGTTAAAAAATTTTAACGCCAAGAAAATCCGGCTTCAATGTGTTTGGTTGAAAAGCTTCGGCGTCGCGTCTCTCAGCGTCTCGTTCATGTCGCGTCGCGTCGCGTCCCTATGTACTTCCACTATAAACGTCCGCAACTGCAACATATGCTCTTCCTGTTAAGAAGACCAAATCAAGAAGGCAGCTTCAGTTTAGTACTAAGGGTATGTTCGATTTATGTAGCAAAATCTTGCAAAAGTTTTTGCTTAATATTTATTTATCAGTTAACACAAGTTCTTTTGTAAAACAATGCTTACGAAACAAAGTGATTAAAAGTTAAATTAAAAGACTTTTAGTTGCACATATTAATTCTTTCTTTTTTATAAGCTAATTCCGCTAAATTATTTTGAATTAATAGATGTTAGCCTATTTCCTACCCAAAAATGGTATAATGAATGGTATATTTTTGATAACATGAAACAGTGTGGACAGATCTAAACAATCGAATACTTGACAGCTCGTTTGCTTGACAGTTTAAAACGTCGACATTTTTACGTGTGTATAAAAATAAAAAGGTGGTTGCACCTTGGTTTTCATTACAAATTTATTTAAAAAGCTGACTTATTTGCTAAAATAAATAAGCACATACAGCACCTGTGGGTCTAGAATTATAAAGGGCAATAACAATGGAGTGTTCTCAGCACTTTTAATAGTTGTCTACGTTAGCAGCGCGAATTAACCGGAACGAACAAAAAACCCTTTGGCAATTTACCACAATTTTGAATAAATATTACACAAAAATGATGAGGATTAGAAGAAAATTAGCGTTTGTTCTATGTGCAGCATTTGTAGGAGTTGTTCTGTTCCTCTATTTACTCATTAATAATTCAGTTCCTACAGATAAGCAGGTGAGATTTATTATTCTTTGACTATTGTTGTTTTGTTGTTTTTCTGTTCTTTTTGTGTTTTGTTATGATTTGTTTTGTGTGCTAATTCAATTAAAGCAACATATGCGTAACCTTGAGAATAAATTACAACAGCTCGAGAGCGGACTAAACCAGCATCATGAAGAGTTGGGACAACTCAAGAAGCAAATCGCAACCATTAATAAAGTTGCCGAGATTCAGCCGAGACAGAGTGAAAATCAAATAGCCAATCCGAAAATTTCATTGGATAAGAAGGAGATGTTTAAGGATTCAATTATAAATGCAGACGAATATCAAACATGTTCAATTATGACCGATATGACACCAAGTCCTGATCTACAGGTAAATAATGCAATATAAGTTTATAAAACAGATAACGACTAATATAATGATTGCAGATGCTGGATCTTTATAAGGAAATACCATTTGATAATCTTAACGGAGGAGCTTGGAAGCAAGGATGGTCTATAACTTATGACGATCATGAATTTAACAAACATCATAAACTTAAAGTTTTTGTAGTTCCTCATTCACATAATGATCCAGGTTTATAATACTTCATATTATATATTACCTTAAAATATCTACTTTTAGGCTGGTTGAAAACGTTTGATCAGTATTATGAATACAATACCAAACACATTTTGTCAAATATGTTAAGGCATCTCTCTGAAAATCCTGGGATGACATTCATTTGGGCTGAAATGTGTTACTTTTCTCGATGGTATCACAATTTGTCCAAAAATTCAATGGATACCGTTAAGAAGTATAGCACACTAACTTTTTTCAAAGTAATTATGATCTTATTGAAAATTTACTTTATTTAAGGCTAGTAAAAGATCGCCAGCTGGAATTTGTAACTGGCGGTTGGGTTATGCCAGATGAAGCAAACTCGCACTGGCTTAGCATGCTAATGCAACTAACTGAGGGTCAAACATGGTTGAAGAAACATTTAAATATAACTCCAGCTTCTTCTTGGTCAATCGACCCATTTGGACAAAGTCCTACGATGCCCTACCTTTTGAAACATTCAGGAATGGATAATTTATTAATACAAAGAACACATTATTCAGTTAAAAAAAGATTGGCGCAGAAACAAGAACTTGAATTTCGCTGGAGGCAGATTTGGGGTAATTCCTTATAAAAATTTTATTTATAACATACATACCTTGCTGGTCATTTGAATAGGGACAGTCGATTCAGAAATTATTTTACCTTATTTCTTTCGTTTTCGACTTTGGATCATAAAACTTAATACCCAAAATGAAAGAGTATACGATTATGCATACTTCCATATGTTATTAGTGAGCCCTGATGTTTGGATGTAATGACAAATTTTAGTTGTTAAATTAGGTCAATAGAATAGGGACAGTTGATGTTTAATCCCGGTTTTGAACGTTTCGACAACCAAGTCAAATTACAATTCACTTTATAGTCTATTTGAACGTTTTTTGCTGGTTAAATCTTCTTTCTTTTTTTCCGTGTCTAGGCTAGGCTTGCAATGTGTATTCGGATGTGTGGGCATGTGCTATCGCCACCACTTAAACAAAAACCGATTTAAAATAGGCCTATAGGCAAGTCGGATCACTATCTAGTCAGCGCTTACTGCCCATATCCATCTCCAACCCCAATTCGATGATTCGTTTCTTCCAAGCTGCTGACTAGGATCTGTGCTTTCAGAACCGCGATGTCAATTTTTCGGCCACCTGTATTACCAAAATTATTTTGACTGGAATGCGTTTATTCATTCCTCCAAATCCATAAAACCTGGACAGCATGGTTTAATCGAGAGTGTATGAACGCAATTAAAACCAAAGAAGCCGCCTACAGAGAGTACAGAGAATTTCCGAGCGAATCAGCTCTACGTGAGTACATCAGGTTGAGAAACTTGTAAATCCACCATCAGGAAAGGCAAAGGATCATTCGATGACAGACGGAGAGGTAAAGTCATAAACTCCACTGCTGGCAGTAAAAACTTCTGGTCCTTGGTAACCTCCATCAGGAAGAATTTCACATCACATTCATGAATTTCACAACGCCTTCATTCATTTACAGCAAACAGGTGATACCAGATAGCCCAAAGCCGACCTACTTGCATCTCTGTTCCCCGAGAATTCTTCTTTAGTTCTTCGATACTGACATGCAACCTTCCACCATCGTAACACTCCATGGATAGAGTTTTCTTCAGGGCGTGTGAAGTGTATAAGTATCTCAAAGAGCTTGACTCCAACAAAACCACTGGCCCCACAAAATTCCCCCATTGGTTGTTAAAAAACTGCTTCACCTTTGGCTAAACCTCTGCGCAAACTTTTTGCACTTTCATACTTCACTCCGGAGTTTATCCTGACTCTTCGAAACTGGCTCATTTTAAGCCTACACCGAAAAAAGCTTGTGAAGCTAGTGACCCTGTTAACTGCCGCCCAATAGCAATTACTTCTATTCTCTCCAAAATTATAGAGAAAATAATAAATAGAAAACTTATGGAATATCTTGAATGCAACCAAATATTGGACGACAAACAATACGGCTTTAGATCGAAGAGATCTACTGGAGACCTCTTTGTTTCCCTTATCGGAGCACCTCAGCTGAAGTATACACCTGGTTGCTCTGGATATCTCCAAAGCCTTTGGCAGAGTATGGCACCCCGTTTTGTTGGCTAAATTCCAAGCTATTGGCATTGACTCTGTTTTAAAGAACTGGAGCTTCCTTTCTGGCCGTTCAATCAAGGTAGTATTGGATGTCGTCGAATCCACCCTCCATACCATCTCCGCAGGTGTTCCCCAGGGCCCACGTTCTATCACCAGCTCTCTTCATAGTTTTTATAAATGACCTGCTCTCAATCCCCTCCACTCCACAGCTTTGCTGACGACGGCCCTCTACGTTACTCCTATAGTTTCGATAATGTAAGACAAGCACTTGCCATACCTGGTCTGCATCACCACCAACTCTTGTCCAATTCAATCAACAGGGACATCGAACGAATTCATGATTGGGGCCTCAAGAACCGTGTTGAATTTTATGCATTAAAAACGAAGTACTGTCTCATCTCCAGCAAAACTGGCACCGACCCTTTTTCTATTTCAGTGGACAATAAGATCGTAATGGCAGAACCGTCTCTAAACATCCTAGGCATAACAATAGCCGAAGATCTGCGCCTAAGCGCTAAGACTATCACATAAAAAAAATTGCATGAAGTTATTTTGAGCAAAAGAGGACGTACGCATTATTAGAAAGTAAAAAAATACTGTTGTTGATAAATTTCGAGGTTTTCATCTCGAATTTC
The DNA here is from genome assembly GCA_949987705.1 of Thereva unica. Classification (NCBI taxonomy): domain Eukaryota; kingdom Metazoa; phylum Arthropoda; class Insecta; order Diptera; family Therevidae; genus Thereva; species Thereva unica. The sequence goes on along the minus strand of OX465283.1, from coordinate 125,322,819 downwards.
ACAAGTGTCGCTTTTCTATTGACCTAATTAAACAGCTAAAAATTGTCATTGCATCCAAACAAAGCAGGTGAAAAAAATCGGTACATTACCTGCCCTCATTTATAACACGTTTATGCGTAATCGTGTACTCTTTCGTTCCGGGTATTAAGTGTTATGATCCGGAGTCGAAAACGAAAGAAATTAGGTAAAATAATTTCTGAATCGACTGTCCGTCCCTATTCAAAAGACCAGCAGTGTATTAACAATTCTTGTTCTAGATGGAACCGGAGATACTGATTTATTTACACATATGATGCCATTTTATTCCTACGATGTTCCGCATACATGTGGGCCTGATCCAAAAGTTTGCTGCCAATTCGATTTCAAAAGATTGCCGGGATTCGGCCTAACATGCCCATGGAATGTGGCACCACAAGTCATCGATGATATAAATGTTGCGAAACGGTAACAATTTATCAAAATTGATGTTAAAACATACAATTTAAACTACTTCTTTTAGAGCTGAGTTAATTGTTGATCAATGGCGTAAAAAATCAACTCTTTATCGCACACGATCAGTTCTTATTCCACTTGGAGATGATTTCAGATATAGTCAAAGTACTGAATGGGAAGCACAAAGGAAAAATTATGAGAAACTTTTTGATTATATAAATAATGAACCAAATCTATTTACTGAAGCAAAATTTTCAACACTTCAAGAATATTTTGATTCAGTTCGTCATGAAAAACAAATAACTGATTTTCCATCTTTAAGTGGAGATTTCTTCACGTATGCAGATCGTGATGATCACTATTGGAGTGGATATTACACATCTCGTCCTTATCATAAAAGAATGGACCGAGTACTTTTACATTATATTCGGTCAGCGGAGATGATACGCTCTTGGAATAGTTGGGAGCCCAGCTCAGAGTTTGATAATTTACTTGAGCACGCAAGGCAACAGCTTTCACTATTTCAGCATCATGATGGTATAACGGGAACAGCAAAAACTTTTGTAGTTCAAGACTATGCAGCTAGAATGGTGGAGGCTGTAAAAGAATGTAAAATTATTTTGCAGCAAGCAGCTTATCGCTTACTAACTAAACCTGGGGTAAGTTTCTTATTTTTATATTTAATGGAAATCGATCGCATGTACGCTATACTATACAATAAATTAATAAATGTGACTAATAAAAATTAAATCAATACCCTTAATTATTTTCAGATTTATGTTCCGGATTATAAGTTTACTTACTTCCATCTAGATGATTCACGTTGGCCCGGGCCAGAGGATGGTAGAACGACAATTATTTTAGGTGAAGAACTTCCCACGAAATATGTAGTATTTTTTAATTCCTTACCTCAAGCAAAAGAGCAGCTGGTAGAGTTTTATGTTTCAAAGCCACATGTTAAAGTAAATAGAGAGATTAATTCCAGAAATGAATATTTTTAGTAATATTGCTATTTGCTAGGTAACTGACTTCGACTTAAAGCCAGTAAAGGCTCAAATTACTCCTGTGTGGTCTTGGCATAAAAGTTTCACTAGTATAACTGCTCCACAAGCTTCCACAACTAAATACAGACTGCTATTTAAAGTTAAAGTTCCTCCATTAGGATTATCGACGTATGTTATACATTCTACTTTTGCAGATGATAAAAACAGGTTAGTAGAATTTATAAATTCTTACTCGCATAATTTTTAAATAAATTCTTAAAAATACATTAAATTTAAATTCAATTGTAATAATTGACAATGTTGATTTCGTCTGCAATAAACAACGATAACTAATAATCGTTGATTCTGTAAGTCGCCCTCGATATTGTTTAGACAGGGGCCTTATTCTCTATTACAATATTGTGAGAATTTTTCTCGAAACTGCCAAAATAGTATTCTGTATTACAAAACTGACTCGAAACTGTAACAAGGGTAATCGAGCAATTTATAAAATTTTGGGTGTTGGCGATCCAAATGAAAGCTCTTCCGCTCATTTTCTTTTCTTTAGGGGGGCATTTCTACGAGACGAAGCAATATTGTAATAGGGAATACGGAAGCATTTTAGTTTCGGATAACAGTTTCGAGTGAAAAGCATTTGAGTATTGTAATAGAGAACAAGGCCCCAGGTTTTCTTCGGTGCCGATCGCTCGATTCTGCCGGACCAAACCGCAGTAGTCGACATTTTTGTTTTTTTTTTTTCTTCGATCAGTGTCTGTTGATCGCATCTTTGTCTAACTGCCTCGTTTCGAAGGCAATCGCGGAGTCACGCACCTGGAAGACCTCGAGCTTGTTAACGTCCGGTTTGAGCAGTATCCACGTCCGATCCATAAAGAAGAATCGGAAGGATCAACGTTCGGTAAAGGCGTACTTTCGTTTTGATGGTAATATTTGTTCGTTTCCATATGCACCACTTAAGCGAAGCGAATATTGCTGTTGCCTGGCCGATGCGGCTGTGAATGTCGGCCGTCGATACCACTTTCTTCAACCACTGATCCTAAATATTTGAACATCGGAACGGAAGTTGGATGATTTTCAATGGAACGTGTTCGGTTTCCAAGGCTCTCCAAAAGCTGTTCCAATCGATGCAATCGAAAGCGGATTTGAAATCGATGAAAACAACGACAGTTTGTTTGCCGCAACGAATTCTTTCTTCCATTAGCTGACGGAGAGCGAATATTTGCTCAATACATCCTCGATGTGGTCTAAATCCACTTTGTTCTTTCCGGCTCGTTTGCTCTCTGTGTTTCTGTAGCCTCGATTGTATGATATTCGTAAATACTCTGCCGACGATCGAAAGGAGGTTAATACCGCGGTAATTATTGCATTCCCGACTGTCGCTTTTTTTCGAAATTGGGACAACGATCGCTTTCTTCTACGCCGACAGGACACGATCCGAATGCCATTTGTGTATTGGTCTCTTTTCGATTTTTCAGCGATTTTATTGCCGTCTTCATCTCGATAATTGTCGGTTCGGTACAGCGCCGTAACTAGGCATGTGCAGGCGGTGCGGCGCACCAGGGCCCCCGGCCCTGAGGGGCCCCCGAAGATTTCTTTTTTTTAGAATTCGTTTTAAAGTATGAGCTAGAAAAGATCTTCGATACCGTTTTTATAACATTGTATAAAATTGGATCTACTTTTTTATGGAAAGGGCCCCTGGGAAACTTTTTTTTCTAGAACGCTCTTATTAGTATCTAATAGAAAATGTTTTAGAGAACCCTTTTTTAATGAACGCTGCTTTGTTAGAGAGCTTATGATTTTATTATTTACATGCATTAAGTAGCGATTTCATTGGATGAGCGTCAGGCATTGGGCGTAAAGTTTTTTACAATGCAACAGACCAGTGCAGAAATATATTATCTTTCTCTTTCTGTTTCGTAAAAACCAGTACAAACGCCCCTATGAATAAGACCTTTAAGTAGAGATTTCGTAGAGATATGAGAAATAAAGAAATTGTTTAAACCAATGTATAATGCTGTTTTCAATTTCTCACGACCTTTGAACCCTTTTTTTAATGGACTTCGAAAAGGCTTCGAAATCACTTTTTTTTTTTTTAGAAATTCATTTTCAAGGGCCCCTTACGAAATCTTGCACAAGGGCCCCCGAGACCCTCGCTACGGCGCTGGTTCGGTATCGAGAAAGTGATTCGTTGGCTGTTCGATAATCGGCGGTTCGGGTGCTGGACCTTGTGGCGGATCGTGGTTGTACAGTTGGTGGAAGAATTTTCTCCGCCGCTGCAGGGCGAAGTCGTGGGGAAAAGTCACGAAAGTTCCATTCGATTTTTTGATGTTGTCGTTTGTTGATGTCTGATCCTTACTGATACTCGAAGGAAGACTAATTGACCGAAAATTAGCAGGGTTACTTTTATCTTTACCCTTCTTGGGTATTGGGTACTCCAGTGCCGTCTCCCAGTGTCCTGGGAAATGGGTATTGTTAAACAATGTAGTGTATGTGTCAGGCGCTCGTACTATAGCGGAGGTGAATGTGAGCGCGATCCCCTATTCGTTATATAAATAAAATTCCTTTGTATATTTGTTTGACTTAGGTAAAATCGGCTTACAATTAGCACCATAAATTACTTTCTTTAGTAAGCTTTGTACAAAAAACCATGCAACCAGGTTATTTAAATTTTATAATACTTTTTCAGCCATGTTACATTCGCTACAGTCACCATTTTCACCAATGAGCCATTTTCCATTAATCTTGGCGATTACCCAATTCAAGTACATTTTGCGAAGCCCCGCGAAACATCAATTCAAGTAGGAAAGGGGCCAATTGCAGCATTTAGCCCATTTGGATTGCTGAAATCGATTGCGATCGATGAATTTTCATCTCACATTCCACTACATTTGTCATTCTTAAAATATGGAGTTCGGCATAATGGAGGCGTTAGTGGTGCTTATCTCTTCCTGCCCGATGGTCCAGCATCGCCACTTATGCTGGGCTCCCCTACAGTGCTTGTTAGTCAAGGAGTACTAGAATCAAGTATAGCAACTGGATTGCCATTTGCTAACCACCAAACAATACTACGAGGTGATGCTGTTGAAATAAGAAACTTCGTGGATATTGGAAATATGGATAATACCGAAATAATTATGAGAATTTCTAGCAACATTAAGAGTGGAGAAGTATTTTATTCAGATCTTAACGGAATGCAGGTAGGCATTGTTAAATTGAGTTAATTTTAGAATTTTATAATATATTTTTAAGATAATCAAACGGCAACGATTCGCTAAAATCCCACTACAAGCAAATTATTATCCAATTCCATCGAGCCTCTACATTGAAGATGAAGAGACTCGTTTAACTTTGTTGACAGCTCAGCCGCTTGGAGGCTCATCACTTAATCCTGGGGAAATTGAAATAATGCAAGACAGGAGATTGGTGCATGATGATGAACGTGGCCTTGGTCAAGGCGTTCTAGACAATCAGCCGGTGCTTCATATCTTTCGCCTTGTTCTGGAAAACACAAAATGGTGTAAGAAGAGATCTAACGATTATCCGGCTGGTTTTCTCACTCAAAAGGCACACGAAGAACTCCAGAATTTGCTTCATCCAATAGATAAAATGATTTGGAATGAAAATACATGGATTGGTGCTGTTGGGTCATTTGGGTCTGATCATCAGCCCTTAAGCCAAGATGTTGAACTTGGTGTAATGAGGAATTTACCGATTACCACACAAAATAAAAACAAAAATAATACAATGGGAATTGTATTGCACAGGACAAATTTAGAAGAATGCTCTGAAGGGCAGCGTGATGGAAATGTAAGTATATACGAATTTTAAATGCAAATCCCTTACAAATTTTATTGTTACAGGTAAACTTAAAGCGACTCCTTGATTTAAATGACAATTCTGAAGTATATTCAGCCCCTTTAACATTCCTTAAGAGTGAGAAGCTAGTAAATGCTGATAACATTAAGTTTTGTCCTATGGATGTGAAGGGTTTTATAATTCACAGATGACTATCTTAAAAGTTTTTTAGTTTTATTTTTGTTTAATTTTTTTTGTGATATTAACAATTTAAAATTTGTTTCGCATAATTTTACGTTAATTTTAAAAGAAATATTGCAGACCTAGAAATAAGGAAATTTCTTTGAATGTTTTTTTTTAAAGATTGCAGTAGTGCACACTTTTTTTGTGCAAAATTCATCAACTAGCTACGAAGCATGTCACTATGCTAAAGTTAAATAAATTTTGATTACATAATGCAGTTTTGTTTCTTTTAAAAACAGTTTTAATCAAGAAAATTACATATAATATTAATAGTGTTTAAAACAACAATATTCACAGTCTGTGAATCTGTATTGGAACAACAAGATTCGTGCTATACAAACAAATACTGCGAGCATGTTCCACAGATAAATAAAATCTTTAGGAGTAAAACACATAACCGGTTAGACAAGCATTTCTCGTACTCGGCCAAACGAGGAGCTACTGAGATCTGCTGGCGTGGATCCAGAAGAAATCAAGCGCATAGACGACAATTATTGTATAGAGGACGAGCAAGAGAAGGTGGATTTTGTGGGGGCCTATTAGGGAATCTATTCGATGAACACCGGTGTTCAGGCGAGTTTTGACCTTGCGAAAAGGGCCTTACTGAACTATGAGCGAAGCGAATGAAATTGCCGCGGCGCAACTAAATTCTACTTTCATTAGAAAAATCGATCTCCTGTTAATATTTCGCCATCTAAACAATAAGAAGTCGTCTGGGGTTGATGGTGTTCCGAACATCGTCTTAAAGCATTTGCCCCTGGTGGATATAGACACATACACCGGATTCCCGGCAGGACATGACATTATTCATGCCGTGTCGAAATTGGTATCAGGCATACATTAGAACTTCATGAAAGGCTAGTGTACCGGAGCATGCCTGATCGATCTTGAGAAGGCATTCGATACTGTTCTAAACAAAGGAGTTGCGTTGACGGCCTTCCTCGATATCGAGGGAGCCTTCGACAATACATACTTTGATACTATAGCTAGGGCTAGCTAAGTAGACGCAGTCTAAGTGGCACTTTCTGCAACTGGATTGACTATACTGAGAAATCGCGAAACTAATGGGCTCTCATGTTGAGGAGTCTCTGGAGGGCACTATAGCAAAAGGCTGTCTGTCCACAAGGAGTTTTATTTCCACTTCTCTGGTGCCTTGTTGTAGATGAACTCCTAGAGCTGCTCAACCGCCGAGACTCTTTCGCCCAAGGTTACGCTCACGCTGACGATGATGTCATACTAGTTACAGGTGACACTGAAGAACCTATGTCAAGGCGCCTGCAGGAGGCACTGGTGCGAGAGCGTAGAACTAGAAGTCAATCCCAACAAAACGAGTCTGGTTCCTTTCACTAGGAAACGATCACTACCGGGACTTATTACTCGCAGGCAGAACTATAGGCTGTTCGCAACAAGCGAAATATTTAGAAGTGATGTTAGATGACAAGCTCAACTGGAACCAGCACATGGACACTCTGATGAACAGAACGGGAAGATCCCTGTGGGATTGCCGCGGAGCTTGTGGTTCCACATGGGTCTTTCAACCGAAAACCATGTACTGGATATACACCACCAACATTAGGCCCATGGTAACTTATGGAGCTTTAGTTTGGTGGCATAAAACGGCGCTTAAGGGTTTCATAAGCGATTTAAGTAAAATTCCACCATCACGGCCATCCGCACTTTCCCGACTGCAGCGCTGGAAGTTCTCCTCAATCTGGTACCCCTCCACCTTGAGGTAGAGAAGTCCACCATAAACGCGGCGCGGCGCCGCGGCTGAAAGCGAATGGTTAAGTAGGCGCTAGTCTTAGCCGAGCAAATTCTATAATAATCAACATCATAAAAGAGATTCCGGAAGCGGTGATGCTATCGGAATGCATGCCTTTTAGAATCTCAAAATTTGAGCAACCTTTTGTGTACATTTACGACAGGCTAAACTGCACTTTTCATAAAGTATTTCTGAGCAGACTAGTATGGTACACAGATGGCTCCACAAAAGACAGGTGTGGGCGCCGGAATCTGGAGTGAAAGCCCCAGATTCAGCAGGCGATAAGGCTGGGCACCCCAGTCACTGTCTTTCAAGCAGAGGTGTACGCTATACTGACATGCACTCATGAGAACTTAAGAAGGGCCTACTATAACAAACGGATCTTTATCTTCTCTGATAGCCAAGTGGATACTAGGGCGATAAGGTCCCGTAGGACCAAGTCGAAATTAGTTCTGCAATTTCCATCGTGCTCTTGGTGAGCTGGGCGTTCTCAATAAAGTTATCCTTGTCTGGGTCCCCGGTTACCGGAGCCTCAAAGGCAACAAAAATGCAGATTCTATGGCTAAACAGGGCTCTGATATTGCATTCATCGGCCCAGAGCTAGCTATTTGGGCACCGTCCAGCTTCCTGCAAAGAGCCCTGGCCGATCGGACTTTGATGAAACATACTGAACACTAGAGGCCCGCGCCTGGACTGGCCAACCCTAAGCAGTTCTTTCCTGTGCCGTTCCCTACAACGGCCAAGGAATTCTTAAGGCGCAGTAGAAATGATGTCACGACGCTTGTCATGATTTCCGGGCACTGTGCCCTATATTACTACTTATGGAGGATAGGGGAAGCATTCATATGCAGGCTTTACCTGGAGGAGGATGAGTCTGCTCTCCATGTTCTGCTGAGATTGTTCAAGCGGTCTGGCCTACAAATAAGAGTTATAGGGCTGCAGTGCCTTAGGACGTTATTCCGCCCTATGTCCCATGAGGGATTAAAGGAGTTTAAAGAAGAAGAAGAAGTGCCTTAGGACCCAAGATCTCACACAGGACTAACTGGAAACTGGGAGCTATGTATGTAAAGGAAGGGAGAGCTGCAGTTTGCATCTAATATGAAGGTCTAGCAGCCTTTTCCTTGTTTTCAAAAGAAAAGAGGTTAAGCTGATAGGTCTATACGATTTAGGCAGCTCCAGGGACCTGTTGCCCTGTTTGGGAATAAAAACCACCACGACTTTCCTCTAGATAGTTGGAATGTATCCCTAGTTGAAACTGGCTGTAAAAAGAGACCAGGTTGTCGAGAATCAGTTTGAGGCACCTCTGAACAATTGCCGGAAAAATTCCATCTCCTCCCAGGGATTTACAGAGTTAAAAAGAGGCCACTGCCCGCTTATTTTACCTTGTCACGGTCGAAGATCCCGTAAGCTGCCTATCTATTTTAGTTATTCATAAATGGTTCCGATATAAACATGGCCGCTACACTCTACAATAGAACCGTCGGCAGTACTACAACATTTTTGAAAAAAGAAGTGCACCGATCAAATATATTATTTATTAAATTTGAATGTCAGAAAACTGATGGATCACGCCAAATTCTTTCGTGTAAATGATGTGATACCTATTCACAATCGTACAATATTTGTAGGTTGGTCGATAGAGGTGGGTATGGCACTCACCCTGTAACTTGAATTATTTCCCCTTTTAGACGAAAAGTAGGGGAAACGAATGTTTTGACGTAAGTTGAAATCAAAACATTGCCCGCATTCGCTAAATTTTCTGTGAGGGAAGTGTGTGATAATTAGCAGTATTTAAGCGGCGGTAGTCCAATTAAATTACTTGTACCAATTTTAGATTTTGCTTCGTTAAAGTAAAATTTAGCCTGGAAGGTTGTGAAGTATCTAATTTTTTAGTAACTATGATAAACTAATTATATGTAAAACTTTTATATTTTGTTACGTTAAAATAAATCTTAAACTGCAATGCGGAGGAGTTGCTAATTTTTTAGTAACTATGATAAGCCGATAAGGATTTGTTCAACAGTTTTTTTAATAAGATGTGATAAATATTCTACCAAAATGTTTAGGATTAGAAAAAAGGCAGCTCTACTATATTGCGCAACATTTCTGATAGTTGTACTTTTCTTGTACATGCTAATTAACAGTCATCCGTTCTCGCTAGAAAAAAAGGTATGGCGTTAATTTAATTATTTTATAATTGCAGTCCCCAATTTGGGTAACTTTGATATTACATTTAAGGACTTTTACAAGGATATCAATGAGCAGATAAAACAATGGGAAGCAAGAGCCAAAGAAGTTGCAGAAAATAATGATAACGTTAAATATAAACCTTATCAAAACAAAAATCAGATTGTTGCACCAAAGATTGTAAAAGATAAGAGGAATATGTTTATAAATAGATCAATTATCAGAGCTGATATGTATGAAACGTGTTCAATTATGACTGATTTAACGTCACCTCCAGATATACAGGTATTGTTCTTTTTGCACTACAATATCACATATAGATACCCTCATTCTAATACCACGTATGAGCCTTTTTAGGGAAATTTTGAATGATTATTAAATATTTTGCAATTCTCTACACAGCAGTTGCAACACTATGAAAGAGAAAACAATATTGCCACTGTTATTTTATTTAAACTAAAACTTCTTATGAGACATAAGTCGTATTCTATTTCTAATACTTTTTTTACTTTATGCTCCTTTAATCCCTCATAGGACATAGGGCGGAAACAGTTGCCCGTTGTATAATTCGAACGAATATTTATTTTCGCTGGTCTGATCGCCCGCCGCTCTTCTTCCTTCTTCATCTTGGCTACTTTGAAAGTTTCCTCGTGGCGGATCTCAACTTGGAGAGCTCATTATTCCACCATGGAGTTTTCCTGTTACGCGTCCTCATCAGAACAGAGCAGTTATTGTTGTAAGCAGCAGTTACCGCCTCCATAAGGAAGTCCGCGGATAGTTCTATATCCATTGTAGGTTTGATTGAGTGCATGGAACCCTTCAATACACTACTGAGTTCGCCCAGAAAGTCGGTCCAGTTCGTATATCTAGGATTCCTATATGCACTCACTCTTTCCAAAGACTCACCCACCATAAAGGAAATGTGACTATGGTCTGAGCACGATGGATCATCTGAGACACGCCAGTCACCCACGTAAGTGGCAACGTGTTGAGTTGCTAGCGTCATGTCTGCAAACGCACATCTCCTGCCATTGTCAAGGGTAGGGTCTGTGCCGCGATATATGTCCAGGTTAGAAGTTAAGAAGTAATCAAAAAGCTATTCACCCCTCTTGTTCACTCCACTACTACTCCAGGCACCATGATGGGCGTTCGCATCACATCCTACAATGATCTGCAAACTGCTCCTGTTAGAGTGAGTCACGATATCCTTCAGTTCTTTGAATGGTGGTGGGCCCCTGGAGTCGTAAGGGAGGTATGCCGAGCATAAGATAATCATGCTCTTGCTACCCCCTGTTAATCTTTGTCTTCACCATGCCAGGTCTCTCCTCGACGATTTATCTGTAAGAGGAAAGCAGTTGGTGTTTTCATTATAAACTATACAGGTCCGAGAGCCGCCGTCCACATCACTGCATGCAATGCTGTAGCCGGCTGCCCGCAAGCCCTGTCTAGCACCGTTACTTACCCATGGCTCCTTCAAACGACTGCCGAGGCAGCTCTACTGTGTTGCAGGTTGCACTCTACCACCCGCATCCTGCAGTCTCCTTTTTTGAGCTAATCTACTTGACTCTGATTCGGCCGAAAGCGTAGAATAGTAAGTACTTCAGTTTTTTTGCTTCTTCTGAAAAGTTGGAATTTTTCTCGTACGCGGTATTGAAATGAGGGTTTCGATAACTGAACATAATTTCTAGTTTTCCATAACTGAACATAATTTCTAGATGCTTGAACTGTATAAAGAAATACCATTCGACAATGTAAATGGTGGTGCTTGGACACAAGGCTGGGAAATAACTTATGACTCTCATCAATTCAATACAAATCATAAGCTTAAAGTATTCGTAGTTCCTCATTCACACAATGATCCGGGTAAACCTTTAACTTATTCTAAATATTAGTATTTTTTAAACATTTATTTCAGGGTGGTTAAGTACATTCGATCAGTATTATGAATATACTACCAAACATATTTTATTTAATATGCTACGACATTTATCTGCAAATCTTACAATGACTTTTATATGGGCAGAAATTTGTTATTTCTCACGATGGTATAACAGTTTAACTAAAACTTCCAGAGATACAGTTAAAAGGCATTAAATACATAAATAAGCGAATTTAGTTTTACTCACAGTTTCCATTCACAGACTAATAAAAAACCACCAATTGGAGTTTGTAACCGGTGGTTGGGTGATGCCTGACGAAGCCAATTCACACTGGTTAAGCATGCTTATGCAATTAAGTGAAGGACAAACATGGTTAAAACAACATTTAAATATAACTCCAAAGTCATCTTGGTCAATTGATCCATTCGGGCAGAGTCCTACTATGCCCTACATTCTAAAACACTCGGGAATGGAAAATTTATTGATACAAAGAACACATTACTCCGTAAAAAAACGTTTAGCTCAAAAGCAGGAGCTTGAGTTTCGTTGGAGACAAATTTGGGGTAATATTGTAACAATGGTTAATTTGATTTTTAATATTTTACATATATATAATGTTTATTGAAGATGGAACCGGAGAAACTGATCTCTTTACACACATGATGCCTTTTAGTTCCTACGATATTTCGCACAGCTGTGGACCTGATCCTAAAGTTTGTTATCAATTTGATTTTAAAAAATTATTAGTATCTTCTTTCAAATGGCCATGGAGCGCTGAGCCTCAAGCAATTAATGATGACAACGTGGTTGAAAGGTAGAAAGAAAATTAAATGCCAAACTGTGCTGTAATTATATATCTATATTCGTTTATAGGTCACATTTATTACTTGATCAATGGCGTAAAAAGTCTCAACTCTATCGCACACGCTCCCTCCTTGTACCACTTGGAGATGATTTTCGCTTTAGTCAAGAAGATGAATGGGATATACAGCAAAAAAACTACGAAAAACTGTTTGATTATATAAACAACGAGCCAAACTTATTCACTGAAGTAAAATTTGCTACATTGCAAGATTACTTCGATTCAATTCGTCTTGAAAACCAAATCTCTGATTTTCCATCATTAAGTGGAGATTTTTTCACATATGCAGATCGCGATGATAATTACTGGAGTGGCTATTATACATCTCGACCATATCACAAAAGAATGGATCGTGTTCTTTTACATTATATTCGATCGGCAGAAATGCTACGTTCTTGGCATCGATGGGAGCAAAGTTCCGAAATCGATGCTTTACTTGAATATGCTAGACAACAACTTTCGTTATTTCAACATCATGACGGAATTACAGGCACAGCGAGAGCTATGGTTGTTGAGGACTATGCGGCGAGAATGCTGGAAGCAGTAAAAGGATGTAAATTTGTTTTACAGCAAGCGGCATATCGTTTACTGACTAAAAAAGAGGTTAAAATTTTATTATTTAGGTTTACCAGTATTTTTTTATTATAATGTGCCAAAAGATTCCAGGTGCTCCTTTTGTGATTTCCCCAACGAGGGCTGCCAAATGCCCGTTATCTCGTTAATTTCGCAAACTCCCTTAAGGGATGCCACAAACTTCTTTACTGATGGCTCTAAGCTCGAGGGGCAAGTAGGAGAAGGAGGCATTTCTCAAAGGTTGGAATTAAGGTTTACTTCCGACTACCCGATCACTGCAGTGTATATCAAGCGGAGGTTCTAGCCATACATGAACCTGTTCTACTAATCAATCAGCAAGGTGATAATAATCGGACTGTCTACATCTTCTCAGATAGTCAGGCGGCACTGAAAGCCCTGCGCTCTTGCACAAACAGCTCTAGAACTACCTTAACGAGAGTCAATAGTTCAGGTCCCTCCTAGTATGGGTGCCCGGTACCAAAATATAGAGGGAAATTGTAAAGCTGACGAACTGGCTAGGAAAGTCACGACCCCTACTCTCCTTCCAGGACAGGAAAGGGGTGGTATGCCTTGGTCCGCTTTTAAACTCCGATGTACACAATGTAACAAGCAAAGAAGTATTGGAGGAATCTTGTAAATGCCAAAATAATCTGGACATCTTAAAAACTTCTCCTCTCCTCCTCTCAGTTATAGTTGGAGTGCTGACCGAACACTGTCTGACAGGGACGTATGCGGCCCGCTTAAGTGTTGAGACCCAAGATTTTTGCAGATGCTGTAAAAGTCCGGACGAGGAGGAAAGTGTACAACATCTCCTCTGTTCTCTGTTACAGCCCTAAGCAGAAGAAGGCTAACCATATTATTTAGTGAACCCCTTTCTGAGCTGGCTTGCGGAAATCTCGAAGATTGGGGTCCTTTAGCTTAGAAAATTCATCAAGTTTAAAATGGGATCACTAATGGGCCTATTTTTTTGTCCTAAGTGTATGAGTCTAATAGCACCAAATCAGCCATATATAACCTAACCTAGCAGAAGCTGCCCTACCCTGAGCGACTCTGCATTTTTTCGTTGTCATTAAAGACGGCTGTAATATTTCTTTCTTTTATGAACAGAGCACACAATGAATGATCTTCCCCTACTTGCACAGTTCTATCATGAACCGCTTGGTGTATTACCGTCCTTCATATTTTAACCGCTCGGCAGAGATGTTATCTACACTCAAAGCCGTTATAATTTTGAGCAAACATCTTCCACGTTTTGGTGACAGCAGCGTAGAATGCTAATCGTATATTGAGGAATTTTCCAACGGGCTCACTATCTCTCGATATATGAACCATTTTAATGCTGCATGATTAAGTTTTGCCCATAGAGATACTTGTGGATGTGCTTAGTCGAGTCCACGATTGCCAATAGTTCTCTTCTCGTGACAAAATAATTCCTCTCCGACAGCGTTCTACTGTAGCAACCTTGATTGACTGACCTTTTCTTGTTCTTCGAAGTTTTGTGAGAGCACTGCGCCAATACTGACATTACTCACGTATGTGTCCAATATGAATTGTTTGTCTGGCTTCGAATATATGAGGATTAGCGCTTGAAAAAGTCCTCGCTTTCCTCTTGAAACTTTCCTCACTTCATCATCTGTCCAGATAAATGGTTTTCCCTTTTCTGTCAGTTTATGCAATTCCTTACTTATGTCGGCTAAAGTCCTGCCTTAATAGGTGGCAAGTTCCAAAAAGCTTCGAAGTTCGTGCTTATCCTTCGGTGTGGGCCAATTCTTAACAGCTGCTATTTTCTTAGTATCTGTCTGAACTCCATTGAATGAAACCATGCGTCCGAGATAGTTGACTTGGTCTTTGAATATAACGCACTTTTTAGGGGTAGCCATCAACTTTTGGAAAACTTCTCGTAGATTGCCCAGATGTTCGTCGAAACTTCTTCCAACGACGATGATATCGTCCAAATAAACCAGACAAGTCTACTATGTCAGTCCTCGTAAGACGACATTCGTTATGATAGTAATGGATGATGGCCAATTATGTAAACCGGATGCCTTCGTTGAACTTGTTTGTTCTTCTTCTGTCTTCCAATATTGAATGAGAGTCGTTTTCGAAAACCGTATGTGTTTTTTTTTTCTAAACTTCACACAAAAGAAAGTATCTCTCAGGAGCTTCTGTCTTTAGCATAAACAAAATTAACCAAACTTGACTTTAGTACCTTTCTTTTATTTTAGATTTATGCGCCGAATTACAAATTCACTTACTTCCATTTGGATGATTCACAGTGGCCAGGCCCGGAAGATGATAGAACAACAATTGTTTTAAGCGAAGGGGCTCCAATGAAGCATGTAGTATTTTTTAATTCACTGCCTCAAGCAAGAGAACAGCTAGTTGAATTTTATGTTGCAACCCCCCACGTTAAGGTAGGCCTACTATTTACATTAGAAAATATTATTTACAATGCTTTTTAGGTGACCGATTTTAAGTTAAAGCCAGTCATATCTCAAATTACCCCTGTGTGGTCTTGGGAGCACAAACCTCGATTTTATGGCATTATTCCAAGCGTTGAAGTCGTACAACCGTCTTCAAGTAAATATAAACTGCTTTTCAAAGTTAAAGTTCCTCCTCTTGGTTTATCGACATATGTTATCCATTCCAGTTTTCCGGGGGATAAAAACAGGTCAGTAAAAAGCTTGAAAGAATGACAATATTTAAATTTTATAATTCCAGTGATTCAACGTTTGCTGAAGTAACAATTCTTACCAAAGATCGGTATTCTATAAATCTTGCCGAATATCCGGTTCCGGTGCATTTTGAAAAGCCAGGAGAAACTTCACTGCGGATTGGTAAGGGACCAATCGCAAATTTTAGCCCATTTGGATTACTTAAATCAGTAGCACTAGATGAGTCTTCAGAGCACATTCCATTAAATATAACCTTTTTGAGGTATCGTTCGAAATATTTTTGGGCCGCTAGCGGTGCGTATTTGTTTTTACCTGATGGGCCAGCAACTCTACTAAGAAAGGGCTCTCCGATAACGGTCATTAGTAAAGGAGTGTTGGAATCATCTATAACAACCAATTTCCCGTTTGCTAGACACGAAACAGTATTAAGAGGTAGTGCTATTGAAATCAGAAATATTGTGGACATTAGAAATATGGATAATACAGAAATAGTTATGAGAATTTCTAGTAGCATAAACAGTGGAGATATTTTTTACACAGATCTTAATGGCATACAGGTAGACTTTAATATAATTTAATTAATTTCATACCTTTATAACACATTTTTCAGATGATTAAACGACAACGCTTTAGCAAAATTCCATTACAAGGAAATTACTATCCAATTCCATCGAGCATCTATATTGAAGATGAACAAACTCGCTTAACCTTACTCACAGCTCAGCCTCTAGGCGGCTCATCACTTAAATCTGGTGAAATTGAAATAATGCAAGATAGAAGATTGGAGTATGATGATCATCGTGGTCTAGGAGAAGGTGTAATGGACAATCAGCCAGTCTTACATATTTTTCGAGTTCTTCTTGAAAATGTAAAAGAATGTAGGAAAAGTTCTGAGGAATATCCTGCTGGCTTCCTTACTGATAAAGCACATTCAGAACTACAGAGCTTACTTCATCCAATAGATAAAATGATTTGGAATAAAAGTACGTGGATTGGTGCGCTTGGGTCGTTTGGAAATGACCATCAGCCTTTATCCACCGATTTTGAAGTGGGTGTAATGCGATATCTGCCGAATATTCCATCTCATAGCAAAAACAATACAACAATTGGAGTTGTATTACACAGGACGAAATTAGAACAATGTTCTAATGAGAGAAGAGATGGAAATGTAAGCTTATAAAGAAATATTCAACACCCGTCAATTTGTTTAATTTTTTTTTTTATTACAGGTTAACATAAAAAGTCTGCTACAATTAAGCAATGACACAAAGATATATTCAGCACCATTAACACTTCTTAAAATAGAGCAATCAATATCCCATAACATTAAATTTTGTCCTATGGATGTTAAGAGTTTTATAATTCAGAGCTGACCGTTAAAATTTTTGTTTTAGTTTTATTTTTTGTTTTATTTCTTTTACAAAATTAATAATAGAAAATTATTTCTAGATTAGCTTGTTCTAAATTCTGAAGGGGTTGTTTTGTCAGCTATCAACACATATATTTATGAATGAAGGAATCGGACTAAAGGGGCAAACAGTGCCCCAATATCAATGGCCATAGTACAAAGTGTCCTAGACCAGGTAAGACTATCGGGATTGTCAAACGCCTCTTGGAAAGACGAGCGTCATAAGAACACTGCAGGTGAATTCGCACCATGACAAAGGGCACCCTCCATCCTGTGCAAGACTTTGGTGGAGAAACGTACCTTTGCTCTTCAGGAGCTTTGGGTAACTGATGGCAATTCAGAGCTGACTTACCACCAGTTCAAGTAAACTAGTATATGATCGAAGATTGAAGCTTCGCTCTGCCCTTTTAATTGACAACTATGTCACTCATCTCCCCATTAATAATTTGATCTACAAGTACAAATAAATAAGGAAAAAATCAGAGCTATGATACAGCCCCGATCTAACAGGACAAGACGCCAAGCAAATCTTCAAATTGAGAATCACTATATAGAGATAGTTGATAAATTCATTACTGACAAGGAGAAAAAAGCAGGTAGATCAGGTGTAGCCAACCCGCGGGTCTTTGAAGGGAAATTGTGCGGCCCACAAGATTCAACAAGATTTAACAAAATATTTTGTACTAGAAGGTTCCACCATATGAAAAAAGAACCAGCTATGAGCAATGATTATATTTAACAGCCTGCCATAGAGAATTAGGTCTCGGTGCACCGAGTGACGGGGATGCTGGATAAAAATCCAAGCAATTGCTTTTCTCTATAACAATTTAAAATAAAGACCGCATCCGCAACAAAATTGAGTGCCATGGAGGTAGCAGAGAAAACAAGCATATTTACAAGCAAGCACACTTCTTTGGTCAACATCGAGCTAATCTATCATGAGTGCTGGATTTTTTTTTCTTTTGCTCCTTTTATCCCACAACGACATATTGCGGAAACAGTTCTCCTCGTCGTGGCCTCTTTTGGTTGGGTTCTCCTCCACGTTGTTCTAGATCTTTCAACTTTGCGGGTGCCTTGCGGATTCCAGACAAGCGCCTGTTTGGCTAGATTCTCGTTTGCACGTCGTAAGGAGTGGCCATTCCAATTCCATTTCCTTTGCATGACTTTGTCATGTATCCTTTCTAGGCCGGCACGTCGCAATAGTTTTTAATTTGTAATTCTATCTTGCCAGCGGGTTTTCAGGATGAAAACTTAAAGGCGACTTTCCATGTTTCAAAAATAAACAAAAGCATTGGCCTCGATTCCCAGATCCGGCGGGTCGGAAGTGAGTGCGGATTTGAGACTTTGCGATTCTCAAATTCGCAGTCGCGGATTCAATTAAATCAAAAATTCGGAGTGATGACTCACACGCTAATGAAATACCCGATGTCGGATTATCTTAGGCGCATTTGTGGTTTCAAATCCGCAGAAAATTTGTTGCGGATCACACTTTTACAGCGCGGAAAATGTCAAAAAGAAATTTGCGGTTGCGGATTTGAGAATCGCAAAGTGTCAAATCCGCACTCACTTCCGACCCGCCGGATCTGGGAATCGAGGTCATTGTCTTAATATTGAAGTTGTAAGTTTTGTAATTTGTGATGTCTGCAACAAAGCATTGTGAAACTTGGTTCAATTTTCAACTGCTAATCGTTTCTTTCCGAAAATTGAATTTACGAAAAATGAATATCGCGCCACCTTGTCTGACGAAACTTTCACAACTAATGATATTACATTTCGCTTGGTCTCTTAAAATGCTCATAATACTCGTGTACTGCCGATTTTAACTAACATTCTCAACTCCTGCCTCACGGTACCAAAGTTTTCCCTCGGCGTGGAAGTATGTTTTAATTATACCCATTCCCAAATGCCCTTCTACCAGTCCCTCCGATTTTCGACCTGAAAAGCTTATGGCTCAAATAATTGTGAGCGTCTCAAACTTATAAATATAAATATGGCAATCTGGCTTTCGTAAACATCACAGTCTTCAATAACGTCCTACTTCTGCGAAAACTGGCCTCACAAGCACATTTTGTTCTTTCTGCTAATTTTTTTCGAATTTTAATTTTTTTAAATCTTAATTTCTGAAATTTCGCCCAGTTTAAGTGCACCATTTCCACCTATGAAAGCGCCGACCCTGAGCTGCACAGGCCAAAGCCCACTTCCTGTTCAGTTCGCGATTGAAATTTTTGTCGCTTTTCGGCCAGAAGACAGAAATACATAAACCCAGTGGAATGGAATTCCACTATTTGAGCGAGCTTTTACGTTCAACTTCAGCTCGAGTATAGTTGGGCGAACTGAGGTTTGCTTATCTTCAGTTTAATGAGTAAATTGTATGCGAACTGAGGTTAATTTAAAGTTCGGTTCGCCAATTTGCTCGAATTTGGCCGGTAAAGCCTAGTATTAGGGTATTTCTTTAAAGCTTTCCGAATACTTATATTGCCCCTTTTTATTTGAAATAAGTTTTCCCAACTAGGGCCATTATGAAAAACTGATAAGACATACCCCACTTCAGATCGCTGATTTATTTTTTGAGCAGAAACTCTTTCGGCATTCCCCTCATTTGCTACAGGAAGCTACGGGGAAATCCCTCTTTTGGCATGTCCCTGAGGTAATTCCCTTTTTAAATGAGAGTCTGGTGGAGTTAAAAAAGATTATTCAGTTATAACGTCTTAATAGCGCTAATATAATATATGTAGTTTTCATATGAAAAGCTTTGTTTGGGTGCGGCCTATCGCCCAAACTCCTTCGTCGCCGACGATCGAGAGAGCCCTCCAATGTTTTGGGCTATCAGCGGTACATGACATATTTAGAACGTACATAGTTTTGCCCACCTAAAGCGAAAGTGCGTGTGCACTTTTCCTTCCATCCCTCCGCCCTTGGATGTGAAGCATGGAGTATTTCCCAGAAATCCGCGGACAAGATGGATTTACTTGAGAGGAAGTTTTCCGGATATACAAGCCAATCTATGAAGACAATGCATGGAGAATATGCTACAATCACGAATTGTACGATCTATACAAAGAGTGTGAACTCTCGACACATGCCAAGCTACTGCGTTAACGTGGGGCCGGTAATGTCCAAAGAATGGATAACCCTGTACCTACTACCAGATGGCGAAAGACCAGTTGTTAAACTACGGTAAAGGTGGGAAGACAATGTTAAGTCCGATGCAGCTCAATACAAGAAATTGGAGACAAGACGCGGAGCAGAGAGAGAGAGTCTGGAGGAAGAAGCAGATGGAGGTGAAGGCTCGAATTAGGCTGTAGAGCCATCGAAGAAAAATTAATTGGGAATATTTCCGTTTAAGTTGTTGACGTGTGGGTCGCTTTCTAGAGTTCGCGTTATTTCTGAGAGCTCTTCTAAGTTATATTTTTTGCTAGGTTTTGTTCAAGATCCAGTGTTGCTGTTTTTTTGGACATAACCGTTGCTCGTTTCCGCTGCTGTCAATATAGCGTCCTTTGTTATGCTCCACAGCTCTTCGATATTTTTGTGTCGGCAGAAAGGGTTTGCTGGTTTAAGGTTTGTTGTAGATTCCCAATAAATGCTTTCCCGCAGAAGGCCTACGTTAAACCGTCGGTTTATGACATCACGTCGGACGTTTCTGATTGCGCCGATTTTTAGACGATCCTAACATCCTTCAGAATAGTTCCCCATCTGCAGCTGACGGCCACGTAATCTATTTGATTTCTTACTCTACCATCAGGCGATACCCAGGTCTTATGACAAAAGTAAATTCCACCTACCATGAGTTGATTGCAACTACAGAAGTCAACAAAAAGCTGACCATTGTTATTAGTAACTTGGCTTAGGCCTTGATTGTCTCATCCCCTTGAATAGAGTGAAAAACCTCAATCAAAAATTGCTCAAAAATAATTTTTTTATTTTAATTTTACAGTTACTTCATGCCATTCCTATAAATAAGGAGATTTTTTTTTATTAAAAACATTTTTCTTATTAAATATTTACAAGAAATTTCATGAATTGAGTTTTTTGTCATTTAAAATCTATATTAAAGTTATGATTTAATATAAAACAAGAAAAACTAATACAAGAATAAATTTCGCTTAAAAATTCTTATAGTATAGAAAAAGTTAATATTGTTTTCTTCTTTTTTTGTTAAATTTTTCGTTTTTTTTCTTACTTTTTGGATTATCATTATTATCAAAAACATTTTTTTTTTTAAATTATTTAGTCCAACCGCGCAGAAATGAAGCTAAGCTGGCGGCTGCACTTGTCATTAGACCACCTGCAATACTAGTTGTTTGCTGATTAGAAGGTGGTAGAGGAGGATTTGTATCATGTGATGATAACAGAGGGACTGCTTCCCAATCCAAACGTAAAGAATTTTCATCTTAATAATAAAAAAAATCTATTTAGCTAAACTGTTTAATAAAATTTGTATTGTTTTAGTACCTTCTGATTCAGATTCAGTCCCTGTTTCAAGATCTAAAAGTACTTGTGAATCTACTGAGCGTATGAGCGGAGCATCTGAAACCTCAACTGGTCCAAACCGCCCTAAATCACTAACTTCGGTGTTCAAAATCATCAAAATGTTCTCTAATGTGTGATTCTCATTTAAAAAACTTAATTTTACACGTTGTGTGTAGGCCAGGTACATGATATTAGAGTTTAATCGTGACACTCTTTTAGTGAATTGCTGTTCATTTAATTTTCTACAAAAATCCCTGAAAATGTTTTAATTAAAAATTAGTACTAATTAATATTTATTCTCGCATTACCCATAGGCCAACTTATATGGCAATCTAACATTAAGATAGAAGCTCATCAGATTAACAAGCTGAGTGGCATATGTTAGGGCGGCTGTAATGCGAAACGCAAGAATTGTGCTTGGGACTATTTCACTTGCCGCTGATGTTGGTACCCCATCCTTATTTTCTACAAGCCAATCTAAATAAGCTGAATAGTCTCCGTTCGCCGGTAAAGAAGGCGCTACTATGCAATGTTGAATTTCACTAATTCCGCTGCCGTGAAATATCCACTTTCCACGTATATAAGATGTATTTTTGGCTTCAGCTAATGCAGCCATAGTATCTGAAACTTCTTGCTTACCAACCTGCTCATCTTTCAAGACAATTTCTGATATGGGGAATATATACGTTATCAATTTCTGTATATCATTTCTTATTGTTTTCTTCAATTGATTTAATAGTAATGTTTTTTGTTCTTTTAATTTATCAATTTGTGTAACACGACTCGAAACGTACGTGCAGAGATTTTGAACCTTATCTTCATATTTGGGAAGAATTGTTCCTCGTACTTGATTCTTGTATGTTATTGATTCTTTGCGTTTTGTCCGTTCCTCTATACTTTTTTTGGTACTATTTACAAGATGATTAAGGAGGGCGATTTTTTCCTTTTTTCTTTTTATTTCGAATTTGAAATCTTCGCATATTTTCCATTTTTGCAGAAATTGATCACAGCGGTCGTTACATTTTTTAAGGCTAGCCTGGAGATTTAAGTACTTTTGCTGTTTTTCTGCTAATCTGAAATTAATAAAATAATATTATACATTTTGTAACGTTAATATAATATCGTTTATTACTCTACAAAAATACGTTCTATTAAAAATTTGAACACGCATATGACACGGTCCGTTCATCAAATCAAATGATAGTGAGATTGAGACCTCAACGCCAAAATTGGAAGATAGAACTGGCACAGACCGACTATTAGAAAGGAAAGTCTCCACGAAACATCAAACGATAACGGACAACGTGTTATCGATTTTGCGATAAGCAAAAATATGATCGTCAGTTCAAGATATTTCCCAAGAAAGGATATTCACAAATACACATGACAATCTCCCAGCGAAAGATACTGCAACCAAATAGACCAAGTTCTCATAGACAGAAGGGCAACTACCAGTATACTCCAAGTAAGATCCTGTAGAGGTGCGAATTGTGAATCGGACCACTTCCTAGTCAAAGGTAGATTCAGATGTCGGTTGTCCACTCAAGAAAAAAAATAAACAGCCCACAAAAAAACGGTGAGAGCTGTCGCGCAAAACAGAGTCCGACGTTGATCGTCTGCAGGAACAGATTGTGTGGAGAGATATCAGGCAACTTTAGCATAAAGTATTGGTCCAAACATAAATAATGCAGATACAATCGAGGGAAAATGGATAGGATTGTCCCGAAGGAAACTGTAGGTTATAACCGCACAGCCAGAGCCAGTGAATGGTACGACGTGAAATGTGAAGCAACTAGAGACCAGAAATAAAAATAGAAAAATATACATAAAGAGACCGACGAGGAGCAAGAAATTGAAATACGAGGAAACAAGAAGAACGGAAAAAAACATCAGCAGGAAGAAGAAACGACAATTTCTCAACAATTACATCCTGAGGGCAGAGGAAGGCACTATAGTCAAAGGCAGCGAAGATGTAAAGAAACGGTGAAAGGATTTTTTTAGCGGGCTGCTGAACGCAATCGCAAATGAAAGCACCAGGCATGTACCTGATTCCCGTTTACAACATAACGATGACAACAGCGAAACAAATGTCCCAACAGGGAAAAAATGTAGGCGACAATGCTGTACCTAAACATACCCCTAAAGAAAGTGAAGCTGAAGAAAATGACAATGGAAAATACAAGATGTAGTCAGAATACAAGAAGTCAAGCAAGGCTTAAAGCAGGGCGATGAGGTGGCACCCATGCTATTTAATCTCTGTCTAGAAGGAATATTTCGCAAAGTAAACATTGATGTGAAAGCAACACTGCTTAACAAATCAAAACAATTGACAGGATATGCCGACGACATAAACTAACTTGCCAGATCACTGTCATACCTTAGAGAAATATTCACGGAGTTAGAAGAAGAAGCCAAACATATAGGGCTGCAAATAAATGCAGACAAGAGTAAGATTATAATTCAGGCAAGGGTAGAAATAAGAAGATATCACACCATCTGGGAGAATATAACCCCGAACGAGTAAACCAATTTAACTACTTGGGGTCCACAGTCAGCGAAGACAACGATAAAACGATAGACGTACAAAGAAGAATAAATGCCGCAAACAGAACATACTTAGTAATGAAATCCAGAGTCATCCGCAGAAAAACCCAAATAAGAATCTACAAAACCATCATACGTATAGTAGCTACGTAGTAGGGTGTGAAGCACGGAGTATTCCCCAGAAATCCGAAGGCAAGATGGAGATAAGTACGAGTACCGCCGGCGGCCAAATTGTGCCCAATTGTGTTAACCCAGGAAATATGATCAGGCGGCATTAAGCATTAATTCGTAAAAGCAACACAAGACTAGCCAATTCGGCTCACCTCCACACACTACAGCCCTCCTCTTCGCGTACATTACGATTTAGTAGTTCGTTTATAAATAGAACAACTCGACTGTGGAATTGCCTTCCGCAGTCGGTGTTTCCGAGCTCATATAACATCTCTGAGTTCAAACGCAAGGTTCATCGACACCTACTCATTCACCATCCAGACCCCTAACCTATCCTTTCTATTCTATCCTTTAGATCAAGCTTACTACTATACATTGCACCATGACTCGAACGACATGACGGACTAGTAGTACAAAGGGTGACTCCTAAGCTTCATCGTATCACAAAAAAAAAGTGGAAACAGTTTACAGTTTTTATGCTACTTTCCCCATCTACAGAATAATTTGCCTGTATTATGAACAAATGGTGTTCCACATCACACAGTCATTTGATAGTCTATCAAATCCGGTCCGGTCATCAAAATTGAAAGTTTCGATAAAGTTCTGTTTATTACAGAACCGCGAAATAGTAGCCTTTTTCAGAGCACTAGCAAAGATCTTGTTATGGTATATGGAGCCCTTATACTTAGAAGATTGAATGAGCGAGGTACAGAAACCTCTATAGTTGTCCTTTTTTCTTTAAACTCAAAAGAAGAAAAGAAAGAACAATGGAGGATCCTGTCATCTCTCACTTGAACTCACAAGCGGGATTGGAAGTCTCTGGAACTTCCGGAGAAGTTCGTATGACTCTCAAGAGGTCCTATTGCCCACCACTAGTTTATTGTTAGAAACTGAAGGAAGAACTTATCGAGCCCTTCCCGCCGTTTTATCGTAACCGACAAAAAGTAAATTTTACAGGAGAAGGTTTTTCTTACTTATTTTTGTATCTGTTATTTGTAATGGGCTGAAATTAGTTAGGCTAATTATTTTATTAGTTAGGCTAGTTTATTATCCGATTAATGTCAAAATTGGTGGTATGTTTCGAAGGTTAAATTAACGTCGTTTGCGGTAAAAAACGAATTTTCGAAAAAATGTCGCTTACGATAAAACGACGGGAAGGGCTCGTTATAATAAAGCGCCCCTGCCCGCTGTCTTCTTTGATTTTTCAAACACGAGCTTTGTTTACCTCCTGTGCATATTCGGCGTTGTGTCTTGTATTGTGGAGGTGTTATCATTTAATATCTAAATAAATTGGCATATTACTGGATCGCGGTGTAGCCCCTGGGACAGGAGGTTCGCCCCTCTAAAACCGGTAGTGAGTGGCCATGTGTGCAAGACGATCTAACACTAATCTCACAATCAATGTAAAGGAAAAGGAATTCAAAATGAGCAATCTTTTACTCATGAATAGAAGCTGACAATATCATGGAACCAGAAATACGAGAACATTTGCTTAAGTATTAAAATTTGTCAAGTCTGTTTTCAAATTCAAGTATCTAACTAATATTTTCAAATTGACGCTAAATAAAACGAGGATCTATGTAACACGAGACTAACGCGTTCTTCATGCGTTAAATTCATTTGAAAAGACCTTTAAACCAAAAATACCCCAAGTACCTCAATGAACATATCTTAATATCAAAGCAGAAGTTGTTATGGTATTTTGCGTACTTTGTTGGGGATTCCGGATATGTTGCAGTTTAAGCCGTGTTTGAAGGAAGTATAGATAACTCCGGAGGTAAGGAAGAGTGATTCTAGAAACCCTATGCAAAATTTGCGTTTTGTTTAAAATTAAATCATTAATAAATTAATAACGAGTGATGGAAATTTGATGGAACACGACAATATTGCCCGAAAAATAGTATGTCTGAAGGGTAAAGAAGCTGCGCAAACTTTTTAAGATCCAAACTGACGCCGTTTATAAGAACATTTTCTGTTTGATTTAATGTAATCTTGAATGTCACAGCTGTGTTCCCTTCTGCACACATTTTTGATGGCACGGCAAAATATGAAAGAAGCAAACTGGCATATGCTGACACATCCATCTACCGTTTATTCATGACTTTGTTTCATCAGATTACAGTTTTTTTGTTTCCTGCGGCATTCAAAATGTGCTGCAGAAAACAAAAAGAAGAGCCCATGAACTAACTTTGAAAACCTGGGTCACCTTCTCCAGTAGGTATATACATATGTAGTTCTACAACTTACGAAACATAATGAACATTAATTAGAAAATGGGTAAAAATAATGGAATTCGAGTATTGTTTAAATCTATTGGTATTAAAATTAATTCGATCAATAATTAGTAATATTACAAAAAGTTATTTCATAATTTTTGATAAAAGAACCGACAGCACAAATATTTTTCTGATCTTTAAGAGAGATGCTATCAGACATCATACAAGTCAGAGATTAATTTACCTCCTCTAATCGTTAATTGCTTTTGTTTGCTACACATTTGAACGCTTTTGTTATTCGTGTTCGATAAGGTGGAAAGCAATGTATGCTTTCTGCTGTTAAATGTAAAGTAACTTGCTTGGGAATAGTGTAAGAAGATTATCAAAGAAATCGTAATTAAGCTCTTAATAATATTGTATGTTTTTCATAACGGTAATCTTACTCCAAAGATAAACAAATATCAACGGCATTTCAATTTTATTGAACTTAGATTAATTTATATCAAAATTCCCAATCATTTGAGAAAAAATATTTGCGCTTGAAGATTCGTTACCTTTGAATTAATTTACCGAGTTAATTATAGGTGGAAATAAATTAGAATTACTAAAAAACAATCAAAGCCAGGCACTAGAAAAAGGAAAAACATTATTCTTCAAAAATTACGAAAAGCGCGAATTCTAGTTATTTTAATTTTAAGATGAACGCGTCAACTACCTGCCCTCTTTACAGCCGTCCCTACTTGGGCTTGAAGCTACCTTTTTTACCTGAAAAATGGTTTGTGGTTCGTGCATGGAACAATTATGGATGGGATTTAGGTATTACAAAAACTAGTTTAGGATGCATTAGGATTTTCCCAAGCATATGTAATAACTGAACCGTCGCCAGGTAAAATCCTGTCGATATACAGTGGGTCAAAGTGAAAATGATCCAGCTAGGTAAAATAACTTTAAACGCTGCATTTTTAGTATAAACAAGTTCGGATTGTATTGTAATTCACAAGAATTAGTTCTGGTAAATGTCTTCAAAGATTCCACAAAGTTTCCAGGAAATAACATTTCCCGTTACTTTACGGCAACATGGTTAACAAAAAATAGTCAAATCCATAGTCAAAGTGAAAATGATCCAGTAAAACATTTTGCTCGCTGTACCGTTAATAAGTTATTTTCAATGAGGGAATTCATTATAAATTTAGTCAGTTCGAGAATAACTTTTAATTCGAATGCATTGTTGTAAATAATTTTAATAATATTAACAAAATGTAAAATGCATTTATACAAACCACATTTTTACCTCCCACGGCCCCAAAACAAATTGTAGGAGGCACCACGACCCCTTAAAATCTTCGTAACAGTCCCTACTACAATTAAAAAATAATAAAAAAAATCCACATTTGCCTCTAAGGGGGCCTGGAGGCTCCCCAAAGGGCTGAAGATTGTAAAATGCATTTATACAAACCACATTTTTACCTCCCACGGCCTCAAAACAAATCGTAGGAGGCTCGGAGACCCCCCAAAATCTTCGTAATTTTCCGTACAACAATTAAGAAATAATATAAAAATCCGCATTTGCCTCTAAGGGGGCCTGGGGGCTCCCCAAAGGGCTGCAAAAAACGGAACCGAAGAACGTACGAGCGAGTGTTAAACACGGTGGCGGATCGATTACAATATGGGGGTGTATGGCAGTTGGTGGCGTCGGAAATGTGCACATCATTGAAGGAATTATGAATAAATTCATGTACCTGCAGATTTTAAAGGATAATCTTCGCGAAAGTGCAGAAAACTTGGGAATTCTACAGTCATTTCACTTCTACCAGGACAACGATCCCAAGCATAAATCTATGCTTGTTCGTGAATGAATGCTATATAGGTGCCCAAAGGTTATCGATACCCCTGCACAATCACCCGATTTAAATGTGATTGAAAATTTGTGGGATCTGCTGGGCAGAAAGATACGGACTCATCAAATTTCGAGCAAAGAACAACTCAAACGTGTAATCCTGGAGGAATGGCCTAAAATATCTCCTGATTATACAAAAAATTGGTTACCTCCATGCCAAATAGGTTGGCAGCTGTTAGGCTTGCCAAAGGAATGCATACAAAATACTAAAAATTAAATTATAGATTTGTTTTTGATTATTTCCTTGGATCATTTTCACTTTGACTATGAATTTGACTTTTTTTTGTTAATCATGTTGCCGTAAAGTAACGGGAAGTTTTATTTCCTGGAAACTTTGTGGAATCTTTGAAGACATTTACCAGAACTAATTCTTGTGAATTACAATACAATCCGAACTTGTTTATACTAAAAATGCAGCTTTCAAAGTTATTTTACCTAGCTGGATCATTTTCACTTTGACCCACTGTACATATGTACAAAGTTTGAAATTAACGGTTAAAACTTGAAGATTCAAACGTATGCCAATGTTTTTCATAAATAAATTTATGTTAAATATCTAGATAATCCACTATTTACTACACAATTTGAAACAAAAAAGGCCAATCTTTAAGTAAATAAAAAATTAATTAAGATGCAAGTAAATCTCATTCATCTCTGCTCAGCTGATAATTGACAGCAACATCAACAAAGAAAATTCGCAGAAAAAAAAACCTTTCACTTTTTCCTTGCAAATTATAACATATCAATCTTTAATGTCGACTATACTAAACCATTCAAATCAATACGAATCTATTTTGTTAAAGAGTTCGTCATCAAAGATTATTTTACCTTTCTGGCAAATGATGTGCGGAATGTATGAAATCACCACTTTTGACACAATTACGACAGTAAAAATTCCTTCTAAATGTTGCACACAATGGACATTTAAGTGAATAACTATTTAAGTGACTATCGCAGCCCTCATTTGATGATGATATATGGAAATTATCTGGTGCTCTACTGCTATCGTCCGAGCTGCTGGCGGCCATAACATTTGAAAGCAAAACGAAATTTAACTTTTTTCAAATGTCAAAACATGATTTCTTGTTCTTTATGATAAATAACGCTTACAGCATGAAAATGAGAGTATTGAATTATTTTGGGAATATGGTTGCTTTTCCAATAGATGCCGTCGCTTTGGAAAGTTATTAATAATTATAAAAAACATTTTCTAAAGCATGTTTTTCTGTATATTTCAGTGTTTGGAGTACAGATGTTAAAAGATATAAAATCACAGTTGTTGGCTTGACAACCTAAGCAAGAAGAGAAAAAGTGAAACATTGGAAGTTTTTTGTCTTTATATCACTTTTTACATTTTCTGATAGCTGGCGCCACTTTGGCAGAAACGGGTAGGCCAAGGGGTCGCCTATTACGTGAGATGATTTTGGCTAATTATCGACCCCGCCTCCGCCTGGGTCCATGCATTTATGGGCGTAAACACAGTAAGTCGAGCCTTTCCACGGATCGCTCTCACTCGGCACGAATGCCGTAGGCTGGCCGTTGGCGGCTAAATAATCGAGGGGCTTTCCTACTTTAAGCCTAGTATCCTGTTCGTGCGGAATTCAGACTCCCCTTTAAAATGCATGTAAAAAAAGTGTGCGGAATTCAGGTTAGAGGCCGGTCTGAATTCCGTCCACAAAG
Organism: Thereva unica; assembly: GCA_949987705.1. NCBI lineage: Eukaryota > Metazoa > Arthropoda > Insecta > Diptera > Therevidae > Thereva > Thereva unica. The sequence goes on along the minus strand of OX465283.1, from coordinate 125,293,023 downwards.
TTTAGTATCCTGTTCTTGCGGAATTCAGACCTGTAAATGAGCTTTGTACTCTAGATAATAGATGGCTTTTTTTCTGGGTGGAGACTTTTAATTTCATTTTCCGCAGGACACTTAGCTCAAGAAATGTATTTTCTATTTTCATGAGCGGAAATTTTGACGGTTCATTTTTGCTTTTCCAAAAAAAGGTTGACATTAGCAAATGTACGTGTCAATAAAAATTATTTAATTATAATTTGTGTTTTTTTTAACATTTTAAAATGCCAAATCTCTTCTTTTTTCATTTTGCTTTCTTTTATAAATTAATGTTTTAGCTAGTCATATTTAATCCTTCCTTTTAGATTAATCAACTTCTATTCAACTCCTATTATTAACTATATTTTAAATTCCAATTAGCTAGCGCAATGGATTGTGAATACTATGGGGAAGAGTATTTAGATATCGATGCTTTTGAAGGTGGCGATTTCGAGTCTTGTAGCGATACCGTTGTTGAAAATGCCATCCCTATGCAAAAAATAGTCCTTTTTTTGCATATAAGGTGCTTTTCCACTCGAAGAAACAAGTTCTCGAATATATTTAAATCCATATGGAAATTTTCAGTGAAAGCGGTTTTGTGTTTTTTCAAGTCTTCAAACTGTTATTAAAATAAAATGTAATACTCAATAAAATATAGGTACGAGAATGTACAAAGCATACATCTTTGAAAAAACGCCCTTTCAATCTTCTTTTTTTCAAATAGGGATTTACCCGATAGGCAGGCGGTTTTCTCAACTTCTTTTTTTTAATCTTATAATACCGTAGAAGCGCCATAAAATACATTGTCATAATTTTTACTTTTGTACGCATTTTCAAATTATCCAACTGTCCAAACTGTCCAAACAGTCATTTTTACATCAGTCAGATCTACATTGTCTACATAACTCTCCCAGCTAAGCGGAATTCAGACTAATAATATAGATTCTCTACAGAGCGGAATTCCGCACGAACAGGATACTAGGCTTTATGGTGTTCGCATAACCGCGATAAATGTTTTGTGTAGGATTTAGTCATATCTTAGTGGAGAGACATGTTTTAGTTGATTTAACCCAGTTTTCTCGCTAACACCGATACACCTCTTAACTCAGTGGGAGAAGAGAATGAAAAGGCGGCTCGACATCCACACCGTGAATTCGCGGCGAGAATTTACGCCGTATCCACTCAGAACGGAAAGCAAGCAACGAGAATCACCCACACTCGCGTTCACGGTTTGTGGGTTGGGGTTGTCCTCGGCGTAAGTCTGGAGCCGGCTTTACGGCTGACTCAACTCTAAAAATCCGAGGGGTAACTTAAAGGCGTCCATTACACGTTCACGAAAACACCAATCAATTCCATGAGTTAGGATTGATGAAAATCAAAATATTCAGATAATTCCATCAATCAGACGGTAGGTTTTCTGTCAGTCATAGCGGTAATTGTGGCAAAGCTGACAGCAAAACATATCGTCTAATAGACCCCTAACGAAGGATCTGCCATGATGTGATTATATATTCCAAATCACCAAACAAGTCTCCCAATGCTTAGGGTTTCTTAAAGATGCAAGTTACTCCTCCAGCCAGCCGCCCTGACTACAATCTACTAATTCTACACTCGGCCTCGTCTTGAATACAATTTCTATATCTGAGCAGGCACCCCAAAAATCATCTTGGCTTGCCTCGACAAAGTGCCAAATCGTGCCATCAAACTCATTGTTGAATTAACCTTTCGCACCTCTATAGACCCTTTAAGCCACCGTAGGGTAGCATCACTCTCGTTACTTTATCGCTATTGCCATAGCGACTGTTCCACTGAAATTCAAAATCTCCTGCTTGCAGAGAATATTTTTCCCGCAACACAAGACTAGCCCGCTCGTCCCACCCTCATACCCTACAGCCTAACCCCTCCGGTATAATGCGATTGAAGTTCGTTTGTGAATAGAACAAACAGGGGCGCACAGAACTTATGGGAGTCTTCTCCAGGGAATAAACCGGGTCTTCTCCCAATAATAGAAATACTAACACGTGCTGTCTCGTTTATTATGGAACCACTTTATTTTTAACTATTTAACTTTTATAAGTATAAATATTTATCTTGTTGATTTTAAACCATTAACTATTTAACTGTTATACATATATATTTATATCGTTGGTTTTAAATATTAACTATTTAACTTTTTTAAGATTGAACAAACTAAGTATATAATTAGCGCTAGTCTTATTTTTTATTATCAAACGTCAAGAATGAAAATTAATTAATTTTTCTTTTACTTAGTCTCGGTCGACTGCGTTTTTTAAACAAGTCTCCTTGACTAAGTAAGACCGGAAGTAGTAGTCCCTACAAACTTTCTAGGGGCTCGGGGCAAATATTATTGGAGGCCCCTCCCCAAACACAAAAAATTTGTTACGAAGAATATTCAACATGTAATCAAAACGTATTGTTAGCTTTACGTTAGGGTTTTTTTATGTGAATGACTAGAGTCTCAGAAAAGGCCCTTTATCCTATCGACAATCTATTTTCTTCGTATACAGTGCAATGTCGAACAGCAGTTCTTGTCGGGGAAGGGGGGAACTGCCACAACATACCCAAGATGTTTCTTTTAGTCCACCTTCTCCCAACCATTACTGTCGCGACTTTAACATCGGTGCATCGAGAAACAACTCGCTGGAGTGTTGTCTCCTAAAATGAGTTAAATCTCATCAACCAACCGATGACATTCGCTTTGGAAGAGCGTGGAAGGGCTAAGGAAGGCTCTGACAGGAGGAATCAGGAATGTAAGGAGGGAAGAAGAAAGAAGGAAAGTTATGTAGGTGGGCGAAGGACCGTAGGGCTGGCAGAACTCGAACCCGGGACCTCTAGGCTACCGAGGCTCCCTGTACTAGGTTACCGAGGTTTGTACTGTTTTGCCATTTCATAGCATTTGGAGGAAAAGCCTTGAATCGATTAGAAATCATGTAAAACTGCATTTCAGAAAATAGTCTTCCCAACTTTGGGGGCCCCCTCGACCACGGGACCCGGGCAAATTGCCCCATATTCTGTGTGTCTCTGAAAACAATTCGACTCTGGAATAATCTCCCACAGTCAGTTTCTCCGAACTTGTACAAAATCTTAGAGCTTGAACGTAAGGTTCATCGACATTTCCTTCAGCACCCCCTCTAACCTTTCCTATTCTCTTGAATTTTTCAAACCAAGCTTACTACTAGGCTTTTATGCAAAAGTGAGCAAATCCAGTTTGAATAATTTTACCCAAAGTGCATATTTCTCTGCCAATTTTGTATGTTTTCGTTGAAAATACAATTTTAGAAGCCTTTTTAATATGTGATTGAATACGATTTTCAATCAAACAGTTCTGCCATGATCTAATAAACACCTTTAAGTACCCCAGAATATGCTTATCTCATTTCGAGGCATAATGGGATTTGTTCACTTTTACGTGAAAGCTCCTCAGACAAAATCGCGCACCGTTGGAAGCCAGCTATATATTCCACTTCCAGCTCCCTCGATTCCATTGTTGTTGGCTAAAACTCGCTAGACTAAGTCGCCTTCATTGTACTTCCTGCTATCGATACCACCTATCGTGGGTTTTCCCAACATTTTTTTGGAAGGCGATTTCATTTCAGAGAATTGTTTTATTTAAACGACTCTGGATGTTGCAGTTGTAGTTGCCACGTCGATAGCCAATCCTCTTCGCCTACTTCGATGCATAATACTTGTAGGACAACAACGTCACTAAGGGCCGATTCACAATGAAAACTAGGATTATAGGATCTATATACAATGATTCACATTCACAACTTCTAGCTGCAGGCCTCAAATGGAACAAAAGTCAGCTGAAGCTTGAAGCTTGCAGCTTGTAGCTCTCATTGTGAATCAGGCGTATCCTTTGGATTTTCATAGGTCTGCCTACTTCAAGTATCAACATGTGGCATTTTTCTTTCTTGGCGGTATACAATATCAAAATCACATTCCATAAGTCGATAGACATCATCGTGCAATCCTTGGTATTATGTTTTTGTTTTGCAGCGTGGCCTTTAGTGATTCACAATCACGATTCGTAACTATTAAAACCTACCTATCGGTAACGTGTAAAAGAACCTCTTGACCGACTTGACTGCAACTAGGGTTTTGAGCTCATAGCTGTGTAAGTTATCCACCCGATACGTTCTACCGTCAAGCGTCCAACGTTGGAGGGTGTTCATAGCATCGTGTAGAGCCGGCTTTACGTTCATGCTGCGACGGCTGCCGACTGAATTATACCATAGGCTTCTTCACAAGAGTCTCATTGCTTGAGTACGCCACGCCTAATTTCGCTAGCATTGGTATGAAGTTCGTATGGCTTTGTAGGGTTGGATCGCGTACATTGTTAGCAATGGTCGAGAACCTTTCCGAACAAGCTTTTTGCTAATTTTGCGTCCAAATTCGGTATCTTTTCTAGTTAATAAGACGTAATCCGTGGGAAAATACATACATCATAGTCTAGACCCTGGAAATTCAATTTGATTAGTAAAGAAGTGTGATTAACTCAACTTAAGTGTAAGGCCTTCTTCGGATAAGACAGTAAGAAGTTCTCGAAGAAGAGCCTATCATCAAAATTTTCAAACGAAATTAGCACATCGTTTATTAGCTCTCCTCGTAGTAGCCTTCATTTAATCGCATTCACTATTCTAAGGCCCGGTCTTAGAGACCTCTGCTGAAAGTCGAGTCATGTTCCGTGACAAGTCGTTTGAGTTGAAGAAAGTGATGTTTCAGTCGAATTACCACACAGGGGCCTACATAGAGTAGAAATTCCAAGCGGAGTTTAAGCCCCTGTACTGAAAGTCGTCATTCAACTGAAACGTCACATTTTTCAACTCAAACGACTTGGCACGAAACACAACGCGACTTTCAACGCGGGGGCCTTAGTATATTCTTGAACAACGTTTGGTTTGCTGGAATTTAGTGAAATATTCGCCCAGTGATCTAATGTCGCAATATACCTTAGTTCTGCGCTGGAAGCTCCTAGATCGATTTTGAGGCAGTTACTCAGGGTAATACTTGGATCCAATCGTAGGTCTCGTAGCGTTTTATTGCGGCTTTCAATGCGTTCCTCTGCCAGGTTATGCTTGCGGGCTTCTTAAATTGTGCTATTCTCTGTAATGTCCTTAATCTACTTCGTCCCAATGGATTAACCTTGAATACTCGGCTGTGCTGCACTTAGCACTGCAAACGTAATGACCTCAGTTTTCGGTTATGCAAAATGAATTATCCTAATTGAGTACCTTAAATGAGAACATACTATGCAACCCTGCGTCTGGTTTAAGCCGACAGTAGTATAAATACGCACCAAAAGTAAAAACAGGTTTTGTTTCTGTTATTAATTACAATTTGGCTGAGTTGCATTCCCTATCCAGCCCAATGGTTAGGTTTATATCCATCCGAATATCGTTGGTTTCCAAAACACCCAAACTTTTCTGCCTGGAGAATAAAAATATAAATGAGTTCTTGTAAAATTCATTTTATTACTCCTTAAACATTTTATTTTATCCTATTTCTCTATTTTCATGAATTAAGAAATACGGCTAAGTTAAGTTTGAAGAAGTTTTGTTTAAGAATAACTCGCCTTTTCAGAAGATACATCATACTACATACATTATTTGAAATTAACCATCGTTGAATTAAAAGAACCCTCCGTAGGCACATTCATAGTGTAATATATGAGTAATAAAACCTCCACTTCAGTCTTCGTTGCTATTCAGAATGGACTTCAGAATTTTTATCTTCCATATTGCGGGTGAAAGCTACTGGCAAAAAATACTGTTACTATTACTACAATATTAATTTTTTGACGTGACAACGTCTTATAAATCGATGAGTATAGGAAGTCATTAGCGCAAATAGTCGCGCCACGCGCTACTATCCCCACCACTACTTAGCGACGGGAACGGGACGGGACATTTTGCGCTAATGACTTCCTATACTCATCAATTTATAAGACGTTGTCACGTCAAAACGCCGAGCTATCATTACATCAAATTGTAAATTAAGCTACGAGAGTCACTGATGCTGCCGAGGAGCCCATCTCCTTCACCTATTTCTTGCCTCCCATACACACGGTACTCCATTGAAGTTGACACACCCTTTAGGAACCAGGCCCACTGCCTAGTGAGCGTTAATTTCCCATGTATTGCCATGTTTGGCTTTAGTAAATGGTAAACAAATCCAGGCAAATCGAGTTGTATAGTGAGGATTAATAAATCTAGTTTACTCTCATAGCTTTTATATCGGGCTACATGAAAAAGCAAACTGGCTTGGCGTTATTCGCTTCTTGAATAAACCAAAAGATAGTTTAATCGTAAATGTATAAAAAAAATTAAAACTAAAAAAAACAGAAGCAGACGCTCTCCGAACGAGTCACTTAATCACGAGTACAATAAATGGAGGAATTCCTGTATACAGGAAAGTTAAATCATCATTATGATGAAAGGTTGAGGTGATAGATATTTAATGCTACCCCTGGAAGTAAAAATTCCTCTCTTTAAATATAATGGGAAGCTGAGCTAATGGCGGGTGTGAATAAAAACTGAGTACAAGTGTTCTATCAACGTTATTGAGAGAACACTCACCTTGGGGTGAATAAAATCTACTTTCGTTAAGCTGAACGAAAGACGTCACTCCGTATTTTTTGACATTTGAAAGCATTCTCTACTTTGATGTGAATAAAGTTGACATTTGAAATCTCTCTTTGAGTAAATACTCAAGAAAAATCGAGGGCGGTGATTACTAGTCTCAACGTGCTGTTTGTGTAAAGAACTTGCTATATAGTGGGAAAAAGAAATGTTTAGTGAAAGTGCGGACGAGAAATTCATTGATAAAAGAAAATGCTGTAATTTAAGTGATGACGAATTTGTTAATTTGTTGCAGAAACATCCTTGTTTATTTGATAAACGGCAAACTCCTCATATGAAAGAGAAAAAGAAAGAAGCTTTACTTCAAATAGAAGAAAAACTAAGAAAAGATAGTGGAGTTATATTAAGTCTATCACAGATAAAAAAGAAAATTGAAAATATGAGATGCCGAATTAAAGAAAAATGCGACAAAAGAAAAACCGGGAATTTAAAACCGTTTGAAAAAAGGATGTTGAAACTAATGAACTATAAAAATCATCCGGTGGTGAACAAAATAACAGGTGATTATGTGTTTTTTGTAATAATTAAAATTTATAATTATTCTATTAAAAAAAAATACAATCTATATTATGGACTAATTGCAGGCGCACAAGAAATCGGAGTAGGAGTCCCAAGACAGCAATTTAATGTCGATAACGAATTCCTCGTAGAATTTAAAAGTGAAGCTCAGGAAATTGAAGAGCCCGAAAGAGAAGAAATACGTGCTCCACGATTATCGCACAGTGCAGTAGCTTCTACAAAAAAGAGAAAGTTTAAAAAGGACTTTTCCTTTGTTTTGAAATTGCAAAAAGAGGTGCTGCAGCAGCAGAAAGAATTAAACAAGCAGCAAATGGAAATAAATTGTGAACAAAAAGAAATCTTAAATTTAAAAAAACAAAAATTATTATTAGAAATCAAGTTATTAAGGGAAAAACAAAACAATTCATAGGTTTAAGAAATGTATTATAAAATAAATATAAATAACAAAGCCAAATAAGTATTTTAATTAATTTAACAAAGCAACAACAAAAAAAGATTTGTCTAACTTCTCAGTGGGCCTGATCATGGTTGGCGCTTGAAGTGACAAATGGCGTGGGGGCTAAAAAAGGGAATGATAGTTCTCGAAAAAACTGACATTTGTCGGAAAAAACTAATTCAGAGATATCCCGGGTTTATGTTCCGGACACTCTAGAATTTATAAAACGGAGCTGCCAACTTGGTAATCGTTTTAACCGAAGCCTTTGACATTTATTATCGAGACATTTGACATTTCCCATCGGTAATAAACCCCCTATTAATAAATTTTCATTTGAAACGTGCAAAAAGTGTTTTATATTGGAGACAGTTACAAAATACATGTAACCGTAAGAAATATGTAATGTTACACTTTTTCATTTTTGTTTACGTCGTTTGAAATTTGCAGATAGTCTAAAGAGTTTATAATGCAACTTTCCGGCCGGCACACAGTGGGGCCCGCTCATAGAAGGTTCTGCTCAAAACTCAATTTTCAAAATGTGGAAATTTTTCAAAAAAATTGTGTCATCGTAGTTGTAATAATGTATCAGATCACGTGTAAAAATATTAAGTCGCTTGCTGCTATGAGTCATGGAGCGCATGAGCATAAAGGTCATATTTTAGTCAAAATAATACTTCTGCGGAAAAGGAATGCCAGTTTATACGCGATATAAAAACATTAATTTCTAACGTTTAACGATAAAATCTGTGGAAGTGTATTATGTCGGTGATCAAGCAAGGTTTGTTAATTCTTATTTAATTTTGTATTATATGATAAGTTCATTGGTTTATGATACAGGGCTTAAAATTTGTGGTAGTGTACATTTTTTCGTAGGAGGTGCTTTAAATGACATTTTCTCTAAAATGCGCAAAGTTCTATTTTTGATTCTTTTTTTATTATAAAAGGAAGGCTTTGTATATTAGTTAATCGAAAAAATTAGCAATAGAACTTTGCGCGTTTTCGAGAAAATGTAATTTAAAGAACCCCCTACGAAAAAATATACACTACCACAAATTTTAAGCCCTGTATCATAAACCAATGAACTTATCATATAATACAAAATTAAATAAGAATTAACAAACCTTGCTTGATCACCGACATAATACACTTCCATAGATTTTACCGTTAAACGTTAGAAATTAATGTTTTTATATCGCGCATAAACTGGCATTCCTTTTTCGCAGAAGTATTATTCTGCCTAAAATATGAACTTTATGCTCATGCGCTCGATGACTCATAGCAGTCAGCGACTTAATATTTTTACACGTGATCTGATACATTATTACAACTACGATGATACAATTTTTTTGAAAAATTCCCACATTTTGAATATTGAGTTTTGAGCAGAACCTTCTATGAGCGGGCCCCACTGTGCGGCAGTGCCAAATGTTTAGTCATGCCAAAGAGCAGATCCACTTTGTCAGGTTGCACTAAAAATATGTCGTATATGCCACTTACAACATGTCAGTCAACTCCAAAATGTCCGCGGCATAAACTCGGCCATAGACGCCAACTATGATACACCTGAATTAGTTTTTTTCCTACAAATGTCATTTTTTTCGAGAACTCTCATTCCCATTTGCAGTCCCTGCGCTATTTGTCTATAACCGTCAACCATTATAATTATTAAAACTTTGAATAATTCCAGGATTTAATGTTGTTTGGAATGCTCAGGTACTCATATCAAAGTTTCACTCGTCTTTGAAGCATGCTTTGATCATACCCATTCCCAAATGCCCTTCTTCTACCAGTCCCTCCGATTTTCAGCCTATCAGTAATCTTCCATTTCTGGCAAAGAAAGGTTTTTGAAAAGCTGATGGCTACTCAAATAATTGCGTATTGTGAGCGTCTCAAACTTATAAATATATGGCAATCTGGCTTTCGTAAAAATCAGAGCCTTCAATGACTGCCTGCTTTTGCGAAAACTGACCTTACAAGAACATTTTGTTCTTTCTGCTCTTAAACTTTTGCAAGCTCTCAAAAAGCTAAACTCGGTGGCTAAAGTTCTCCAAGTGCCCTACTCCACGCTGGAGTCCCCCAAAGCTCCATTCGTAGGCCACTTTTATTCAGTACATATTTTTATTAACGATATTCATCAGATTCTATACGTAGACGATGTGCAGCTTTATTATCCTGCGCCAAGAGATGAAATTCATATGTGGGTACAGAAGCTTGCTGTTGACTTCCGTCTTGTATCCTACTGGTCAACATTAAATTTGCTGCAGCTAAATCGCTCGAAATCCCAGTGTATTTTTATCTCTCTTACCTTGCTACTGTTCGTTCTGACATTTCTGATATCACGTTAAACTCGGTGCTTCTTGTTTGCGTTAGTAAAGCAAAAATCTTGTTGTGGTACTGGATAGCAGCACGACCTGCTGCGATCACATTAGCTTCATTGTTAGTACAACCTACGGAATCCTGTCTAAACTTCGTTAACATTATCGCTTGTTGAAAATGGCTGTACTTCTAATGCATGCCCTTTCCTTTAACGCGTTTAACGATTGTGTACGTCCACCCTTCTCAAGCTCCGTTTTGGGCTGCTCTCTAAGTGAGTATAGGCTTCTGCGCCTTTTTCCTGATACACGAGCGCAAACCTGCAAACCTCAACCAGTTTGTGCAGCTTTCGCAATTCCTCAGAAATAATAATTTAATAATTCCGTGCTTCCGGTCATCGTTCTTTCATTGTCTTTGCAGAACAGCTTTGGAACTCTCTCCCTAAATTAATTAAATTAAATTTGAATCGCCCAATATATCACCCCGGCGCAAGGCTCCCTAAATCAAAAAATCTCGCTAAAATCTGGAGATGATGTTATTTAAAATAGTATTCGGTGTACAGTTAAAAATTATAGCAACAATTACTGAGTTTCCATGAGAGTTCAACCAGAGTTGAACCCAAGTTATATGTCATGGAAACAGACCCAGCTAAGAGTTTTCGTTAAATATTTTCAACTCTGCTCCACTCAACGAAAATAGATAGGTAGGTTAGGTAGAAAATAGGAACTGAGTTCATGCACACAACTAAAAACGGCACACTGGCACAGTGCAAATGTCACGCCTCGCTTGGATGTCAGAAGAAACTTTATATTTAATAAATACGTTTAAAGAAATATCTACATATAACAATATTAATTTATGTAAAAAGATGGAGGAAAACGGAAGTTACCAAAGGAAACGCAGAGAGTTAGTTCACTGAGTTGAAGTTTCATTTCAACTCAACCACAATTCAACTCGACTCCAGCAACTCAAATACATAGTACATAGTTCATAGGAAGTATGTAGTACATAGTACACAGTACATATCGTCGGGTTGACGCAATAGTCACGAAACAGACATTTTTGCTATTTTAAACATTGTGCAAAAAAGTCATATTATATTCAGCCAAAGTCACGGATCTAGGCCTAGGCTGGAAAGTACTTCTTTTTTCCCTTCCATAGAATGGGTTGAAGAAGTACATACTCCACATTTCCTTTAGAAGTACTTCCACCCAGTACAAAAAAAATATTACATTTACATGGAGATGGCCTAGGGGGGGAAGTACTTCCCTTTTCCCTTCCATAGAATGTGTTTTGGAAGTACTTACATTTATTAATAAACTCATAATACAAAGTTATTATATTGTAAATTTTTGTCATGTAATTTAGTTGGGGTAGGGGTGAAGGGGTGGGGTAGCTTGAAGTAAAATTAAGCGATTTATATTTATATCATAAACATAAATTCAAATATATGTTTATACATTAAAGATAAAAAACTTAATGGCTGAGATAACTGAGACGATTAACAAAGAAAACGACCAGCTGCGAAGTTTTTCAACACGCTTTTGCGCGAAATCAAACTCTTGGTCACCAAACCCATTCTCCTCTGCATTACTTATAAGTCATTACAGAAAACACTAAATAAAGAAGTACTTCCAAATCGACTTCCCAGAGTAAATACTTGCGATTTTCCCTACTGGGATACTGCCCCAGATATGTAAGTAAAATACAGATGTCCAGTCGAATAGACGAAACGCCGAAACGTATTCCATGTCGCCGAAAGCGATTAATCCAAGCAAAATATTTAAATATTGTATAGAGCATGGCAACTTTTAGTCGAGGTCCAGCAACAGACAGCAGTATTTTTGCGGGATCAGTAATGCGGGACTAGTGATGCGGGATCCGTGGGATTCGCGGGATTTGGGCAGTAGAATTACATGTCATAAGAACCGGGACTTAATAGAGAAATACTAAGAATATTGCCAAGTGTTAATAAAAATAGAGTTAGGCCCTCCGAGTCGATTGATTTGCAACTGTTTCGTGATCTTACGAAACTGAGACTCCATACATGGGCCGACGAAACGAAACCCACGACTGTTCTTGCTGAACTACTTGACCCCTCGTGACTAAAAACTAACACCGATTGAACCAAATTCAGTTGTGCTCGTGTGTGGCCAAAGATTTTATTTTAATTGCAAACTGGTTGTGCTCGTAATTATTGTGAAATCAGTTTGAAATTGGGATTGCAAATCAGTGGACTCGTGTGCGGAGGGCCTTACACTCCACAAAATTTAAATTCGTTAGTTGAAGATATCTGCGTACTAAGAAATGCGGCAATAACACAAAATCGTCTAAGTATAATTATGTGCGTGAATCCGAAGGTATTCAATTACTGAGTTTCCATATGGAGTTTACCTTGGGTTAGCTCAGATTAAGCGCCCATGGAAAAACTGGGGTTGAATAAAGTTTCGGTAAATCCAAGAAAACTTCACGAAATACGTCTTAAGCCGTTCTGCATATGTGTTTGTTTAAGTGCAAGTGTAAACTACGCTGGAATTTTCTAACATCGGTGGTAGCATAAACTCTGCTGTAACGGAGAAGAATTTCGAAATTAAAATTTATGCTACTATATAAGAAAATTCCAGCGTAGTCCAGAATTGGCCTGAATACCTTGTTTGACTGTAGTTTGTTACGCTCTTATTTCATAAAATACTTCATGAATTCATGAACATAACTATTTAGAACAAAATCTTTAAACTTTTTTCTAGTCCCGCAAATCCCGCGGGACTGCGCGACTGAGAGCAGCCAAATTCTTCTTATTATTTTTCTTTTGACAATTGTCAAATTGAAAGCAGGAAAAATCGGAAAACTGATTTATGAATGATTTGTTCGAAAAATACTTGGAAATATTGAAAAATACACATTAATTTTTATAAAAATAACATTTCGATGCTATTCAATTGGTTTTAGTGGTACATATACATATGTATTTCTTCTCCTAAAATTTACATTCGTATATAACCTCTAAAAACGCAATTTGGAACAAAATTGAGCGGAAAAGTGTTTGTTTGAGATTGTTGCTATTTTCTGATGTTTTCCGTTCTGACATCAATTAGACAGCTGCTCCCAATTGAGCTGCTTAGCTCTGCTCTGAACTTTTTTAGCAGTCATCGAACACACTTAATATGACATAAATTTTGAGAGCGGCGTCTGCATTGCAGGAATATGATATGAATGCTGAGAGCAGCTTCTTCATTGCAACATCGCACACATAGAATTATACGCTGCTGTTTGTAGGTGGAGCTAAACCAAAAGTTTCCATGCTCTAGCCAGCTGCATAGGCACAAGTGCCCAGAAAGAGGTGCGCAACAAAAATGAGTGTGTCACCATCGCTGCCACTTGTGTCCAGAAACGGGTGTGCAACAAAGTGCGCGTATCGCGAATTCCTTGTTTTACCCCCGGCGAAAAAGTGCCAATCGTGCCTAAAGAAGTTAAAACCTCAAAAATTGCAAAATGCATATATAAATGGGGTCATTCAAGTTTCCATGTTTTCGTAAATACCCTGCATCTGAGCGGATAGTGGGGATAGCTCCCTCCCTTGAACTATTTTTTTCTCAAAATGTTTGCAGGAATCACCCCATAGTTGAATGCCTATTTTGACTGGACTGGACTAGAATTTTTTTTATAAAAATACAAGGTGCTTGCAAGTGCCACCACAGTACTCGTCTTTCCGATGTGATCATTAGTCCCTGAAACTGACGGGCTTACTATTTTCCGAGTCTGTTTTGTTTGATAACTCGGTGGTTCTTCTCATTATAAGGATGTGGCCCTTTTATCATGTAAGCCGATTTGATCCGAACGATTTTGATTCCTTGGTTCTCTTTTTATTACCTTAAAAGGTCCTTCGTATGGCGACGTGAGCGCTGCTCTATCCCTGTCATCCCGCACAAATAAGTGTGTCGTCGTGTGGAGATTCTTCGGAAGAAATGGTTTTCTGCTGTCGTGATTGGAATTTAATAATGGTTTAACCGCGTCCAAGTGTAGCTGGTACACAAATTCGTTTTCCGTTACCACTGGGCTGGTAGAATCTAAAAAAACCTTTCCTGGTAGACGAATTCCTTTACCATAGACCATATCTGCTGTGGATGCGTTAAGGTCCTCTTTGAACGCTGCCAAAGACGAGGAGTATTTCAGTAATCTACGTGTCCACTCTCTCATTTAGTCCTCTAAACGATGCTTTTAAAGTCTTGTAAAAACCTTGCTTTGGGGATGGTATGGTGCCGTATGAATACGTTCAGTCCCTCATAATAAATGGTCTCCCCTGGTCTGTTGATATCCTTAGTGGAACTCCAAATAGGCTTATCCATCCAGAATAAAATGTAACGGATACAATTTCTGCCCTAATTATTTCCATTAGCAGCACTTTCACGCATCTTGAAAAGCGACCTATGAATCCTTAAGCAATAATTGTTCCATTCTGATGATGGAAAAGGCCTTATGATGTCCATTTGAACATGTTCATAATGGCAGTTAGCGGTGTAGAACTAGGCTAACGGACTTACTGTGTGCTTATTAATTTTACCTTTTTGACATAGCACACACGTTTTTTATAAATCTGTCAATGTAAGTATTAATCTTAAGCCGTATATAACGTGCAGCAATCATTTTCCTTGATGCTCATAAGCCTGGGTGCACTAATCCGCGTAAGGTCTCGCAAATTACTCTCCAGAACTTGTATGGTACGTAGCGTTGAGCTGCTTTTTCACCCACGTCGCAATACAATTTGCATTCGCTGTTAGGAACAACTGCTACGATGGTAAAATTATTTCTCTTTAAGAAATATCGGAAATCTTTTATCACTCCATTCATCGCCAGTAATTCCCCGTTGAAAACTTCCGAAAAAAGGGTTGCCAGTCTGAGTCTCAGGAAAGACCCCTTATACTGTTGGCAATCTATTTCCTTCGTAAGTGTTCAATGTAGAACAGCAGTTCTAGTCGGGGAGGAAGAAATTGCCCACGATCTATTTTTTTAGTTCACCTACTCCCAACCAATACTATTGCGACTTTGACATCGGGGCATTGAGAAACAACCCGCTGGAGTGTTATGCCTCCTGAAACGAGTTGAATCTCATCAACCAACCGATGACATGCGCTTTGGTGGAGTGGGGAAGGGCTAAGGAAGGCTACGACAGGAGGAATCAGGAGTGTAAAGAGGGAAGATGAAAGAAGGAAAATTATGTAGGTGGGAAAGAGGAAAAGAGGAAGGACCCGGGACCTCTGGGATGGTAGCCAGACGCCTTACTCCCTAGGCTACTGAGGCCCCCTTATTGCGAAATTTTACTCCCTAGGCTACTGAGGCCTCTACCGAGGCCCCCGCGTTTCGCATTTGATCACTCGCATAAGCTGAGGGGACTTCTAGTTCCGATAACAAGCTGTTCCCCTGTTTATAGTCATATTCCTGTTGAAAATCGACAAATATCTGGTATATATCTACATTCCTTTCCTAGGTTTTCTCCAGAATTTGCTTTAATGTCAGCAGCTGGTCCGATATTGACCTGTTTATCCTAAATCCAGCCTTCCGTTATAGGTTCTACCTTTTGTTTTACAAGGATTGTGAAGGTTTTGTAGCTGGTATTCAGGAGTTTTTGCAGGTTAATTTATCTCTTTTCTTGTATATTGGACATATAATCGCCCAGATGGTGCATATGAGTTCGTGTAAGTTTCTAACAGTTGGGGTCCTCCTTCCTTTAGTAACTTAGCTGCTATTCCGTCGACGATTTCTTGCTTTTTTGCCTTTTACAGCTTCACGTAACGTCATTCAGTGTTGGTGGTTCTATTGAGATATTATCTTGAGGAATTACAAATGTCTCCTATGGATCTTCGTTTTCTATGGGGATAGAAGCTTATCTCTGTCGTATTTGTCTTTTGGTTGCGTTTGCCCTCTGCATACTTTATGTTCTATATTTCACTTTGACTAGATAGGGGTCCGAACCACAGCACGCTCCTCTCGTTCTTACATCCAGTATACTGGTGGTCCCTCTTCTCTCATTTAGGGCGTCGCGTCGTCAATTTGATTATTTGTTACGCCGTCTGGTGACTGCCACATCAGCTTATGGCTGCCTTCACACTGAATAAAGCAAAACGTTTTATAAGCAAAAAACGAAAAAATACTCGAGTATTGTGAGTAGCCTGCTTTTTGTTTTGTGTTATTCAGTGTGAATAACAGCACTCATTTTTAATTGATCTTTCACATTATGGTGCTCTAAAGCGAAAAAACACGTTTTGCTTTATTTAGTGTGAAGGCAGCCTATGAATACTTATGTGCGGAAACATTGTCGAACTTACTACCAAGCTAGCGAGATCGATCAATCTACTACCATCGTCATTGGTAGCGTTGTGTAAGTTATGCTTTCCCATGACTCCTAGGAACCCTTCTTTCTTTCCTACTTTAGCGTTCATGCCTCCAAGCACCATTTTAATATCGTTTGAATCTGATGCCATTTGTTATCTCTTGGTAGAATTCCTGTTCATCCTCTTCCGTCTTGTTTTCTGTGGGTGCGTGAACGTTTATGAAACTAGTGTTATGTAGTCTTGTTTTGATGCGAAGCGTACATGTTCTATTACTTACTGGGTTGAAGTCCAGAATCAGTGATTTCAATTTCTTTTCCACGATGAAGGCAACTCTGAACTCTCTTTTTCGATTCGATGAACCACTCGTGTGGGTTCTGAGATCTGTTATGCCCCTGTGAGTCCATTTAGTTTCCTGTAGACTAGTGATCGATATATCGTATTTTTCCAGTAATAGTAGAAGTGAACGCAGAGCAGAGCGTCTGTCCTATTCAAAGTCCAGTAATAACAAGTCTTTCATCTTCATATAAAATTTTCCCTCCGTTAGTTGTGTGCATGCATTATATCAACAGCACTGCTAAGCACAATTCAACGCATACATCGTGAACTCGGCGAGACAAGGTCAGATTCTCTCTCTTCGATAAAGTATGCAGAACAGAAAAGGAAGGTAAATTGAATCATCTGTTTTCTCAAACAACGAGAAAATATGCACCAATACATCAAGTTTATTCCCATATGAACTCATAAAATTTTCCGCTGTATAGTTGTGTGCGAGGGTGTATAAAAACGTTGCATTCTCTCTCTGATAGCCTGACTTCGTCATTTGAAGAACTTGTACATATAGTTGTTCGCCTTTCACTCATTAACCATATGAAGATGAAAGATTTGTTAACTTCTAGACTTTGGTCCTATTGAGCGTTCTGCGTGTGTTGATAAAATTTTTGAAAAGTTCGAATTTGAACATATCATAATGTTTTTCTCAGTAAACACGCGGAGCTTTCACTTTCCCAAAATTATTTCTCTTTTGATTTCATATTTACGCAGCTGTCAAACAATAGGTAGGTCATGACGCTATTGAAACTAAACTGAAATACAATAAGTAATATAATATGCTCAATATACCGTTAGACCCATCCATCCAAAGTCTCAAGAGGGTGAATTGCCAGTTTCTTCACAACCTCATCGACATGGGTATCAAATGAAAGGGTGTGATAAGTAGAATGCAATAAGCAATGTAGTATACTCAATATACCGTTAGATACACGACTTCTTTGAGTCACTTCATCTGTGTAAAATTCATATCTCGAAAAAGACGAAGCTAATGGATGGTTTTTTTTGGCTACTATTGGCTTTTGGGTGCAGATAGACGTAAATTGACAGCTTAAACCCCTTTATAACCCCTTATTAAGAACCTTAAAGGGAAGCTCTCTATCAATTTTAATTTAACTCTATTAACTTAACCCAGTTTTCTCACTATTTGACACTGTTTCTTGCGGAAAAAATTACGAGATATATCTGTCGAGACTTACCTCCCCCTCCCACTTAAAATTTAGTGAGAATCGACTCGACCCCCTTTCCCTCTGCAGGCCTCAAGTAATTAAGGGACGACCCCATACAAGAAATAACTGAAAAAAAGGAAACGAAATGCAGAGTAGAATTAAAACACAATTTAATTTTAAATACGCCACTTTATTTTCATAAGAAATACTGAAATGATAAAGTACGTTCGAAAACAAACTTATTTCAAGCAGTTATTTTTTTTTTAATAAATAACAGAAATTTTCAATCCTGGCTTGTGTTGGTTTGTTTTCAATTACGAGGTTTTTCAAAATCTATCCAAACTTTATTTCTTTACGATCGTTAAAACACTTACCAACGTTTACTCTAATTAGGTCGCAATTTTATTGATCATTATTATAACTTTTGGATTTTAAAGTGTGTACTTTATTTATTTTTTTTTATTTGAGGTAAAATCACTTCTACAACAAAAATGCTTCATAAATGATTTTTTTTTATTATTTCAGAATGAGCCGCTGTTCAAATTCTTGTATTTTTTATTTATGTTTTTTTTTAAATTTAAATTTAAAATTGCAATGCTTAAAACTTTTTCTTTTAAATTTTCGAGTAAATAACGTTGATTTTACATTTTTGTTTTGTTTTTTTAAATAGGCTTTTGGACGTTTATATATACGTTTTCTTTTTTGTTTTTATTTTTTACTTTTATTTTTTTCTACAACAAATTATCATTAATATATTTTTCATTTTTTTATTTTTATTTTTATGTTTTAAAATCTTAACAATATCAACAATCTGATCGTTCCAGACGGCTTAACATTTTCTTTATTATCAAGATTATTCTTTTTTTTTAATAAGTTTATTTATTTTTTCTTCATTTTTTGTAATTTTTTTTATCACAGTCAAATCATATCTGATTTGTAATTTTTTCTAAACACTTTTTATGAAAAAATGTTAAATGAAGGATGTTGTTGTTGTACATGAAAAAATGTTTTCATTTTGTGAAAGTATATAATATGGATGTTAAATAATGTCTCGTGATGACATTGATGGAAATCATGCTTTTTGTCATTTTTTTGCATCACAGTCAGGAATATATTTATGTGAGTGTTTAATTTTTGTGTGTTTATTGTGTGTAATTTGTTTTTTTTTATCCAAAGAAATCTGTTTATATTCGCAAAACTTTCTCTCATTTCTTTTTTTTTTAAATGTAAATAATGATTTTAATGTATTTTTTTTTCTTTAGATTTTCAATTTATTTATTCACTTATTTTTAATCACAGCATTTTTAACAACAATTACTTAGACAAAAATATATAAAACTGAAACGTATTTTTTCATTATATTTTTTTATTTTTGCATAAACAGATTTCATTTTCAAATTTTTATATGTGTGTGTGTGTGGTACCAGTATCATCTGCATCCATACAGATAAAAATTTTATGATGAGGAAAAAAGAATATGAAAAAAAAAACAAATAGATGCTAATTTTTTTAAGGCCACAAATATTTAAATAAAAAGGCAATTATTAAAAATAATTACTAACTGCTTTTAATAAATAGTTATGAGAGAGTTGTTATATTTCTTAAAGGCCAGTTATTAAGATATATTTATATAGTTTATGTGATGTCATGAGCGGATCAGGCAATTAAGGATTTATATATTTTTAGGCATAATGTATAATGAATGAGAAATGATGGCTTTGCTACATATATTTTTGTAGCAATTTTTCTTGCCTTTTAAAGTTTCAATGGGCAATACTTTTTGTAGGTATATTTAAAATCAAAATATTAAGACTTTGAAAATAAGCGACAAAAAATTCTATAAATTTTATTCGTTAAATATATTAAAATATCTAAAATGTTTTGTAGTTACATTTTAATATGCCAAGTTGAGAAAAGGAAAAACAACATAACACTGGTTATTACCTGTAAATAAAGTTATGTACGTGTGCTTTATTTTGTAATAAACTGTTATGTTAAAGTCGCTTGGATATTTTCCTTTTATATCCTTAAATAGGTAAAAATCACACTATCTTTTACCGAAACTTTTTGTAGATAAAGCCAATTGTACCAATATTACAATTTGTATTTGTTGGTAAAAGTTAGAAAAAAGAATAAAATTTAATCATTTTAATTATATCGACTTTATAAATTATTTTAATCAAATTTTTTTTTTGTACAAACTTGAAAGAAATCGAAGAATCGCTCATCATCTATCTATAGCCATTTTGCAGACATCTTTCTACAAAGAAAAGATATTTTATTTCTTGTAAGGTAAATAGTAAATTTAGTGTTATAGAGGATCAGCGCCCTGAAAAACACTAATTAGTTTCATGAAATTTCACTAATTAATAAGCAAAATAGTCCGCCATTTTGGATCCGCCATTATATTTTGAAAATTTATAGCTGATTCTAAATCAGCGTCTTCGAAAACCCCATATAATGAGTTTCATGAAATTTGACTGATTATTAAGCAAACATCATCCGCCATTTTGGATCTGACATTTTCTTTTTTTTTGGAAAATTGAAAGCGAGTTCTTAATTAGCGCCCTCGAAAACCCCCATATTATGAATTTCATGGAAGTTGACTGATTATTAAACAAAATTGTCTGTCACTTGGGATCCGCCATTTTTTTTTTGAAAATAAATAGTGGATTCTTAATCAGGGCCCGTTAAAACCCCCAAGCACGAAATTTCATTTAAAACGAAAACTACTTTTAGACGTTAAAAAGACTAGGTTTTCGGGATTCTGAACTACTGAGCGCTGTCAATGAAAAATTAGCAGAATCCGAAAAATTATTGGAAGTTATTCAAGTTTTTTTTGCAAAATAAAAGAAAATTATTCTAAAATATTCATTAAGCCCTTTTTTTTAAATTGAAATTAACATTCCGCAATGATGAAAATAACATACCGTTGGCTTTTTAATTCTTTACTAATTTAAAACAATTTCAATAATACCAAACAATCATAAAACTTATTATGTAACCGTCAAATTTTCTGAACTATTGACATTTTTTTTTGGAAAGTAAAGAATTTGAAAATGGCACATCTTGTATAAGTTCAAAAAAAACTGGGGACCTCCAACTACCCAATGGCTATAGAATGATAAATTTGCTTTAGTATAGAAATTTCAATCAATCCATTGGAACTGATGACAATTGAAAAATTGGCAGAATGTCAAAACTGACATAATATTTTTGGAATTTAAATCGAAGTAAATGAAAAAGTATGTATGTAGCTACTAAAGCAGATAGCGATTCTAAGATTTAAAAAGGTATTTTACTATGTTATTGAATCGTTGAATCAAACTATATCACTGCCACCGTAAAATTGTTTACGACCTACTATTTTAACTAGCCATATTCGATAGCATTAAACATAATAAAGGGTAAATTCAAAAACTCATCACTGCCGCATCAATGCAGAATTCAGCCACAGACTTCAAATTGAAGCCTGTAGCTGAATTCCGCAGTGATGCGGTCGTGATGAGTTTTTGAATTTACCCAAACCTTAATTTTTTATATTCCCTAAGCCAGTAAATGTACTTTACTTCATGACGAATCGTTGTGTGAAACTATGTGCTTCATAGAGTTCTAAGCACATATTATCCACATAAAAGAGCTCGAACTGTCAATCACCCTCTACTATATTAAGTTCAAGCAGTATTTCTTTTTAACTCATCAAAAAAAAATTGTGTACCAAATTCTTGAATGTGATAAATTCTAAAATTATATGTTTAATACTTTTTGCTATATTAATTAATAGTTTTTTGTTGGTTCACTCATTATACTTGAATCCTCAATAAAAAAAGTGGGCAGATTGTAGCCAAATGTTCAACGTTTTCACATTTCTCTCTTCATAGTTCGTTTTCAGTTAAAAAACAGGTAGCTCAATAACCAACAAATAAATATTTCAGGAAGGATGAATAATATGGAATCAACGGAACAGCTGGTTTTGCAGATGTGAATGCATTGTTTCACTTCCTGTGTTTGCCGTTTGAAACTTTTTGAAAAGTAACTGTCACTTTTTGGAAATGTTAATATGCAAACAGATCAGGAGCGCTTCAAAAACCTTGCTATGGAGGTAAGCTGAGGTTATACTGCATCAATTCACTTAACTATAGTTTACTGCTTGCGTTTGTAATTTTTGACCTATGTATTATGCAAAGTAAATTAAAACTATGAAAATAATTAACAATCCCAACTAACGTTTTAACCTCAAAACCGCTGACACACAATAAGCACTAACGTGGGAACGAAGACGATTACAAATATGTCATTTCTTTGTAGACGTCATAACATTTTGAGAGCACACTCAAATGATCATTGTTCTACATCTACAGTACTTGTACAAATATTTAGAACAATTAGGCCCTCCGCACACGGGTCGACTGATTAGCAATCCCAGTTGCATACGCAACTGTTTAGTGACCTTGCCTGTGTACGCAAATGGGAATCCACACACGGGTCGACAGAAACAAGACTGATTTGAAACTAGTTTGCAACTGGTCTTGGGCGACTGGGCTTGCCGGTCGAAAGCGATTTCAGTTGCGTGGTTGCACTTGTAGCTATCAAATTTTATAGGTTAGATTCAAAGTTCATAAAATTTATAAAGTGTTTATAAAGAGTTCGTAAATAAAATGTGCGAGCAAAAACTTAATATTGAATTTGTGTTAATATTGAATTTTCGCATTTCTACTTATATACGGATTTCACCAATATTCCCTTCGTACTTTTTTTTTAATTTTGCGATGTTGATAAAAATCGATTGTGTCTTCCTCATCTGAGCTACTCGACGTATTGAATTACTGAACTACTTGACATATGAACACCGATTGATCAAAAATCAGTTGCGCTCGTGTGTGGACATGAGTCTCGTTTTGGTTGCAAACTGGTTGCAAACGTCATTATTGTAAAACCAGTTGCAAACTGGGATTGCTAATCAGTCGACTCGTGTGCGGAGGGCCTTAGAGACAATCTTATTTAGTTATTACAAAAATCGGATAGCTCACATATTTGATTGTCGATCCGTCCGAACAATTTCGTATTGGGCTTTATAATTACATTTTCGACATCGCAATCGCTGTACTGGACGAGCGTTTCGACTCATTGTATGAGAATCAATAATCGAGAATCATTACGGCTTCTTGTATCACATTAATGATATCGGATTCAAGCCAAACGAGCATGAATATCGAACATCAGAGTCAAGGATCTCTGCTACGAAATGACGATGTACGCTTCCATTACTTTCGAAGCTTGGAATGATTGATTGCAATTGATTTTTTAAATTGATTATGCCCGAGAGTTATTATGGAATTATTCCTTGTAATCGCTTTACACGTTTTCAGTACAATTCCAGTTGGAGTCGCTACCGCGGAGTGGAGCTTCTCCAAAATGAAATTGATAAAACAATATTTCCGGAACAACATGTCCCACCACTGATTGTCCAATTTGATCATTATCATTTCAATCGAAGACGATTGTTTCGCCTATGTGACACAAGAGGACATAGTCAGTCGATCTGCCCGCATAAATTTTCGCCGTCTCAATAGCGCATGTGAATCGACGACTTAACATTACATAGGGCCCATTTTCCACAATTTTGTCGCAGGGACGGGTCCTTCTCTATGAAAATTTTGTTGGACTCTCTGGGGCCTCTCGCTGAATTTTTGCACAACTGTCTGGCCGCGGCACTGGGTGTCATTTAATAACTAAATAAATTAACGCGGCGCCCCTTGATACATGGCCCGGGTTTGCCCACCCCTAAAGCCGATACTGCCTATCGCACATTACACTTTACTTTCATTTGCATTTGACATCTCAAGTGAGTCTATTCTGCCTGTTTTTTGCTTTATTTTTAAGTTGTTTTAATTTGAAATATTTGAAAAAAATATTTTTTGATGTAGTGAATAAAATATCCTTACAAATTGTTGCTTTAACTAACGACAAATCGAATTATTTTGTTTTAAAATGTAGTTTTTGTACGCCTTTGTAAGATTACAAGCATTCTGATATTGCTTTAACATACGAAAAGAGCATTCCACACCATTAATTCCATCACTTGTTATGGAATGACTACTAGTGGCGACATCTGTTACTCGAAATCCAAGAATATGATGGTTTTATTCACAAGTTATGTTATTTAGTGTTAAAATATCTTGCTGTGCCTCATACCTTATATTTTTGACATTATCTTTACGTTAGGTACGGTTTTCTTTAAAAATATCAATAAAAACTATTATTAGATGCGTAGAAAAATTATAGTCTGCAACACATTTTGAATGGCATATTCCGCATTCGTGGACCAACAAATTTCCATTTGTGTGGAATATACTATTCCACTGCCTTGCCAAAATTGAAAAAACGAAAAACTTTTAAATTGGTACTATGAATTATAAAATGCAAAATGCACTAGCGATGCTTTAGTAATGGATTACATGGATTTCATCAATAGTCATTTGGAAACATTTGGGAGCAAATTATTAACTTTATTGCGCAAAAAAGAATGGATTTTGTTGAAATAAGGCAATAATGTTCATTTGGTATACAATATACTGCATTGATCGTTCAGATCCAAGTCAAGTATTGCACTGTCATAAATGTACATACATAATATGTTTCGTATAAATTTACCTAGATTTATTTAGCTATATTTATTAGGTTGATACTGCCTGAAACTCAATGAATCCATCTTTGGCTTTTCAAATTTTTCATAACCAAAGCCAGATCAGTCGTTATATTTTTAAATACATAATATATAAGTGGAGAGAACAAATATCTTATTTGTTAGGCTAATTCAACTAAACTTGATTAAAGAAAGGCTACTAAATAAACTTATCAAATTTAAGATGAATTGAATTGATTTTTTTTTTAAATTATTATTGAATATTTCTGTACATATCGGCGAAATTGTTAAGTCTCTGTTCGCGAGCTCTCTCAATACAACCTAATTCGATAATAATAGACTATATTTATTGCATAACGAAAAATAATGATTGGTACCAAAGCTGGACAAACCACCATATATATATTTTTTATTTTTTCATAAAAATAAATCTCTTCTATTAAGGATAAATTTAAGGACTCAATCAATAAAAGAAAAGCCTTAATATTTTTATTAACCTACAACTTTCAAAGCAATAAAAAAATATGTTTAGAAGAAACATACTTTTGTTGATGCGTTTTTGTTTTATTTGTTTTTAGTTTTTTGTTCTGCATCTAACAATTTTGTAGTACTTTTTTTAATACTTTTTTTATGAATATATTTTATCAATTTTAAAAATGCTTAATGAAAGAGTATGAGAATGTACGAGAATGAATGGATAATATATGACGAGAACAATATAATATGATGATAAAGTGTGTACAATTATTAACAACAATATTTTTCTTATGTTTTTATTTTTTTTGTTTTTTTTGTTAATATAGTATGTTTTTTTCTCTGTTGTATATTTTATCTACTTAATTATCGTTATCCCTTCAAAAGGGAAAAAGACACTCTCTAACTAGTTAAGAAGGGAGAAAAAGTCTTCTTATTGCACAGCAATATTCTCTATTTAGCAAAAATTTAATTTTCATCCTCTTTAATTAAAGACTATATTTGTTCAATTTAAATATAAGTTTATATTTTTTTTATATGTACTTAAAACATTTTTTTTTCTTATTATTATTATTTTTCATTTTTTAATTGTTGTTTTTTACGTGTATACATATTTCACCTTTTCTTTCTGCAATCTGGTAAATATAATATAATTTCATAAATAGTTTCTGTTGATTTTTTATTTTTATTTTTTAATTTTTACTCTTATCGTACGCATTTTATTCATTTACTTGTTGTTGTGGTTGTGATCTTGTATTTATTTATTTTACTGGTTCACTTTTTTTGTTTTATTACTTTTCATTTATTTATTTAAATTAATAATATTTTTAATTTTGTAAGAAGAATATTATTTTATTTATTTTTTAGATACTATTTCAGATTCTACGAAAGATTTTGATTTTTCTTAGTTGAAACAGTTTTCGTTCTTTTCTTGTTTTTTGTTTTTGTGTTATATTTTTAATTAATATTATAAGAAATTTTCAAACATTAAGGATGCTTTGGTTTTTTGTTTTGTGATTACGTATAAAGATTGTTTAAAAAATAAAAAGAGTGCCGTTTTGTTACTTGATAAATAAATAATATTTTTAATTATTTATTTTGTTTTTTTGTTGAATACCGTACGATTTAGTACTATACACGCTACAGTCACTCGAAACGCCGAGTTTTATTTATTTTTTATTTATTTAGAAATTTATTTATTTTCTTCTTTTCACAAATTGACAAAATTTTATACTTTGCTATTTTTTATACTAAGAATGAAAGTTTTCAAAGAAATGTTTTTTATATATTTTGTTTGAAAATAATTATTAGAAAATTGTATGTGTGTATGAATCTGAAATCTATGCGTTTTTTTGTTTAAATATTTTCTTTATTTTTTATTTATTTAAATAAAAATTATTTAGGGAACTTTAGAGAAAGTTTTTTTTTTGTTTATACAGGCACTGTTTTATTAATTTTTGTAACTTGAGAACCAGCAGAATTGTAATTTATAAAATACAAAAATTATTTCAATTACCAAAATTTTTACGATTTAATTTTTTTGGTATTTTTATTACTTTCTTTTTTTTTAATATTTTATTTATTAATTTTTTAAATGATTTATTGCTGTTGCCCAAAAGAATGGAAAAATAATAGTAATGTTTCTTCTTAAACAAATACTTTTTTTAAATATTTATATATAAGAGACGTATTTTTTCTGCAATCATTTTAATATATATTATATATAAACTATCTTAAAATTTTAATACTATTTTAAACATGTTTTTTTATACTTACAATGTAATTTTGCACTTCAGTTTTTTTTATTTAAACGAATAATAACAATCACGTCTTTCCTTTAATAATATACTCGATGTAACAACATGAATTTATATTTTATGTAATTCATAATGTATATATGTATGTAATGTTATGTTATGTATGAATAATATGTAGTTATATATAATTAACTGTTTTTTTTGTATTTTTTTTGTTTGTTTTAAATTTATATTTTAATTTATGAACAATATTTTCTTGTTTTTTGTTTTAATAATGCACCCTTACACACATGTTATTTTAAATGTATTGTTTGAGAAATAAAAAAACTTTTATTCACACAAAAATAAATAAAAAAATAATCAAAAATTAATTAAAATATTTAATGATGGAAAAAGTTATATTCTTGTTTCTTGCTAAGCTGATTTGCCTAGGTTTTTTTTTAAATTTAGAATTTGCATTTAACTTTTATTTAGTTAAAAACTATTAAAGTGTAAATTGATTTACTTTTTGTTTTTCGTTGAAAAGACGAATCTAGGAGTTTGAGAAAAGCATATCTTATATAATTGGGAATTAAGTGAAAAACAAAACAAATTTACCATAATTATTGAAATATGAGTAATTGTTTTGTTTTCTTTATTATTTTTTCGATTTTTCGGAAATATTTGGTGACCCTTTTTTTAAAATCATTCTACAAATGGGCTAGTAATTATTTATATTTCGTACATATGGCGCGTTAAAATTTTGCAACTATATTTTACTAATATTTATTATTTTATCAATTTCAAAAAACTATTTACATAATAGCATTAATTTATGCACTATTTGCATTTTGTTTTTGGTTGTACACACATTTTTTGTTTTTTGTTTGTTTTTTTAAATAGGGCATTTAAATGTTAATATTGTTGATTCTTGAATAATATTAAATATTATCGAATGTTCTATTTTTATTAAAGGCGAAAATATACTAATATAGTTATAATAGTTGCATTAACTCAAACAACTGGGTTTGTTGTATCTCGAATTTTTTCGATAAGAAAGAAATGTCTTTTTTGAAGAAGATTTTCTTTTAGTCATTTTAGAGACTTTTAGACTAGACAATACTCAGCAAAAACTTTAGTCATGATTGAAAATGATTAGTTTATGAATTTGTTAATGACATTAAAAGGAAAGTGTAAGATTTTAAATTTTAGGAAAAATCAAATTTTTTTTAATAATATCAATCTACCTTCAAACAAAATATGTACTATTTTTTAGAAAGGTTTGTTGTTGGTGTTCTGTAGACGCTCATATTTACAAAAAATTCATCGATTCTATTAATTTGTTTAAATATTGTTTTTAAATTATAACAATGCTGCGATTAATTTAACAAGGAAAACATTAATTAGATGATTTTTCATAATTATGTAATTCATTGCCATGCCTTTGTTCTTGATAAACGCTATATTACTATTGTTTGTCTTTTAAACTATTGAGAGAAGTTTAGTGGATACCAATTATTGAAACACTTTCAAAAATCTTTGACTACAGGTGCCAGCGCTTTAAAATAAACTTTATTCAGGGCAAATTTAAAAAATTAAGCATTTCTATTCGTGTTAATTGCAAGTAAACCTTGATAACATAACAAGTAGTTTACATTTTGAATTAATCCGATTTAGTAAAAATTAATGCC
This sequence comes from Thereva unica, assembly GCA_949987705.1. Taxonomy (NCBI): domain Eukaryota; kingdom Metazoa; phylum Arthropoda; class Insecta; order Diptera; family Therevidae; genus Thereva; species Thereva unica. The sequence continues at coordinate 125,264,709 of OX465283.1, read as the reverse complement.
GCTTTTATTAGCACGAAATTTAAGAGAGGTCCAAACATTTGAAACGAAAAACATTTTATACTAGTATGTACAGCGGAGAAAACCCAGTGCCAAAAATTTGTTTAAACAATTTGGTACAGGAATTTTTTATAAGAGAATGATCACGGACGCGTGTTTTTTTACTTAATTTTTAGATTTCAATTTGATGCGTTGATAAATAGAATAGTAAATTTAAAGATTTTTAATATAAGAATTTTGTGACTGTGTGCAAACTACTACACCCGGGACAATTACACAGACGTTCAAAAAAATGTTTTTCCTTTTTCGATTTTCGCGCTGATTTTTTGGGTTTCAGGCAGGGGCGGCGGAGCATAATCATTATGGGCTAGAACAAGTCAACAGGTAACCGTTCAAATCGGATTAATTCAACCAGCCGGAAAGAACAAGCGGTATTTAGACCACATCGAGAATGCATTGATCAAATATTCGCACTCCGACAGCTAATGGAAGAAAGAATTCGTCGCCGCAAACGAACTTTCGTCGTTTTCATCGATTTCAAATCCGCTTTCGACTGCATCGATTGGAATAGCTTGTGGAGAGTCTTGAAAACCGAACAGGTGCCATTGAGAATAATACAACTTTTCCAAGCGTCGTACGATGGCTCAACCAGCAGCGTTCGTATCCGAAGCGACTTATCCGAGGAGTTCCCGATTCAAACGGGTGTCCGACAGGGAGACGTCGCTTCGCCACTTCTCTTAAATGTTGTGATGGACGCGATTATGCGTGAAGTATTCGATGGAGTTCGATACGTCGACAACAACTTCGTAACCGACTTAATGTTCGCCGACGATAGCGCCGTCTTCGCCGACACGGATGCCGAAGCAACGGACATCTTATACTACATTTCCCGCATCGCCCAGTCATACGGGTTAAAAATCAATGCAGAAAAGACCAAAGTGCTCACAACGGACGGAACGAGGGCCAGTGTTCACCTCGATGGAGCCCAAATCGAACAGGTTTCGAGGTTCAAATATTTGGGATCATTGGTTGAGGAAACGAAAGTAGCATCGACGTCCGACGTTCACAGCCGCATCGGTCAGGCAACAGCAACATTCGCCTCGCTCAAGTGGTGCATATGGAAACGAACAAATATTTCCATCAAAACGAAAGTACGCCTTTACCGAACGTTGATCCTTCCGATTCTTCTTTATGGATCTGAAACGTGGATACTGCTCAAACTGGACGTTAAGAAGCTCGAGGTCTTCCGAATGCGATGCTTGAGGCAGATCCTCGGTGTCTCACTACGCGATTGCCTTCGAAACGAGACAGTCAGACGAAGATGCGATCAGCAGACACTGATCGAAGAAGAAATGCAAAAACGTCGACTACGGTGGTTTGGACATGTTTGCCGAATGGGTGATGACCGCTTGCCACGTAAACTTCTTTGGCGAGACCGTCCCGCAGGCTTTAGAATCCAGCGATCGGCACCGAAGAAAACCTGGCTAAAGAACATCGGGAGTGACCTAAAGAATCAACGGTTATCAGTTACCGAGTCTCGAGACGTCGCCAAAAACCGGCAAGAATGTAAACGAATCTTGAATAGAGTTAGAGACTCAGTGGCACCGACAGCAGCGTATCCGTTGTGGGGGCGTCCCGCTCGGACCGCCAGCTAACGGATCAAGGAAGGAGAAGAACCGTTCAAATGTAAAAAGTTAATCGGTCAATTGGATTACCAGCTATCTGTTGAGTTATACATATATGGTTTTAAATTGCCCTCTAAGGCCCACTCAAAGGACCCCGCCTTGCCATAAAGAATGCTCCATTTGACTCCCTAGAGAAAAAATCATTGCTCCTCGATTCCGAGTGGACAAGGGAGGCCGAAAAATTTGAGAATTTCGGCGTGGATATGTGAGTAGTGAATGAAATTTTACATTTTAAGTGCGAGTGTGGTGTTACCAATACGGCCTCCCAACTGAGTACTAGTTACGTTCAACCCTGCTTAACCTCTGTAATCGAATCAGAACCGGTCTATTGAGAATTCTAAATGATACCCTTCACGGTGACTTACATAATTGCCTGAAACATGAAGCAATGCAACAACAAAGACTAAAGCTTTGTATGAGTTAAACTAAAGCTTAATGTCCCGGCTTCACCAACCTCAGTTCAATAATGTTAAGTTCAATCCACTTCACCGGTTAGAGTCTAGTTGATTACATGCTTTAGTTGGGCGAACTCAGGTTTGTTTATCCTCAGTTGAATATGTGGAAATAGTATGCGAATTGAGGTTATTTTAAAGTTCAGTTTAGTTCGCCAATTTGCTCGAGCTTGCGCAGTTGGTGAAGCTTTACAAAAAGATGGAATACATAAGACAGATATGTCCCCCATTTCATTTGAAAGAAGGTTTGCCTACTAGGGCCATTATGAAAAACTGATAAGGCCTACCTCTCTTCAGCATCGCTGATCCCTTTTTCGGTATGCCCCTGAGGCAATTCCCTTTTTAAATGTTAGTCTGGTGGGGTTTAAAAAGATTAGGCTATACAGTTATAAGGTTTTAATAGCTTTAATATAATATATTTAGTTGTGGTATGAAAAGCTTTGCTTGGATCGGGCGGCCCTTCGTCTACACATTCTTTCGTTGCCAGCGACCGAGACAGCCCTCTTCAACATTTTGGGTTGTCAGGTGTACATGAAATATTAAGGCTGTGGATTTTCCCAGCCAAAGCGAAAGTGCTTGTGTACTTTTCCTTCCATCCCCACGCGCTCCCTCGCCCCTTGTTTTGGGACCTCCTAATCACGAATCTGAAATCGGTTATTTTCTATTACGTCAGAATTTTCACAATACACATTTATGAAAATGTTCAAATGTACAGAATGGGCAATGGGCAAGGAAGAGTTTTTGTTCCCATTATGAAGTAGAGCTGCTTTTTAACTGCTTTTTGACGAACCAATAAAACGTCTCCAGTAATTGACATCGTATTTAATGCCGTACATCTTCACTGATTGTGAGAATTCTTTCTCTCTTTTCCAGTACCAGCAAAATGAAGTTCCAGGAACAAGTAAGATTTTCAGTTGCAATTTCGAACCAAGAAGTATCGCTGCGTCTTTGCATAGTCTTAAACCTCACGTCAAAACATTCAATTCTATCTAGTTAAGCAGCTGTGGTTGGGAAGGGAGCTCAAAACTAGGATCTAGATTTACCTGGTCTTCTGGACTGTTCTCCTATTGACCACTTACGAAGTTCTGATACGCAGCTTTTACAAACTTTATTCGGTGTCCAAGCTTTTCCCAGGTTTTCTTTTTTTCGTGGGAGTTTTCATCAAAAACAGCTTCCCAAGTCGTTTTCCATTTGTATGAAAAAATACTTGTTTTCGATTTTGTTTTCGCCCAAAACGAAAATTTTTGTTGAAAGCACGTGTTTTCGAGGCAATTTGAACGCCGTATTAGCGTCTTATCAAAAAACAAAATGAAAAGAATGCGTAAGTCTACAAAATGAATTTAATATTACACCTTTTTTTTCAAACCAATTATTGTACAAAGAAAGTACATTATGGTGATAATGAGGATGAAACGTATCCGAGTTCAAAATTGTATCTCCGATTGTAAATACATAAACAACGTTGTTTGCAGGAATCATAGGGTAGTAACACTATTGATAGAAGATCATTTCTACATAAAGAACGACTAGGCCGAGTGCAATAATTCTAAAATCAAGATATATAACTTTATATCACTATAAGAGACAGAAAAAGATTATCTAATTTTATCGATCGTTTGTACAAGAAAAAGTACGGGGATAAGTTATAAATATAAAGATTATTATCAAGTGTCACGGCAAAATATTGGACTTTGTGCCGCGCTCCATGATCCTCCAAAAAGCATTTCATTCACTATAGAAAATTCAGCAGCTATCTTGCTTTCATCAATAAAACTTTTATTAATCTAAATAAAAACGTAAGCGATTGCTCGTTATGGAAAATTCATAAGCAAGTAATAGTTGAAAAAGAATGTAAGTACCAGCACTCCAAACGCTGTTTGAATCGAGGCGAATGGGTATAAGGCTACAAAATGACAGAGAGAAGGATAGGTAATAAAATAGTCGTGTTGAATAAAGAGAATTGTGAATAATTTAGTGAAGAAGACAATAGGTGCAGGTGAACTTCAAAGCAAATTGCTTTAGGCTATCGAAGGTCCAAAAAATTATAACTTTATTATATCCCTGGAAAATAGAAACTAGAGTGCTTTTATCATTTTAAAGTTGAACGGCTGATTTTTTGATATAACCTGCCTTATTGACCCACCTAACGGATGCGGTACGTCTGCCACCTGAAATCTTGAAGTCTTTGAAATCATTTTAAGACCAATTATATCAATTTCTCTCCCATAGCTTTCTGTGTCTTTTTAACGGCATAAATTTATAGATGCCGGGCAATTTTGTCGTTGCTAATACCCTTGATACACATGTGGTATCGATATTACAATATTCGAAATATTACGTTTATACTACATGTGTGTCACCCAATACTAGCAATATACCAGGTTGACAATCTAATTTATACGTAGTATGAGATTTGCTAAATTTAGGTGGTATTAAGGTAATATACACTATTTTTACTGTGCACAGCGCCTCTGCCGGAAAATTTTCCTCACAAAAAAGTTGTCAATTGCTTGTGAGATTCTGTGTTTATAGTGTTTTCTCACTATAGTCGCTTGCTTTGTTTATGTTCTGATTATTTTGACAAATCAACTTTAACAACATTGAAATATTAATTATTTGCCGCTTGCTACTCCAAAATCAAATGGAAACACAAATGTCAAAGCAAACTACTTCGATACTAGGTTTATGTGTGTCACGGGTCTGACTATATTATGATATTGTGGATATTATGATATCGAAATTATAATATCGATACCACATGTGTGTCGCAGGTATAACATCGCGCTAGACACAATTTATTTTAGTAATAAGCAAATTATAATTTTCTAACCTTTTTAGTACCTATAGCTGAAATTTTAATATGATAGTTCTGTAATCAAAGAATCTAAATATATAAAAATCTCGTGTCACAGTGTTAGTTATCGAACTCCTCGAAACGGGTTGGCCGATTTTTATGAAATTTTTTGTGTCAAGGGGCAGGAGGAAGGGGGTCTGGCTGAAATCGCAAATCGTAGTCTACCTATAAATCACAGTTCCTGGGACTTTTTAAATGTATCTCCTAACTTCATTTGCTATTCTTAAAATTATATAATTTTAACGCAAGTTGCAGGCTTGTTTTCATTACACTCTTGGTATGGAACGTCGTGTTTTTGTCCTCTTAGTTAAATCTTAAAAAGAAATTGATATCAAATCAATTTCTTACGAATAGCCAGTTTTCTTTACTATAAATTTTTACTCTTTACTATCACTTATCCCCAGGGCCGGTGTTCATCAGCTGTTCATTTTTTAATCTTAGTGAAGGACAAGGCGATTTTTCATTGTCCTTTACTGAGGTTAAAAAATGAACAGCGGATGGGCGCAATATGGCGCACTGCACTCACTTCGTTCTCATTTATCAATCAATGAGAGGTTTTTATTTCACTTGGAGGATTTTGTTTCTGACATTTTAAATGTGATTCTCGAATACGAAGGTGTGTTCCTTCACTTTTTTTTATAAAATGTTTTCGCGTAAAAACTTTCATGGGTAGAAATTTTATGAAAATTTCGAAGCTAAAATCTCGAATGTGTTTCTGCATGAGGGAAAGTAATATTCCCCGAGTGTACTTGTATGAACAGAAATTAGGTAAATTTGTGCAACTTCTTGCGCCCACTGGATCCACATGAGTTCGAGCACAAACTTACAGAATATTTTAAAATAAACTGAAAAAAATAGATCGTGATAATAAAAGAGAATTCCTTGATTTTTTTAAGATATAATTTTTTTTCTTAACGTGCAAAAGCTCCCCGCCAAATGTGCACCGCCCAATGGCGCCCGGTGCAAGCCCACCATTTGCATCTATGAAAGCGCCGCCTCTGCTTATCACTACCCTTCCTCTATCTGCGTCTTACTCTTTTGATCTTCACACCTCTACGGTTTTTGCTGGAAAGTTCTAATAGAAATTCTCTGGATCTGAAGTCGGCCATCCGCTGCTTAAAGCCCGAACTACATTGAAAAGCGGTGCAGTGCAGCACTGTGCAGCATGTTTCAGTGGTTTATTAGAGAACTCGTGGTAAATCACATTGAATAAGCAGTGTTTTGACACTGATTGTTCATAAACATGTTTTTTATGTGACACACTAGAGGCCCCTTTGCACTGGCGACCATCTATTATTTTGAAAAGTCGAACAGCAGTTCTAGTCGGAAGATAGAGGGAAGTGAAGGAAGGAACTGTCACAACGTAGCCGCGGTATTTTATTCCACCTACTCCCAACCATTTCGCGACTCTTTTGCCGGTCTTTTGTCATTTTTTGGTTGACTTCTGTTGTATAGAAAAGTCATATGAAATTTGTCTTAAAATGATTTACAAATTCACAATTTTTATCTCTGCAGAAGACATGCGCAGAAGAAAATGCAACCACTTACAGATGGCTGACGTGCCGCATCCGTTAGGCAGGTCAATACGACAGGTTATACAAAAAAATCAGCCGTGTTAGAATGAATTCTCGAAAACACTGCTAGCTCTCGTACTATTAGTTATTAAAAAATATTTCAAATTGAATTTTCATTGAACTATGCTTGGGAAATTTACATAAAATATTTGGACATGCTCTGTATATTTTGTTCAATGACTTGTTGATAAAATAAATATTATCCAATATTTTCAATGAAATCTGTATACCGTTTACACTTATCATTCATTCGAAAGTTTAATGTCTTTAAGGACATTATAATGCATTTTTGGACTACCTACTGCATGCATATGACCTAAATTGTCGCCAATTATAAAAATCGTTGTTCTGTAAAATGCCAGTTTTTTATGATTAGAATAAAAAAAATTTAAATAAAAATTTCCCAAAATATTCAATTTCCTTTTTTTGAATAAATGGTAAAAATACGATTTCTACAAAAAATGTTTTAACAAAAAATTAATTAAGTTAAAACATTTAATCGATTCTTTTTCCTTTTTACTTTATAACCTTTTAAATTTTCTGTTTGTCTTTATGTATTTTAGTTTTGTATAAATGTTGTCTTCATTTCTTTTTTTTTTTCATAAAACTACAAGTAACCTTAGTAGAATTTTATTATAGCTTTTTTTAATGTATAGGGTTTCTTTTTTTATATATGTATATAATAAGGTGATTAACATCTTCATAAGGCAAAAAAAATATTTTTTTTCTTATACTCTTAATATAATGTGGCATATTGTAATATATACCATTTTTCCCCATTTATTTTTTTAATTATATTTGATTTATCTGCACAATTGTTTCTATATATTTTTTTAATGTGTAATTTAAATTTAATGGTAATATAACATGTCTCCTTAGAATTTGTTTATATTTTATTTTCTCCTTTCCTTAACTATACCCGATTTTTATACACTTCTTTTGAATTGTAATTTCAATTAAACTTTAAACACAAAAACCCAAAATATGAATTAAATTTAAAAAAAACAATAACATTTAAATAAGGAGAAAATTCAAATTATTAAGAAAAAGACATGATAAAAAAAATTGTTTTAAAGCAATATATATAAAAAAATATATTTATAACTGAAAATTTTATCAAAAATTATAATTCATAATGTTCTTTAAAATAAAATATTTTTTAACAAGAAATATAATTTTAGAACTGTATTTTATTTATTTAAATATTGAATCATTTACGTAAATAATTTTTTTCTATCTACTTTTTTATATATAAAAAAAATTAACCTTGTTAACGGTCAACAATGATGTAATGTGATTAGAGATATATGATGTGAGGTAATTGTAATAAATTTTAACAAACAAATAAAATTATATATATTAAAATTAGACTAGTTTTTCAATTTAAAACTTAAACATATTTCCTATATGAAAAATCATATTCTATACATATTATATATACTTACCCATTCTTTGTGTTCTTTTCTAAATAAATTCTTTATTATGTGTTGTCTGATACAATATTTTATATTTACACAAACTAAATTAACAAAAATATATATTTTATATATGTATGTATAATAATGCGGTTGATGTCTGAAAATAATAAAATATAAGTCTCCATTACAAAAATAAAAGGTTGAATTTTTATCACAGATTTATACATTTTGCACCTGAAACATTTATCACCCCATGTTTTTTAGTTTATACCAATACAATAAAAATATAAAGGAAAATGTACATGATTTCATTTTATTATATTAATTTGATAAGAGTGATACCGAAGGTGTGATGTTATAAGTTTGGAAACATAATATATATTAATTGTTGAAATTGTCAATCTGCTTTAAATCATGATTCAATAAATTAATATGTAGTGGTAATTTAAAATGTAATGTTTTATCCCAAAAGAGGAAATAGAATTTTGCTCTGTGGAAATATTAGATTGTGAAATTGGTGCTAAGCCTCTCCGTACTTCGCCCGCGAAAAGTTTCTACCAGGCCCGTGAGGAGGGCCGGCACTTGTTTCTTTGCGCCCGGTGCACAATGCCATATTGCGCCCCATTAGCTCTTAATTTTTTATCGCAGTGAAAGACAACGGAAACAGACACAAACATTCGGTGGATGGGAGAAATAATTTTCATAGTTTGTGCAAAAATCAATTTGATGAAAATTAATATAACAATAAAATTGGTAAAACATGGTGTATACAGGATGTATTTGCTAGTTTTACAAAGCATCCGGGTGGTTTTGGTTAGACGAACAAAATCGTAGGGGGTGGGAAAATCATAAACCGATCAGGATCAGTTGAATTTTTTTGGTAAAGTTTTGCAGATCACCCTGTTTTTTAAATCCTAATTTTCGAAATTGCCCACGGTGTAAGTGCACGGTGTAAAGAGGCGGCAAAGAACATAGGCCTGAAGATTAACGAAGAAAAAACGAAGGTGATGCAACAATCCAGAGCAGGACGATTTAGAATGGGAAGAAATATAACCATCGACGAACATAACCTAGAAGTAGTCGATAAAACAGTCTACCTTGGGTCTACTATCACAAAAAGAAACGAAGAAAAAGAAGAAATAACTAGACGAATACTACTGGCTAATAGAGCCTTTTATGCCCAAAAACAAATCCTGCACTCAAGATTTGTGCACAGGAAAACGAAACTCTCACTCTACAAAACAGTAATACGACCAGTACTGTGTTATGGTAGCGAGACTTGGACTATGACCCAGGACATAGAGGAACGAGTCAACAGGTTCGAGAGGAAAATTCTCAGATGTATAATAGGCCCAATCAGAGAGGATGGAATATGGCGAAGAAGATACAACAACGAGTTGTATGAAATTTTTGACGACCCACAACTCTCAACTTTCATAAAAATCAACAGATTGAGACTAGCCGGCCACGTGATCAGGATGGAGGACAATCGCGTCCCAAAACGGCTTATGGCATCAGAAATTTCGGGAAGTAGGCCAGTAGGTAGACCCAGGAGGAGATGGATAGACTCTGTGGCGGCTGACGCAGAGTCAATGCTCAACATCCGGAACTGGAGACATGCTGCAAGGGACCGTCAAACTTGGAGAAATGCCCTAGAGGAGGCCAAGGCTCGATTTGGGCTGTAGCGCCATTGGATGGATGGTAAGTGCACCATTAGCACCTATGAAAGCGTTGCCCCTTTCCGCAAGATCTTTAGAAGAAATTATAAAAAAATATTATTCGATGCAATTCGTCTAGTTTAAATTAAATACTACACGCAACATGTATATTCATAATTTAGTACTAATGTTAAAATTTATATCCATTGGGGTAAGTTGCATTAAGTCTTATTTCTTCTATTATCCCCATACACAAACCGGTTTTTTCCTTTTTTGCCCCAGAAAATTTGTCAGACTCACCCACCTATCACACTAAAGCCGGCTTCACACGATGCTATGAATACCCTCCAACGTTGCACGCTTGACGGTAGGACGCATTGTGTGGCTGATGCTCGAACTAATAGTGCCCAATGTCAAGCGTCCAACGTTGGTTTTTGGACACGTTCGGGCTGTTATCGGTATTGAAACAAACGTTGGAAATCAACATTCGCTTGAACGTCCACCTCATCGTGTGGAGCCGGTTCAACACAAATATAAATTTCCCTTCTCATTCGTGTTTATTGTACAATTGCATTGACATAACAATTGTTACACGAAAAGGAGACAAAAAAATGAATATTTGAAGTAATACAATATCTGCATTATCCACAAACTTGTTTGAATGGAGCACCAAGTGATGGATGGTGTGATTTACCCCATTAAAGCATCTTTCACTTCAAATGTAGACTAAAAATTTGGTGTTGGGTAGGACAACTCAAATCTCATAATCTGACCATTGTTTATTGACAACATTTCGAAGTGATTGGAGTCAGGAGTAAATGCTCCATTCTGCATGGTCGAAAGTGATTCTAGTGCACCTTCTGTGCAGGCGCGGATCTAGAATTTTTTTCCGGAGGGGGTCACAGGATAAAAAAAATAACAAAAATAACCAAATAAACAAAGCTAGCCGAATTTTGATTCCAATTTTTTCAGAGTGCAAAAAAGTAAGTTAATTTCAGTCGTTTGGTTAGTTTCAGGTTTCATGTTTGCAAAAACTAGGTTTTGTTCGTTTGGTTTTTTTTGTTTTTTGGTTTGCAAAATATTGTTTCAGCTCTAGTTTTTGAATTGCGGGCTGTTTTAGGGGGGGGTCATGACCCCCGTGACCGCGCCTGCTTCTGTGCTAGAAGAGTAATTCTATTAGAACAAATAAAACTCAGTGTAAAAATACAAAGGTGATCCGATAAGTACCCTGCCTGACCTAGAGATGGCGGCAGTTTTTTGAAAAATATCACTGTATTAGAAAGTTCACAATCTATAAAGCATATATTTCAAGTTTGAAAACGCCACTTTGTTTTTGTTTGTTTTGTATTTGTTTGACAGCCATCAATAGTCAACGTTTTCAGTGAATTTGTGAAAATGGAGAAAATTGGTCATCGTTATGTGATACAATACTTTTATTTTAAAGGCGGTTCTGGATGATCGTCGCTAGCAGACATAGCAGGCATATAAAAAAGTGCGGTACATCGCATATTACCTGAAAATTTGGATATGAGAAAGCTGTGTGCAAGATGGGTGCGGCGTTTGCTCACAGTCGAGCAAATCATACACACAATCAAAAATCAGTTATTGAATTGGCCCAAAATAATGAATTAAACTTTGAATTGCTACCTCATGCACCCTATTCGCCAAATTTAGCCGCTTGGATTATTTTTTGTTTCCAAACTTGAAAAAAATTGCTCAGTGGTCAAAGATTTCCCAACGATAAAGAACGAATTGAGAACTATAAATTGTAGGTTATGTTCGTTGCTTTTCGATTACGTTTGAATCTATTTAAGCTTCAATTATTCGATCCGTCAATATCAAATACGCAGATTCACTTTCAATCCTTCGATCTCTGGATAGTTCGATTCGTTCATGTATACCTGGTAAAAAAAGAATCAGATTTTTGAACTCTTGGAAGTTGTAGGAGTTTTGACATACTGGACACGGAAGATTGCTTCACATCTGTTCTGTTGTTAAAGCGTAGCGTTGCCAACTTAGACTTGCCTTTAGTGGGTAAGGTATTACTCTTTATATTAACCTCGTTTATGTCATGATGCAATGCCTAGTAGGAAGAATTTAAAAAGTATAGGATAGGTTCAGGAAGTCTAGGAATGCATGAGGAGGTGGCAGAGAACCTAAAGTTTGAGCTCTTGATGTTGTATGAGTTCAGAGACAACCGTCGGGGTTAGCGGAAGATATTCCCGATGGAGTCTTACGCCTCCTAAAAATGGGGGATCTGGCTAACTAGCTGACAAATGCTGTGACGCCGGCAATGCCAGACTACCAGGCGGAACAAAGAGGTGTCTCGTCCGGTAGTGAAAGATTCAACCTTGGTGTAACTTTGGTACCCCGATTAGCCAGTTAAGCCGTATACCCTTAGAGCGTGGGCTAATGCCCCTGGATTGACCTACCTGAGTTCAGCAATGTTCAGTTCAATCCACATAAGTGGCTTTACCGACTAAAGTCCAGTTCATGTTCAGTTCGTGCTTGAAGTCAGATGTTAGAAACGCAAAAGCTCACTGGAATGGTATTCCTTTTTTCCAGTTTATTACTCTCTTTTGACCAAGCCTTTACGTTTAACTTCAGTTCGAGTCCAGTTGGGCGAACTGAGATCTGGAGGTTGTATGCGAACTAAGGTTATTTTAAAGTTAAGTTCATCAATTTGCTAAAACTTGCGCAGAAACCAGGGTATAAGGATAATTAGTCAAAACAATAATGCTGATTCTGTTATTAAAATATTGATATTTTATAGCATTTAGGGGAATCATTATTTTTTTTATATAGTTTGATTATTTCTGCTTAAACAGCGCCTTTGTAACATTAAGCTTGAGGAACATTAGTTTTGGTGGAATATCTAGTTACTCTTGGCGAAGAAGAAAATATTTTAGTGTTTTTCTGGTAGTTTTAAAAGTCGAATATAGTGGTCGATCGGGAAAGAGTTGGCAGCCCTGATATTTGGTGTTTGTGGAGGACCTGATCAGGGTAGTTTCTGTTGCGGGGTAGAAAAACTGCAGATGCCATCTGGTTTCAAGCCAATAATTTCGTTGGACGCTTACCATAGAGGGATGTAGATAGAATTTATAACTTAGACTAAACATCTAAAATAAATAAAAAAAATCAAAAAAGATATTGACAATATTGATGTAAAAACAGATTGACCTTTCTTTATTGCATACATCATAACATCGTGATGATGGAATGGAGTTGAGATGCAAATATGTATGTGTATGTATGTAGTGGTTTTGTAGAAATGTGAAATTAAGAAAAATGTAATATAATAAAAATAAAAAAAACAAAATTAGTTTACATAATAATATATGCTGTGATAAAAATGATGGCATTAGCAAAATTCACTGCGAATTAAAAAATAAAATTTGCTTTTGTATATGTATATATAAACACATTCTTACCGCATTATACAAGGTTAATTTTTTTTTGTTGCTATAATGATTAAAAACTATTTTTTTTTTAATTATTATTTTTCTTCTTATAATCTAAATAACAATATATTTTACAACAAAAAACAAAACTACGAAAAAAATTATTTTTTATGGTGATAAAAGAGAAACAAAAGCGATGTCTTGAAAAAGAGATGATGAGGTAAAATATGAGCGTTTTCAGTGAAGGCTGATTGATATTTTTATTTTTTTTGGTAGCGAAGAATTATTTTGAATCTGCTTTTAGAGAGGAGAAAAAATGACTGGATTAGAATTTAAAAAAAAACGAAATTGATAAAATTAAATAATAAATGACTATTTTTTGGGATCGATGATATTTGAATTTGATTTGGTTTGATCTGAATTTGTAGTGATTAGTTATAAAAAAAATAAATTTTGTTTTTGTAAATTTACAATAATTTATTTACTAATTTGTAAATTTTATATATTTATTTTTTTTGATACATATAGAAACAATATTTAAACTATAAAAAAATTTAATAAAAAAAACGCAACAAAAACTTTATGATAAAATCTAATAAAAAAAATAAAAAAATAAAATAAAAAAATAAAATTAAATAAACAACAATAAAGAATAGTAGTTATATATGCAAAAGAAAAAAAAATGTGTTGAGCACTATAAAAATTCTGTATAATAACAATGTGCAAGGCATATTCTAGTTAATAATTTTTCTTTTTTTAAATAATAGCATTATTAAATTAGAAAAAAGGAATTCATATTAACAAATTTCACAGGCGATTATTTAAAAAAAACAAACAGATAAATTTATTTTTATACTGTCTTTTTTATCTGTTAATTTTAAAATTGAAACAAAAATTTTTGCTAAAACTAAATTAACTCCTGGCATAGAAATAATTTTCAAAAAACTTTTTCTTTTCTATTATAAATAAAATTAGATTAAGCCGAATTGTCGTAATTGATTTAATCTTTTTTTTTGTTTTTTCTCGATAAGGCTAAGAAAATGTGATGTTTTCATTAAGTTATTTTGAATCATTAATAAGGAATAATAATTTAAAAAAAGACTAATTAATGAAAAGAAAAAATAACAAAAATGGGCGCGCACAAAAGTACAAAATGCTATATTTTTTTGTTATTTTGTGTTGTTATATTTATTAACAATTTATTAATTTCAAATTATATATATATATTTTTTTTCGTTTGGACTAGATGTTAGCAAGAATTTTCTTTGTTTTCATTTTATTTTTCAATAATTTATATTATTTTTATATATGTAAATATAATATATACATATATGCTATAATTAACTAGTAGAAAAATAGTTATGGTGGTGGTTATATTTTGGGTTAATTGAAGAAAATCCAAGAATTTTTATTTTCAATTATTTTTATAAATATTTTGTTTATAGCTGTGTGAGTCACTTGAACCGTAAGGATTTTTCTTTAGTTACTGTAGATATATATTTGTTGTGGGAAGATATAAATCTATAAAATATCCTATATTACCTATTTAGATATTGCAGGAAATTTGCATATTATAGGAGAAGTACCAAGTCAACATTAGAGAATCATTTTTACAATAGCACCCATTTACTTTCTAAATATAGTTTTTAAATTCAAGTTTTTCGAGGGATTTTATTTTATCATAAGACAGAAAGAAGTATTCGTCGAACTAATATTTTATAATATTTTTTTTTAAATAAACTAAACTATTTGTGTATATTTAATTTCAATATACCAACAAAATAACATTGACTGCACTGCATTGAAACATTGATTGCACTGAACTATAGATTAACTATTTTGTAACAAGTATGAGTAGTTTATGCACAAAGAACTATTCTGAAACAATCATAAATAAAAATAACAACATCAAAAGACAATTACTTAAACAAAAATGTATTTGCAGAGTCGGTGCTTGTTTTTTTTGTGCCCGGTGCAGTATTCTATATTGCGCCCCATCAACTGAGCATATGAAAAAAGGCTTCTTTCGCCTGGATCTCAAGGACGAAAAAGTTGGAAATACACAAGTAATCCGGGAAAATTAGCATTTTAAGGAGACAAAACTCCAAAATGGCTGAAAATTGATCCATAGCTTCCTTGTGACTTTTAAGAAAACAATTTTGGAATCCAAAAACAAAAACATGGCCGTTGGAGATATCGCGTTTTTTCCGAGTTTTCCATGTATCTCGGTTTCTATAGGTTATACAACCCCGTTCGGCAAAAGATTTTTTTCATCAACTTATACCAAACATTATTTCTGACAGGACTATTGACAAATCCATATCATTTTTAGATAGTATCAGCCTTCAAACCATATGTCTTAAAACTTCTTGACATTCCGACTTTTCAAAGAATATCTGAATTTCGTGTGCTGGTAAAGCATTTTTTTAATAGGAAAAATACTGTTCAAGTAAAGCAATGGCTTAAAAGAAGTTATTTGGGCTCTGCTATTTCGTTTGCGGATTTTAAACGCGTTCGCACAAACGCCGATGATACTGAAGGCTCTGGTTGCTCAAATACGACAGTAGTTCCAGAAAAAAGAGTGCACAAGGTCGTTTTGGAACACCGTAAATTGAATTTCACTATTTTACATGAACCGCGTTTGCTCACTGTTGACCAAAAACAACAACGTGTTGATGATTAAAAGCGCTGACGAAACATGGATGCATTACTACCACTGACATATAGTAATGGACTGCTAAATGAACAAAATCCCATTCAAAAAAAATGGCACCAAAAACTATTACTGCCTGGCACCCACGTTAAATCCCAATGAACTGTAATCGTCAGCGCATGTCAGCGATATAAACATAATTAGAAAAAAATAGACAGGTATAGTTTTCGTTCTTCTGTCTCACTCTTGAGCTATTTTGAAAAGTTCGTTAAACACGAGAAATAACTGTCACGGTTTTGGAATAAATACATTTATTTAATGAAAAAACTGCTAATAGAAAAAAATGAGTGATGGAAATTTATTTCCGTTAATTATAACAAACATCACATCACTTATTTTCTCCTAAATTCGAAGAAATTTTTTTGTTTGCATGAAAAAGGTTTTCTATTTCTGGAGAAAAATGGTGCCATTCAGCATCGTCAATCAGCAGTCCATTACTATATGTCAGTGATTACTACACTCCAGAGTCTAATCGGCAGTCAGCTAAGTGGACAGCAACCGTGGAAAACCATTTAAACTGGCCAAAAATGCAAAAGTCGGCTGTGGAAAAGGAAAAATGGATTAATAGTGAATATTACTAATGTAGCTAAGGGAAATCGCTAAACACGGCCCAAATGAAGAAGAATAAAGGTAAAATGCATTGTGCTACAAGTCGATTGCACCAATGGAAAAATCGTCGGAATTATACTCCGAATTGCTTCCGCATCAACTGACTTCTCCCATCGACTATTACCTGTTCTCAAGTCTGAAGAAGTTCTCACCGGAAAGAAATATGGCTCCAATAAGGAAGGAGGTGTGACCGAAACTGAAGCGTTTTATTGAGCTTCACCTCGAATATTTATATCTTGCGACAGCTTTTACAATTACCGAATCTTAGAAACTTTGCACACACACATTGAGTGTGCGTTACAATGCAATTGAACAATTTTTTAAAAAAAATCAAGATGGCGGAAGAATTTTATGTTCCGATTCCATTGAAGCCAGGGTACCAGGGGTTTTTTATGAGTACAAATGACGATGCTACGGTCAAAATTTGAAAATTAAAAATGGCGGCGCCAATATGGCGGCAATTACAATTCGATTTCACTGAAAATTGATATTTCGAGGTCGAGGTCGGAAATAATGAATTTATACGAGCACTTCGCTCTGATGACATGCCTGTATAAAGGATATAAATATAGTATGAAGCCGCGTTGGCACTCCTTTTCAGCGCTTCAGAATTCGTTCAAAAGCGCTTCGGTTCCCCGCTGGGAAGCAATTGAGACCATAAACGCATCAAGTACTTCAATTTTCAGATATTTTTATACAGCTGATGTTAATATGATATAATCTCAAAAATACTGATATATAATATAATTTTTATCCTATCATTAATCTTTACTCGATTGTAAATAACAAAGGCTAGGAAAAATATATATGAATGTGAATGTTGCAAAGAAATAAGATTTTGCACTACGGTACTTCATACAAGCCAAAATATGAAAAGTGGTTAGCTTAAAGGCACTTATTTTAATAATTTTATGCCAGTGATGTATATTTGAAAAGCGAGTACGTAAACAAAATTATAACTAGGTTTAATAATAAAAGTAACGTGATGGCTTCTATATGTTGATCAGTGCATAAAATTACAAGAACAAAGAAAATTATGGTTGTCAATAAAAACGAACTTTTCATAATGACTCGGTATATGAATTATTATATGGGTCTTTCTCTACTAAATGGAAAATCGCTGTCCTCAGTATTTTTAATGCCTTACATATTTTATTTTTAAATAAAATTTGTTCCAAATAATATAATTTTGACTGTTCTTAATGAATATCATATCATATTAATTGTATTATTTCATAATTGTATTACTTTTGCCCTCCAACTCCTCGAAAAATCATTACCCTGGCGTGTCCCAAACCCAATATTGCAGGTTAAAATAATTTTTTAAATATAATTATTAGAGTGAGGATACTAACATAGGCATGATAAAAACTAGAAAAACTTATTTATACTAATAGTGCTTAAATTGCAGTCAGGTTGTATTTTAGTTAGGAAAAAATGGCACCTAAATGTTGTCTCTAAGTTTTGAAATCATTCCCCTGTCGTAAATAAAAATTGGAGCTAAATCTATTCAAAGTGAAGTGGCAACTCTTTTTTACGTTAAACGGGACTTCCCCGACATGAAAATTGTGTATATGCTAAAAAAAGCCGGCCACTGTTATTTTTGTCAGTGGCAGAAGCGATGTTACTGTAGCTGTACGGGACAAGGGTACTTGGAATATCATTCCCCTGGTAAGTGGTCAATTCGCTATTCTTTGAAATAAGTAAATAACTTTTATATATCTTTTGTAAGCATTATGTATTGTTACAACTACAAAAAAAGATTGAAAACATATTTGGTAGTTTTAGAAATATGATCATATTTGAACAAGAAAATCATTCCCCTGTCGTCATTCCCCTGTCAAAAAATTTCACAGGTAGTCCAATCAATCTAAAATAGCCCCATGTAGGTTTTGCGTTAATTGCCAACAGGAAACAAAAAATATGGTCATAGGAAAAAACATCCCGGAAAGTATACAAAAACGCTTTTTAGCGAATAAAAGAAAAACGTGACCTCGGATCAAAAAAAATCAAATTATAAAGTTGTAGCTATTCAAATTATCTTTCGATTGATGTATATTGAGTTATAGGTTAGGGCACAAAACATACAGAAAAATTGGAAAAACTGTCGAAAATCACGTTTTTTTAATTTGTTAATAACTTTTGTTTAACGCCACTTACATATTTGTTATTTGGTACAATATTGCTTTCTGCTAGCTGAAAAACTCGTGTTATTTTTGTTGCGAAATATTGACCAGTTTCCTTGAAATTTCACTTTTTGTAAAAAAATGCGTTTTTGTAAAAATGTTCCTCTTGGTCCATGGATTGTATTAGAGAAACGTTCAAGGGCGCAAAATTTTCTTCAAATGTTGTACTATCACGTACAAATAATAAAAAGTGGATTTAATATGTTTTCAATTCTCATAATGGCGCTCAAAAATGCACTAATAATGAAAAAACATAGGTTTTGTTGAAAAAACTGACTTTCTGAGTCTGTTTTTCATTATTAATATGTTTTTGAGGGCCATTTTGAGCATTGTAGGCATTTTAAATAACTTTTATTTTGTTCTACACAAAAAAAGTTTGAGGACAGATTTGTTTGGACCATTTTCCATTTAGTAGAGAAAGACCCATATACATTTTTATGATTGGATTTGAAAAAAAAAGAATATGTATTGCAAACTTCAATAGACAAGATTTATGTCACTTGGAAGTCAATTTTAATGTTATTAGTTTCCCCAAACGGTTTGATACTAATCCTTATTTTTGGCTTAACTTATTATTAATAATACTACACGGGTTAAAAAATTGCAGGCCTACAAATGCAAAAGGTAATTCTTTTAATGAAAAAGCAATTTTAATATGTATTTCAACGTAATCTTAATCAACGTTAAAGTACTTAGCCTCAAGGCCTTCCAACTTTCCGACAACTTTTAAAAAGTAAGATCTTCACTTTTCGACCGGGCTCCAGTCCTGGAACTCTCGTAGCTCCATTTATAAGTTGGAACTGTGAGCCAAAAGCCGGCCACTGTTATTTTTGTCAGTGGCAGAAGCGATGTTACTGTAGCTGTACGGGACAAGGGTACTTGGAATATCATTCCCCTGGTAAGTGGTCAATTCGCTATTCTTTGAAATAAGTAAATAACTTTTATATATCTTTTGTAAGCATTATGTATTGTTACAACTACAAAAAAAGATTGAAAACATATTTGGTAGTTTTAGAAATATGATCATATTTGAACAAGAAAATCATTCCCCTGTCGTCATTCCCCTGTCAAAAAATTTCACAGGTAGTCCAATCAATCTAAAATAGCCCCATGTAGGTTTTGCGTTAATTGCCAACAGGAAACAAAAAATATGGTCATAGGAAAAAACATCCCGGAAAGTATACAAAAACGCTTTTTAGCGAATAAAAGAAAAACGTGACCTCGGATCAAAAAAAATCAAATTATAAAGTTGTAGCTATTCAAATTATCTTTCGATTGATGTATATTGAGTTATAGGTTAGGGCACAAAACATACAGAAAAATTGGAAAAACTGTCGAAAATCACGTTTTTTTAATTTGTTAATAACTTTTGTTTAACGCCACTTACATATTTGTTATTTGGTACAATATTGCTTTCTGCTAGCTGAAAAACTCGTGTTATTTTTGTTGCGAAATATTGACCAGTTTCCTTGAAATTTCACTTTTTGTAAAAAAATGCGTTTTTGTAAAAATGTTCCTCTTGGTCCATGGATTGTATTAGAGAAACGTTCAAGGGCGCAAAATTTTCTTCAAATGTTGTACTATCACGTACAAATAATAAAAAGTGGATTTAATATGTTTTCAATTCTCATAATGGCGCTCAAAAATGCACTAATAATGAAAAAACATAGGTTTTGTTGAAAAAACTGACTTTCTGAGTCTGTTTTTCATTATTAATATGTTTTTGAGGGCCATTTTGAGCATTGTAGGCATTTTAAATAACTTTTATTTTGTTCTACACAAAAAAAGTTTGAGGACAGATTTGTTTGGACCATTTTCCATTTAGTAGAGAAAGACCCATATAATAAAAAATAGAAATAGCCACATTTAGATCCCAAAGTCAACGCGAAAGTGCACTTTAAAGCTCTTTTATCGCAAAAGCTTTAAAAAGTTCACTTTCACGTTGACTTTGGGATGTAAACGCAGCATAATAGATTCATTAAGGCAAACATGTGTTCGACGTTATTATTTGAATAGTATTATTATAATCTATTGAATTGTAGCAGAAATAAACTAACATCTTAGTACTGACAAAAATTATTGACGCGTGCAGCAGGGAAAACTGAGAATTTAAGGCAGCGGAATGGATCTTTTGTTTTTTAAAGATAAATTTTGAAATTTTTATGTAACTTAAGAAAATTCTTACTTTCTATATATACATATAGAATAAAATTTAAATAAATCCGAGAATAAACATGAGCACACCACACTAAAATAAAACTTTTATGCAAATAGTGCAAAGAAGAGCAATCAAATAATTTTTCAAAAAATTCTTTTTAAAGGAATAAATTTAAATTTATTTTTATATATATGTATATGTATAAAAAAACTTCTAAATTGTTTCTTTTCTTTTTAATTCGATTTCTCTCATAATTTTTTTTTCTGAATAATAAAATTTGTTTTATTTTAAATTACCTTGTTTTATAAAATTCCCTGGAAAAAACAAATTTTAAAAAAATGTTTTGCAGAAAAAATTTAATATGGTATAAAGCTACAGGTATTTGTTTTGTTTGTTTTTTTCGTAGCAAGAAACAAGAAAAGCATCTAGTAAAATAAACAACGCTTTTTTAGGTAGAGAAAAAGTAGCATTTTTTAACAAAAAGGGTAAAAAAATTTAATTTTAAATTAAGATTTTTTTGTATAACTTTTTATTTAAGGACTAGAAAGAGAAAACATATATAACAAATCACTGAAAACGCTCATCGCTCATTATCTATTTATATATTATGTTGTTTTATTTTTTTTTGGAAAATTTCAGTTCTTCTAGGGGAGTAAAATAATAAAAAAAGGAAATATAACAAACAAATAATGGGAAAAATCCTTTTAAGATTTAAAAAAAAAATCAAATAAAAATTATAATAGTTAATAATAATAATAATTGCAAACATCCGTCCCGCTTTGTCTTTCGTAATTGAATTACTTTTGTTTTCTTTTTGTTTTTATCACATTTATATAAGATTTTTAATTTCTAAAAGTTTCTATTTAAATTTTATTCTTAATTAATTGAATTATCATCGAATTTATCAGGTGATTTTATTTTATTAATTATTTCTTTTTTATTTGTTTGTTTTTATTAAATTAAATAAATTATCGGTGATTGTAAAATGTTTTATTTTGATAACAACAATTATTTTTTCTAGCCTACACCAGATAAAAAAAATTAAACTTGGATCTTAATATGTTATTAAAATGTTAGTGTTTCACGCTGTTATAAACGCAAGTTTACCAAACAAGTATCGAGGATGTTCATGACCATTAAGAGTTGTGGATAAAAGAATTAATTTAAGACTGCTGCGCATCGATGCTTATTTAAGTAACAAATATATATTTTGGGAGATAGCAGTTAGATTAATTATTAACACAGCTAATTATTACGGATTTGACATACTACTTCTGCATGGACTTTATGATGGTTCAACCACAATAATAACTACAACATGCCGGTGATTATACACAAGCCTTCAGTACTTAGTCGCCCAGTGAACTTCTGCATTGAAGTTCTAATATTAAATTAATTTTTTAAATAACGAACAGCTTTAAATATCGAGCTATTTTATTAAAATATTGGGAGACTTTCTATGAAAATTATTGCCTCGAATTATGGCTTAGAGTTTTCATCTTATCATACAATATTGATCTTATAATTACAATAGTTCAGGTAAATTCGTTTATAGTCATTTCTCAGTAGGAAACTGATCCACAATGTTTATCACTTAACCTGCATTCCATTTTTTTTATCAAACTCTAGAGGATTAACGCTGAACTAAAATTGTTATGTTAATATATACAATTGAAGAAGGTGCAGAATAGCAATAAACAAAATAGAACGTAGACTATCAGAGCAACATTCGGGTCCTAACTATCTGTTATGAAATTTTAATATACTAAAGCTAAATTACTTTAGTTCATTACCAGGTCAGAACTAACACAATGAACCCCTAACAACAATCGGGGATGTTCCACAGTTCCCTTTTTGTCGAATATATACTCGAAATCGAAATTAGATCGTCCACATTTCGACCAATTCCATTTATGTTTCATATATTTAATTCGAGTGAAGTTGATTTCCGATTCGATTTCATTCCACTCGAAATGTGGAATACATGTATGTACATACGTCCGAATGAAACGTTTTCCAATAATCAGCTTGTTAGACAAATCAACAAACCAACAAATCAACAAAGGGGGAAATGGGGCTAACCCAAACCGCTGCACCTAAAGGGCTGAGTTTCCATGAAGACTTTACCCTACGTTTACTCAGATTAAGCGCCCATGAAAACGGGGATTGAATCAAGTTTCGTTAAATCCAAGAAAACTCGACGAAACCAGCTGGGTTTTTCATATGTGTGTATTTGGTGCAAGTTACACTATCCATCACTCGATACTCACATCAAAACGGTTTGTGTATGATGCGGGTATTACACTAAGCATTCATTTTTCTACCTCTTTTTTGTTTAGCGATTTTAATGTGTATGTATTTGTGTGCAAAGCAAAAGTCCCCGGGTCCGATGTTTTATTTGTGTTAGTGTAATGGAGGGTGAGTCTGGCAAATTTTCTGGCTCAAAAGTGAGGAGTCATATGACGCATGAATTGTACTTCCCTGCGACCCCTTGCCTAAAAAACCGGTTTTGTGTATGGGGGTAATAAACGAAATGAATGATAGTGTAACTTGCACCTTTGAGTATGCTTTACTGCACCTGCCTCTGTCACTTTAATCACTGTCACTTTCTGAGGCGAGCAGGTTTTATGCTAGTCTATCTATTTATATAAAAATGAATGAATTTTGCATGGGTCTCCCATGATGCACCTGGAAGCCTGGTTTTGAAAAATTCATAATGGCCGCAGAAATATTTATGACCGAAATTCAAAATGGCCCCAGAAATATGACCGAAATTCAAAATGGCCGCAGAAATATGGTTGAAATTGCTAATTTTGTTCTGATTCCAATGAAAGTGGGTATTTGAGGTTTTCTAAGGTAACAAATAGCGAATTTATAAACAAAACTTAAATTCAAAATGGCCACACCAATAATATTATTGTAGTCCGATTCCAATGAAAATCGGTGTTTGTTTGTTTTTAAGGTAGCAAATAACGAATTTATGATCAAAACTTATAAATTCAAAATTGCGGGGCAAATATGGCGGATGAATTTTGCCAAATAATTGTCATTTTGCGGTAGTTGTTGGATGCAGGTTGTTCAATAGTTGGAAAATCGGGAAATCTTGACATCATAGCTACAAATGGAAAAACATTGAACACCTGAAAGCTCTCCAAGTAATCGGTTAAGAATTGAAAAAATCTTTTTTTTTTGGAAAGGAGAAGCGGTAATGTGGGATTTATATACAAGCGATAAGAATTAAAGAAACCCCCCACTTCTTAAATTTTAGGTATAAATCTAGGATTCTGCAATGGATTCTCAGACCAAATCTAGGGTAGGGGGTAAGATAATGATGTTAAACCTCGTTTGCCTTCTGTAAAATGTTGAAATCCGAGGAATTCGAATCTGAAAACTGACAGAACTTTTAGTAACTTAATTGAACAAGATTGATATAATTTTCGGTCAAAGTGGAACTATTTTATGTATGTAAGTTATAGTGAATAAAACGATTTCTAAGTTGTTTGGGCGTTTTTGGTAATTTTAGATTCCACTTCAATAGTTCCTCGAAAGAAACAACGGGCAAATGCCAAAAAATTATTTTCGAAAATATTCGAAAAGCATACCAAGCCTAAAATTCTCATATCAAACAGTATTTTATGTTTAAGCATTTTAAACAAACCCCAGATTGTGGGTAAAGGTAACCCTTGACCCTCGGTTAAAGGTATTCTCCGATAGTGTTTACGGCCCTTAATATTTTAATTACGAAGTGGATATTAAAAATGAGAATTTGATCTACCATGGAATTTTTTTCGATAATGTTCTAAACGTATTGAGAAGAGTTTCAGTCTAATAAATACATGATTAAATTGTTTGTCCATCTTCGTCTTCTAGACATATTCGAAGATATTGATTTGCGCGATTCGTTCTTATAGAATCTATAGTTTTGAGTTTTATTAATTGAATCGAATGCATCATTGAAATCATCATCCATTTGATCGCTAGCATTGAAGGGTTTTGCAGACATTATGGCAGAATATAGATAACGTTCACATATACTATTGGGTGCCAGCTTTAATTAAGGAAATTTTAAACAGAAATAAGTTAAAAACATGATAGGATTGAATGCTCGAAAATATTTTTTAATTTTTATGGGACTATCGTTTGTACTACTAGGTCGTCGTGTAAATGTACTATTTAAAATTATTAATATCCAACAACAAAATTTGTATAAGAAGTTGTGTTTGTTAACGAAGTTGCTGTTCTGTGCTATGAAATATTCTCCAAAAAGAGAGAGAAATAAAATAACTATAACAATTAACGAGAAACATGTAACAATCAACATTTAAAGAAATTTCAAATTATTTCGAGTAAGATAAAGAAAGGTCCTTTAATCCTCTAGTATCCATCCCCGTCTTTAATTCCCAATTTATTCTTTCGTAATGTGTGCTTCTAGCAAGAAAACAAGTGCGAATTAAAATATACGAAAAGAATACTTTACCACAACATTATTAAAAAAAAATTACAATTAACAAAAAAACATGTCCTAAACCCCATATTCACAATTTCCTTAAACAAAACAAAAAACCGCTAAAACACTTTACAACCACCATTCTCTAATAGTAATTTTACTCGAAATATTATTTTATAAGATATTCTTCAATTAATTAACATTTGTTTTTAATGATTATTTTTTTTATATGGTAAAATTTATTTAAATATTTTAAATATATATTTTTGTTTATAACATATATATATATATATTTTTTTTTCTTTCGTTAAAATATTTTTTTTTAAATATATTAATATATTTTTCTTTGTTTTTTTTTTTATTATTATATTTTCTCTTTTTTTTTCAATAATTGTTTTAATTTTTTGTTTTATGCAGTAAATAACATTTTTTTTAATTAGTTATAGTATTTTGTCGCGCCCTCTTTGATTCTTCCTCGTTGATTTTCTGTTCAATTAAATATCGCGCCATTGTGATGGCGTTTGGTTGACCAGATATTGTAACAATACGATTTCTAGTGCCAGGAGCGAATATGCCTTTTTTAGATATTTGTATATTAGCGCCAGATGCATGTTGTATTTCAACTAAACTACGACCATTCGGACCTGGAATTTTATTTGTTTTTTTGTTTTGTTTGGTTTTATAATTATAATTAATAATAATAATAATAATGATAATAATAAGAGTAATAGCAATAATAATTAATATTTGTTTTTTTTTCTTGTAAATTAAAAAAAATATAGAACTCAAATTATGTAAAAAATATAATAATTATTAATTTCTCTTTTTTTTAAAAATTTATATATATTTTTTGTGTTATGTGTTTTGAATGAAATGTTATTTTCAAAAATAAAAAAATAATTTTACTAAGTATTTGCACTGGCTACTTAAGTATGGGTTAAAAAATTAAAAACAGAAAAAAAAAATTAAAAAACTAAAAAAAATAATAATAGTAACTGTGTTGAAAATATATATGTGTTTTGAAAAATATAATTTATATTTTTGTTTGTTATATTTTTCAAATAATTTGTTCATTTAATTAATTGGTCTTATATTTTAAAGCTTTTAAACATTACTTTCTTTTTCTATGCCGATTAAACTAAAATAAAAATTGCTTGCCCTTTTTTAATTTTTTTTTAATTTTTTTTTTTTTGTAAATGTCTTTTACATCTTTTTTTTTGAGGAGGAGGAATTGTATAAGAAAATTAGAAACATAGAAACTGAGAGGGGAATTAATTAGTTTTTGAAGGCGAAAATTTGATTTTTTTAAGATTACTTGTGAACAAGATAATATCATGGAATTTGATTACAAATGATGAGTATATTTCATAAGATAGTTAAATAAATTTGGAACAAATTTTATTAACAAACATTTTTTGTTTAATATTATATAAAATAGTGGATTAATTTTTTCATATATAATGTATAAATATATTTTGTACTTATTTTTGAATTTCGAATTTCTTTTTCAAGTATAATCTGATCTTGTTCATAATTATGATTTATTTCTATTATCACAGACATGATAGAAGTTAGTAAAAGTGATTTTAAATATGCTTTTTATGTTGTATGGTAAAATATATATCTTGGCACAAATATGATTTTTTTTATTGTAGGTATATTATTGTATAGAAACAACGGAAAATAATTTCCATTTTATGTATTTACATTTATTCTTTCAAATTTAAACATTTCCTAACAGAAAATATGTTATATAAGTTTGAAGGTGAGGGAGTAGGAGCTTAATAATATTTCTTAATATTTTTCAACATAATGGGTTAATATGTGGAAAATTGCATAAGCTCATGTTTAATTTTTATGTAGATTACCTATATATGTATGTATAAAAAATGTGGCAAGAGTCCTGCGAAGAAATCTCAATTAAAGTAATCAAGTACAATATAAACTTTCCTATATACCACAAGTTTAGAAAAAAATATCTTCATCGTTTATGAAAATTAATAAAAGGTATAGAATCTGAACAATTATATTTTCTCAACGATAGAACCATGTTTAATTGCGCAGTACAGAATTCACTACTAATTTTCTTTACTGTTCTTTTGACTGTGGAATAATCTCCCGCAGCCAGTATTCCGAACTCGTACAACACCTTAGAGTTCAAACGTGAGGCTCGTCGTCATTTTCTTCTACACCATTCAGACCCTCTCTAACCTTTTCTATTCTCCTCTATTCTTCAAATCAAGCTTCCTACTAGACACTGCACCATGACCTGAACGATATGACGGACTGGTAGTATAAAGGGTTACTCCTAAGCTTGCCTTTTCATATAAAAAAAGTTAAAAAATTCGGCTGCTTCTTTTATCAGGTAATTCCCAAAATACTGGCAAATTCTGGTTTGTATTAAACCAACTATCAACCCAAATCTGCTTGATCCAAAATACTAAATCAGTGTGGAATGATTCACCGAAAATAGAACGATGTATTTTAGATTGCTACATTGCATGTCGTAAAATATATGTATCTGTTAATGATTCGAACCTCCATAAAAACCAAGTCGAAACCCAGCGGAAACCTATCTCAGATAGTTTACTAGGCGTATACCAAGCCGGCTTCAAATTAGGTGTACCAGCTAAATTTGTACGTCTGATCCAATCAACTCACCTCGACACAAACGCCCGAGTAAGAGCTTAGAGCACTCTTACAGATGCCTTCCAAGTTAATCAAGGGCTCAAACAGATGGACTGGTGCCTATACTACTCAGCTTAGGCTTGGCCTAGGCTTGAGAATCACGGTAATTCTGCAGAAACGAGCAAATAGAGCAAAGATAAGTAGCAATCTAACGATAAATGAACATAAATTAGAAATAGTGGACCATTTCGCATACTTAGGCTCAACCGTGACGAATAAAAACGAAGAGCTAGAAGAAATCAGTAGGAGAACTCTACTCGGAAATAAAACCTTTTTCGTACACCGTGAAATGTTGTTGAATTCTCGAGCAATACATCGCAAGACGAAGTTTACACTATATAAGAAACTAATTCGCCCTGTTATATACTACGGGAGTGAAACATGGACGCTCACACAAAGGATTGAAGGACATGCTAAATTCCTTTGAAAAGAAGATATTGAGAAGCATTATCGGCCCAATTTGTGAGAAAGGGACATGAAGAATCAAATATAACAGCATTGACATAGTGACGTTCATAAAACTCGATAGACTTTATTGGGCTGGACACGTAGGACACGCAGATGCGGAGACATTACTCTACACATCGAACTGAAGAATTAAGGCCAGAAGACTGGAGGAAAGATTAGAGGAGGCCAAGGTTCGAGTTGGGCTGTAGCGCCATTGGAAGAATAAGAAGTTATTGATTCGAAGTACGATACTTTTATATTGTAGACTATGTTAATTGGATTCTTTTGAGTACACAATTAAAATTCCTGGATTAAGTCTGACACAACATGTTTGCACAGCACAGTTTTTATGTAGAAGTCTAAGCTCAATTGCCACCCTTTATACTTTAGATAGTACAATCTTTGAAGAAAATTATAAGCTCTTGAACGTTGATCCAGAGAAATTCATGGACCAAGAGGAACGTTTTTACAAGAACGCCCTTTTTTACAAAAAGTGAAATTTCAAGGATAATATTTCGCAACAAAAGTAACACTATTTTTTTAGCTAGCAAGAAGTAATATTTGTAACAAATGACAAATATGTGAGTGGCGTTAAACAAACGTTATTAACAAAGTTAAAAACGTGATTTTCGACAGTTTTTTCCCATTTTTCTCTATGTTTTGTGCCCTAACCTATAACTCAGTATACATCAATCGAAAGATAATTTGAATAGCTACAACTTTATAATTTGATTTTTTTCGATCCGAGGTCACGTTTTTCTTTTATTCGCTAAAAAGCGTTTTTACACTTTCCGAGATTTTTTAAGTTAGGTTCGCCATTCCAAATTAAAAAAAAACGCTATCTTTTTTAGAATTTTTTTTCCTATATGACCATATTTTTTGTTTCCTACTGGCAATTATAAGATGGATTTGTGTAGATTGATTGGACTAATGTGTGTATGTCCGTATGTTCGCAATAGGCTCCTACACCGTACAACCGATCTTAATGAAATTTTAACCATGTGTTATTTACATTACTAGAAGGAACATAGGCTGTTACTTTCTAAAGCCACTCCTGGGTGGCGTTGTCATGGAGAGCTTCGTTGAAAATTTGTTGCAGAGCTTTGGAATTTTGCATAAAGGTCCGTGGAGGTTTCCCATGATGCATCTCGAAGCCTGGTTTTGAAAAATTCAAAATGGCGGCCGAAATATGACCGAAATTCAAAACTGCCGCGGAAGGTTGAAATTGCCAATTTTGCACCGATTCCAATGAAACTGGGTATCTAAGGGTTTTTAAGGTAGCAAATAACGAATTTATTATCGAAACATATTAATACAGCGAGGCTAATATGGCGGACGAATTTTGCCAAATAAGTTTCATTTCCCGGTTAGCTGTATGTAGGGTTTTCAAGAGTTGGAAAAACGGAAAATCTAGACATCCAAGCTACATATGGAAAAACATTGAACATAGTATATCTTGAAGCTCTCCAAGGAATCCGTTAAAAATTAATCAGCAAGATTTTTTGTGGAAAGGTGGTAAAGAGAAGCGTAGATGTGGGATTTATATACAACAAATCCTCCATCTCTGAAATTTAAGTATAAGTCTTGGATTCTCCAGTACGGGAAGAGGCTGACAACTGACAAATAAAACCTGGCTCAGTGACATTGCAGATGAGAACCCAGAGTTTAATCAATTGCCCTTTATTTTGCTCCGATGGGTGCAGCGAGACGCAACGAGTTCTAGCTAGTTAATAATAATAAATATTCTCTACAAACTCTGAAATAATCATTTTTTATGTGAAAGTCCAAGCTTGGGAGTTACGTTTTTTACTACAAGTCCGTTATGTCGTAATGGCAATTATGCCAGTAATAAGCTTGGTCTGAAGGAAGGAGTGAAGGACAGTATAGATTAGGAAAAGTCTGGAGGAGGCGATAGACCTTGGGTTTGAACCAGGGATTAGCAGGAAACAGCCTCGTCCGATTATTACGCCTCCTGAAACACGCGAATTTCATTGACTGATTGAACTGACAGAAGCGTGGCATCGGTAGCACCAGACTATCCGAAGAACTAAGAGGAGTATAATGCGTAATGTAAACTACCTTGTATAACTTAATGGCTTAGCTTTTTATTTAATTATCTTTGCATCGAATGATATCTGAATGATTACTTATTATATATAAATTTCTCTGCTCTTATAATCATAATTGGTAACATGTAAGTAAAATTATAACTTTTCTACCCTAACGCAAACAGTTTGTATTGCCACGTTTAGTTTTTCTTATAACCTACAACCACCATCTTTTCATTTCTAGAAGTTACAATAAAAAAATGTGCCAGATTTATAGATTCTTTCATAATGGTATTTAATTGCCATGCATTTTATATATCAAACATATGTATGTATATATATGTATATTTCATTTTAGTTGTTTTAGTTTTGTTTTTAAAAGGGTAAAAATTAGTTTTATTTTTATTTACAATATGTACGAGTTATAAAATTTGTTCCAAATTAATTTTGGAATGTCGAAATATGAAGAAAAAAAAAATTATTTTGAATTTAGTTAAATTGAAAATTCATTTTAAAGTTTATTGTCTTTTTTATTTTCATGGCTGTGAGGTGTTAAAGGAATGTAGAGCTAGATTAAGGTTAATCACATTTTATTACAGCAATTTGTGATGTATAAATGATATAATAATCAATTGAGTGAAGAGGCAAGATTAAGAAAAATGGGGTATATAGTACACATCAAAGGAATAAATAAACATTCTTAAAAGAAACAATTGATATTTTGCAATGTACTGGCAAGTAATTACTTGACTAGAATCCTCACAGGGTATTTTCTTTAAAAAAAAAACTTAAAAACTAATATAAAATTGAATGTTTAAAAAAATGTAAGCATATATATTTAATTAAACATTTATTTTGTTACTATATAGTTTTTGTTTTGTTAGAGCCAACTAATGTCTTTTTTATATAATTGTCTTAGAAAACAGTGTTTTAGTTTAGAAAAAAGGGGAATTAATAGTTAAATTATATAAGAGCAAGCAATTGCTTAATATTCTTTTATCAAAATTTTAATTACCATATTCCGATAAAAAACTTAAAAATCTATTAAAAAATAATATATTATATTAAAGCAAAAACCATGACTAACTAGAAACGCAAATTAAAAAAAAAAATAAGACAAATTGTAGATAAACTCGATATAAAAAAAGGCGAGTTCCATAGAATAGACCAACATAATATCAAAAACAAGAAACTAAAAATTTTTCTATATTTCTATTAATTGAATATTTTTTTTTATCTAAACTAGTATTGGTGAAAATAATATTGTGGCCCACCTAAAATAGCGCCAACGATGACTTCAGGTATTTCAACATTTTTTGTATCCTTAGCTCCTAGATCACCAGGTGTTGGACTTTTGCTAAGTGATCCTAATGTTTGTGCACCCAATGCTTGTGCTGTTGTAGCACCAGTTGTTGCTGCCGCTAAACCGAAAGTATTATTATTGATTGAAATTGGTGTAGCTGCTTGTGATCCAGCATGTCGGAATGGATCGAATTGTGCCGCTGCGGCTGCTTCTATAGACGGACGGGGTGCTGCTGATTGCTGGCCAATATATTGTTCCAGATTAACTTGACCCAGGGCACCAAAAACGTTACCGGCCGCCGCCGCTGTAGCTGCAGCAGCTGATTGTTCTAGAGCAGATACACCGAGATAACTAACCGGACCAGAATGTGCTCCATTTGTGTGTGGCAGACCAACACCTACCCCAAGAATTCCATATTTCGCAAGCACTCCCAAGGCTGCACATACTTCGCTCGTCATATTATCAGAATATCCTGAGCCTCTCATAGCCACCTAAAAATAAACGCAATTAGATCCTCAGGGAAATTTATCAAACAATTGAAAAGGGCCCATCGCACTGAAATTTATCTAAACAGACCAAATATTTTCAAATTATGTATGAGAATGTATGAATGAAATGCTTTTCGATATAAACTTAATAGAAGTGGGGCCTATATGGATAAATTTCAGCTTAACAGTCGATCGTTGAACTAACATAAAAATTCACCTTAATAGATTCCAAAAGCTGCGACGTTATCGCTGGATTTGGATTTGGATTCGGTGCACCCAAATTTAATGATAGATTAATTCCAGTACCATTGACAAGGAGTCCAGCTCCGCTGCATGTGGTACCTAATGCATTATTTAACGATGCTGTACTTGAACTGATTGTATTTTGATTAGATGCATATGGTGAGCCTGTTGGATTGTAATTGGCAACTGGGCCATTAATATCAGCATATGACACATTAAGACATGTTCCGGATTGTGGATCTTCCACTATTTTCGCCAATATCATTTTGCATGCTACTTTATTATTATCTTTTTCACCAATTATTGTTATACATCTTTCCTGTAATGTGATGTCTTTTGGTTTCTGTGATATTTGAACATAAGAGCCACTTTCCTCTTTTATTTGCTTTATGTAGGCACCAGCTTTACCAATAATCATACCAGCTGTTGAATTTGGTACTAGTATTTTAACTTGCTTATCACGTTCTTGTGCTTGTTTAGCTTCGATGTCGGTTAATTTTGTTGTTAAATCTGGTTTCTCGCGGATTTTATCCATAATAAAATCTAACACAGTCATAATAGCTTCTATTGATCCTGTTATTAGACAAACACGTTCTGACGTTCCTGGAATATTTAAGAATGTTTTGGTTAATGAAGTGTTTATTTAACAATAATAATGTAAAAAAATTGATATGGGGCTTAAATCTACTTCACGACTAAATGGATGTCACAATTTTTCGTATTCTTATCGAAATTTTCTTATCTATTTTCGTAGCAAATCTGGAAAATCAGTTTCCATTCGAAGTTACAAGCTGAAATCAGCTAGAAGCTGTCACGGTAATATTTGGATTGGGGATCGTTAATGACGTGTAATGACGTGCATTGTGCTAGATCACTCAAAATACAAAAGTCTACACGATCCTGCCACAAACAAGTTTTATGGATACCTACACGCAGTCCAAATTAGGACGAGTATTGTGCTTGAAGAGTTTTTTGCGATCGAATAGAATCGCTTGTTTGGAGGTAGATAGCTGAGTGGAGACTAAAGACGGCTATTATGGTCTAAGGAAGCTAAAAAATATTATTAGTTACGAGCGTCAAGTGTGAATTGTGAAACATAATTTGATGTTAATAAAGTTAAATGTCTTGAACGAGTTTAATAAACATTACCAAAAATGTTGGTTTGTAATAAGTCATTGGCAAATATAGGCTGAAGATGATTGAAAAGGTGTGCCTAGCCAACTAAAGATAAAACTAGAGGAGAAAGTTGTGGGAAATAACAAAATAGGGTGCGGTGTTTCATTGTACCTACCACTACAAGGAATTTGCACTTTGTAATTCTTTTGAATAAAGTTCATATCAAGTGGCACGAAGAGTTTTCAATAAGGTAAGTACCATACTCTTCGACAACTTTTGAAATATCAAGAGCAATCACATAAAATTGACTCATGTTTTAGTTGAGCTGTATGCTAACCAGAATATCCCTTTAACTGCACATGAATTTCTAAGTATTTCGAATTCAGTGGAGTTTGGAAGGATAAAAAATTTGTGCCAAGGATTACTGAATAATGAACTCAAATTTTATTAATTTCATAAGGGCCTAATCACTCAGTTGTCACTATTGGCCATTTCTGAGAGTTTACTTCAGGTGCAATCGAGTTTTTCCAGTCATACAAAAAAAAAGAGGAGTGGTCTCATACTAGTGCCAAATTCGATTACTTTACTTATTCCCTTTATGGGACATAGGGTGGAAGCAGTTGCCCCCCAGCGGACTCTATTTTGTGCGACAGCTCTTAGCTCCGACAGCACTTACCTCCAGTTCTTGCGGCCTCTGCTAATAGGGATCACCTTGTTCTAGGTCTTCCGATTCGACGGGATCCTTGCGAATTTCACTCAAGGGGCTGTTAGGATAGATTTTCGATTTCGCGTCGCAAGGTGTGGCCAACTCAATTCCATTTCCTTCGCCTGATTTGGTCGTCTATCCTTGCCAGCGAATTTTTAGGATACGACGTAGGCATCTGTTGATGAAAACTTGTAGGCGCCCTGTGATGAATTGGGTGACTTTCCATGTTTCGCAAACGGTGCAAAAGAACTGCCTTAACGTTGGAGTTGAACAGCCGCAATTTGGTGTTAGTTGAGATCTGCGTTGATCTCCATATGCGGAACAGGCATGAATATGCGCTTCGTGCTTTATTAATTCTGGAACTGACGTCTTTTTCTGTCCCGCCGTTTTCGGTAATATACTACCGAGGTAGCAGAATTTATCTACCAGTTCCACATCACAGTTATTCAGCACAGTTCGTTCAAGGGTGTTTGCATTTATCCGCATATCTTAGGTTTTACTCGGATTCAGCCTAAAGCCTGCTGGAATACTTTCTGTTGCCAAATTAACATGTTTTTTAGGTCCTGATGTCTGTGGCCCAGCAAACAGATATAATCTCGAGATCCTCAAGGCGGTCTAGCAAACCCGCCTGCTCTTTAGAGCGTTGACGTCATTTATTACTACAAGAAATAGTAATGACAAAAGCAGGCATCCTTGACGTACTCCTGAACCCACCTCAAAGCTGTCGGACAATTTTCCATTGTGAAGAACTCTGCATTTGGAAATGTTGTATAAAGCTTTTGTCAATTCTAATATTTTATCAGGCAGTCCACGTTGCCGCAATGCCTGCCATATAAAGCTCCTATTAACCGAGTCGGACACTTTCTCGTAGTCTTGTTTTCGTAGACTAAAGGGAGGATCGTAATCCAGTAGACTGCTTCACTATGATTCTCAAGGTGTTAATATGGTCTATGAAGGAGCGGCTCTTTTTGAGGTCAGCCTGATATGTCTTCCAAGCGTTCGGTCTACTGCCTCTCTTATCCTTGATAATATAACGTGGGACAAGATTTTACCCACAGTAGATAAAAGACAGCTGCCTCTCCATTTGTCACATATTGTTAAGTCCCCATTTTTTGGTATTTTGACTATGATACCTTTAGCACAATCCTCCGGAAAGGTACAGGTGTTCTATGCTTTTTCCAGGATTAACTGTAGTGCATCTGCTGAGGCTTGAGTCGGCTTTGAACAATTCTGGCGGGATGCCATCTTTTCTAGCTCCAGGGACTCGATACTCTGGCACATTTATTGTAACTGCTAAAAGGTTGCTCCGCGAAATGAACATCGTGGAAAGGATTGTATGATAACGTTCAGCCCCGACAGCAAGATAGCATTGAGATATAAGACTTAAAACAATTACAAATAAGAAACTGGAAACGACAGTTTGGAAACCACTGCTATAGACTGCAACGGGTTGCGTGCCTCTCCATTACTAGAGCTATGCGAGCCTCTTGCGAAAAGGTAATAATTGGATTGACTCCACTGCACATCTTCATATGTAAATCTGCCGTCAGAATTGCCTTGAGACTTCAGATCTCATTGATCAGTTAAAGAACATATCCTTCCTGGTATTCCAAATATTTCAATTTGCCGCGTATTCGACTATATGGTTGGTGAGCTGCGCTCCCAAAGGAAAATCAGAGCGACTATTTAGGATCGCTCTGAGTGGGAGGAACTTATTCTTCTTGCCGGTCCAAGAAATCTCCACTGTTTTACAGACGGGTCAAAAATGCAGGGGCTGGTGTCACAGGACCCATTTCCAAAAAACTAAAAAAACTACAGCTCTGATGACACTTCCATACATGTTCTTTGTGATTATTCTGCTATATCTGGCTTAGAAGAAGAACGTTAGAGAGCTTCTGAAGCCTCTCAAGTCCTGTCTTTTTCAACTAAAGACCTTCTTGCTTTCGTCCGGAGGGCTGAGGGGGATTTCCGTTTCTGGAGTATGTATATATGTTATGTACACAATAGGCAACGAACATTGTTACTGCTGTTGTAACTAATGTTTCAATCACTGCTTGAACAAGATAACTAATGCAATAATTTAGCTATGTTCTATTTTTGGTACGCTTAAAGATATAGAGTTGTTCAGTACTACACAAACATAGTTTGCTTTATTGTTTACTAAATTTTTAGTTTGTTATCTACATATGTATACAAACTTTACTTGGCATGGCCTAATTATGAACGACAGACCAGAAAGCGTTTTTATTGAACTACTACTATTAAGTTGATTGCATGAATAAATAAATAAATAAATTACCTGGATAAAAATCATGTGATTTTGACATTTTTACTCGAGCTCCCGTATCTCTCTGCAGTGACGCTATAGTTTCGCCACCTTTACCGATAATGGCACCGGCCGCCACCGCCGGCACAAGAGTTTTGAAGTGATATGTTGTATCACCGCCTGGAAAGAAAGAAAATAATGATATAATTAATTAAATACATTCGCATACATTTGTAAGCAAGTCTTAAAACATATTAAATTGATTCTCGTTCAAAACATGGAAACGTAAAATTTTTTCAATAAATTTAAAATCTCTCCCAGCATCGTTTTGTTATTATCAGATTCAACTTGACCAAACACAGGCTTTGTGTGTGCGTCCGTGGTAGAAAATTCCTTGTCGACAAAGATTACGTAAAAGGGTTATCACAAAGGCAATTTTAATTAGAAAACTTGTTTCAGGGATTAATTATAATTAATTGAATTAAGAATTTTGAAATATGATTTTTTTTTGCTGCAGGGAAAATAATGAAATTTTTTTACAAAAGAGATTTTGATAAAGAATCGGAATTAATTAAGTAAAAATTACCTTCTCAGAGTGCAAATTGCGATTTCATTAGAATTGATTGAGCGATTGTAAAATTGTTATGAGCCCTTTAAAATTCGTTGACTTACACAACATTAAGCCTAATACGAATAATCACGATATTTAAACGTTAAGATTAAACATTTTAATTAACATACCACCAATTCACGAGTGCACATTGTACCTAAGTACCTTTGAAATTGTAAAAGTACTACCAACTACTTATTTTCTCTCTAATTATTACTTTCCTGCGGAAGGAAAACGGCGAACCAATTAAAAAAAAGTTAATGGGATTGTAGTCGGAACAATGTTGGCTTGAAACCCGCATTTACGTGTAAGCAGCAGAATCTAACAAATACATAAATAGCATTAAGTGTTCCACATGCAAATTATTACTTAGTAAAATCTCTAGACTTCAATTGTAGTACAGGAGTGAAGTAGGATTTCCGCCGTCATAGAAGAAGAGTGGAGGATTTACTGGAAATATGTATTTACAAAAGCTACAAATCTTGAGTGCACTCACCTATAAACCTCTAGGATGAAGCAAAAAAAAATGTAAGCAAACATATCCACTTTCAAGAAGTAGAGAGGAGAGGCATTTATGTAAATTTTGCATTTATATGCGGAGTTATGGCATGTATGTCGCAGAGGAAATATGGAGCAAGAAAAATGGAGCCGGAATTATTACGTTTTTTTCCGTATATTTAAATATAAACTCAGTTTTGGGGCATTTGTTCGTATTATACAAGAACCGCCAGACTGAAAGTAATAGATAAGAGAAACCATAGGTCAGAGGTGTTGGAATAGAGATTATTATTTCAAATTCGCTCTGCGATATTTTACGAGAATTTATACTTAAGTGAATGTAATTAATAAAAAGACACAGAACAAGTATTTTGACACTAATGAGAATTAAAAAAAAATTGGTTTAGAAACAATAAAAAAAATATATTCATAATTCACAGAAGCTACATCTTTTACATAGAGAAGGTCAGAAGTTGTTATGTGAATTCTTTTGGCCAATAGCCTAAAGACGACACCTATGGAAGCATTAGATGTTCTTTGAATGAGTCGCTTCGTCAAGTTAAGTTATTTCTGTAAGTGCAATGTTTCTTGGTTCTGTTCGCCTTGAATCCTTCTGTATTCGACACTGCCATACCGCCAAAGGTCGACGTTAATAAATCCACCACTGGACCAGACAATACCCTTAAAAAATCGGCTAGCCAAAAAATCTGGACTATGTGCATGACCTTTGGTTGACTCAATCTTTTGCCCTATCATACTCGAATTTACATTCTTTGAAACTACCTTGTATTCAGCATATTATCAAGAATAGTGACAACCAACCCCCCCCCCCCCCCCCGCCACCGCCTTTTTTATTCCTAACTTTTATAAACGACATTCTTTCAATTGCATCTACTCTACTTCACATATTCGCAGATAACTATACTTGGAGCTATTCTAACATATTCGATAATGGAATCCAAGCTTCAAGAAAACTCCCCCCTTAATATTTTACCTGTTTACCTTTTATAGACTAAGACAGTGGTTGCCAAACTTTATGACACTGCTACCCCCGTTACAAAAAAAAACTCTTGGGCCCACCAATAAAATATGTAAATTTGCATACTAGAGGGGTGCGCCATCTAGACCTACGGTGTTTCCACATTAAGTAACTCTGACACTTTTTAGCCGATTTTGATAAATGAACAAGATTTATTTAGGATACTCTCTACCGCTTATTTCAAATGAGTTTTTGAATGCAATGTCGATTAAATGACCACCTCCGTTCGATACGCAAAAAGCAGTTTACTTTACTTTTGCAAGAACTTCATCGTAGAGGCTGCAGTATGGCAAGTCTTGTTGAAAATAAGGGCCTGTTTAGACGGTTTGCTTCCAGGAACATTCCTCACGAACTTTGAGGACGAAGGGGGAAGTGGGGATGATGAGAGGGGCCACCCTACTTCTCATTCACAAAGTTTGTGAAGAACTCTCCTGGAAGCGAACCGTCTAAACAGGCCCTAAGTTCGTCAGACCTTCACGCATTTTCGGACACACAAAGTCCACCAACATAATATCCAACGATGCACGGTCGAGGCTTTCTCGAGCTTTGAACAAAAATCGGAGGCGATACGACACATTTGTATTATCCGAAACACACTCTCAACAACTGCATTGAAGCGTTGCGGACACGGTCGAATGGGATGCTGGCTAGACACTACAGACCCGCACTCAAAGAAATTCTTCATCAAACTAGGAATTGTGTTGTCTGAAGACGCCAAATGTCTCCCATATTTCTTACGACAAGCCGCACAATTTTCACAATTGAACGAATGTTTTCAATGTAGAACGCTACTATTTCAGCGCGTTTTTCGATGTGAATAGACTCATAGCTGAAATGGTACTGAGTGACGTTTCAGAATTGTGTACAATTGTCGAAATCGGCTATTAGTCCGGTTCTGAGCCGATCTAACTATTTGAGTGATTTTTCATCATGGGACTCGAGAATAATCTTACGAGGATCCAAAGCGCTGATAAGTAGATCCCTAACTTCCCTACCCAACATAAGCCTGCCCCTTGGCAAAAATTTTTGAGCCTAGCTTTGCGCATTGAAGCTTGTGCACTGTTCACAGATAGCATACATTCTACATGATTTGGCCAGCTCATTACCCTTTCAATCGAAAAAAAGAACAAATAAATCGAGTTTGACATAAATTGTGAATGACGGGCGCCATATTGTTTTTTTAATGGCCTATATTGCTCAAACTCATTAAACGATTCTAACGGTACCCTAGGCATCTAAATCCGTTCAGGCGTTTAGAAGTTAGGGCGGAAGAAAGAAACGTATAGATGTTATCAAATCCCGTGACATTCCGCGCAGACTGGGTACAATGCTCTTAAAAATGTTTAAAAGCTTGGAGAAAGCTGAATTTAACTCCTCCTACGAAATCACTTGCTGCCATTTAATCAGTCACGTTTACGTATTGCTAGAGGGAGGTGTATTTTTCTGGGGTTTTAATGAATATTTAAAAAATTCAAAAATTATGAATGAAAAACGTTCTCTCGAAAAATATTTCGCATAATTATAGTTAAATTATGATAAATAGACTGACTTGGTTGAGCAGGGGTTTTAAATAGATTTAAAAGCTCTGTTCAATACATACAGGGTGTTCCGTTACTCATGGTACAAACGAAAATGGCAGATAGTACCTACTTAAAAAATTATCGCAAAAAAGAAAAGGGGGGGGGGGGGGGGTTGGTACCTCTTTTCGTTTTCGAGATATGGCGTTGCTAATAACTTCAAAAGTAAAGGTCGTAGCATAATAGTTGTTAGACATTATTCATAGGAAATTCTCCAAGCTTTCCAATTTTGTAAAACGACATATTGGTTAATTACGTATTTTTTGGAGAAAAAGGTGGTTGAAGTGGAAATATTAGTGAAAAAAAACAACATTTTGTCTTTGATGACTCATAACTCTGGATGTTGGTGGGTTGACCCCTTGACTTTTACAGATATTTAGATAGGTATTCTGCGTAGATTGATGTCTTATTCATTAAAATATCTAATAAGGTGACAAAAATACAGGGTAATATGTAAACCTCTACCAAAAAAACTTCAAAATGCCATATCTCGAAAACGAAAAAAGTACCCCCCCCTTTTACTTTTTTTTGCGATAATTTTTTATGTACTATCTGCCATTTTCCTTTGTACCATGAGTAACGGAACACCCTGTATAAAGATAAATTAACTTTATTCATTCGGCATGCGCGCAAAATAACTTTGTTGAGTTTTTTCTGCGTTTGGTATCATTTTAACGTAAAAAGGGGATATGATAGAACAAAATTTATAAAATTTGACAAGGAGGTGCGCAGATCTGTGCAAATTTTTTGTGTCACGGAGTTTGAAAATATCTATACATTGTATAGGTATACATACACACGTGAACATTACATTACATTCCTTTTTTGGCGGCAGTCGCGTAAAAAGGGGTGTTTTTTGCGGGTGGCGCCCATATTTTAGAACTGAAGGACCTTATTTTCGGAATCAGACGACCCAAAAATCATACAAAGAAAGAGTTTTAGAACAACTGTATTATGTTTCCACACCCAAACATTTTGCATATTTCTAGCTGCATTGAAACGGGTATGTTGTCGAGGTCACTAACTCTTAGGGCCCCCATCCACTATTAGTTTTGCGTGTCGTGCAAGCATGTCATGCAAGAAGGTTATTTTCCATTCATTATCATGCAGTTCAACATCAATTTAGAAATTCTTTCTTTTTGAGAACAACTCGACTGTGGAACAACCTCCCACAGTCAGTATTCCCGTTCAAACGCAAGGTTCATCTCGCCTTTTCTTTTTCTACAAACTGATTTTGCTATGGATTTGACCTACTTACTCGTTCGAGGATTGTAGTAATAAAAAAATATAGTTTAAAAAAACTAAAAAATACGCTTTTATTTGAAAATGAATATAATTTTGAATTTAAAGCTCTTTTTACTCCAGCCAGTATATGGAAACAACCTTCTTTTCGAAATGTAAAAAAATTATTATTGAAAATTATGTTTCTATAAGTTTAAGTCTGAATAAATTTGATAGATATTATTTATAATTATTATCTTTTAAATGTATATATGCCATACATCAAATGACTAATACTATTATCGCATATCTACCTGGAATGCTCGTCGATAAACCAGTTTTCTGCGAAAAATATTCTTTTAGATTCTGTTTGTAAATTTTCCTCATATTTTTCAATGAAAGTTGTTTTAAACATTTATTTATCTTCACTTACACTTCTGTAAATTTAAAATAGACTCATAAGCCAGAAAATCATCAAATCTTATCCGAAATAATTATAAACAGATGAGTAAGTTTTGAATTTTTCCGCCAGGGTGATTTTTGTTACTACGAAGAAAACGAACGTTAAAATGGAAAACGAAAGTTGAAAACTTTCAGTTACAAATTTTTACATTTCCTGTCATCTTTATACAGATTTAATTTTTAAAATTATTCATGTTTGTTTTGTAATTTTCGTAGCTTCGAAATAAAAAATGCAGAAGAATAAGCAAAAAAATAATGAACACTTTCATTGACAGTTCTACTTGACTGAGGTTGAAGCTGCAAGTTTTAATTCATAATTGCTTTACAATCTCGGTAACTTCAAAGTGCAAACATTTTCCATTGCATTCTGCTCTTTAAAAATATGCATAAATTAATTCATGATAATAAAATATTTCCTCACTAAAGCTGCAATATCTCAAGTTTCTTAACTAATTAAAGCCATTTTATGTCTTCATTACTTAATGATTTTTAATAGCGAATTTAATTCTCATTATCTAATCTTGCATTATCTTAAATTTTGTAATCTGCCACTTTTATCGTAGAAACTAAATTCTTTAAGAATTGCAAGAAAGAAACTCGAGTTTGTGCAAATTATTTATGAGGTACAAACCACATCTCCATACATTTTAAACATTTCACTTTGTGTGTGAATAAACGACCGGTCTCGTTGGATTAATAAATTTGCAATGGAAATGTCATCAGTCGCCGATGTGGGGTGGGAATCAATTTATCCTAGAACATGAGATTAATAACTGGAATTAGTTTAGTAACTAGATATACAGTGTCAAATTTTGAAAATTATCGATAACCTAGAGTCGAGTTCTAGAAACAGTGGCAGTTTATGCAAAAATCAAGATGGCGGCAAGTGACAGGTGTTTAGATATGTCTGTCACGCAAGTTTGATGAAAGGGAAAGTGGTAAAATGTAAAGATATTTGAAATTAGTTCAGGCATGTCGGGTATAACGAGTAATTCAAATCATTCATTAATTCAAATTTATTTTGTAGAAGCATTCATGAGGGCGTAGTCCAGGACGTCCAGAGCTTATGGATGCAAAACTCGATCACATCGGCTAAGAATCGAATTCGGTTGCAAGAGGCCAGGACCGGATCCCGGTGGTTGAGCCGTTAAAGCAAGTAAATGCAAAAGATTAATGTAAAAAATGAGTAGTAACCGGAGAGCATGCGTTTAGTAATATAGATTTGAATTTCTTTTTATACGCTTTATATGTATTAGCTTTTAGCAAACCGATCAGCTTCAAATTTTGCATATATGTCGCGTGACAAAGCAATCTGACCATTTTGTGAAAAAATCAAGATGACGCGCGGAATTTTGCAATTATGATCCGCGATCCACGACATGGGTATCAAATGAAAGGGTATTGCAAGTAAAATACATTAGTTATGTGGCGTCATTCTAAATACAAAATGGCCACCAACACAAAATGGGGACCCACGCAAAATGCGTATCCCCTTTTTCTTTACAACGCCTTTGGTATGGGTATCAAAAGAAAGCTTATGACGAGTGCAGTGTAGTACGCTGTGTGACGTCATTTTAAATCTAATATGGCGGCCATTACAAAATGGCGGAAGACATATCTATATATATAAAAATGAATCATTGTTTTGTATGTAATCGATGTTTGAAAAATTGGTTGTATGAAATGACTGATTGAGTGTGGTTTATGTTAGAAGACCTCAATAGCAAGGTTTATGTATATAGTTTTCATGATTATGTCTGTTGGTATTTTTGTAATGGCGCTTGAAAAAGAATTGTCGATATCCTTATTGGAAATTTTTTCTTCGCATTTAATTGATATGATTTGTACGTGAAATTGGTTTGTTTTATTAAATGAAATAAAAAAAAAGTAAAATCGTTCTAAAAAAGGATTGTAGCAGCGATAGTGGTGTCAAATTATATGTAAATGCATTAACCGAAACGTAACAGTAGTAACGTTAGAGTGCGTTTACATGTTACTCTCATTAGGCTGGCGTACACGGGTCAATATTTAACACTTGGTTAACCGGTTTGTTATCATACTCTCGGGGTACATGGGTCTTGCTTCACCAAGATTAACTTATTATGTTTAGATGGGATATCAACGGCTATGGCCGAGTAATGTTTCTTTATCTATAAGGCATTTGTGCATGTGTTAGTTTTTAAGCAAAAATTTTTGTTGAACAAGGTACAATACTTCCCTCTCTTGCTATTGACCCAATTTTTATGTTAAAATGGACTTTATTTAGTAGTTTTCGACAAAGGCATATGTGAAAAAGAACAAAAAATATCAAAGTTGGCGCAGCCGAGCGGTTACTTTAACAATTTTAGTTATGTTCAGCAAAGAAAATCGATACAGTTCGAAACGAACGTTGGAAAATCGTTGATGCATTGTGTGTCGGAAAGCATATGTCCAATATCAATATAATCGTCAGATTTGTTCATAACTTTTACTTGCAATCCACAATGGGATGAGACTGAATCATGATGCATGTTAGAAATATTCAAAGCGGTATTCAAGAGCATTGATTTCTGAAAATGTAAT
Organism: Thereva unica; assembly: GCA_949987705.1. Lineage (NCBI taxonomy): Eukaryota > Metazoa > Arthropoda > Insecta > Diptera > Therevidae > Thereva > Thereva unica. Next base: position 125,220,283 of record OX465283.1, on the reverse strand, counting down.
CGGGAACAATGGTTACCCAATGTATCTTCGTCGACCGACTAAGGTCAATGGCAAAGAGATAACTTGGAAGGTTACGATTGTGAAGCTGACAATCGTTGGGTCGTACTCTATTCGCCATTATTGTCCAAGACGTTCAATGCTCTCATAAATGTTGAATTTTGCAATTCTGTCGAATCAATCAAATTCATATTCAAATATATAATGAAGGGGAGCGATATGGCTGTTTTTGGTGCAAATGCGATCGGCAAAATAGCACAATATTAAATGGGACGTAATGTTAGCAATAATCTAGCGGTATGGCAATTTCTTTCATTCGCCATTCATAAAAGATATGCAACTGTTGTTCATTTGGTTGGTCATCTAGAAAATGGCCAGCGTATATATTGTACAACGGATAATGCTGCGGAAAGAGCTGAATGGTAACCATCCACCACATTGATGGGTGCAGCGAGGCGCAACGGGTTCAGCTAGTAATAGGCTAAAAACTAGAAAATAAAAAATTTAAGTTTTCAAAAACTACAGAATACGCTTTTGTTTTAAAATGAACTAAAAAGTAAAAAAATTATTTTGAATGTAAAGTTTTTATTGCTCGAGCCAGTATATAGCAACAAAATATCTTTCGAAATGTAAAAAAGCGTCGGGCGAAAAGTTCCAATGCTTTTTTACATTTTGAAGTTTTATTGCCGTCTTCACCTCGATAATTGTCGGTTCGGCACCGAGAAACTGATTCGTCGGCCGTTCGATAATTAATCGGCGGTTTGGGGTCTGGACCTTGTGACGGAAAGTGGTTGCACAGCTGGTGAAAGAATTCTTTTCATCACTGCAGGCGCCTATGGGAGAGGCCACGAAAATTCCATCCGATTTTTTGATGTTGTCGCTTGTTGATATTGTTTTGCGCCTAACCCCCAGATTATCTGGTACAACGTCTGATAGTCGTGCCTCGACGCCGCTTCTTCCATGTCGGCCGCAACGTTATTCCAGTATGTTTCTCGTTCCGATATTTTTTTCTGTTGAACTTTTTTGTTCAATCTTTGTTATTGCTCGCAATCCACGTGTTTCATTCGTTTCAAAGGTCCAGACAGCTGTCCGAGATCCATGACTGCATTCGTTTACGGATAGGTGGACACAACTCCATTGCACACCCTATAATGGACTCCGATAATTAGCTTTCTTCTACATCAATATCGTCTGGTTTTGCGAGCTCCGCGAATTTGTTGAATAATGCCATTTTAAACTCTCGCCCGAGGGTCGGGTCCCGTAGGCACGCCCGATTCTTCTTGGCTTTTAGTGGCGCAATTTTCTTCGCTCGTTGTAATCGCATCTGTAAATTCGCTCGAACTAGATAATGGTCCGATCCACAATCGGGCCCACGCTTTGCATGTATGTCTTTGAGCGTCGATGGGGAACTTGCGGTGATCAAAACGTAGCCTAACATCGCCGAGTCCTTGTCGGATGGATTTCGCCAGGTGAGTTGGTGTTTGAGCGGATAGCCTAAGATGCTGTTGCCAACGATCAAATTATTTGGCGCAGCGAATGAACGGCGTAAGCCGTTGTCGTTAATTACTTCGTGTCCGAATTTGCTCATTGTTCCTTCCCACCCGGTTCGATCTGTATCTGAATGTGCATTAAAATCCTCCACCAGTATGATTAATTCGGTTCGAGGTATCGTATCCAGCGTCTGTTGAAGCTGATCGCAAAATTCGTCCTTGTTCGTGTCTGAGATGGTCTCGGTTGGTCCATAAACGGATACGATATGGGTTTTGATCGTCCCACCGATGGTTATAACCGCCAAACGCTCAGATATCGGTTGGAATGTGATAATGCCACTGGTAGCACGTCAACGACCAAAAACCCGACATCGGTCTCTCGTTTCTCACCACCACCGTTGAAGTAAGAATATAATAAAAGAGCTAGTTTTAAGATTAAGCTTACTTTATTATACATTTAATTTAGCGTGGGATTTCTCTTCTTCCATGGAATTCATTAAGTCATGAAGAATAAATCTTATCATTCCAAAGATACAAACAAATCAGCTAACTAATTTAATTATTTCAGTTCATCGATTCGTATGTCTAAAGCCAAGATAACAGAAAAGGAATCAATTAAGGATCGTGATTTGTACAAACTGTACATAAAACTTCTGGATTTATTACACTTTCCTTCGAAATTCAATATATTTTTCTTTCTCCCAAAAAATACGACGAAATTTATATAAATAGTTCAATCACAATCGCAACCACAATATCTAGGTTAAAAATGTAAACAATTAAAAAAACAAAAATGGTGAGAAAAACCTGTTGTTAACAAACCCGAAACTTGTTTGCCTTTTAGGGTAAATTGAAGGACGGCCTTTCCGCCCCAATGTTGTTCTTTGTGCGAAGGCATACGTATACGTACAGGTATACGCCGATACAGGAACTAGCATATCAATTTGCTTGATAAAATACTTGATACAAGATAAAATATCGATTTGATATTTAATATCCGTAAGGCATATCATACTTCCATTGATGGAAGTACTTGGGAAGAATAATAAAAAAAAAATTAATTGAAAATTTGATACAATTTTCCACCGACAGAAAAAAAATCATTTCATTTTTTACCAAAAAATTGTTTTTATTTGATTGAGTGTTGTGTAGTACATATGTATGTAAAAAATATTATGATATTATTTTTGGGCGGCGGAAAGGCACAAGGAGAGTGCGTTACAAAATGTGTGTGTTGGATATTAATGGGAAAATTGAAATTTGAAAAATAATATTGATGTAGATTGTACATAATTTACTATAATGGTAGCATATAATATTATATTTGATAAGATTTACATTTAATCTTCGTTTTTAAGGAGCTAATTTTTATAGCTTCACTTTGTGGTGAATATTCTACAAGAGTTTCATTTTTTAACATGGAGGGCTCGAATCCTGGGTGCTGGGTAGGACAGGATTATAAAATGGGTTTGTAAGAGGTGCCTCCTTTTTCTTTTGAGCCAGTACAATGTCACACTTCAAATGAGGCGAGGTGCCATTGTTGTAATGCCAAAATGACAAATCAAGTAAATTAAAGAAACCAAGAAAAAAAAAGTAAATAAGAAACAAATTACGCCACAGCGCATACACAATTTTACTTATATTTTTATAATGAAAAAACACACTCGGAAAACCGAATGTTTGTTTTTTCATTAATAATATGTTTTTGGGGCCCATTTTGAACAAGGAAAGCATATTAAATAGACTTTTTTGTTCTTCTATGTGATAGTACAAGTTTTGAAGAAAAGTTCAGTTCTCTATGGACTCTATGGACCAAGATTAGGGTTTTTGGAAGGAAGCATTTTTTTATACAAAGTTATATTTCAAGGTAACTTAATATTTTGCAACACAAATAAAACCGGGGCTTCAGCTAGTAAGAAGCAATATTACCAAATAACATTTTTAACGGTTTTCCTATTTTTCTCTATGTTTTGTGCCCTAACCTATAACTCAATTTACATCAATCGAAAGATAATTTGAATACCTACAACTTTATAATTTGATTTTTTTCAATCCGAGCTTACGTTTTCTTTTATACGCTAAAAACCATTTTTTAAACTTTCCAGAATTTTGAGGTTAGGTTCGCCTTTCCAAATTCAAAAAACAAAACCGCTTTTTTCTTTTTCTAGCAATTTTTTTCTTATATATGTAACTACTTTCTTTTGCTTCCTGTTGGCAATTAGCGCTAAGATTACTTAGGGATATTGTAGTTTGAATGGACTATGCCAATAGGATCAAACTTAATCCACGCCCCTAAAAATTAAGGTACTTTAATCATGTCATTTTTCATAGAACTTGAAAATTGCAGATAGTCCTGCACACGGAGAAATGTTCTATACATTTTGGCAGACAACCACTGAAAATATTATCTAATAGTTTTTAATGGTTTTATTTAGCTTGACCTCGTGTATTTGTTCAAATCTTGCGACTGCTTTTCCAACTACTTCAACTTACCCGATTCTTATGAAACTTTTTATACACATTGAGTTCCCGTGACAATGCAATCTGACACGATGCTGAACTACAAAGTAGACAAGAACAGCTAGCATCACAAATGCCTAACCAAAGCGAAGCGAGGTTGTCGAATCAACGGGAGCGTTTTCATAGCTACATGGCATTGCAAACGCCTGATCAAATAAAGGCAAGGTTGACGAAGCAACGGGATGGACAACGTTAATATAACCGATAACATACCAGCAGATATTAGCAAGACAGGTGGTTTACCTCCTAAGAACTTGAATTATTCGTAGGAATCCAAGTTATATTACGTGCTAACGTGGACGTCTCGAAAGGGTTGGTGAAAGGCGCTTGATTTTGAAAGGGACGGCGCGGCGTACACCTTATCCAGCCTAAAGCCATACAATTTCCAGCAAAGTTTAATTTTAGAACAGCCAAGAGAACGATGTTATCAATAATTTTGTCATGGGCCTCCACTGTCCATAAAATGCAGGGTACTGTTGACCATGCTGTAGTGTATTTGGGCTCCAAACTGGTGGAGGAAGGTCAAGCGTATGTAGCACTGAGTCACGTAAAGGCTTTGGAAGGACTATGTATTGAGGAGCTTGATTCTGACGTCCGATAAAAAATCGTGAAATAGTAGCCGTGCTGTTTTCTCAGGTCGTTTGTCAAGGGGCACTTTGTGCCGTTGCGTCAACGGATTAAGCAATATTCTGGGACTTTTAACAGACTAAAATAAAAACAGAAGAAGGCAACAAATAAATTAGGCCCTCCGGACACTAGTTGACTGATTTACAATCCCAATTGCAAACTGGTTTCACAATAATCGCGCTCACAACCAGTTTTAGTCCAGGAGGGATAGCGAAAAGGTTGAAATAAATCTACCCTGCGATTTCTAGACGCTATAATTAAGGTGTTTTGGATAAAATTCGTCCAGGGGAACAGGTGGAAAAAAGTTAATATTAATAGCGGAAACACGTTTTTTCACGTTTTAGGTGCGAACAAAACTTTGTTTTGGAAAACAAAAAATACGACATAATAGTGCTTAAAAAGACGAAAAATATGAGTTCTAGACCCATTTTTTGACATTTAATTAAAGGGAATGTAATTATCGTAGAACCTTGTGTCAAGGATTAAATTGTGGCTTCTGATGGTGCCTACCTACAATACAAATTTCATGAAAAAATAATAGTAACTTTCGAGTAAATCTCAAAAATGTAAAAACAACTGTTTCACGAAAAAAGGTTGAACAAGGCCCACAGTGGTCCTAGAATTTTTTTGATAAGCCTAATTTGTTCGCAAAGAGTCGCTCTACAACCCCATATTCATGAAATGTATGTAAGGTTTGATTTAACACCTTACCATTTTGTAAAAAAATCAAGATGGCGGTTCCAAGATTTCGACCGAATTTTGCAATTTATTGTGTTCCCCGACAACTTGGCATGGGTATTAAATGAAAGGGTATGACAATTAGAATACAATTAGCTATGTGGCGTCATTTCATATACAAAATGGCGGCCAATACAAAATTTCGGCTTGCTATGCTTTAAGCTATGTGACGTCATTTGGCGGAATAGACTAAAAAGTACAAAATAAAATATATAGTTATATAAAATTAAAAAACAAGTTTTTATTTTAAATTGAACTAAAAAGCAAAAAATAATTTTGAATGTAAAGTTTTTATTGCTTCAGCTAGTATATGGAAACAACCACCTTTTGAAGTGTATAAAAGGGTGGAGCGCTAACGAGAAGGTCCAGTGTTAATATCCCTTGTAGAATATGGTCAATCATTAACTTAGTCATCTATCACAACGATTATTTTATAACAATTATAATTAAGTTGAAGCCTCTTATCAATTTTCCTTTCTGTACTACTAATCTGATCCTAGATGAGCAATAAAATAAAGGAACGCCAAAATGCATAAACACGTTTTATTTTATACATTGGTAGTACAATTTCGGAGTTTAATCGGAGTTAGCCCCCTTTTCCACGAATATACACACAATTTCATGAAGCTTTCGCTCATTTTAACAATAATTAATTAAATTAAAAGGAAACAAAAACGGTGGATCTCTTAATTATCGCATGAAATCAAATCCTTCGTTCGCCTTTTATACAATAGTTGAGACTTGCTTAAAATTAAGTTAGACCTAAAAGGAAACAGCAAAGTTGCAAAGATTAGCCGTTAAAATTAGATGTTTTCTCGCCGTGGTGTGCCGAAAATAATTACTTTCATCCCCCAAGGTGATGAGCCACAACGATAGAGAAACATTTCCGCTGAACACGAAGATGCTATAAGGGCTGCTCTCAAGTTTCACAGCTTATAAAATATTAATATAAAATATCCGCGCCTGATGGGTAACAGGCCAACAATATACTATATTTATTTTTGCCATAAAAAAGGCGGCATTAATGAAAGAAATTTATAATCCCGACAAAATGGCTAACATAAAAATGTATGGCTAATCGGGATGGGTACGGGATTTTTGCTCCCTTTCAAGCATTCATTCCAACTCCTGCTATTATTATTTACGATATTTTTATTTAGTTTCAGGAGTGCTGAATCTAAACTGAATCACGTGATTTTTTTTCTACTTTCAGGCTAAGATTCCACCTGACACTGACAGATAAGTTTGGTTTCTGTGAGTGAGTCATTTGTGGATAGAAGTTTCTCTAAACATGCAAGAAACTTTCGCTATCTGTAAAGTCAGTTAAACTCAAATTAACGCAATACACACCTTTTGGCCCGGAAAGGGATGCTTTTATACATAAAACGGTCCCATTATCAGCTAGTGGAAAGTACAAAATCAGGAAATTTGAGACGGAAACTTTCACACAGCCACAAGCATTTTCAAGAAAGGCACAAAGTTATTTCTAAGTAATTTCGTTTATGTTTAATTCATGCAAAGGAAAGGTCAAAACGAAACGATACGAGCAGCAATTTTTGGTTAGCAAAATGGTTTGGGCCCTAACCAGGAATGAATGCAAAATGCCTCAAAAAAGGAGGCAGGGTATAAGGAGGCGGATGGATGATAAACAGTGAGTAAAAGTTTATAGAATGTTGATACACTAGGGCTAGGTCGAGGAGAGTGGAGTCGACGAAGAATATACAAGGGCGGGCTACATACCTCACATACATTATACTAGTCACATCTAAGAGGAATGTGTAATTTCTGCAAGTTAGAGATAAACTTTATGAATATTAGTTCTAAACGAGCGAAGTTTTATGATTTCAACCAAGGATTCATTTGGAATGTATTAAGGGCATTAAGTTATAGGTATAAAGTTAGAAAATTTTCTAATATAGTTTCAGTCGGTTGTACAAGGTTTTAAGACATACGAAATGTGCGAAGTAAGAAGGCATTCGAGTATATCAATTACAACATTCACAAGGGATAAGTCAGTTTTTGTGTTCATGTTTTCTAAATTATGGCTAATCATACTGGTCTTATGTTTTATGATTAGCATTTGCCATATAAACATATACACCACACACCTTCAACCATTTAAAATATTAGGTGTAAGGTAAAGTTCTGTCGTTCTTAATTAAATACGTGTATTCCTATGGCTTAATAAGAATTCTGACTGAACTATTACAGGTTTGCTCAACTAGCATTTTTTTGAATTTTATTCAGTTTCCTTAAAATTTTTTAACCGTTAATATGAGTGAAGAAAAAGTCCCCTTAATCGCACATTAACTTCCATAGATGTAGACTTCTCGTGTCTTGGAATTCGGCAAACAACTACTTTGGCATATTACGTGCGTTCCATTGGGCGATATTTGCTACTCCGGAGTACACCCGAGGACCTCCAACTACCCCTGCTCTTGATTTGGGGGATTTCACTCCTAGTAGAAACGCATAAAATTTCCGCCAGGTTTTCAAGCTTTAGCTACTTAAAAGTAGATGGCTTTTTGTTTTTTCAGTAAAATAAACTGTCAGATTAATTATTATAAGGTGCATTTTTAAAGTAAACAAAACAAGTAACAGTTTAAGCTATGTATGCTGTTCCTAAGTACGGCGGTCAAGAAAAATGCTCTTATTATTTCTTCACCCCGGTACAGAAAATTTCGACAAGTAATGCGATGATTTTTTTCCGTGTTCAAAATTGACATTTGACATCGTTGCGGGAATTTTTTTTGAGTAATCACTTCAAATAATAATCACGTTAGTGAAAACGCCAAATCTACTTTCCGTTCAATCTCGTAATGTCAATTTCGGTCAAGAAAAAATGGTCTTTCCAATTTTTTCTTAACCGCCTTAGGAAAAGGATCCATCTATGTGTCAGAATAGTACTAGCATTTTTCTTGAGCGAACAGCGTACTAGGTACAGAAATTTCTTGAGCAAAAATTCCTATAGCATTTCTTGACCGATTACTTAGGCGTTTTTTACATACACTTTATATGGGGAACATTTTCTTGATCGCCGTACTTAGGAACAGCATACATAGCTTTAAAGTGAATAAAATAAATAACAGTGGAATTTAAAAAATTATAAAGTGGATAATATTAATAGATATAATACGGTAAGATAAAATAAATTGTTTTATTATACCCTTGTTTACTTCTTATGTCAAAAATCGCGTTCCATTGGCCATGTACTCGGGAGTAGAAAAAATCTCCCAATGGAACGCGGCTATTAAAAGGCCTGATTTTGTGCAAAAACTCTGTGAGAAAATTTTAATGGGACAGAATGTTTTCAAATCATATTCGTCATAAAAGCGAGCTGTTTTTAGACTGCTTGGTGACTGGAGATGAAAAGCGGATAGTTTACTGAATCGATTTTTTTTACAACCATTTTTTTATTTTCTCATGCTCTGATTTACATATATTAATCTTAGTGCTCGGTATTTTATCCCCACCAAAGGAAAAAAAGAAGAATGTCAATGCAAGGGCTGGCAAGTTTGCTTTTTTTTGCCATGTAATTCTTCTTCTTGGTCCAAGGCGCTACAGCCCATGACTAGAACCTTGGCTAATCTTTTGTTCCAGTCGTCTCGATTTCTGGCCGAAGTTTCCAGTTCAATATGTACATATATGCGGAGAAGTGTCTCCGCATTTACTACAACCGCATCTGTCCATCTTTTTCTGGGTTTGCCTAAAGGACTTTCTCCTTCGATGATGACAGTGAAAATGTTCTCTGCTAATCTTTCTTCTGGCGTGCGCTCGACGTGTCCAACCCTTTGAATAGAGAAGACGAGGAAGTGCAATTTATTAAACACGGGGAAGCATTTTGGCAACACTAATGCATAGCATTCTTTACGTATTTGTGTCTAACCCGGACAGTGGCTGTGTTATATTTATTCAAAAACCGGGAGGGATATCGTTTCTCAGCAACCATCTCGGTGAGAACGCTTCACTTGGCTAAATGTTTGAAGCGAAGGGTCTCAAAACCTGAACAAATTTCACTACGCCTCTGTTTAGGTTAGACAATGTATTTTGTTGTTGTGGTTAAAGTCAATGTATTTTGTTGTTGTGGTTAAAGTGGAGGGGGAGAATTAGAGAGAAAATTTCTTGATCCCAAGTGCTTCCCTCAAATCCGTGTACATGTACGCTATTTTCGGTTCCTTATCTTCTCTATTCAAAGTTCCAACTCAGTGAAGATTATTGCGTTTTACCAACGTCCCTAATAGCAGCGAGCAACAATAATAAGAGTGATGAGCTAGAACAAATTTTGAAAAATGTTTCAGTGTTCTTGAGATCAGCTGATAAAAATGTCAATGCGAGTGAAAAAGTCAAAATATCAAAGAAGTAGTATCTATGATAAAATGAGGCAGCATTACTATAACACTGCACGCAATATGTGGAAAGAATGATAAAAAATGAAGGGGAAGTACGAGTGGGCAATAAGGCAAACTAGCTCCCGAGGTTTTGAGTCCCGACGACTATTGCCTGCTGTCAAAGCAATTCTGTAGTGAATTTGAATTGTCAAATGGAACTGTCACTAATGTCAAAACAAAACTAATACGACGTGATGAAAAAAAGTTCTTCATTTGGTACCTAGTAACAAGATTTCATAACTAATTTATTAATTTCAATAGTTTTATGTCATTAATTTGAAGACACAAGCGATTTCTAGGTTATCGTCTTCTTGATTTTCACGAAACATCCCACAAAGCGTTTTCTTACTTTTATATTTTTATCCCCACTATTCAATTTTACTGTCAGAAATCTCATCCGGCGTAAGCAAACAGCTTATTATTTCTCGCTGCCACGACATATAATAATGGTCTGCTCATATGAAATTATTCCCATATAAATGCATGGCACCAAAAAGTATAGTCCTCTCGCTCATTCATAAGCCCCTTTTCTCACCGAACTCAAATTTTGTCCAATTTCATATTATGAGTTCAGTGCATTCACTGGTAAAAATAAAATTAGAGAGTGCCAAAACGGAAAAATTAAATTTGACATTTACTAACTGCAAACTTTTCAATTTTCTAAAATATTTTTACTCCTCGCTTTCAATAAACTACATAATAGGACAACTTTTTTATCTTTGCTGTAAAAATAAGAAATGTAAACAGGTTCTTTCTGTTCTTTGGGAGATCTTTGACCAAATCGATGACAAAATCTTGGTTTGCTCTAAGAGCGAGCGACAAATCGATGACATATCCCCGACAGAGAGCGATAAATTGACGATGTAATCTGCTCTAAAAGCACCCTTCGAGCAATAAGGGCAGCAAATCGTTGACGTGAGAAGTCTTATCATTAGAAATTAATGTCTTATATAGCGTAAACTTCGTCTTTCAATGTATTGCTCGAAATTTCAACAATTTACGATGTGCGAAAAAGGTCTTGTTTCCGAGTCGAATTCTCCTGCAGATTTCTTCTAGCCTGTCTAGCTACATTTGTTGCTGCTCTCTTTTTAATGAGTACGCATGATCGATAGTCCTTTCTAGTCCTTCCATCCGGTGACGTCCAGATCATTTTATGCGAGAAGAGCGTTGAGCTTCCTACTATTCCTATGTTATTAGCAAGGTCGATAAGCTTGCCATCATTATCGTTGGTAGTTGCGTGAAGGCTATGGCTGCCTATTGTTCCCATATACTAAACCTTCTTCCCGAGCTTTTTATATTATTTGAGGGTATATGGTGGAATATTCTCATAAGATTCTGTTAAAATTCGTCCTTTATTTTTCTTTCGAAATTTTGTTTTAATTCGTAATGGCTAAAAGTTCAGAATTTGAGGCTTTCGAGATTTATCTGCAAAAGGTACTCTGAATTGCCTCTGTTGTGCCTCCATGTATCCGAAATCAAAATATCAAAAAGTACTCATAGATTTTCAAGGAACCGAGTAATTTTGAACAAATAGAAAGTACTCAGTAAGTATATTATTTTTCTGTCGATTCTACTCATGAGCATTAATTCGATTCCGTATCCCTAGCCGGGACTGTCATCATCTCGAAATTTAAAATATGAAACAAATATTTAATATTATGTCCATCAGTGAGAGAACTTCATTTGGATGCACAATTTTAGCTGCTTCCCTCGAAACTTTTCCCAGGAACAAAAAATATTTGTTTAGACTGGCCCTTTTATCCACAAATTTGAAAGAACTACGTTGTAGTGGATTGGTTATTAAAATCATGCCTCTTGAAGGAATGTTTCTTTGCGTATAAACAGCAGTTTTCCTATAGTCCATTCAAAACGCGCGTTATGGTGTTCCAAAATAACACCGTTAAGAAAATCGAACCCTAAACGTTTTTGGGGTCGCTGATCACGAAAATCGAGGTCCCGTGGTCCTAAAATTAGGGCATCACCCCTAAAAATGCAAAAAACACCCCTTTTTAGGGGGTTTTCTCGATTATTTCAGTAATAATGAAAACTAATGCGATGAAATGCACTTTTTTTAATATTTATTTGCGAAGGTGGTTGATTTATACTAAATTAAGGCGAACTTAATGGTAAGGGGTACTCCTAAAGGGTTGAAACTACCCCTAAATTGGCGAAAAATGGCAAAAATTGTAAAATTTTTTTTTTTTTTTCAAGTTTATGCTTCAAATTCGATTGTGGGCGTACTGTCAGGCAAAAATAAATTATTTCCAACCCTTAAGGGGTTAAAACTACCTCTACTATATAGTTCATTGAAAACTAGGAGGGGGGTGTTCCAAAATAACACCGTTAAGAAAATCGAATCCTAAAGGTTTTTGGGGTCGCTGATCACGAAAATCGAGGTCCCGCGGTCCTAAAATTAGGGCGTCACCCTTAAAAATGCAAAAACACCCCTTGTTAGGGGGTTTTCGCGATTATTTCAGTAATAATGAAAACTAATGCGATGAAATGCACTTTTTTTAATATTTATTTGCGAAGGTGGTTAATTTATACTAAATTAAGGCGAACTTTATGGTAAGGGGTAGTCCTAAAGGGTTGAAACTACCCCTAAATCGGCCAAAAATGGCAAAAATTGTAAACATTTTTTTTTTAAGTTTATGCTTCAAATTCGATTGCGGGCGTACTGTCAGGCAAAAATAAATTATTTTCAACCCTTAAGGGGTTAAAACTACCCCTACTATAATAAAAACAACTTAATATAACAAAAATTGCAAAATTTTTTTTTTGCTTTTTGTTTGAAATTTGGTTCAAAAGGTATTATCAGCAAAAAAATTAATTTTTTCAACTCTTAGGGGGTACAACTACCCCCACATTAAAATTGTAATTGAAACAAATTAAAATTTATTGTTTTACATTTAAATTTTATTTTCCATTTGTAATCATTACAACATTTGGAACATTTCACTATAAACCCCTTTGTACAGAGGTTAAACCACCCCTAAAGAGAAAAATAAAATAAAAAATATATTGAGAAATATTTCATTTCGTGGAATCTTTAAATAAACTCTGCAGTATAAATCAACCACCTTCGCAAATAAATATTAAAAAAAGTGCATTTCATCGCATTAGTTTTCATTATTACTGAAATAATCGCGAAAACCCCCTAAAAAGGGGTGTTTTTTGCATTTTAGGGGTGACGCCCTAATTTTAGGACCGCGGGACCTCGATTTTCGTGATCAGCGACCCCAAAAACCTTTAGGGTTCGATTTTCTTAACGGTGTTATTTTGGAACACCCCCCCCCCCGCGTTTTGAATGGACTATATGCGAGTTCAGAGAGGAGAAAAGCATTTTCGTTGATGGATATAATATTAAAAATTGCTCTCATATAAGTTTTTATTTAGAGACGATGACAGTCTAGTCTACAAAAATTGCCAAGCAATCAAATAAATGCTAAGCTGAGAATGATGAATTAAAAAAATGGTTGTAAAAAAAATTCATTATTGATCAATTTTAGAGTTTTATTTTTATCTTTTAAGAAATTGTCCTTTAAGTCAACCAAGTCAATCAACCCTTTTTTAGATTTACATTGAGCAAGTAGGTACGACATATAATTGTTCAGTCAGTCTATGAGACATTAACTGTAAAGGCACCTAGCTATTTTTGTTTATTTACTCATTGTGTAAACCGATTCAAAAAACGAATTGATAATTTAAACTGTTCTATTATATAAAAATAGAAACGGCATATTTGCAAATAGTCTAGAATAGAAAAACTGGTGGATAGTACAGAATTATTTACAAATATAATTATTTATAAAAGTTCGTCCTAAATCAAAAACATTACTTTCAATTTACACCCAATTTCTATTTTCTGTTGTCATAAGTTCTTTAATAACTACAACAAGAAAAACATCTCACGGCTACTTTACAACTCAAAAGTTTTTTTTTCTTAAATTATTTTGGCAAAGTCGCAAGTGAACGCAGCTTTGTCACTGCCAATAGCTAATTGCAGCAACAAGAGTCCACAACTGAGACGTTCCACACGCCAAAAATGTAATTTTCAACAAAGGAAAAAAAATTCTTTTAAAGTGAAAATTATCGCCTTCCTAATTTTCGTTCTGTCATGGCGATATAATGACTGAAGTGAAGCCACGTGTACGCGTATTTGGAGGAGTATAATTCCTTTCGCAATGAACTCCGGTTGTTAAAACTGAGATCAAAATATCCGACATTTAGAGGTTATAAATTCTAAAATTATTCATCGCTTTTCATTTGCACTTTCGTCCTTGGCAAGAGATGACAACCACCCAGCTAGAATGTGGAAAATCCTTTAGTTCTCGAGAAAACGTGTATTTTTTGCTCGGTTTATTTACATTTAAAAATTTTGTATCATAATAAGAAAAAAAATATAAATCACAAAATGGCGATATCAAAAGGACAAATGGAGGTTGGTTGGGCGGTGGAGGAATAAATCAAACAAAGCTGGGCGAAGTATATTGTAGAGACGACCTCCATCTTAAGGCCCCCGCCCTAAGTTTCGTGGGGGTTGCATGCTTCGTGTACAGCAAATTCATCTCCTTTTATTGCTATTTTCAGCAGCGGCTTACTTCTCGTTTATGCGGCATACAATTAGCGCCATATTACTCGAACGCGATTGTACAAATGCTGCAGTGAAAGCGTAGCCATAATAAAGCCCGCATTAAGGCAAGTACACATTGGGCGTTTTGAAACGCGCGTTTTTGAAATGAGCGTTTTACGAATCAAAGAGCTCCTATTAGGTGTACACATGCAAACGCGCGCTTTTGACCAAACGCCCGTGAACCGCGCGCTTCGAGATTTTCGTTAGAACGCGCGTTTCACGGACGCTTGCCGGGCGTTTTGAGATACATACGTCGCCTACTTGTTGTACATTCTAACGCGCGTTTTTATACAGAAAACACGTATTTAGAAGAGGAAAATTAAAAAATGGAAAGCGAACTGTCACCAGCGAGCAATAATAATTATTAATGCTCGCTACTGCGATGTCCTGCAAACGCTCGTTAAACGCCGCGCTTAACGCTTAGTGTGTACACTACCAACGCCCGCTAAACGCAACGCCGAACGCCCAATGTGTACTTAGCCTTACAAGCTATACATATGCATATGTACATGCAAATACATGGTGTTATTGCTACGAACTGTTTCCTTGCAATGCAATCAAATAGGAAGAAAGTTTTAGTGTTTCGCAATTGTTTGGTCTGTTTGGGGAAGTCCTTTTTACTATTCGGATGTGCCATAAATTATGGGTACAAGAAATTTGCTTTGTGGGGACAGATTATTCATTTGCGAGTTTGTTTTTCTTTTCAATGTAAGCTATATTTTACTATACCAGCATACAAAATCAAATGTGGGAGAAAAGTCCTTGGGGCATATTATGGATCAACTATTCTTGCTCATTCTATATGTTTTTTTTTTGTCATATGTAGGAATGTTGTTATTCTCCAAAAAGTTTTTGTTGGCGTTGATAAATTTATAGATCGAGTTTGGGTTTTTTTTGTTCCCATTTAGTTCTAGCTTAAAGCAGACCAAAAAACCACAAACTTCTGGATGGAATTAATATATTACTATCCGGGCTTCCATAAGGCCTCCTCATGAGACTCAGAGCTATTCATTTGGTTTCAGTCCAGTTTTAATCATAGTTTCTCGATTTCTTTTATTGCTTTTCTTGTCCAGGTGTGTTTTTAGAAATACCAACATCTTTGCTTCCTTGTGGATTCTGTCCGAGCGAGCTTTTTGTGTATTATTCTGTTTTTCGCAGTGTTTTTCTTCCTATCCAGGAGCGGATCCAGAAGCAATTTTGGGGGGCGGAGGGGAATCAAATTTTACTCAAAATCTGAAGATGATGTTATCTAAAATAGTATTCAGTGAACTATAAAAAAAGTTATAATAAACAACTAGACTCCCTAATAACAAAAAAAAATTAAAAATTAATAATTTTTTATCATTTTTACTTGCTGTTCACCAGTTCAATTTTTTCTTTGCTAAATGTGCAAGACCAAAGAAAGACCAAAGCAAAACAGGACAAAGACCAGACAATACAGCAAGATCAAGATATCAAGACTTTCTGCCCATCAATAAGTGCCAAAACTGTTTCAGCGATTGGCTAAAAGTGCACATTTAGTAAGACCACGGCAAGACTGCAACATTTTTTTGCAGGACCTTTTGCAAGAATTTTTGCTCATCACTGTAAGACTTTTGGCACATAGTGATAAGCAAAAAGTCTTCCTATCTTGATCTTTCAGTCTTGTCTTGTCTTGTCCTTCTTGTCTTGGTCTTGCTTTGATCTGGCTGAATGTGCAAGATCAGGGGTGGTAGCACGTAGGTTGTTTCAATAGACCTCTTCATATAAAAATTCAAGATTGTTGTATAAAGAGGTCGATTGAAGAAACTTACGTGCCACCACCACAGGCAAGATCAGTCTTGCTCATCACTAGTGTCTACAACAGTTTTACCGAGTGGTCCCCCAACTAAGTACTAACCTCGTCCAATATGTTGCTTTACCATCGCATCAAACGAGAACTGGTCTACGTTTGCCCGAGTTCCTCGCCCCTTCGGGATTGATTCTGGATTGATTCTGCTTACAGGAAGCTGAGTGCCTGCAGAGCTAATCACAAGGGCGTGCCTATACATAAGACCTGTTCCATTCTAAGCTACTCTAAGTAGTTTTAGGTTTGGCCTCGAATAAAGAACCGACCTATCTATATTCAATTTCAAGCAGCTCTCAATGCATCTTTCATTCAATCCCCTCCTAATTTCACACTGTCCTTCTTTCCCTGTTCCCCTTTCTCCAATGCTCTATGTCAGAGGTGGGGAACCTTTTTACCATTAGAGGCCACATTTAAATTAGGCAGCAATAAGAGAGGCCGCATAAGCTGATTGACCTAAGAAAGTGACTTTTGTGAAATTATTATAGTTTTTCTATAGATTTAACAATTTATTGCATTGCACGTTGAGAAAAGATTTGTTATTTTCACTCAACGAAATAGCAACATCCTGGGTGTAATCACTCATGTTCTTAGGAACAAATACAGAAAGACCAAAACATTCTAATGTTTCTTCAGGTAAACGGTCTTTCAAATCTGCGATGACGTGGTCCAATGCTGGAATATATATTGACCACAAATAATACTGCTCCGGGTCTTGAGATTCAATGTTCTCACGATGTTGTTGACGTTTTGTTGTGCGTGGTACCGATATCTCGACGTCCAAGTCCTGGGCCAATGTTTGCACTTCTTCAAAAAGGCTCTTGAAATGACCTTCTGCATTTTGCCGACGATTTTCCAAAATTGCGAGAACGTCTTGGAGAGCATCGCTTGCTCCTTGAAGGTCCAGGTTTTCAGCTTGAAGAATAACGCTAAGTTGTCGAATGATTCTCAGAATGTCGGAAAGGACGACGACAGAAACTAAAAATTGGCTGTTGTGCAAAGCAGTTTTCAGACAAAAAGCCTTCGATGCTGCTTTCCTATCGCACCATTTTTCAATGTCCTCAAAACCATCTGTGATTTTTAGCAGCGTTGTTCGGAACTGCAGAACGCCATCATGCCTTTCACCCCATCTTGTTTCGCACAAGCCTTTAAAAGAAGAGCCTAATTTTGCCTTGAAAACTTTAGTTCGTTTAGCGGACGAATTGGCGAACTGGATCACTTCTTTCATAGTTCCGACGGCATTCCGACAAGCAACCACGGCGGAGGTTTTTCCCAGAGAGTTGTTCAATGAATGATTAAAACAAGGACATCTTTTTGCATATGGTGCTTTTTGTTTAAGAGTTGCAATCGCTCCCACGCCTACGCATTGTGACATATCCAGTCCAGTCGACTCCATAATATCCTCCACGATGTGTCCTAGAGCTACGCCGGTCAGTCGCTGTTCCCCAGAAGGTCCATCAACGTCTTCGTCTCGGATAGTGCCGTACGCATCGACGAAGCAAAGAAAATCTTCTCTTACTAACTTATCGTAAACATAGCGGTAAGATAGGCTCACTTGTGATGTATGAGATGCGTCGGTAGTTTCATTAAAAATGACGATGTACATCCCTGCCTTCTCTCAATTATGTCGTGTTGTATGTCGTTCTTGCAGCAGTTGATAATTTCGTTTTGCACAGTTTTACTGGTATAAAGTGCGTTAGATGCGGTTTCCTTTAAATGTTTTGACAAAACATTGTCTCCAGCATCCATCATAGCCTCAAAAGAGCCCGGAAGTTTCCCTCGTTTCGCTCTTCGATAGCCTGTTCGTCGATCCTATCATCATCTCTGTGGCCTCGGAGGGCGATATTTGACGTCCACAAAATATCACAGTTTCCGCAATAGAATGCAGTTTAGCCCGGTTCTCTTCAGCCTGTTGCGAGCGGTGAGCAGAGATCATGTTCAGGATTTTATATTTTGGGAATAATTACAAAGAAAATCTTGTCCGACGTCTACAGATCCTTGTGATAACGATTTTTTGAGTGACATTCCAAGTGACCGTCCTTTCCTGTTAATTTGGCAAACGTTGTGAGGGGCTTTTTGACGAAATAATTCAGCGGTGTGCTGGCTTGATTTCCGCCGAATTCACCAGCAGAAAAGAGTGCACAATAAACGCAGTAGAGGCCCTTCTCCTTTTTTGATAACACAAGCCAATGGTAATTGTCCAGATGTTGATTGCTAACGTATCTTTTCACTTGTTTTCCACATTTTGTGTGTAGCGAGGAAGGAAACGTATCCGTCTTCGATGGTTTCCAGTGGCTTGTAAGGAGCATCTTTTTCGTCAAAGCCAACTGACGAGCTTTCCAATGTAATCAGCAATGTCATACGAATGAACGGCAGAACAATTGGAATCTTCAACCGGCCCTTCTAATATTAATGGAGTTGTTGGCAGAGGATTTGCTGGCCGCGGATCTGTGGTAACACCCAGGTTCGATAAGTTTTGTGATGGTTTTAATCGCTTCGGCGTTGATGTACAATAGTTGTTTGAAACGAACTCTACCATTTTGTACTAGGTGGCAAAGGGCCGCACAAGAACCTCGCGAAGGCCGCATGCGGCCTCGAGGCCGCAGGTTCCCCATCTCTGCTCTATGTTTTAATGGTTTTAATTTTCGTTGTGTTGGCTCACTTGACGTACTTGGAATATTGCTTTCCATTTCGTTCAACAGCGACGGGCGCTTTCAGTAATGCAGGATGCGTGCGCAAATGACTTATTCAGCAATTGAAAGTGTGAAGCTTTCAATGACTGAATAAGTCAATTGCGCACGCATCCTGCATTACTGAAAGCGCCCGACGGCTATGATGGAATTTTCTCCTCGCTTTTTTAAGAATACGGTCCGCATTATTTGTTGAAACCATCACGTATATTACCTGACAACCTCCCAAGTCCCTTTCCTCTGAAAAAAAAGCCATAGTGACTCCCATATATGGGTATACCTAAAAAGCCCTTCCCTGCTGATTTTCTTTTCTCGCTAAAGTCTTCGAGAAAATTGTATTTACTCAAGTCGTGCGGTATCTTGATTCCTATAATTTCCATTTTAATCTCCAATCTGGCTTCGATAAATCCCACAGTTGCGAAACTGCTATACTGAAGGTAACGACTGACCTTCGTTCCGCCCTTGATCGAGGTGATAATGCAGTACTAGTTCTTCTAGATTTCTCCAAAGCGTTTGACTCTGTGATTCACTCGCATCTCCTACATAAACTTAGTCAACGATATCACTTTTTTTCTTCTTCTGTTCGTCTTTTCTCTTCTCTTCTCTCTAATAGGTTTCAGTGTGCTCGGCATAATATGTAATGTTACAGCCTCTTTCCTTAAGGCGCGTCCACACCAAAGAAACATTTATGAAACATAAACAATTTTGAAGCAAACTTGTATCCGAAACATTTTTTAAATATTTTTAAAATGTTCAAAAACAATTCAGAAACATTTTTGAAATATTTGAAATTTGTTTCTTTGGTGTGTACGTGATTTTTTAATTTTCTGGAAACAGAAATGTTTACCCAGTGTTTTCCATTTGAAATGCGAAACAATGAATGTTTCTATTGTGTTTTAATTAATTAAGCCACAGTTTTAATGCATATCTCTCAGTGGATTCGTAATTTTCAAAGTATCAACATGGACAACTTTAAGTGGGATATATGGAGAAAACGAGAGTTAATAAAAAAGATTGAAATGAAACAAATAATCTGCGATGCAACGGATTCCGATTATTGCCAAATTAATCTTGTCTTTTTAATTTTTTTAGCAGAAATGTTCATTACTACGTAACAAGCAGAAAATAGTGCGGCGTGATCAGGCGAATACCTTTTTCAACACTGGAACAAATCAGAAACAAATTCGGTTTTTCATTTCTTGTACAATAGTTCTTCAAATGTTTCAAAAACGTTTTTCACACATATTCAAAACATTTATTAAACAATTTTAGAAACTTTGGAAAACATTTCTTTTGTAAAAAATTATGCTTTACATTTGTTTCTTTCACAATGTTTCCTTGGTGTGGACGCGCCTTAGAGTACCTGCAGGAGTGCCTCCATAATTGTGTATTTGTTATTTTTCGAGGCCAACCAATTTCATACATAATAAGTAAATATTTGTATTTTGTTTATATCTGTCTAGTTTATGAGCCACGATTTAACTGCCATAGAGTAATAAATATTTTACGTGGGAGTTGAAATTATTTAATTATATATTGCTAAATAGTTGTGGCGTTTTGTATATTTCATATATTGTTGGGAACGCCTGTAGCTTTGTTAGCCCTATTTAAAGTATCCATCTTCGTACTCCTTCCATAGTATAATTATACTGTCGATGTAATTGAATACCCTCATATTTTCTCTCGCAAGGTTTTCAAAATTGGGAGGCGAGGACTAGTGCCAAGGGAGCCGCAAAAGGTTTTAAAAGAAATTTAATTTTCATAACATAAATTTTCAATATAAAACGTGCATTTTGAGTTTAAAACGTAATATAACGTTAAGGTATGTGCATTTTTAACGGTGACAGATTAATTAACCTTTATAAATGAACTTCTGTCGTAATGTGCACGAAAAGCACGGCCTCAGATCCATAGTTAAAGTTATGCTTAAGATGTTGAGAAATATGTCAGCCAAAGGAAGGTCCGTGGAGATTTTATAAGAGATGAAACAGCATTTCGTTTTGGAGGAATTGAATTTCATGCGATCCTTGCATGCTCTGTTAAGAGTTATTTCGATATTCCTGTCGGTTGAGTTAGGACGTGAATTCAATATCATAAAAAAGGTCTGGTTGGCTTATCTTATTACCCCGTTTATGACCAGGTTCAACCCAATTGTAATTGTAGGTTTAACCCAATCATAAACGTTGGTTGAGTTGAAACTGGGTGCACTCAATCCAACTCAGCTCTGCTACCGGGGACGAGTTGGTTGAGTTATAATTGGGTTGAAGTGACATTTGTTTTGTTTGTCTACCATTTGTGAAGTCCCCATTCGACGTTACTTTTGTGTTCGGTGTTTTTGATTGCACAGGAATAAACAATTACTTCGTTCTGAATATTTAGGTATCTATAATGAGAATTTTATACAAAAATTTGAGATTATGTTTTGATTTCATTTCAACTCTATTTCAACCCAAAGTGGAGTCACCTTGACATCATATCCTGTGGTCGAAATTTCGACTCAACCATGACTCAACTTTTCAACCTATTCATAAACGGGGTATGTATACTATACTATACTTTTACCCATTATATCTTCTCTCTGCCCCTAGTGGACTGTTCGCCTACGTAGGATCGTTATCCCCCTTACCAAAGGAACATATTAATTAGCGTAATGTTTGTCCATATTACGGATAAAGTGAAAATCTCGGCTCTGTCTCTTAGACTATAAGGCTTTATAGATTTTGTATAGTGAGGAATGAACCAACGTCTTCCTGACAGTAAAAATCTGATGACACAGAGGTCGACTGCAAGAGGTCTTACAAGGGAAATATCACTACCAGTCAATGACTTGGAAGGACGATTTAGCTCTAACTAGTTGGCTTTCAAATAATGCCAGACACTTCTCTCCAAACCTGTGTTGGTTGCGGCAGAAAATAGATGTGGCGAATTACCGCTAAATAGGCAGTGGTCAGAGTTGCCAAAAGATTATCAAACTTTGACAGAGTATCGACGGGGAAGTAGAAATAGATCAAAGAGATGGGGCAACGCCGGAAACTTTCGCAGAAGAAGAGTTCTGTGGCTCGGCCAAAATTATTGGTTAGCCGATTACATTATGATCGTATAGCGGCAACAATGGTTTTACACTGCGGCTGGGAAGATAAGAATTTGAAGATCAATTTAAAAATAATATCGAAAACTAAAGTTGAGGTTTCATTACTAATATTAGGCTTTTGTATCGACCGAAGAATATGAATGAATTTGGATGAAAAAGTAGTTTCCTAAAGCAGTGTTTCCCAAACTTTCGACATCTGCTTATGCTTACCCCTGCTATAATTTAAAGTACCCCTCGTCAAAAAAATCTGTTTTTTCATACTTTAATAATTTCAGACGTTACATTTGTATGATTCTTTATTATGTGTTTGATGGAACAGTTCTCAGGATTTATTGATCAGAATGTATATAAGAATACATATCACAACAATGTATGTAATGTATGTTTCCCTTAGCTTACATCTTTATAATGGCGATACAGATGCAGCGTATGAATTAGCTTCCATATTCTAGTTAAAATCCTTCAACAAACATGCCATAGCCTTCTCTTCTCTTTAACGCCACACCTAACCCAGAAAATTGAAAATATAAAATCAATTTAAATTTAATTTTTTTCCTTGAATTTTTTTTTCAAATCCAGCTTATGATTTTTATTTCAAAATTAAGTTTATTTCCTTGAAGTACGAAGCCCCAATGTTTACCCAAAGAACCCATGATTTTTTCCTGCTTATTTCTATGGTTTGCAACGATTCTAATTTTAGTTTTCCATAAACCGATTTGTTCCGATAAAAAATCAATTTTCATGGCATTCATTCGAGCCGTAACTCTATAAAATCGCTCGGTAAATAGGGCACCAAGTGTGCAGCATAGAACGGATCCCCATTTGATCTAAAGAGCTTGAACGACCGCTGTCGGTTGGCACAAAGCTACGCAACGAGCGACACCGGCGGACGACGCCCAATAACAGAACTCTTCGTGATTTCTTTTTCTAGATAGGTACGCAGCAATGCTGAAACCAAAGCCTCCAACAATGGCACAATAGATGGCGAGGGCTTGCCTTGGGGAATCGACGATTGCCGATGGTTGAAATTGTGGCGCTTTCGTCGTCTCTTCTTCAATTTTTCCACATGACTTCTTGGAATCTATGTGCATAAATTCCGATTCTCGCGGTTACTTTCACGCTAATTTCATTCTACATTGAGCGGCTTCATTAATTTATGCTGTTGCCAGGTGCGTCCGACTAGAATTTTGGCTGCGCTCGTCAGATATTTTCAAGGTGTAACTCGAAAGGAGCCAATCGAGCCGAAGCAGAGCAGAACTAACCAGGGACAGACGACATTAGTCGACGGACGGGTTTTCGCTGCAATGTCAAGTGGAGGGAATCGGGTTCGGATTTAGCTCTGCTAAATGACACTAGAGAAATGGGTTAGGAGGTGGTTTCTGAGTAATTTTAGCCGCAATTGTTGTGTGTTCTCCGCGATGTCTGTCTGCCCGATCCGTGCGGCTGTGTGTGAACGCCAATTGAGCGTATGCGCACAGCTGACGGTAATTGAGTGTTTGATGCTTAATTGTCTATCCGCAAGTAAATTTTGTAACGTTGGCCGCAAATTGTCACGTGGATTAACTCATATGTTTAGTGCGTCATGGTTTATGCTTATTGCAAATAAGAAGAAGAAGACGGCGAAAAGGGTCACGTGCTTTTAATTAACTTCATCATAAAATTTTACTGTGCACCGCGGGAATCGATCATTATATTGGCGCGTTGCGCAACCAATTAGTCTTCGATGGCGTAGCACAGATAATAGGGAAAGCGTTAAGATTCATACATACTATGTTTCGGAAGGATCGTCCAGCAATTTGCGAATATATTAACATTAAGCTTCCATTATGTAACTCCAACTCGGTTTTTTCTCCTCCAAATAATTACAAGAAAGAAAATGCTTAACGTATTTTGTGGTTAGGTGCTGATTTTCTAATTCTGTTCAGCTCATGAAAATCTTTATAGGATATTCGAGTATATTTGAAATTTTATTACTTTAATGCTGGTGTTTGCTTCAACACATGATGAAATTTTATATGAAGTAATAAAAATTGAGAAAATTAATAACTAATAAACTTTGCGATTCTATGCATGTGTGTGAGTTGTAAAAGTTGATATCGATACAGCTTGGGGATAGCGATATTTCCTTTTAGTAAGAGAAGGTTTAATACAACTAGTGAACAACATAATTTTATAGTATCCAATTTAACCCACTTGGGTTAAACTTTGAGGTAAATGACGACTTTTTCATATGAAGTGTTCAATTTTTTATCGAATCGGTTTAAATATTGAAATTTTTACCTTTCAGTTTCAAAAATTCGTTGTTATAAGCGAGCAGCTCGTGCAATTATTTAAAATTTAGAACTGTAGTTTAACCTCAATATGAAATATTTGATACCAACTCCGGCGTGAAGCACGATTCGCATAGCACTAATATTATTCATGCCTAGTACATCAAGCACAAAACGAAACGAATTAACACGGCAACTTGTATCACTTAATAAGTCCATAAGATGTCATATAGATGGCGCCACTATTGGCAAATCTGTGGCGATTGAAATCGATCACGACGACCTCTGTGTGTCACACCTGAACACTTTACACGACACTTTGATACAGAATACAAAAAGTAATTAAGTAGGCTTAAGAAAGTTATTTTATTAAT
Source organism: Thereva unica (assembly GCA_949987705.1). Lineage (NCBI taxonomy): Eukaryota > Metazoa > Arthropoda > Insecta > Diptera > Therevidae > Thereva > Thereva unica. The sequence goes on along the minus strand of OX465283.1, from coordinate 125,195,640 downwards.
TAGAAATTTTATGTTTTTAGTTTGTCATAATTATTCGAACCTTATGTACGTGAATTATTGTAAATATAAATAATAGTGGTTTAAAAGTTGTGTTTAGTTATTATAACTATGGAAGCTCTATGGGGTTACGGAGTGCCCCATAAATCCATGTAGTATTTAGGTACTGCCAACCTTCAAACGATACAGGGGCGATGCAGAAACAATTTTGGATAGATATTAAAATTTACTCAAAATCTGAGGATGGTGTTGAAATAGTATTCGGTGTCTCATTTGTCAGGGTTCTCCTTACATGAGCATTAATTTTCTTCTTCCATTCTTACAATTAATTCAACCTTTTGAGCAGCGGTAGATTTATGCTGAATCAGATCCAAGTAAAGCAGCAGCAGCGGCAGCTAGCATCAAATTAAATTGTTTGCGAATATAATAATTTTTCCCCAGTATAGTGCAAGATGATACAAAGTAGAAATTTTTACTGGAAGCTTGTTAGTAACCAGCAAGTTTTTCCCTTCCACCTGCAATTCTTTAATGGGATTCGCTGACGTTCATTGGTTCTGTGTGACGGTTTAGCGAAAGCCAGCGAAGATTCGTTGGCGTTCGCTTGCAACCCGTAGCGTGGCGGTAACATCAAAGGAAACAAGCCATTTGAGCGAATGTGGTGTGGACGGGCATCGAAGTTTAACAAACGATTGACAGGCTCGAAGGCCGAAATTTTAAGAATTTGACCTGTATGGATTTTGGTGCAAGATATTTTTAGTGGCGTTTTAAGAAAATTAAATTGAAGCACCTTGTGAAGTAAAGTGAAAAACTACCATAATGTTTTCTATTTTTAAAAAATGTTGCGGTCCACCACCTGCGCTTTCATTTTTTATTCGTTAATGTTTCATAAGGTATATGAAACTAGATATAATAGTTTGTTCGTCGTCATCCATAGCCCTCTTCGATGTAACTAAACCGAATACCCGTCCCAACGAACGTTTGCTAAACCAACAAATGCTTATGGACGTATCTCCAAACGCGAACGAACGTGTGTGTGTGTTGGGCCGGTGTGTACCCAGCATAACGAGAAAACTCGATAGGTACTTCGTAGTTTTGACCCCTTTCGAAGTATCGAGGTTCGATCGACACTGGTAAAACCAGTAAAACTTGACAAAACTCAGGAAAACTAGAGTACTTTCCTTTTTTTAATAATAATAAAAAATATTGTTTGGATGTATATTCACCCGAATACAGGAGTCACGACTAGCCGCAAAGAGCAGTTTAAAGAACGACGACCACGGCGGTTACGAAAACAGAAAACGACCATATGACTGCTGATTGACGAAAAATGAGTTAACAATTTATAAAACCAGAGAAAGTAAAGTCTGATGACGACTAAGCACATTTTGCTAGTTAAGCGTAGTAATTTGGTTTGACATGTGAATTATATCATGGGAAAAATTTCAATCAATTAAACCAAGGCTATTATCTCACTTCCAGGTATCTGTTGTAGAAGCAGAACTCTGCGGCGGCAAAACTCGTTGCTGCTTTCCTTGTGACGTGACCAGCGTAAGCCAATAGAAACAATGCTCTGCCGACGGTGCTGATTTGCTGCTTTGGATTTCATACACCTTTATCCCTTAAAGAGAAATTTTTTTTTTGGCCCCCAGTAGTTTGATTCCGTTTGTTCCAGCTGCCTTGAAAGCGACTATACTCAAAGCGAATCGTCTGAACAAACTTTCGCTTTGGGGCGCTTCAAAAGGAACGACAAAGCGAACCGTCTAAACAGGCACTATGTGAGGACCAGGCCTAAGCAAACGCTGGTCCCAGCACAGCAGAGAAAACTGTGTTTCATTATATTCAAGCAACCATCGTATATTTGGGTGGGACAGCAGTAGCAGAGGCCACTGTCTCACCTCTGGGGGTTGTGATTGAAACACAGTTTCCTCTGTCGGTGAGACACAGTCCAATAGAGCGGGGTGCCATCCCCTATCAAAGGCCTTGGAGATACCAGGTTAGATTCACCAAAATGATGAACGCTTTGATAGAGATGCTCAGTTAGGCATACAAGGAGGTCGCCAGTAGATCTTTTAGATCTAAAACCATACTGCTTGTCCCAAATTAAGAAGAAACAAGTATTCCGTATCACCGCATTCTCCAGATTTACCTCGGCCTAGTTTTCCTTGTTCTCAAATCTCAAAAAAAAGAAAGGAAAAAGGTTCCATTGAGGAGGAGATTATCAAAACTGAGACGTTTTTTCTAAGGTTGGACAAATCGTTTTATAAAAAAAGGCATAAAAATGTTAGAGAAGCACTCTTGAAGCAGACTGATGATGTATGAAATAATATGACCACAATAAAGATTAAAAAATACAATTTGACTAAAAGTAAAATGGTCGAATGTGAAGCTCCATTTGTTCTGCAGATTGTAAAACTGCAGAGCAAAAATAAAAGAAGTCCAACTCAAAACAGGACTGGGCCTGTGATAAGCAAGTTTTAGTATTTGTAAAGATAGAAAACTTGTTATTGTTGGACCTTATCTTGCTATTCAAAATTCCTACTATATTCGCACCTATTCTGAAAATGACACCCTTTGCGCGCACAACTGAGTTTAAGAAAAAACATGGAGTTTTTTGGGGCCGGAATCGTAAATAGTTAGTCAGGCGCATCTAAAAAGATTTGCCGGTGCACAATTGATCAAGAATCAAAAATTTTATTATTGTGGTCTTGTTCCCGACTAGATTTGATAGGTTTACATGCCTCATATAGCGTGTGGGCCTCATGTGTCGATTGAGGGGCATACGAATAGGTAGTTTACACTCGAAGCGGATACATTTTTTTTAAAATTTACTTTGACTACTCAACAAAAACGGTCACAAAATCTCCGAGATTTAATGATCGATACTATACATATAGATCGACACAACCATAAAACTCCTAATTGGGGATTTTGCAATGAAAATAATATTATTTCACATAACTTAATGCAACATCACCACCACGCAGTAATTAATTCGATGCTACCTAAAAACAAATAAATATTTACACCTTATCATAACAAAAATCCATTTTGATTACTGCAATTGAAATTTTATATAACATCCATTAAAATAATTACAACATGACTAAACTAATAAAACTAAGTTACATGAACAAAGACAGGAGTCCAAGAATAGTCGTCATTACTAACTGCAGATAATAAATAATACTGCAGCATGTTATATCGCTCGATATCGCATCTATCAAAGAATATCATTGAACAAGATATCAATTACCGACCACAAATAACCCAACAACAATAGTGGCTAATCGAGTCCATTGCAATCGATATATCGAAGGAAATTAGAGCATACTTCATTATATTAACACTATAGAACATAACTATTCAAGGAATTCTTTTTAAGGGCTGAGGAAGTTTATTTTTATTTTGTACCAATGTCAATTTAATGTAAATTTATTAAAGTAATTAAAATAAAAGGATAGTAGCAGAATTGTTAATGAATTTTGCTTTAATGTTTTTAGTTAATTGTTAATTAATGTTTTTAGTTAATTGTAAAGTTTTGTTCGGGGGGCAAAACCGTACCGCCACCTCCTCGCTGGTGCCTCCTGAATAACCAACCGACGACGGGCGTACCCAGTGCCCGGGGGTATAGCTGGGCCACCCTATCCGATGGGGTATAATTCACGGATCCGGTCCTCCTGGTAGTGGGGTTGGGCTAACTACCGGACCCTGTAAAAACACATCAGTTAAGAAACCCGATGCAAAGCCTCGGAACGGACGGGAAAAACGGCAACGACTACGGCAACAGCACCTGGAAATGATTTTCGGAACATGGAATACGCGAAGTATGTACAGAACTGCAGCAGTTAAGTCACTATTAGACGAAGTGAGCAGATATAAAATAAAATTACTCGCGTTACAAGAGATCAGATGGATAGGAGACGGGACAATGGACCTTGGCAACTACAGGATATTCTACAGCTGCGGAAGGGAACATCACTTAGGAGTAGGCTTCGTAGTACACAAATCAATTATAGATAATGTGATAGAGTTCAAGCCAATCAGTGAACGATTATGTTCAATACGACTCCGAACGAAGTTCTTTACCCTCTCAATCATAAACGTACACGCGGAGACGGAGGAGAAAGCGGACACGACAAAGGACACTTTCTATTATAAGCTTGAGCGCGCATATGATACGGCCCCTTCCAATGACATCAAGATGGTGATAGGAGACCTCAACGCCAAAATTGGAAGAGAGAACTGGCACAGACCGACCATTGGAAAGGAAAGTCTTCACGAAACATCAAACGATAACGGACAACGTGTTATCGATTTCGCAATGAGTAAAAATATGATCGTCAGCTCAACATATTTCCCAAGAAAGGACATTCACAAATACACATGGCAATCCCCCAGCGAAAGATACTGCAATCAAATAGACCATATTCTAATAGACAGAAGGGCAGCTTCCAGTATCCTGCAAGTAAGAACCTGTAGGGGTGCAAACTGTGAATCGGACCACTTTCTAGTTAAAGCTAGATTCAGATGTCGGCTGTCTACTCAAGAAAGAAGAAACAGCAAACAAAAGAAATTCGACGTCGATCGCCTCCAAGAACAGCTCGTGTTGGAGAGATATCAGGAAACTCTAGCAGAAAGGATAGGTATAAATAATGAAGATACAGTCGAGGGAAAATGGATGAGATTGAAGACGGTACTGACAGATGTCACGAAGGAAACTGTAGGGTATAAACGCACAGCCAGAGCCAGTGACTGGTACGACGAGGAATGCAAAGCAGCTATAGAGGCCAGAAATAAAAATAGGAGAATATACATAGAGAGACCGACGAGGAGTAAGAAATTGAAATACGAGGAAACAAGAAGAACTGCAAAAAACATCTGCAGGAAGAAGAAAAGGCAATTCCTCAACAATCACATCCTGAGAGCAGAGGAAAACTTTGCCCAAAACAAAACACGGGAAGCATACAGGGAAGTAAACTTCTTCAAGAAAGGCTTCAAACCCTCCTCCGGTATATGCAGAACAAAAGAAGGCACTATAGTCACAGGCAGCGAAGATGTAATGAAAAGATGGAAGGAATTTTTTAGCGAGCTGCTGAACGCAAACGAGAACATCAGACATGTTCCAGAACCCCGTCTACAACATAACGATGACACCAGAGAAACAAATGTACCCACTCTGGAAGAAGTACAAAGTGCCATACGATCATTAAAAAACAATACATCTCCGAGTTGATAACATCCCAGCAGAGTTGATCAAACAAGGAGGCGAATCGCTCTCAGCAGCTATACACGAATTACTATGCTGCATATGGAGGAATGAAAAAATGCCTGAAGAATGGGAGCAAAGCATTATCTGCCCAATACACAAGAAAGGGGTCAGATTCAACTGTGAAAACTATAGAGGCATATCTCTTTTAAGCACAGTATATAAAATAATGACCAATATAATTAAGACCAGACTGGAACCTTACGCAGAAGCTGCAATAAGTGAATATCAAGCTGGATTCAGAAGAAATAGGTCAACAATGGATGAACTTTTACAATAAGGCAAATCCTCCGAAAGTGCTGGGAATACAACATTGACGTGTATCAACTTTTCATCGACTTTATACAAGCATACGACAGCTTCGACAGGGAGCAAATGTATGCAACAATGCTGGACCTAAACATCCCCCTGAAGATAATAAAATTAACAAAAATGACAATGGAAAATACAAGATGTGCAGTCAGAATACAAGGAGAATTGACGGAATCCTTCCCAGTCAAGCAAGGCTTAAAGCAGGGCGATGGGCTGGCACCCATGCTATTTAATCTCTGCCTAGAAGGAGTAATTCGCAAGGTTAACATTGATGCGAACGCAACCCTGCTTAACAAATCCAAACAGTTGGCAGGATATGCCGACGATATAAACTGCCTTGCAAGATCACTGTCATATCTTAGAGAAATATTTACAGAATTAGAAGATGGAGCAAAACATATAGGGCTGCAAATAAACGCAGAGAAGAGTAAGATTCTAATTCAGTCAAGGGTGGAAAGAAGAAGAAGAAACCACAATTCCACCTCGGGGGAATATAACTTTGAACGGGAAAACCAATTTAACTACCTGGGGTCCACAGTCAGCGAAGAAAACGATGAAACGATAGACGCACAACGAAGAATAAACGCCGCGAACAGAACATACTTCTCACTACTGCCAGTAATGAAATCCAGAGACATCCACAGAAAAACTAAAATAAGAATCTACAAAACCATCATACGTACAGTAGCTACGTATGGATGTGAAGCTTGGAGTATCTCCCAGAAATCCGCAGACAAGCTGGATATATTTGAGAGGAAGGTTCTCCGAAGGATATAAGGCCCAATCAATGAAGACAATGCATGGAGAATACGCTACAATCACGAATTGTACGAGTTATACAAAGAATGTAAACTTTCGACCCACGCCAAACTACTACGTTTACGTTGGGCCGGCCATGTCCAAAGAATGGATGACTCAAGGATACCAAAAAAAGCCCTGTATCTACTACCAGATGGCAAAAGACCAGTTGGCAAACCACGGTTAAGGTGGGAAGATAATGTTAAGGTCGATGCAGCAAAACTGCTCAACACAAGAAACTGGAGACAAGCTGCGGAGCAGAGAGACGTCTGGAGGAAGAAGCTGATGGAGGCCAAGGCTCGAATTGGGCTGTAGAGCCATCGAAGAAGAAGATGTAAAGTTTTGTTCATTAATGTACACGTACCTACAAGCTACAAGGCGCATGGCCATGTTTGAAATGTTGAAGAAATATAAATAGAAAAAATAAACTTTTTTTTATGAATTCTCGGTTACTCTTTAAAATAACATACTTGGAATAAAATTCTCGGCGAAGAGGTTGATTGATACAACTTACGTGCTACCACCTCAGATTTAAATAGACAAATCATCCTCAGATGTTGAAGAAAGATTAATCATTTCGAGCAGCAATTGAGACACAGTCCAAAAGAATAAGATTGTAATGTCGAGAGCAGTGATCTACATACATCTATCTGAAAAGGGCCTTTTTTCACCTTTAATCAGTTCTACTTATGTTATAATCCTGAAGACCCTTTTTTGTGACCATAAGGTTAATCCACAACATCCAGTTAAAAAATCTCGTATAACAATGGTTAAATATTAATCATTCCTCGACATCTCCGTTTCCTCATTTATTTTTTACCTTATTTAAGACCTAAGCAATATCGCTTTATTTTATTTGAACGAATTCCAGGAGCATTAACCTAAACAAGTATATTAAACTGTAATTTCTAAGCGAAAAAAGGGATCCATTCTTTTTTCATCCCATATAAGCCTACTATAAACAAAGAGGACAGCATGTTTGCACACGTAAAACTGAAACGATACCATTCAAATCCCTGGGTACATTTTTAGAAAGTTTTCATATCACGTAAGTTTCTCCATCATCATCCACCTCGTTCCTAAAAGGTTTAAACCATATCAAGGACTCTAACTTTCTCAGCTTTTCAGGAAGCACACAATGTCCCTCTCTCCCAAGTCCCTTTGTCTTTTATTACGGTTGCCAGCGCCACACATACATAAAGTCAGGCGGAAAGTGACAAACAGCGCCGTCTACCATGAAAATAAGTTGGGGCTTCCTTCTTCTAGCAATTCCCAGTTCAAATAAAATATGAAATAAACTCCGGAGTGATTATGCTGGAGAAATATTCCACTGCATCTGGCTGCTGGTACTGGGGCAGCAAAATGCAGTTAAGTTGAGATTGTAAATTAGCATATGAACGAGAAATCAATATTAACTCAGTTGGCAAGGGACCATGGGAGCTGCCATTCCGTGGCTTTGTAGCCCCAACTAACAACAAAAAAAAAGACAGAGCATGGAATAGAACAGTTTCCACATCTGGAACTGGTGCAGCGCAGTGCCAATATGGGGCTTAGTACACGTCACTCGTGCCAAGTGGGCCCAGCAGTACATGGTCGCAGTATGTACGATGTGGTGTAGCAAACAGGAGCGGCGCATGTGTATTGTACGAGTATGCCCTTCAAGTTATCCTAGTTCCTGGCTGATGGTTTAGGTGCCGTCGTAACAGGACATAATCCGGAATTAGATCAGGCTACAGCAGCTCCATTATATGCTGACGTTGCTGGCTATAAATTGTTTTGTAAACAGCGCGATTTCGGGACAAACAACACACCTGAAGAGGAAACGCCAACCAGACGCGCGACATGGATTCCTTCCTACCTTTTTTGATATGCCAGGTAAAAAAGTATCAACTTAAATGGAGCCCACGGCTCGACTTTTATACAACAGCAGCAGCAGCAAGACCCAACCTCGTGCCCCAATACAAAAATACGTCACAAGGATACCCACTCACCTGTTTCCATCATAAAAGGGAATTTAGAAGTTTGTTTGCTTTCATCATGGGCTGCTGCTGTTCTATTTTTATAAGAAAAATATATGTCCTGGATCCGGGACAAGGCGCGAATTTACGGTGGCAAGGGATGTGTTTATGGCCTTAATATCGCGCGTCACTGTGATGCTACATTACATATGGCTGCGGCAGCAGGAAATAATAAAAGACAGGAAAAAAGGAATACCCAGGCTGAGAGCTGTTCCCGTGTAGTTTAATGAATGTAAATTAGGGTGAAAATGTGACCGATGTTCATTATTTATGCAGTGGTTATTTGGGATTTAACTGCTCCGAAAATGCTGTCAATTATGACGAGTTTTTCACCGCCCACAGGTGAGAGAGATGTGGGAAAATTTTTCATCTTTTTTTATGATGTTCAGTACAATTCAACTCAAGTGAAGGTACACTGCTCATCATTCGTTTTTTATATACAACACAGACAAAGGACGAAATTTTGACTTAAGTGCCAATTTAAAATTCATAACAATTTCGGTGTAAACAGTTTAATGATGTTATTTTTCGATTTTATTTAGGTTAAGTCATGAATTTTTAGTGGATGGAACAGGAAAACCTAGTCAAACTTTTATAGATGTTAACTATGGTGTTTTTGCCAGGGGTTAGTTTATTTTTATTGTTGTTTGTTTCATTTTAATTTCTCTGTTTACATCGAATTCTTTTCCTCCTGGCACCCTCTACGATCTAGTGTTATCTTCACTCAATGGACAGGGTTTTATTCACGACTCGGGAGGTTTATAGGTGCCTCAATCAAAGAGCTTGATGTTAACAAATCCAATGGAAATTTTTTCATGTTCAAACCTATGTCGAAAGATGTAACTCCAGCAATTCTTAGAACTACCAACCAATAGCAATTACCTTTTTTCTCTCTCGAAAATCGTGGAGACGTTTATCAACATAAGGCTTATAGGGCATTGAGGACCGTAAACATCAACGCAGGTTTTCAATATTTCGAAGAAAGGATTACCTCAATAACATATCGATTGCAGGTAAGGGTACTGCTTAACTCTCCGTTCAAGGTATTCGTCCATGATGTTTACGAGCTTAAAAATGCCAGTGTTAAATATGGAAATATTCTGGCTTGGTAGTTCTTTTCTACTATTTTCGAAAGTAACTCGGATTTAGTACCGCAACGTTCACTCGTTTCTTATCCATGGATTTCTTGCTTTTAGTTCTTTTTCAATACACAAGTTAATGTCAGAGTAAAGTTCACTCCAGTCAAAGTTTTCAAAACTAAATTCAACAAAATTGTTTTATTTTACGGAAAATGCTCTCATATTTCCGATTCAAAGTATATTTCAGGTTTTACACATGGAGAGTGCGGTGTAAAGTCATCAAATTACTCTCAATGTGGAATTTAATCCAGAATAAACGAATGATGTTCATAATAGCATTCTTCTTCTTCTTTGATGCATTAGTTGGCGGTCCAAGCGGGATGTCCCGCAACGGACGGACACGCTGCTGTCGGTGCCGCTGGGTCTCGAGCTCTATTCATGATTCGTTTCCATTCTTGACGATTTGTGGCGACGTCTCGATAAGAAGAACCAGAAGGATACAGCTGTGAACGTCGGCTGTCGATGCCACTTTCTTTTCTTCAGCCAATGATCCCAACTATTTGAACATCCGTTGTGTGCACTTTGGTCTTTTCCGCATTGAGCCCGTACGCCTGGACGATGCGGGAAATGTCGTTCAACAAGGCCTCCGTGTCGGCGAAGATGGCGCTATCGTCGGCGAACATCAAGTCGATTACGAAGTTGTTGTCATCGTATCGAACTCCGCATTGTCCATCGAATGCTTCACGCATAATCGTGTCGATCACAACTTTGAAGAGAAGTGGCGAAGCGACGTCTCCTTGTCGGACACTCGTTTGAATCGAGAACTCCTCGGATAAGTCGCTTCGAATACGAATGCTGCCTGTGGAGCTCTCGTACGACGCTTGGAGAAGATGGATGATTTTCATTGGCACATGTTCGGTTTGCAAGGCTTTCGACAAGTAGCATTTCTTCAAAATTGGCACAACGTTCGCTTTCTTGCATGCCGGTTAAGGATTAATTTCGTACGGCCACTCGAGTCTAACCAAACCCTGAATAACAAACAGTAAGGCTTCAGACCAAAAAAGTGCACCGGAAACTGCTATTGATGAATCAAGTTTTCTTTATGGCTGATAGTGAGAGTTATCCATTGAATGAGAGTTTTCTTTCCGGCTTTTCAGTCAAGATAGTATTGAATAGCGTCAAATCTCAGCTACTCACAACCTCTGCCGATGTCCCCCAGGGGTCAATTTTATCGCCCGCTTTTTTTCTAATATAACTAGCCTTAGACTAGCTCTTTGTTCCTTTAACCATCTTCGCTGATGACGATACTCTGCGTTACTGAAACAGCTTCGAGAATACAATACCAGCCCATGCCGTATCCTATCTTAAAGCCTCCATTCAACTTACAGGCCGTGGCCTTGGAAGTCAGGATGGCTGGTATGACCCGATAAAGGCTACACATTGCTCAGTCTAACTGAGGGATGAGGACTTGAGGCATCCGCCAGACCAGATGACACAAACACACAGGCAAACACGAAAGTTTAGCGTAGCAGCAATCAAACCAAAAATAAATTCCGGCTGTTTGCACTTTTTTCACTCACGGCCTCAAAGAAAACTTCAGACTGGGAGAAACCTTCAGGCCACGGTCTATGTGGGCTTTGACCGCGGACGTATGTCTCACTCATTGGACAGGGATATGGAACTCGCGCTTATTCGAAGAACTCCCAATCAGTGAGATGTTCGTGTGGATAATACATGGCCATTCAATCGCATGTCTTTGAGTAATGACACGTCTAAGACGGTAAAAGATGGGTCAGCCTTTACCACGGACACGGATGGAGGTCCCAATCGGGAATATTCGTGTTGATGGATCGTTCGACCATTTCGAGTGGAATTTTGGCAATTTCTCAATCTTACTCGGCTTATACAGGGTGTCCCACATAAACTTACAAAGCGGCCGGCTGTGGATAGGTCTTGGATAGACGAACAAAAAATCGTATGGGTGGGGGGGGGGGAATCGTAACGGTTTAGCCGCTAGGGCGTTTTGAAGTTTTTTTGCTAGAGTTTTACATATCACCCTGTATTTTTGTAACCGTGTAACCCATTTTCATGATTATGGTACCGGTGTACGCAGAATTCCCTCACCTATCTACGACGGTAAAAATAATGGTCCTATCTTATAAACTTTTGGAGTTAAGAGTCGCCAAAGTCAAAATTTTGTATTTTTTCACTAAAATTTCAACTAAAACCACCTTTTTCTCCAAAAAATACGTAATAAACCTAAACTTTTTTTTCCAAAATTAAAAATTTTGGACAATTTCCTATAAATAATGTATTACAAGTTTTATTCTAGGGCCTTTACTTTAGAAGTTATAAGCAATTTTAAAGTTAATATTGGCCTTTTTCGATGTTTATTTGGCACTTTTCGACAAAGCTCAGATGGAAAAGTACTAAAAAAGGACGAAATAGAGCCAATTTTAACATTAAAAATGCTTATAACTTCAAAAATAGAGGCTGCGGCGTAAAAGTTGTACTACATTATTTATAGGAAATTGTCCAAACTTTTTAATTTTGGAAAAAAAAGTTTAGGTTTATCACGTATTTTTTGGAGAAAAAGGTGGTTTTAGTTGAAATTTTAGTGAAAAAAATACAAAATTTTGACTTTGGCGACTCATAACTCCAAAAGTTTATAAGATAGGACCATTATTTTTACCGTCGTAGATAGGTGGGGGAATTCTGCGTACACCGGTGCCATAATCATGAAAATGGGTTACACGGTTACAAAAATACAGGGTGATATGTAAAACTCTAGCAAAAAAACTTCAAAACGCCCTAGCGGCTAAACCGTTACGATTTCCCCCCCCCCCCCCCACCCATACGATTTTTTGTTCGTCTATCCAAGACCTATCGACAGCCGGCCGCTTTGTAAGTTTATGTGGGACACCCTGTATATGTAGACTTTGAACTTTACGTAGCCCCAAAGGAGAAGGGGTCCAATTCATCCGTACGAAGAGTAAAATTACTGCTCACGGGCTGTATAGAAAGGTTGTTGGAACCAAATGTCGTTGAAATCACGGGCTTTATTTTTCTTCTTATTCCCCTTTAGTCCCTATTGAGACTGAGTGAGACAGTTGTCCTCCAGCGGACTCTGTTTTGTGCTACAGCTCTCTGCTAATAGGGTTGATAGATTTTTTTTTATGTGATAGACTAGAGGCTTAGGGAAAGCCCCTTTGTACTGTTCGACAATCTATTTTTTTCGTATATAATGTCGAACAGCAGCTCTAGCCGGAAGATAGAGAATAGAAACAGAGAGAGAAGTAGGAAGGAGCTGCCACAACCTAGCCGCGATATTTTATTCCACCTACTTCCAACCTTTTCGCGACTCTGGCATCGGGGCATTTGAGAAACAACTCGCTGGAGTGTTATGCCTCCTGAAACGAGTTGAATCTCATCAGCCAACCGATGACATGCGCTTGGTGGAGCGGGGAAGGACTAGTGAAGGCTATGACAGGAGGAATCGGGAATGTAAAGAGGGGTGAAGAAAGAAGGGAAGTTATGTGGGTGGGAAAGTGGAGAAGGCGAAGGACCGTGGGGCTGGCCGGGATTCGAACCCGGGACCTCTGGGATAGTAGTCAGGCGCCTTACCTCTAGACCACCGAGGCCCCCGATACGTTCTTCTAGAATTCCAGTAAGGGGTCTGTTTGGTTAGATTCTCGTTTTCGCGTCGCAAGGTATCGCCAATCCAATTCCATTTCGTTCGCCTGATTAGGTCGCCTATCCTTTCTTCGCCGACACGGCGCCATAGTTCTTCATTTGAAATTACCAGCCAATTTTTAGGATACGACGTAGGCATCTGTCTGTTGATGAAAACTTGTAGGCGCCCTTTGATGAATTCGGTTCCATGTTTCAGGACCGTGCAAAAGAACTGCCTTAACGTTGGAGTTGAACAGCCGCAATTTAGTGTTAGTTGTGTGTGTTAGTTGAGATCTCCGTTGATCTCCATATGCGGAACAGGCATGCATATGCGCTTCGTGCTTTATTTATTCTGGAACTGACGTCTTCTTCTGCCCCGCCATTTTCGGTAATAATACTACCGAGGTAGCAGAATTTATTTACCAGTTCCACGTCACGATTATTCAGCGCTGTTCGTTCAATGGTAATTGCATTTATCCTGTTCTCTAAAGAAAGGCCTGCCATGTTGCCACTCTGATTTACTCGTCGTAATCGGTTTGTCAAAGTCAATAGCGGCGGGGGAGGAGTGGAGTGGCTTCGGACAATGACATCATTGGCTCCAGGTTTAGCTCCTTGATGATTGATAAATGATCCAAAAGGTCTCTTGGCTTAAAGGAGAATAACTCCCGTAGACCCAGCGCCCCCACCAGAGTCTCCTTTTTCACTACTAGGTGTAGCGGGAGGAAGGTTCAGTAGGGCCTCCATAGTCACAGTTATACACGTGCTTTTAGCCCCTGTGATACTAAGACAAGTCAGTCTGGGCCTTACGACCATCGTATATAGCCAAAACATTAACCTCGGCTTGAGACCCCAGGTTTATCCTACAAATTGACGACAAATATGGAGAGATGTAATGGCCTGTGCTTTAAAGCCCCTGCTATTCAAGGTCGGCAAACAGTTCGTCGATCACGGTTGACCATAAGAGGGGTTGTGGGATGCCCCCTTGCGGATAGCCTTTATCAGCCATTACCGTTATCGATTCACCATTTATCAATCTGCTGCTGAGAAGCGACGTGATTATGACCATAATGAAGCGTCATTCAAACCAGCGATCTTTGATATGCCAGAATGCTAACACTAAAGCCACCGATACATTTTTCTAAATGAGCTCCATTTATACCACGAAAGTCGAAAAAGGTCAGGTTAAACATAAATTTCTCTGATTTTTGAATTAGAGTTAAAAAAATCTCTAAGCAAAAAAGTTATAGTGGAAAGTGATAATATTGTCATTTTACTAGTTGAAAATAGTTTTCTTATCAAAAAACTCCTCTTGAATTCCAAATATTTCCTTTGGGTTAAATAAATACATTTATCAACATCTAGGATTTAATGTTGACAGATACTTTGATTCATAAAACCAGGGGAGAGAGCAAAATGACATCAAACGATAAAATCTCAATTTTACTTTATAAACTTTGCCAAGGAAAATTCTTTGACTCTCCTTGTCTAAATATACCAGCTCGAGAATGCTTCCCCATTTTTTGTTGCGGTTTAATTTAAATATGAACAAGAACCGTGTACACTTTTAAGTATCACCCCGAATCTATTACCGCAGGACAACTTAGCAGAGGGAATCAAGATAGGGGCTACTATGCCTGGCATATTACTCGTAGGAAGTAGTATAAGTGCAAATTGCAATAAGCGCCAGCGTCAGCCTTTTTAAACATTCTGCAGTCTTCTGAACTGTGCTCAAACATGTAGCGTGCAACCTTGACATTAATGGCATTTTCTTGAAATGGGCTCAAACTTGTTCACTTTTCTCAGTGCTAGGGGGGAATTTTTCTTTTTACACAAAGTATCAAACATCTATTCATGGCGCTTGGGACAAAGAGAGCGGTTACCCAGATGGAAAGAATCATTGTGGACGAGGGAAGAAATCATTAAAGCCCCTTAAGATCCAGGCAAAGGAGTCGTGTCGAGTGTGCAAAAGGATTCCCATTTTCACTGTTTCGCTCCTCCCCATCGAAATCTAGATTCCTTTTTGTGGGCGCCTCCGGCACACACAAGCCCACTCACCTACTCCGAGAAGCTCTTCACGATTCTGCCTTGTAGTTAAAAAATCTGTTTGGACGGTCTTCTGCATGGCACGATTTTCTTGGAGCCGAGTGGAACGGGGTGGGTTCCGATCAATTGACCTGCAGACCCGCATTTTGATGTGCACTTTGATGCAATGTAGACTCAGACTTTTCTTGATGACATATTTCAAACCGATGTTTGGAACTTTTTTATATCTCATTTTCATGCCTTTAGCCAACGGCTATTATAACCGAAACAAATCAGTTTATTTTTAGCTTGCGCCAATATTATTAACCATTTATAATTAGGAAGAAAACAAACAAAAAATCGATGACATCTCGGGATTTATCTTTTTTTCACTTGTCATTGGCAAGCATTTGAGTTCTCACACAAAATTGTGCCCACTTGGACTTACTATTTTAAGCGACTGCATTTTCTTTTGTCCCGAGTGTGATGAATGAGCGAATGCTGAAACTAGAGCACGAACAGTGTGGAAGGGCGGCCAAGTTTTATGCCGCTCTAGTATCTGCGCGGCCTCACCTTAAAACAACAAGAAGAAAATTATGCTGCCGTCACACAATTACGTTTAAAATCGGAATTTGCTTAAATGAAGGCCGCTGTAATGATTTTGATTGAGTGAAGATTTAATTTCCATTCTGGAGATTACATTTTATGATAAATTGTTCAGGAGCCAAAAACGGGAGGTGATTGATTGCTAAATAGAGCGGAAGAGATTTTTTAGGATTCAAATTTTAGTAAAGGGACTCCGGTTTTAAAGTTGAGCTGCGTATTTTTAATTCTGTTCTGTTCAGCTTCCATCTTGTCCTCAACAAAGGGAAATTTCAAATTTCCCTTTTCTCAACATGTGTTTTTTAATTGACAGTTGACAAATAAAAGTGTTTTGTGAAGTTTGAACCCTTATGAAAATATTTGCAAAGTAGACGAAATTAAATTTTTAATATGTGCCAATGCAATAAAAAAAAAGTTACTTTTGCTCTGTAAGAAAATTTCCTTTGCACATTTAAAAACCGCAGCACTTGAAGGCATGACAAATAGTTAGCGTAAAACTTCAACTTTGAATGGATCGATTGAAATGTCAACATCGCTTGGAAGTATATTATGTCAAAACAGACGCCCACTTTTTAGTAAGATTTATGATTTATTATGCGCCGCAAGTTTTAAATTGCAGCTCAAAAACTATTGCTTATATGGAAAAAAGAAATATACCATAACGTATAGGTGAAGAACCAAAGAATTTTACTGTTCACTTTTAACTTCCCCAATAACAATGGCAATTAAGTTTTTATGCGCTTTATTTTAGTTTTAACTGTATGTTGTGTGTAGTATGTAAACAAATTTTGAAACTTGAATTTGACCCACTTACATATATAACTGATCAACTTCAAAATTTGCACATTGCATGTATAATTCGCGTGACAAGGCTGTCTGACCATTTTGTAAAATAATCAAGATGGCGTTCGATTTTTGCAATTGTGCTTCCGACCCCCGACATCGGTATCAAATGAAAGGGTATGACAATTAGAATTACTATCAAATTCGAAATGGCGACAAACGCAAAATGGCGGACAAGACAAAATGGCTGTTTACCTTTTTCATTACAACGTCCTCGGTATGGGAATCAAATGAAAGTGTATGACATGTATAGTACAGTAAGCTTCATGACGTCATTTTAAATCATATTTAATCACAATTCGACAACAGGAAGTAGCTTAACATAAATAAAAAAGAAGGTTAAAGAAACAATTAATTGCTCTTCAGCTATGTGTACCAGTACAGCGTATACCTACCGTTATATCGTTCCCAAACGTATAACTTATTCCCGCGCAAACCTCAGGTACCACATGCTAGTACACTAAACGTACTATTTTGACGATAAATGAATGATGAATGATATGATGATAATAAATAATTTTCTGTGTGTAGATATCTCAACACAAAATCACCAAAGTTTTTACATTGCAAATTGATTTTCTTTCATTTCTTACGTTAATTACAGCACAACTTGTTTCAAAAAATACTTATTGAGAACGACGTTGATAACTATGAATATTGATAACTTATCGAACATAGTGATGTGAATAGAACTACCGAAGGAAGGCCGTTTAAAGATGCTGAATAGGAGAGGGCCCAGCTTAGAACCTTGGGGTAAGCCAGCACGAAGTGGAGCTATCGAGGAACTACAGTCACAGTATAACTTTCTAAGAGCGGTTAGTTAAACAACTTGGCAAGAGTTTGATAGTAGAAGGAGAAAAATGGACACGAGAGGAGAGTTTCTTCAAAAGCAGAGAGTGATGAGTGTGGCGCTATCAAAGGCTGAAGAGAAGTAAACCAGCAATAGAACATCAAGAGAGTTTCGACTATCAATTGTAAATTTGAGGCGCGCAGTTTCGCAGCTGTGATGCTTGCGAAAGCCATACTGCCGCACATTTATTAGTCGAAGTCGATCACGATACTCAAGAATTTGAGTAGCTATAAACCTTAGCCAGAAACAGAAGAATTCTGATAGGCCGAAATTCAGGAGGACAAACAGGAGATGAGCAAGATTCCAAGACGAGGAAAACTTAGATACTGTGAGGCAGGAGTTGAAAATAAGAGTTAAAACGGCAACCGACATGGAATGAGCATTTTTCGAAACCTAGACGAGATGTTATCACTACCGGTCGCTTTAGATTTGACAAAATTTAGGACAGGAAGCACTTCGCGGAGAAGCCGGCGTGAGGGGGAATAGGTCGGGTCTGCCGAATGGTGAGATAAGAAATGTTGGTTTAGGGTTTCAGGACAGAAGTTGAGGACGGTGACTTCTTTTTTAGAATTAATACCTAAATGGCCCAAATTATTCCATACCGCTTTCAATGTGAAGGAAGGATCAAGCTAACGAGCGTAAAAATTCCTCTTTGCTTCCTTAGTTTTAGCTAAAACTATGCTCCTAATACGCTTATAAAAATCACTGTTGACTTTTTATGCCCAGTCGAAAAGAAACTCCCTTTCAACAATCAGCAACTTAATTTTCGCAGCAAACCAGGCTTCGAATTTGCTGATAATGTTTTACTTGCAGAGCTAAACCCTCATCAAACAGATCTAGGAACATACTGTCAAATGCAGTGATCTGCTATCTCTGCTAGAATGACAGCCATCGATCACAATTCCCTCCAATTAAAGGTCGTCCAGAACGCGACTCGTTTACTGAAATTTTTACAAATAAAAGAAACCTAAAAATCAGTATTACATGAGGATGACGATCCCTTGCAATTATTGAAAATATTGTAATATTGTAGCTATGATTTTTTTTTTTGCAAAGGATGCCCCTTTTCAAACTAAATTTCTTTTCCAACGTCAAACTATTGAAATTCCTTTTTGAATC
Organism: Thereva unica; assembly: GCA_949987705.1. Classification (NCBI taxonomy): domain Eukaryota; kingdom Metazoa; phylum Arthropoda; class Insecta; order Diptera; family Therevidae; genus Thereva; species Thereva unica. The sequence goes on along the minus strand of OX465283.1, from coordinate 125,177,061 downwards.
TCATCGAATCCTAGCAACGGTTCAACACATCGTCTGTTACAAATGATTCAATAACTACTCCCTTTGGCCTTTATGGCAAAGATCCAAAGATATCAAACATTCAGGGCATTGCTGCTATTGAACTGCATTGATAAAGGACTACAGACATGCCCCACGTTTGCGCTATCCTTTGAAACGTCTCGATAAAGATTCAAAAGAAATTTTTGTTTAGACATGTCGATTTGTGACGATATTTGTTTAGTCCCTGGACAATGTTTTAAAAATGCTGTAACCTTGGATAGAAAAGTAGCAAAATGTAATATGAATTTTTTTGTAGATTATTTTATAAGTTGGATGGTTATTTATTCATATGCCAAGTATTGCTGAGATATATGTATGTACATACATAGAAGCTTAATTTTTATATTTTCGGGAGTTATATTTATAAAAAGCAACTGATACTTAATTTGCGTTAAGTTCGAACGATCTTTGGGATTAAGCTTTCTTTACTTTCTTAAACGGCTCTGCATCCGGGATCTGAACCACTGAGTTCATTCCACCGGTCCCGATTTAAAGTCAATGAAATCTAGTTTACGATGCTTATGCTCTGGTATTCCTTGCTCAATGTCATTATTTCAACAAAGTTGATGCCTATCGCATAGCAAAAATCCTATTCGATCATGGATAATTGACCTCTTCTTGTCACCTGTATTTTTTAGTCTGCATTTGAAATGGAAAATGTTTCAATGTGGTAAATTACTCTAACTATAACTCGGTCCTCAACTCAAATCGGTTTTGTGTATGCCGCAGATATGACAATAATAGGCCAAGTTTTAGTTGTGACAGGTCACAAGTCATAAGCAAGTATGACAATACTACTAGAGGTGTTATGAAGTGCATTTTTATAAAAAAAGAATTTATAATATAAGGTCTGTCACAAGCCAATTAACAAAAATTGTCAGACAGACAAATTTTTTCCAAAATGGTTCATAAATTACTACAAATTGTATAAATTTCAGACAGGTGTTTTGAAAATAAAATCTTTGTTTTTTAACAAAACTCAAAAATTCATAAAAATAGCAATTAACAAATTTTTACTCGTCTGGCGGGCGGTACATGTTTTTTACATGTTTTTCACCCAATCTCACTTTATTGTTTTGAGGTGTTCGATGGGGCACCTTTTTTGTCATGGGAGCTTAGACTACAACGCCAACACGTAGTTTTATTTCACCGACCCTCAGCCAATTTTAGCGCGGCAGAGCCCCTTTGTTAATCAAACCGGAGATTCCTTTCACGCCTGTTATGCTTACAGTGGTTGTCAGTTGAAAGGCAGTTGAAAGACAGGGTATTATGCTTCGGTTACACGAACGACAAAAAATGACAATTTTCATAATCTCTTGTCATAATTAATAACCTGGCTGTTTATGTGACGCAAATATGTAATGTCATGTGTGGGGCTTTGTCATAAAATGTCAATAATTTATGACAAGTTGACATAAATAATGACAAGAGTTGCATTTACACGAATTACAATTAATGACAAGTGTGCTGTTAAAGAATCTTTATATCGTGGATTTCCACCGGCCAGCTTGATTTAAGCCATGGACTGGGATTTTTAGTCCATTCAAAACGCGCGTTAAGGCGTCGAAACATAACACCGTTAAGAAAATTGAACCCTATATATATTTTGGGTCGCTGATCAGCAGTCCTAAAATATAGGCATCACCCTTAAAAATGCTAAAAACACCGCCTTAATTTCAATATAAACAAAAATAATCCAATGAAATACATTTTTTTTCAATATTTATTTGCGAAGGTGGTTATTTTTTAATTTCAGTCGATTTAGGGGTTTATTGAAATTTGTTTTAATTCGGTATAAGGCCACATTCCCATGAGCTGCATGGCGCACCGCAAAAGCTTTTACTGCTTTCTCTATCGCACAGCTTTGCTGTAAAAATCGAACACGGGAAAATCCCTTGGTTATGCGGCAAAATCACGGAACTGTCAAATTAGAGCTTTTGTCGTTTATCTCTAAAGTAATTCATTTCACTTTTCAAAATCACAAAACAGCTGATTTTTGACAACCAGCAGATGCTCCCAATAGAACGAGGAGATGCAGCTATGCGGCAAGCTTTTTGTAGTTTTTCACGAAAATTTCCAAACGAAGGCAAGCCGAAATCGAACTTTTGCTGTGCGGCATGCAGCCCATGAGAACTGCCCAACAACTTCGCAAATAAATATTGCAAAAATGTGTTTCATTGGATTACTTGAGATTATTGTTGAAATTAATTGCGAAAAACCTAGAACACAACAGGACTTGACAACTTGTCATATGACATCTTCTCATACCATCTTTTCTCTCTCTCTTTCTCTTAGGTAGCGTATCTTAATTTTAAGTCAATTTTTAGTTAAATTTTTGTTTTATTGATTTATATAAACTTTTCTCCATTTTTTTTTATGTACGTACGTGTTATAGCGTGTTAAGATTATAATTATCTTTATGTACCAATGAATTTTAATAAATAATAATAATAATAATACCTTGTCATTAATTGTCACTGTAGTTTACACAGTCATAATTTTTGTCTTTATTTCGGACAACTTTTTATGAAAATAAATTTTTTGTCACTTTTTATGGCAGAAATAATGAAAAAATTTACCGTGTAAACGATAATGACATAGAAAATGACAAGTATGTCATTCGTGTAAACTGACAACTGAGTGAAGATAAAGCCCAGCCTATATAAGGTACATATGAAGAAAAGGTTCTAATACTAATTTTCAATGTCATATAAGAACATCTGGAGCTTTGCAGATCCTAAGTAATACAGAATTCATATTGCGGAGTAGGTAAATTAATCAAAATGATAAAGTGTTGATAACATTATTTATAATAATTCAGCTTCTTCTTATTCTTATTTTTTACACTTACTTGTACGTTGAATATGCATAGCAAATACTTGTGACACTTACCTGAAAAGAAAAAAAGAAAATTTAATAAATTTTATTCAGCTATTAAATATTTAATATAAATATAAAATTTAAAATACAATCATAAACTACCAATAAAATTTGAAATATGACCTTTTAATATTCTTAATATCAAAATTCCCAGAAAAAGGTTCGGGGGATATAACTTGTTTTATCAATATGAATTATTTATCATGACCTGAAAGTGAGGAAGCAATCTGTAAATAATCTTCCTTAAAAGATTTCCCAGCCCTTTTTTCGCCTTTTCTCAAAGTGGATTAATCAAATTTATGACAGGTAATCAGATTGCGAAAACACCTTTGCGCGCTGCGTTACGAGCATATAAAGCGTCGCATAAAATAATTTTGTAACACACTCTCACCATTATAGTATTATCATGGTATTGTTTATATGTTTTTAATCCTGGCTGAGATGAAAATCCGTTGAAAGTTGAAATATATCTTCTTCTTTTTTTGCTCAGAAGATTTACAAAACGCTTATAAGAAGATAAAAAAACTAAAGGACTTGACAATGAAAAATTGTGAAGCCATGAAACAATTTTCTTTGAATATTTTATTCCATCACGAAAAAAAACGAGATGAAATTTAACTAGGACATCATGGCTGCCATTTTTATCAGTTTTCGTCCATAACACGAAATGGAATAGAGTTGGTAAACTCTGCATATATGGTTTTTCTTGCTCAAAAGTTTATCTTTCATCCTGGCCTATATCACACTCATCTCCTAGCAGGAGATTTTCATGTCAAAAGCTTTCACAGCAAGAACAATCTTTCATTGAAAAAACTGCCTTTTCTTCCTTTTTAAAATGAAATCAAGCCTCTTGGCAACAGAATAATAACTTTTTTACTACAACAAAAAAAAATTGCTAAAATTTTCAGCTCAAGTATAAAGTGAAGTACATTTGGCAACACCTACCAGCTCATGAGTACTGCAGAGAGTGGAGCATGCGATCTCTGGGGGACAATGGGTAAAAAACTAGGACGTGCTAACGGGACGGGAACAGCTTTCCCTGCTTTGGAGCACGTGATTTCGGTTCCTTTGGGGACTAGCTGTTACTGCGGATGTATGTCATTGTGTGCCGTTAACAAGGACTCGCAGAGAGTGTGCCTCAACGGCATTCCTATTTTGAGATTGTATTGTTTAGGTTTAATGAATTGTGTATCTCCTAAAGTGATTATTTTTAATACACTTGTCAAAAGATTGGTAGGGGGCTAGGGAGGAGAATTGGAATGGTGCAGATAGGATAATCAAGGATATAGTACAAAGTGACAGTTGGCTTTTTGTTTCTCATATACATATATTTTGCAAGTCTCCAACATTTTAATGAAGTGAAATCCGGGGAGCGAGGGGATGAGCTGCTTTGTCAAGTGCTGACAAACACATTATATCATTCTGTTTGCCAAAACGTTCAAACTAATAACGATGAGAAATGGCTGGGAATATTTTATATTTGGTGTATAAATCTTGCTGTTAATTTTGAGTTCATTTCGGGGTCAAGTTAAAAGGCTTCGAGGATAACGAGTGTTTAAGGGGCCCAAAAGAGCGAAGATTTCCTAAATTTTGTAGGGATATAAATTTGCCAAAGTAGGGCAAAACCAATTTGTTTGCTTTTTTTTACTTTGTAAGAACAGAGGAGAGGAAGTTATAACGGTCTGTTTTTATGAAGATAAAAGATTGTTCTTTTAGAGTTGTGTCTGCTTGATTTTTTGGTTGTTTTTTGTTTTGCAATTTTATGGGGTACCTAATATAATAGATACTGCTCCATTTCGGTCTCACATTTTATATATGTATGTATGTACATTATTCAGGAATATAGTATATGCAATGCATTTTATAAAAATTGAATTGCAGAAAGTTCAAAGCGGTCAGCTGTGGATGGGTTTTGTATAGACGTTCGATTCTTTTTTGGTAGAGGTTTATATATCACCCTGTATTTTTGTAACCCTGCACACATGCTCATGAATCAGGTTTATATATCACCCTGTATTTTTATAACCCTGCACACATGCTCATGAATCAGGTTTATATATCACCCTGTATTTTTGTAACCCTGCACACATGCTCATGAATCAGGAGGCAATGTAAGCAGAATATTCCGACCTATCTAAAACTGTAAAAATCAAGGCCCCACCCTCCCTACTTCCAAATTTAAGTTACTAAGTGGTCCCCCGACCACTACGTCCAATGCTGCTTGACCTGCGTAATCGAACGAGAACTGGTCTACTGAGTATGCTCACCTCCCCACCCTTTATGGTCAGTAAGATTATTCCTCTTTTTTTCATGATATTGTCAAAAAAAGTGTAGTCCACGCTTTTTTTGGACTATTCTTTTCGTGTCTATACCGGGCTGTATTTGGAAAAGTAGAATTTTACTCAGGCGTACCGTTCCTGTTTGGGTGCCATGCAGGCATTTTGACGTTGTGAGTGCTTATTTGAGGCTAAGAACCGGCGAGTCTGATTTTTACTCGAGACAGGAGACAAATTCAAACCTAAAAAAACCCATTTATATCCCAAAACACAAATTGGAGTTCTTTTATCGCACAGAAATTTGTATGTAATTCTCATTCTCTGGAATCCACGCTCGTACAACACAGAGAAAAGCACCCTGTTCTATAAAAGAACCTTAAACGTCCCTAAGCTCTCCCTAATTGAGGCAGAAAAATACATAATATGTGTAAAGCGTTTATATGGAAATTAGCCACGACTTAACCACGACAAATTATCCACGGCTTAAATTCGGCCTTCAATGAAAATTGTACTCAGTACCGGATTCCACCCTATTAGTAATGATATGAGTAAAAGCACTCGGTCAAAAGTATCGAGTAGGTAAGGTACTAATATGAGTAGAATCGAAAGTCAAATACTCATAAGAGTAAAGAATGTAGTACCGATTCCGTATTTCTACTTTTAATAAAGATTTTGAACTAAACATTAAAAACTGAATATAAACAATTGATGGAATTTCCATTGCTGATCTGAGCGTACTAGGGCCTTAAGGATTGAATATGAAATTATGGAATATCAAAAGTGCCTTATACCATATTAGCACTGAATCGAAATTACGTGATTTTACTATTTCGCCCAAAATCATGTGATTTCCTATGTATTTATTCTCTTCATTTCAAAACCATTTCAAACCTGGTAATTTTGGCAAAATTACGAACAAAATTATGTCGAAAGCTTTGAATAGAGAAGACGTGGAAGTGCAATTTATTAAACACGGGGAAGCATTTTGGCAACACTAATGCATAGCATTCTTTACGTTTTTGTGTCTAACCCGGACAGTGGCTGTGTTATATTTATTCAAAAACCGGGAGGGATATCTTTTTTCAGCAACCATCTCGGTGAGAACGCTTCACTTGGCTAAATGTTTGAAGCAGACCCTTCGCAAAACCTGAACAAATTTCACTACGCCTCTGTTCAGGTTAGACAATGTATTTTGTTGTTGTGGTTAAAGTCAATGTATTTTGTTGTTGTGGTTAAAGTGGAGGGGGAGAATTAGAGAGAAAATTTCTTGATCCACAACCTTCTATACTACAAAGCCATGTACGGCAGTTGTGTGTGTATTATTTTGTGGTCCGGCTGAAACGTCAAATCTAACAAGGTTATGTATGAAAATACTCAAATCGAACGCGGTAATATTATTTCGGCGCGAATAATTTTATGAAAATAATTACATATTGCTGTGAAAGAGAGAGAGAATTATTATTTTTTGTTTGTTCGGTGAACTAATTATGTCAAAAGAAAGTTATTTAGTTGATATGCCTGACAACAATTAAATTAAAACGTTGGCATGGAAGTAATACCCAAAAATTATGAATTTTAGTTAAATTTTAGTGTTTTTTAGTGCCATACAGTGGGCCAACAATAGTAATCGAATTTGCAGTGATTTTAAAGTGAATAGTATCTTCATTATGGTGTAATTATTTAAGATATAAGTGCAGAAAATGTGAAACAAAGTGCTAAGGTTATTGTTTTGTTTGACATTTGAATTGGGGCATATTTTGTGCATTTATGTATAAATATTTAATTTTGGATGTAAAATCATTCTAGACTGTGGGTATAGCAGTAATCGGCAAAATGTAAAATGGCTTTATATCCAAGATAAAACCTTCATAAATGCATTATATGCCCCAATTTAAATGGCAATCAAAACAATAACTTTAGGTCTTTCTTTAGCATTGTTCTGCACGTAATTTTTATTATTTATCACCGCACAACATGAAAAACTCAACATTTTTTTCTAATGAAACATGGGATAACCACCGCGAATGTAAACAAAGTGGCCACCTTTACAATTAACACATTTAATCACTCAATTTTTTTAAATTTCTTTAATCAAATCACATGAGGTTTACATGAATGTAATAGTTTCCACTGTAAAGGGGTCCCTAGACTATCAATAATATTGTGCAATATTTTGATTTGCTCAATAATATTGACGGTCTGTGGGTGATATTGAGGGATTGCACAATATATTGAGCGGATCAAAATGGATTTGATATTTATTGTACAAAATATGTAAATAAATACAGTGCTGCAGTCTGTAGTTAATATTGCGCACTATTTTTCATTTTTAACTAAATTTCGTGCCGTAAACATCGTTGTTCGATAGATAAAAAATCGAACTCGTGTTGTACGGTGAGAAAAAGACATCTAAATTAAAATAAGAGAAATTAAAATTATGTACATACATAATGATTCATGAATTAAAATTATGAGCTTAATAATAATTCTAACTTTAAAATTATTATTATTATGAAGGAAATTGCAAAGCGGCGCTCCATATGTTATTAATGAACGTATCAACTGTAATTTTGTAATCTGCAAAAGAACAAATAAATATAAAATATATATTTAGAATATGGGTTAGAATGGCAACTCTATGGGATGTGTAAATGGCGATTTCCTGAAATTGCTTTTTAACTAGAAACACAACTTGCTTCAATTTCACTCAACATGTTTACTATTCGAAGGCTGACGTGAACTGATTTATTGCACAATAATGTTGATAATCTGGGGCAAAGAAGGAAACCGTCAATATTTTCCTCAATATTATTTCACAATATTATTGATAGTCTAGGGGCCACTTAAGACACTGAAAAACACTAAAATCGAAATAAACTTCTTAATTTCTAGGTATCACTTCCATGCCAACGTTTTAATTCAATTGTTGTCAGGCATATCGACTAAATACCTTTCTTTTAACATAATTATTTCACTAAACAATAACAAAAAATAATTCTAAAATCCACTTCTCCATACGATTTGACAGAAACTGAATATTGCACCCGGACCACCGAATTGCTTACATGTGTGTGTGAACATGGCATGAGCATGGCTTTCTATATAGAAGGTTGTGCTTGATCCCAAGTGCTTCCCTCAAATCCGTGTACATGTACGCTATTTTCGGTTCCTTATCTTCTCTATTCAAAGGTCGAAAGGCAATGCTTGAAAATCGAATTCAGCAAGTCACTCTTGGTGCTGAAAATGTCAGTTTGACTTTTAAATAACAGATTTTACTTTGAACTTGAACTTCAAATTCTTCACAATTCAAAAACCAAAGCAGTATAAAAGAAAGAAGCTATGAGCTTTGCTAAAAGAGGTGCTAGTTGAAATTTGGGCTGAAAAAATTCAAGTGTGCCAGAAAAAACAGCTAAACGAAATCATTTCAATTCCCTGCGAACGGTTCTACAACTTCGAAATCACGTCCTAAAATCACGTTTTAACATCAAAATTGCTTATAACTTCAAAAGTAAAGGCCATTGCTTAAAAAGACATTATTTATAGGAAATATTGCAAGCTTTCTCATTTTGGGAAAAAGTATAGGATAAGTACGTACGCAGAAAAGGGTTGAAATTTTAGTTAAAATTTTTTGACGCCTCATAACTCTGGAAGTTGTTACGGTGAATCCGTCACTTTAACAATTTTAGATAGGATGGAGTATTCCGCGTATACTGATACCTGATTCATGAAAATAGGTTATAGGATTAAAAAAATACTGTGAAATATGTAAAACTCGAGCCAAAAAAATTCTAAACGCCCTAGCGGCTGTACCGTTATGCCTAATCTCCAATGGCAAAACCAACCACGAACCAACCACGTACCAGTTGGCTGAATTAGCTTACAAAATGTGTTCACACACATTTCTATCAATGGAGATGTGAAGTGTCAGTTTTATTATTATTATTATTTGATATTTGCCTAGTTTTTTATTTTTTGTGAAAAAAATCACGAAGATGCTCATTGATAAGGAAGGCTGCGCCATTTACATACAGGAAGTTTATTAAAAAGAAGGACTAAAGGAATTGGGAGGATGTAGTACCGCGAATTGTAGTGTATGTATATAACGTGTGTCTTTAAAAAATGCTATTAAATATTCATTGTGTTTGTATTGTAAATTTTTGTGGACCTTAAGACCATTTATTTATATTACAGCCAGTGTAATACAGTGTAGTAATTGTATCAGAACGACTGAGGGATGCACTTTAAATGTTGCTTTAAAGTGTTTGTGTGTTTTTGGCCCATAATACCTTCAATTATGTGGAGATCACCACTCCGTCTGTCTTCGTACGTGTTCAATTAAATGCCATTTTGACATTTTCTGTTTTGTTATTTTTTGGCGGGATATTGCAATTACACTCAACGTCATTTATGCCTTGATTTTTGACATTTTTTGGTACTAAATTGTTTAGAGCCGCTGCAAGAAACCCGCTGAATTTCATCTGGCAACTCAAATGGTTTAACTAACACATACGAAAAGTTAACCCATGTCGACCAAAACACGAGCGAGACAGATAATTCAATTTACAATTAGAGGGAATAGGAAGCAGCACTTTAGTTGGTTGGTTCGTGGTTGGTTTTGCCATTGGAGATTAGGCATTATGATCCCATCGTCTAATCAAAACCAATCAACAGCCGGCCGCTTTGTCAACTTAGCGGGTACACCCTGTACATAACAATAACAAATTTTTTATCTATCTTGCGGAACAAAATGGGGAGCGCTGCTCAGGGAAGCTAATTTTGCGCGCTGCCAAAAATGCTTCCAGCGACCCTTTAAACTACCGCCCAATAGCAATAACTTCTGTTCTCTCCAAAATCATGGAGACAATAATTAATAGAAAGCTGATGCAATATTTAGAATCTAACCAAATCATACACGACAGGCAGTACGGCTTTAGACCGAAAAGATCTACTGGCGACCTTCTTGTATGTTTGACCGAGCATCTACACCGAAGCATCCATAGTTCCGGTGAGTCTGGTCTGGTTGCTCTAGATATTTCCAAGGCTTTTGACAGAGTATGGCATCCCGCTCTGCTGTCCAAACTCCAAGCTATTGGTATCGACTCAGTTCTTATGAACTGGATTGAGAGCTTTCTTTCCAGCCGTTCAATCAAGGTAGTATTGGATGGCGTCGAATCCAACCCACACTCCATCTCGGCCGGCGTTCCCCAAGGATCGATCCTCTCTCCTGCTCTCTTTCTAATATTTATTAACGATCTGCTCTCAATCCCCTCCAACCCACTCCACAGTTTCGCCGACGACAGTACTCTGCGTTACTCTTACGCCAACGCTAGACAAGCAAGTGCCAGACCTTGTCTCTTAGACCGCGAACTCATGTCCAGCTCTCTTAACGCAGACATCGAGCGCATTCTTGACTGGGGCCGCAAGAATCGGGTCGAATTTAACGCATCAAAAACAAAGTACTGCCTTATCTCCACCAAAACCTGTACCGACTTTCCCTCTATTTCAGTGGACGGGGATAGCCTAACACCTGACCCATCTCTTAGCATCCTGGGAATGACTCTATCTAATGATATGCAATGGAATGGTCACATATTCCAAATTGCCAAACAAGCGTATCAATGCCTAGGATTCCTTAAGAGGTGCAAGTTCCTCCTTCAGCCAGCTGCTCTAGCCACAATCTACAAGTCCTACATTCGACCCCACCTTGAATACAACTCGTATATCTGGGCGGGCGCTCCTAAAACCACCTTGGCTTGGCTGGATAAGGTGCAAAATCGCGCCATCAAACTCATTGGTGATAGCACTCTTTGCTCCTCCATCGACCCTTTAAGCCACCGTAGGAACGTAGCTGAACTCAGCAAGTTTTATCGCCATTATTACAGCGAATGCTCCACTGAAATAAAGAACCTCCTGCCTACACGGCAACTTTTTTCCCGCAACACAAGACTAGCCAACTCGGCTCACCCCTTCACCCTGCAGCCCTCCCCTTCACGCACATTACGGTTTAGCTGTTCGTTTATAAATAAAACAACTCGGTTGTGGAACTCTCTTCCGCAGTCGGTGTTTCCGAGCTCATATAACATCTCTGAGTTCAAACGCAAGGTTCATCGACACCTACTCATGCACCCCCCAGACCCCTAACCTATCCTTTCTATTCAATCCTTCAGATCAAGCTTACTACTATACTTTGCTCCATGACTCGAACGACATGACGGACTAGTAGTACAAAGGGTGACTCCTAAGCTTCATCGTATCACAAAAAAAAAAAAAAAAAGCTTACTGGAGTTTTCAGAAATTTTATAGATAAGGGGTGGTTATTTCGGTGACTATAAAGGGGGACAGTAACATACTCAATAGCCCAGAGCGGTTATTCTGTAACTGTGAAAAGGCTAATGAAACGTTTTTTCAGTGAGAATTCCAATAAATGCTATTCTTAAACCATGAGAACGTGATGGGCGCTTTCAGTAATGCAGGATGCGTGCGCAAATGACTTATTCAGCATTTGAAAGTGTGAAGCTTTCAATGACTGAATAAGTCAATTGCGCACGCATCCTGCATTACTGAAAGCGCCCCTCGTTTGAAATCTCATGTTTTAGCATATAAAATGAAATCACCTTTCGGAGGAGATTTAAATGAAATCTCGATCGAAATCTTGCTAATGACTATTCAGCCTATTCAGCAAGTGTACTCAGCTTGGGGAAATTTCTCAGCTGTAAAAAATTTTGACAGTACGAATTTGTTATTTTTAAATTTTCTATCTTTAACGTTTAAAATGGAGCTTAAATGAATGTTTATAGTTTTTCCTTATTTTACAGCCTATTCTTTCCAAATTCCTCAGTTTTGTTGATATAATTAGGTTTTTAAAATTTGATGTGCAAGTTTGTTATGACAAGCGAAAACTGCCTGGGTGTGATGGAAACACATTTGGATTTTGCCTAATCGTTTTATCAAAACCTGCGGATTTCAAGTGCGATGGAAACATGGTATTAGGTTATAGAATCGCTTTGCTGACAAAAATGGGAACTGAAAATAAGAAGAGCTGATGAGAATGAGAATAAAGAGACTTTTCACATTTTGACTTTCTCAAAGTTATAGAATAACCTCTCAGTTCCTGTTCAAAACGGCGTTCAAGCAGCATTGGACTTGGTTACTACTTAGTTGGGGGACCGCTTTGGTAAAACTACACTCACGTTTGGAAAGGAAAAGGCAATGGAAAAAAGAATAAAAATAAAAGCTTTTCTACACTAGAACTTATTCAGCCTCCATAAATATTCTGCATTAAAAATAATGCTTATAAAAAGCTTCTAAAGGAGCATTAAAAGCAATGCTCTCCTCTAATGACATACCTATATGTAATGTTACAAAGTATATGGAGTTGGTGGAGATATAACGGGAACACTGTTATCTTTTTAAAGAGTGCTCAAAGATGGCTAGTGCAGCACTCCATTTCCTAATCTAATCAAATCGAGTATTCCAATAATCAAAAAATTCCTGTTTTATCTTTTATCATAAAATCTCCCTCTTTAACCCGACTCAATCAAAATGAAAAAAAAAAGGAAAAAAAAAACATTGTTCAACAATTTAAATTAACTTCAGATTCCAAAAGTGCCATTTCCTAAACAAATTGCTAAAATACGCCCCAAGGGATGGATGAATTCGGACTTTCCTTATTGATGAACAAAATAACTCGAGCCCATTTATTTTGTCAAGTTTAAGAAAGTTATTGACTGCCAAAACAAACCAATAAAATGGCTCCAAAATTCGAATGATTTAGTAGGGAGTCTTTAAAGCTTAAACAATAGGGGCTAACATCAATATCAACAACAACTTAAACCTTTAAATATATATAGTACTCCCCTGTGCAGACCCTTTCAATCAAAAAAAGACGAGAAAAATGTGTATAGATATAAAAAAAGTGAAATAAAGATCCCCTAAAGCTAGTGACACGCAATTTTCCCACAGCCCAGTGTCAATTGGTTCCTAAGTAAGCACTTAATCGCTTAGAAACCAACCGAACCGAATACAGGGTGTCCCGAAAAGTATCAACTTGCTTCCAAAAAAAAAAACAAAAAAAAATAAGGACGAATTCGTAGAAAGGAAGCAAAATGAATTAAATCTTCTGCCAGTTAAATTAGCAACGAAACTGCCAGACTAAGAAAGATGGTGTACGAAATTCAGCTTTAAAAGATTTAATTGGTGGAATACAATTTGGGCGGGACGAGAATGGTGGTGGTGATGATGGTGAAGAATAATTAAAATCGCGGGAAACAGAAAGCGGCGAAAAAAGCAAATAATTTTCGGTAAACATTCTTCAAGCCTCTACTAACACAGATGCTTGAGGCTGCGATGGTGGCGGCTCATTAAAAAGTTAAGAATTTGCAGAAGTTCCAGAAAGATTGTCATTAATTACAATAATAATCAGGTCGTTATCCACAATGACTAGGTAGGTATGAGCCGCGGCTGGGCTGGCGCTACAATAGGATAAATTGCTTTAAAAACGATATGGGCGCCCCCACCGGGACCGCTGACCATTAAGCCGCTGGAGGTGTTAAAATGTGATTTACAAAATGTTTTCTCATGATAAATTTTTAACTGGGCTTCATTCTGTTACTATAATACCACTTAATGGGCAAGTGATTATGCTTTGTTTACCACTGGGCGATCTGAGTGGCCTTTCAGGCAGTAAAGCATTCTTTAATGGCGCCATTAATTTACCAAGGAAATAATTTTATTCACATCGAATTCGATGAAAATTCAATTTATTGCTTCTCGTCGTGCGCGACTTGCTGCGCTGTCAGCCAGTGGCGTAGCAAGCAATATTTTCAGAAGGGGTTAAATAGTTATAACTCGAATCCTGAAATTTAAACATTATCTGTCAAAATTGATATAACGTTTAGTTGTTTTTTAATATGAATAAGACCAGAAGAAGTGTTTTAGAGGAATTCAGCTAATTAACTTTTGACATACATTATCATGGTTCCAGAGCAAAGCTTTAGGAAAATAAATATTCAAGTGGCTGGGTGATTCTCCTTTGAAAGCTTCACTTCGAACCTTTAAAGCTTCATACGCCGACGAGCTTTCCAGCTATAAAATAAAAGCCAAAATTAGTCTTTAACCAGGCTCGTTCCGGAGAGGTCATCTTCTCCCGTCCTATACCGTGTCGTGGTGTATGATCCCGCAAGGTTACACTATACATATTAAACATATTACCTGAGGAATGCTGCATAGGCCTTGTCATACTGTATGATCCAACAATGTGCCGAAGCAGTGATTCCTATACTGCGTCGTGGTGTATGACCTAGCACGGCTAAACCACAGACATTACAAATACCTAACACATACTGACCGAATACCGACCGACTACCGAATACCTGAGGAGTGTTTCCCGGACCAGTGTCGTGGTGTATGATCCGACGCTGTTGCCGGCAGCATTTCCTATACCAGTGTCGCCTGTCGCGGTATGACTAGATACAAGACCGAACACCGCATTATACCCAAATCCTCCTAGACCGCACCAGTAATACCACTGACCCCAGCATGTATCCAGATATTATAAGTATTTATTTAGATTTAAGAGACCGAAATTGTTAGTGTATAAGGATTTTTTGAATGAATAAAGAAATGTTATTTCGTAAGAAGGCGTTTGTTCTCACACGACCTTGGACAACTCAAGAGCTCCCGGAAACCCCCCCCCCCCTTTAAAAAGGAGGTTAGAGAACAACCAGACGAAACACCATTACAGTTTCTACGCTTTTCAGCAGATATATTGATTACTTCGTTAGGCGTTACATCGATTTTCCTGTGAATATGCAAAAGAGCAAAACCGTCCAGCCGCTGTTCTCTAGCTGCTCTCTTCTTTCGTTGCTAGCAAAAATGGTCATAGCTAAGATAGCTCTAATCTTCAGACAGTTAGCGACTTTCGAAAAAGGTGTGATTAAAGATGAATATGTATGTGCGTTGGACGATGGATTGATATAAATTGACGAAAAGACTGATTTGCACCAGGGCCGTCCTAAGATATTCGGCGTCGGCGCCCGTGGGCTACTAAAAAAACTGCGCCCCTCTTCACAAGAAAATACACGCGATGTCTAGCGCGAGCAAATATAATTTCTTAAGGGGTCGTCCATTAATTAGAGGGGGGTCGAGCTGAATCTCATCCAATCTCACGTGGAGGAGGGAGAGGGTTTCGGCAAATGTCACGTAATGTTTTTTCAAGAACAGTGTTTAAATTTGTGAGAAAACTAGGTGAAATTAAGGTAGGCAGTGGCCTTTCAGAACAGGTCGGTCGGCACGGCCCGATGAAGGCCACTGATTACTTAATCTGACTGAGTGATGATATTTTAGATATCCACTTGACAGGCCGTGGCATCAAGGTAAAGTCATGCTTCCCTACAGACACAGGCGAAGACGACAGCTTAGCATGGCAGGTTGTTAACTCAAGTGCAAAAATGTTCATGGCCTCAACGAAAACTTTAAGTTAAGGCGGCTCCAGACTAACGCCGTGAACATGGCCGAACGAAGCGAGTGTGGATGTTTTTCGCGCCTTGCTTTCCGTTCGTTCTTTGCCGTTAATGCCCGACTGGAGATCTTCGGCACGAACTGGCGATAGATGCCCAAACACATAAAGATTTTTGTCAGTTTTCTTGGACTGCAGGCCTCATACAGTTGGAGGCCGGTAGCCAAGGCGTAAACTTTCAAGCCATGGCCTGCCGGCGACCTGTGTGTAAATGAGGGCCTTAAGATATGGCTTAATCCTACACAAACAATTTATGCGGCTATGCGAACTCCAGGAAGTAGATAAGGGGGCGGGGGACCGGGTCGGGCCAAATCTACGACATCTCACCAAGGGGGAGGGGTGTCGAAAAATCGCATCACGTAATTTATAGACGACCCTTAATATACCAAATGATAGCAGCCCCTACGCCACTGGCTGTCACCCAATGTTTCTTGACTTTTAAGCCAAATGCAAAAGCTAAGTCCCTCAGCTGTCTTTGATCTTGTAGCTTTGAAAATTTAATATATAAAAAAGGAGCACCAGAAAACGAGAGGTTCAGAAGTGTCTTCCCTTCGCATCCACTTGGGACATATAAATATTTCGGTCGTTTCGAGAAAAAAGAAAGCTCGTGCGACTTGAGATTGATTTTTTTATATTTTATTATGCAAATCCCTTTCAATTCAAATGGAAATACACACGTACACAAGCCATTGGCAACTTTGAAAGACCATCATCACGGCAGATGAGATGAAATCATTTCGATTTCAAGGAAGCGCTACAAGATGAGCCCCCAGCAGCTTTCAAGTATTTTTCGTTGCATATTTACAAGAAGATGCTGTACATTCTACATTGTACCGGGAGGTCACGGGAGAGTAGTTATTACGTAATCGTCACTATATTATTCAATTTCTACTGTAATCTCTTTTATTCCTCGTTGCATTTGCCCCGGTTTAAATACCGCCCGAACATGGCATATTCTGCACGAACTGCTCGAATGTAAATGAAAAAATATGCGAGAAGAACTTCTTCGAAGGTGAGCAAATTCGCACGATTATTGCGATTCTTCTGACTGTACCCGACCGGCTGACGGTCAGTTTTACGTAATCAAAACTTGTTTATGACAGGTTTCTTGCAGGAACGAAAATAATATTTTTTTTGCTTGGCATTTTTTGTACACGGCATATTCTTCTACGTTCTTGAGGTTTGTGATGATTATTTTCTCGAATTTTTCTGGTGAAAAAGAAATTTCTGTTGAATATATTTGACATTTGTAAAAATTCATTATTTAAAAAAACGCTCGGGTGAATAATGAAGTACAAAAGGATAAAG
Organism: Thereva unica; assembly: GCA_949987705.1. NCBI lineage: Eukaryota > Metazoa > Arthropoda > Insecta > Diptera > Therevidae > Thereva > Thereva unica. Next base: position 125,160,021 of record OX465283.1, on the reverse strand, counting down.
AGATATTTTTGTAATAAATAAGTTAAGTGATAAATAAAGACACACCTGACGCACTAGTTTAAATTTAGCAACGAACAGTCATTGTAATTACGCAGGTGACACTTTGTTTATTTATGTGGGAAATCCTCAATCATGGAGAGTGGAGAAATTTTTTACGTTTTATTTACAAATAGCATAAACATTTTTTCTGCGTATTTAGGAAAAAATAACTAATAAGATGTTTGATATAAATGATAGAATAGTATATTCTGTAACAAGTTTGGAATGAAGCATATTTCGCACGAGTGGAAGTTTGACAGTCCACGAGTGCGGAATATGCCATTCAAAACGTGTTGCAACTTTCCTACGCCTCTGAAGTAGTTTTTAATGATATTTTGTAAAAAAAATACCAACCTACCTAATGTAAAACTACTGTCAAAAATGAAATGTATAAGGCACAGCAAGATATTTTAACACTAAATAACATATTAGTAGAGAGTCCAACCTAAGGAATGCTCTTAATTCGGTATCTAAAAGCAATGTCAGCATGCTTGTATTCTAACAGAGGCGTAGAAAAATAAACTTCCATATTAATTTTTTATATACAAGCAGTTTTTTCACTAAACAAATGTATTTATTTTAGTGATGAAACGATTTCGATTACGATTAATCGTAATCGACGATTATCAGTATTTAACGATTAATCGTAATCGTCGATTATCATTGCGATTATTTGTCGATTATCTATAAAACGTATTTTGAAATAAATTTTGTTTAAATTCTCGTTAACAACCTTTATAAATGCGTCTTATAGATTATACCTTAACATGATGTATCCGAACGCATTAGGAACTCTCCTTCGACAGCTTAGGGAGCTCCCAGTCCCGTTCGCATAGTTGGCAAACAAGTTTGGATGGTTTTTTACATTTTCTGCTCAGAGCACATTAGTACTGGCAAATTTAAACAGTGAAGCTTCTGTTGCTCAGCTCTCCATCAGTAAAACAGTATCTGGGGTATCTGCAAGGATATAGTTGATGACACAGAAATGAATGAGCCTCTTTTTTTTTAAATGTCAAAAACAACGCGACTATTTGTGCTTTTTATATGTAGGTAATCCACCCACAGAAGAAGTAGACTCGTGTATAAAATCATCCAACATACTGCAAGATGCCGACATTGTTCAGTTTTGGGAAATAGGGACACAATACCCAGGGGTGGTAGCACGTAAGTTGTTTCAAACGACCTCCTCATGCAAAAATATTTGTAAAACTTGAATTTTTGTATGAAGAGGTCGATTGAAACAATTTACGTGCTACCATGCTTGTTTTTGAAAAATCGCAAAAATATTTGTGTTTAAAGCTTTCCAGTGTCGCATCTAAGAGGTTGCTTTCGATTGCCGGCTTGATTCAAAGTGTTGTGTTTGCAATATTTAAATTTTGAATACTAAATTTTGTAATATTGTTACATATTTCCTTAACTTTGAAATATGTGTTATTTAAAATATACAAAATGTTGCAATAATCGTAATCGTAATCGTCGATTATTGTGGCTGATAATCGTAATCGTTATCGTAATCGCTAAGTGATAATCGTTTCATCACTAATTTATTTTCAAAATGTAAAGGTTATTTCCCCCTGTTTTACGAACTTTTAAAAATAATGTAAATTTTTTCGAATTATGTTGATATCGCTGACATGCACTGAACCGTTTTTTATTTTAAAAACGATTAAAGTTCATAGGAATTTTACGTGGGAAGGATACAAAAATAGTTTTGGTGCAATTTTGTTTTGTATGGTGGGATTTTGCTTAGAAAGCAGCACATTTCTATATGTCAGTGTCCATCGAGGACGCCAAAGAGTGTACAAGTAAAAAGCTGGTAGGTAGTTACGAGCGGCATTTCCTGTCTAGGTAGTAGGCTGGGGCACAATTTATGCTAAGGATAGGCGTTTAATAGCCGCACTCGTGAAAAACTTTTGCCTGAAAAGGAGCAGTAAGCTAAGGATTTACCGTACCGGATCAAATCTCTTAAGTTTCAAAACAACCCCCAAGTCGTATAAAAGGCTTCCAAATACACAGTGTCTGATATTGGCCAAATACACAGTGTCTGATATTGGTCTCATTGGCTTGTTCCTCTGTACAGCTGCGGCAGTGGATGTTATGCGGAATTCTCAATCCGGATGATTCACTTTTCTTTTTGATTATACTTTGGTGGTGGGATTTGAGACTCTCACTGCCCATGGAAAAGCGATATCGAGATTCCCAATTGTTTTGGCGCACGCCATACTATTGGCTTACGGGTGCAGCGAAGCGCACTGTGTTCCAGCTAGTTTAAAATATATGTAAATAATATCGTCTCGAGTAGTCTTCTTATGAAAATGGAACCATGGACGAATATAGGTCAGAACAGCATATAAATATCATGGAAACTTGATGAAAATAGGTGATCTTCAAAAACTCATCACTACCGCAACATTCAAGAATTTAGCTATTGGAAGTCTGTAGCTGTATTCTGCAGTCATGCACGATGAGTTTTTGAAGTTACCATCGTTTTCGGCAATCAGGACTTTACCACTTAAGTTTGTGGCGAATAATATTAAGTCTGCAATCCAAAATTTAAATTTTAACTTATTTAGTAGGTTTCGAGAGTTTCTGTAGTGGGCATGAAAGATTTGTAGGAAATGAGCAGGAGCCTGCCCTCCGATCCAGAGTCTTTTGTGGGAGCATCTGGTGGTCACATAAATGAGACTCTTATAGGGATGACAGACATGTAGTATTGATACCATGATATTCGAATACTACGTAGTATACTACATGTCTGTCAGCTAATACCACGAAAAATTCGTGGTATTTACATGGTATTTAAATCCAGAAAATTTTCGTAGTTCATTCACAATAATCGTAGTATTCTAGTTCCTTACTAGCATCAGCGCCTCTGATGAGTAGAAAAATATTAAATATTTGACAGAACAGAAACTTCTGCAGCGACAGTGACAAATCGGTTGTGTTTTTTTGTGTGTCTCTGTAAAAAAATAGGTAAAAATGGCGTCTTGATTTTTATAATTCTTTAAGTTTTAATTAATTATTCATTTTTTTATTTTGTGCTAGGGATTTTTTGTTGCTTCAGCAACGTTTTGTAACACCTTTAAAATCTATTGATCAAGAGAAGAAGACAAAGAAAAGGCGAAGTGGTTCATTAACACATGATTTAATAAATTTATTCGCGGCTATTATAAACGTGCCATCCCAACACGTGGTTCATTAACACGTAATTTGATTGAATCTTTCTTTTTTCTCCAAATTTATTCATTATATAATTTAAGGTATGTTTAATGGCTTGAAAAAAATTGTCAGAGCAATCGGATCTGCAGAAAATCTAGAAAATATACCAAACCACAGCCACACGCCTTGTATAACAAAATCTACAAAGAAGAGAAAAATTAATGAGATTTCATCCGCATTCAGTACTAAAAAGAAGTATGTATTTTAGAATCAGGCCTATTCTGAACTCCGCTGGAATTGTATGCTGCAAATGTAAGAAAATTCCAGCGGAGCTCGGAATAGCCCTGATTGTCTTTGAGTTGAAACCTTTCTTGTAAAACTGCTTTTCATATTAGAAGAGACATTCTTGGTGTTTTGCCAGAAACTGGAAATTTATTGGGTAATACACCTCTATATCCAAAGTAAGTATCAATAGGTTATTTTGATTTATTTTTACTAAGATAACATCTTTCAGGCAAAGCAAAAAGACAAGGCTTAGTTTAGGTGGTCGATGTAATACAAAGCAAATCTAGATTATTATTTGAAGGTGTCATCCCAACAAGTAGAACGTCGTTGGAGTGTAGTTGACTATTTTTTCATACATCGATCATAGCCGATAGGCTGCGACCATTCAAAGACCCTTTGGGGTCCACTAGCTTTTGCTAGCAAAAGTTTAAACTAAACATATTAGAAGAGACATTCTTGGTGTTTTGCCAGAAACTGGAAATTTATTGGGTAATACACCTCTATATCCAAAGTAAGTATCAATAGGTTATTTTGATTTATTTTTACTAAGATAACATCTTTCAGGCAAAGCAAAAAGACAAGGCTTAGTTTAGGTGGTCGATGTAATACAAAGCAAATCTAGATTATTATTTGAAGGTGTCATCCCAACAAGTAGAACGTCGTTGGAGTGTAGTTGACTATTTTTTCATACACCGATCATAGCCGATAGGCTGCGACCATTCAAAGACCCTTTGGGGTCCACTAGCTTTTGCTAGCAAAAGTTTAAACTAAACAACAACAACATATTTTAGTTGTGAAAAGTGAAACATGGAGGTAGAATCATTGAAAAAAAGAAAAATTCTTTCTTTGAAGGAACAAGTAATCCTAATAGATTTGTGGAAGGAACACATTCAGGAGCTGAAAGGAAATAAAAAGAATTCCCATGTGTATCAAGAAATATCCAAAACTATGGTTAATAGTTATGATATTCACCTGTCCGCAGAAGAAATAAGAACGAGGATTAATAATTTAACGAAAAAATTTAGGACAGAGAAGGCAAAAATGGGTTCCTCTGGAGGAACACCATCCAAATGGGAGCTTTTTGATACACTAAACAGATTTATAGGCCAGCATAAATATAACCGTACCGAAGACTTTGTAGTTGAAACAATAGGTAAATTATTACAATATTTTATTCTATTTGAAATCAGTAACACTTTTTTTATATAGACGATTCATCATTCTCATTTCCTTCATCGTTATCTTCATTATCTCCAGTTCGCCCATTATCACCTTCAGCTCCCACGAATGACCTTTCCATCAGATCATCATCATCAGCATCCAGTGTGTCGTCAAAAGCTGTAAAACGAAACGCAGGAGAAAAATTGGTGCAATTAGCGGAGGAGGAAAACATTTTATTTAAACAGTTTATAAAAAACTGTGAAGAAAATGATACAGCGAGGAACAAATTATTAACCGAAAACAATGAAATACAGAGAGAGCTTGTAAATTTATTAAAAGAAAAATAAAGTTTATACCTAAATATTCTATTATGGCCTTGCGTATTATATTTCCTCCCGATGTCTGATTCTCCATTATTCTATTAACACTAGGCTGTTCTCGTGATTTATTGCTTCGTTCATTTTGTAGCCAATTGTTGTTTATTTTGTCATTATTGTTGTTACATATGTTATGCAATGCGCAACACGCCTTTATAATGATAGAAGCATTATCAATGTGAACTTCTAGCCCTTTTCCGATTCTTCTAAATCTCGCTTTTAGGTGTCCGAAAGCGTTTTCAACAACCCTTCTTGCTTTAGACAGTCTATAATTAAACTTCTTTTCTTTTTCGGTTCGGTCTGTTGAAAAAGGTAACGGCTTCATCAAATACTGAGACAATTTAAACGCTGAGTCGCCTATAAGAAAAACAGGAACATCAACTCCATTCAGGTATCTGCTGTGTTTCTTAAAAATGGGATTCTCTTCGTGTTGCCTCCTTAGCTTACTAGCTTGGAAAATTGCGGAGTCATTGCATCTGCCAGGACTTCCAATGTTCACATATATGAAGCGAAATCTATAATCGACAGCAGCAAATAAAATTATGGAGTGCCATCCTTTGAAATTATAATAATCCACTGCTTCTTCTTTTGGAGGATTTACCTCAATGTGACTTCCATCTATTGCAGCGAAGCATTGTGGGAAGCCCAATTTGTCAAATCCACTAACATTTTCTAATACTTTTTCATCAGAAGGGGGATATACATTCACTTGGCTTTCATAAATTTTCCAAATTTCTCTGCAAATTTCTAAGAGGATTTCTCCTACAGTGGATCTTCCCACACCAAATAAACTTGCAACAGTTCTGTACTCCGCGGATGATCCGAGGGTATAAAGAGCTATTGCAAGTCGTTTTGGTAAGGTTATTGCATCTCGCCAGGTAATGTCCATTCGTTGCAGGTGACTCAAATTTGTTGCTAACATTTTAAAAGTGTTTCTATCAACGCGAAACACATTTTTGAACTTTTCCTCCGAATATTTTATAACTTCTTCTTCCCAATATATTGAGTTTTCGACCTGAATAAGTAAATTCAAATGTTAGGGCAATTTTATTACTCATTATTTAGCTTTTTACTTACTTTCTTCCAAAGTCTTCTGTTTTTGGTACGCGTACTCATGAAATATATTTTTCTATATAATTCACATCTTCTTTTGCACTTTAAAATTGCTACACGTGAGGCTATATTTTCACTTTCTAATATTTGAATTTTTTGAATGTTATTACAGTATAATGATATTAAATGTTTTCGATCCATTTTAAAGCTTTGCCTTTGTTTGTAAATGAAACGAACCAATAATATCAGAAACGTCAATTAATTTCGGAAACGTCAAAGAATACCATACTACGACGTCTGTCAAGGGTAAATTTTTTGGTAGTATTGCGAATACCATAGTATCAATACCATGGTATCAATACTACATGTGTCACCCCTATTAAAATATCAGGGCAAAAGTGTATGATTCACACTACTGGGCTCAAGCAGCGAGTATGGAGCTTCTGGATGAATAACGCTTGATGGGAATACACAAAAGATAGAAGGGCAATGGTTGTAGTTAACGCCCACAAAACAAACATATGGAATGGCATTTGATAAATATATTGCAGCTGCAAAATGTGAGTGATTACTTCAACGCATCAGAAATATGATTACAATGTACATATTCTTATCTATAAAAACAACAAGAATTGTCTAATTTATTCCATTGCATTCAGATATCTATCGCTCTTCACATATTTTTGTATCTCAAGATCATAAATACTACAAAGTAACCATAAAAATCTCCTCAACAATTACAAATTAAGTCATTATTAAACAAAAGCAAATTAATTTCTTATTAAACGCATTTAAAAACTAGCGTTAAATCGCACAATGAATAAAACAAAACAAGACAAAAACAGAAGAAAAAAAAAACAAACACAATCCATAAATGACCCGATTCTATTCAACCGCGAGAGCCTACATGAATTCCTCAATTATTATCGCGTCAGATCTTGTACACTTGCGCATGGCAATTGCCTTTAATCCACGATGTCTGCGCCGGGCAACAAAGGAGCACTACAGAATAATTGAATATCATCAACAGCCAACGAGAGCCCCATCTATACTTCCAGCAGTCACCACCATCGTCGTTGTCGTCGTCAATCTGCAGAAATTATACGCGGAAAAAAATAATAATAATAAAAATAACAATCGTGAATAATGCTCTTCTTCTTCATTCATGTATAGGTACAAAGTCGCATCTGTATTATTTCGATCGCACTTCTTTTTGCTTCATTCATGGCTTTTCCCCACGGCTGAGTAATTGCGAGTTGGCCTACTTTGGAGCCGGGCTTTGCGGCGGTGTGCTTTTCTTTTCGCCGGGCAGCAAAGCCGTGTTCTTCTACACCACAGCAAATAATCACGTAATATATAACAGAACAGGCAGCTAGGCAGTTGCTCAGCTGGAAGCTGACAAAATTTCAGGAAAAATGGCGGCCTCGTGGTCTTTTCCAATGCACGACTCACTTTCTTTGCAAAAAGAGTGAAAAATAAAATAAAGTGTTAAGAAGGAAGAAGACTTAAAAGAAAGCTTTAGGCCGGATTCTCTCCGTGGTACGTGCTGCAAGTCGGCAAAAGAGGAGCACGTGCCCTTGTCCATTGTTATTGCTACTTGCGAATTTCTGGTTCTGTCCGCCGCTCGCTCTTCCATCGGATTATGTAATTCGAATCCGGTGGACTTTTGTTATTTTCCAGTTTATTTTATGTTTTTTTGCTTGCTTCTTCTTGAGATGTGCTTGCTGTTCTCGCGTGTTTTATGCTGTGTCATGTCGGAATTGATCTGACGTAGAGAATTTTGCAAACAGGAAGACGAAGGGGTGTTCCACGTTATCAAAAAGATATTTTCAGTCACATTGTTCTTTTTTTTTGTTGCATTTAAATTATTAGTTAAGTGTTTTTTTATCAGCAAGTTAATTTAGTTTTGGTGATATGCGGGAGAAAAGTAATTGTTATCTTTGAAAATAAATGACACGATTAGAGAGATTGTTTTGCGAAGACAAAGGCATTTGTGGAGTGTTCTATTATTTTATCTAATTTTTTGCACCTGCTTCTGACTGGTTTGAATAAACCTATAGATAGATAAAGCTGCAGGAAAATACTAAAACATTAAAGCTCAAATGAATAACCGAATGGTTACATAATTGTAATTTACGACCTTGATAGAGCTTGATTTGTACATAAGGAAATTGTAACTAACGTTGTAATTATTCGGAAGATAGAAAGGTCTTTTTTTATCGATACGATATCTGCAGAAAAAGTTGCAGTAGAAAAATTACCTGCTGACGACTACGCAAAACTAGATTATAGACTAGGTTACCGGCCCAGTTTGAAAGCGCTAGAGCTGTGTGTGGGTAATTTTTCAATAAAACCTTGATGGTTAACCTTGTTAAAGACTTTTGTACAATCGAATAACATATATGAAAGGTTAATCGGAATATTTTATGTATGGATGTATTTGATAAATGTTAGCTGAGATTAACTTAGATTGCAAGTAATGACCTAGTAACTGATTTCGATTAGAATAAATATCATGTAAGTTAAATTTTTTATGTTCATTTCGTTTAGAAGTTTTAATTTTTTTAACGAAGATTTTTTTGTAGAAGACTGAATCACGCAATGTAGCCAAAAATTACGGCCGGAGGTATCTAGTGTCCACGCCGAAATGCTGAAAATTTGGAAGACGTGTCAACTAGCGAGAGAAGAACACTCTCCAAGAGAGAAAATGGCGATGGTAATTGACAGTCAAGCTGACGTCTTAGTTTTCAACTTCACCCTGATCTCATCAAAACTAGTCAGAAAAGCTCAGACGAGCTTGAACGCATAAGCAGTAAGGTAAACATCATCCTCCTACTGTTGATTTTAGGCCATAGATAACATATGGCATATACAACGGAACGAGAATGTCGTAGATATAAGACCCACTATGGAAAACACTGTAATACAATGTAATGAATTATAGAGGGGTCAAATGGTAGAAACGGCCTCAGGGACCTTTGGTGGTACCAGTTCACCAGTGAGACAAGTCCTGAGAAACGCCATCTGCGATCTAAGGTCTTCGCGACCTAAGATCTTCCGATATGCTACCGTATCCTACCTCGACCTCTACGAAGATATTGATTTTACATCGGGTGACCCCGGGACACTCTTGTCTACATAAGAGTAACAGACGGAGGAGAGTGCTTCGCGACTCAAAACGAAACAATTATCGGGCTTATCCTCCAGGTTGGTGGCATGGCGGCAGGCTGAAAGCCTTCCACCGTAAAAGCCTCAGACAGGATAGGCCTAGCGGCAACGAAATATGGAATTCGATTTTGGAACTTGGAACGTCAGAACGCCCAACATGACGGGCGCTCTGCGTTCGCTTTTATTATTACTGGAAATATACAACATAGCAATCATTCATTGCGCTCCTTTAATCCCTTATGGGACATAGGGTGGAAACAGTTGCCCTCCAGCCCACTCTGTTTTGCGCGACAGCTCTCAGCTCCGACCAGGATCTCCCAGTTGTTGCGGCTTCTGCTAGTAGGGTTCTCCTCCAACGTTGTTCTAGGTCTTCCGACCCGACGGGATCCTTCCGGATTCCAGTCGAGGGCCTGTTTGGCTAGATTTTCGTTTTCGCGTCGCAAGGTGTGGCCAACCCACTTCCATTTCCTTCGTCTACATAGCAATCACCGCTCTAAATAATAGCATAATGGATCACAGAACCCACACAATACTCTCCAGTGGTTCATCGAAAAGAAGGAGAGAGTTCGTAGTTGCCTTCATAGTGGAAAGGGAAATGAAATTCTGGACTTCAACCCAGTAAATAATAGAATATATTCCTTTCGCATTAAAACAAGACTACTTGTCTCATCAAAGTCCATTCGCCCACAGAAGACAAGACGGATGAGGAGAAAGAGAAATTCTTCCAGAAGCTAACGCCATTAGATTCATACCTTCAAATCATATTCAAATGGGGTCTGAAGACACGAACGCCAAAGTAGGGAAAGAAGAATTCCTCGGAGTCATAGGGAAGAACAGCCTACATAACGCTATCAATGGCAACGGTAGTAGATTGATCTATCTTGCCAGCTCGAACTCAATGATAGTAAGTTCAACAATATTCCCGCACAAAAATATTCATAAGATGAGAGGTCGTGAGGGTCACGAAGCATATTTTAGTTGAGCCTTATACGTTGTACTTTTTCAACAATATATTCCAGGATAACCTCAATAATATCATGAATATTTATGTTTTTAAAAAATAAAGGGAGAAGAAATAAATAAGATTAATTTCAGCAGAACAATCGACTACAGAAAGGTTTCAATTACCAGAATATATTCTTCTTCTATACTGGGAACATCCCTTCAAAAGTGAGCTTACAAATCTATTTCTGGATTAATCACGAAAAACTGCATCGCCATTCAATGATAAAAAACAAACCAAAATATTGATCCATTTATGCGTTGAACCAAAAAGCTCAAGGGGCGAGACCTGCCACAAATACCCTTATGTTTTATTCCAACTGCAAGCATTGATCCAGAAGAGGCAATGGAATTCATAACAGGACGAGGTAAATGTTTTTTTTGGTTAAAGGTCATTGATATGTAGGTGAAACTTTCGTCGGTTCTGTATGTGTATGTGGAATGCACAGTATTTTTTGGAAGGGTGTTGTGTTTACGCAAGAATTGATTAAGGTAAGGACTCGGTTAGTATACACGCGAAGGGTGGCGTGATTACGTGGTCGGAGAATACTGTTTGTGTTGCCCCAACTTACAGGAGAAAGTGTGCGATATGATTATGGGTTAGCATTGTTTTTTTAGAGAACATCCGACTGAAATGAAACAAATTAAATTAAATTAGGTTTTTTAGTATAAACATAAACATGAGGATTGTATTACGCCTTTTACTTACAAGGAAATGCAAACTAGACCAGAAAATTAATAGGATGCTGATCTATGACTTATTTTGAGGTGTTTCTACTTTTTCGCATTTGGATCTCTCCCTCATACTTCTATTTCAATGAATCTCAGAATAAATCTCACTCCAATATTGTTAACGCTTATTAGTGTGGAAAAGAAGAGGAGCGCTTTCAGAGGTATGTACGAAACCATCTCTTAACATCTCAAACCACCGCATTGTTGTTGTAATTTAACAAAAAATGCTCTCAGATTACGCTAGACACAAAGTATCTTACGTTTCGAAATTTTACACACGGCGAAGGCAGTGTAGAGGCCCCATAAACGAACGCTTCATTATAGCACCAATCAATTGGCCCGGCTTCGAAATTAGTAGCTTGCAGCCTTCCGTGCGAGCCGTATTCATTAGTTTGGATTCCAGGCTGTATTTTGCCTGTTTCACGAGAGACTCAATTCAGGGCGACTTTTCCGGATCGCTCTGAGTGAGAGGAACTCATTTTCCTTAGGGCCCAAGAAATCTCTACTTGTTTACGGACGGGTTAAAGATGGAACCTGGTAGAGGCAGCGGTTTCTATCACAGGGTCTAACTAACCGGTCTGGATTAAGATGGGTAAGTGGCCCTCAGTTTTCCCGACGGAAATACATGAAAGGCGCCAACATTAGAATCTTTTCGGGCAGTCAAGCTCAATATTCTAGGAACCGACGCAGGTCCAGGGCTCAGAGCCCTTCTGTGTTATTTCACGATCCGCCTCGAAGTCCCTGATAGAGGAGGGGGTGAAAGGACTGAACCTAGCATATTGGAAACCAGTCCCAGGTCATAGACAGGTTAAAGAGGTAATGAGATCCTTTGCATAAAATAACGTTATCGCCTTAAATAGGAGGATCCTAGGCTGTTGGTGGGATATTTTAATGGTTATGAGCAGCTGCGGTATGTTAGAGCTGCACAATACTTGAAGTAAAGTACTTGAAAAAGTACTTGAATTACTTTATATAACTTGAAGTATTTTACTTCAATTACTTTTCTAAACCAACGAAAGTAATTGATGTTGCAAGTACTTTACTCAAATACTTGTACTTGGTAATTGGTTTTGATATTTTTAGTTACTTCAAGTACTTATAAAAACTTGAAGTACTAATAGAAACTTGAAGTGCTAATAAAAACTTGAAGTACTATGAAAAACTAGAAGTACTAATAAAAACTTGAAGTACTAATAAATAGTTCAAATACTTATAATAATTGCTGTCTTTTATTCTCTCTGTCCGTTTTTCGGGTTACGAATCGCTTGCACCACCTTTGCTTAAACAACTTTCACTTGACTTTCATTTAGGCTTCTTTGCACACGTTATGTTTCCCGGATTCCAAAGACAGTCTGGTCAGAAAGTTTTACCTTAACTTTACTTTTAGAACCTCGAAAATTATGATTCTTAGCTGCTATTTCCCATTATTATAATTTTCCAAAGTAGTTAAATAACCCAAAATAAAGATAATTCAGGGCGTTACATAAAATTCTAATTCATCCGACACGCGAAACTGGCTGGAAGCGAGTTATTCCTCGAGAAGTGTCACAACCTTCGCGGTTGACTTTTCACCCGTTATGTCGCGGACATGAAACGACATAGAGTTTCGGCCAATAGCCCATTTGAAAGATATTTTAATACCCGTATTTCTGCTTCTTACTACATTATCATATGAGCAACCGTTAAAGAGATATTCAAAAAAAATGGCGTTATCAGTTATTTCAGGCACGTGCAGTACGAACTTTGGCGTTGAATTACTCGCAAACTGTACAAGCGAGAACGACGACTAAGGGCTTATTCTAAAGGTAATTACTAGCACTTTAAGTTTGGTAATCGGCATTAACCCACACAAATTAATATCTTACGAGTTAATCGCAAAAAACTGCATTCAACCCCAACCACATGATCAAGGTTGAACTTTGAGCGGCCATAACTTTGAGCCAAATCTACTTACAGACCTCGTTGAGAGCTGATTTTGTAGATAATTTTATTCTCCAATACCTTGCCAGTGATCATTTTCAGCTATCACTGCATGGAAACTGGTTATTTGGTATAAATGGACTCTACCTCTTTTTCAAGATGGCGGCTTTTCAGATGTACCCAAACAAATTCCAAAAAAAAAAATTTCGTACATCATGAAATGCAATTTCATGCCTTTTTTTCGACTAATTGCACTGGACTATTCGTATTTTTCTTGAAATATTTGTATTGAAATATTTGAAATATTTACTTCAACTACATAGGAAAACTTCAAGTAATTGAAGTACTTAGATATTTCAAATACTTAAAATATCAATGTACTTCAATTACTTGCAATTACTTGAAGTTTTTCTATGTACTTGAAGTAAATATTTCAAGTACATTTTGGAAGTAATTGATAATTCAAGTACTTTAAATATTAATGACTCATAGTACTTGGTACTTCAAATACATTTACCAATTACTTAGTACTTACTACTTCAAGTAATTTTGGTCAGTACTTTGTGCAGCTCTGTATATCACCCCTACAACTCTATTAGGTAGCCCTTATATGTCATCCCGCTGGATTAACCGGTTAATAAAAGCGTACCAAAGTTCCGCTACGTCGGGTCATCACCAAATAGCGGACATTGGAGCTCTTTGCTCACCTTGTACTGCCTGCGTCACAGCCTTTGTCAGCTGATTAGCGGGATTCTCTTGTTTTAAGAGGCACAACACCCCGAAGAGGCTGTCTTCTGCTAACCACGACCGTTGTGGCAAGATTCAAGATTTCAAACGCGAGGTGTACTGCCTCCTCGTCATGCATCCTTCAGACTACACCTTTAACCTATCATATCCTTTTTCTATTCAGCTTATTACTAGATATTGCACCATTACGTGAACGATATGATGGACTGGTAGTATAAAGCACCTGAGCTTAGACTCCTTCACATAAAAAAACCTAAGACTTACTCAGGAGACAGAATGACGGCGAATTGTTTTGGAGTTGTGTGCCCACTACAAGCAGGCCCGCCACAATAGGGCAACTGGGATGAATTGCCCCGGACCCTAGATCAGAGGGAGCGCAGAAAACAAATTGAAAGCCAAAAAGTTAAAATCCCTTTATCCCTGCGTTCTAAACGTCAAGAGCTCCAGTAAATAGTTATACCCAGGACACACCAGCACTCTTAATCTTGATTATGACGTCAAAATGACGTAGACCCATACAAATACATATATGGAAATAAAATGCAGTCTACGTCATTCTGACGTCATAACCATGATTAAGAGCGCTGGTGTGTCCTGGGTATTACGAGTAGAATCGAAAGAATCAAGTGAGAAATTGCCTCAGGTAATTTATGGACGACACCTTAGGCGAAAAAGTACTAAAAAGGTACGAAAAAGAATCAATTTTCGACCAAAGTTTCTTATAATTTGATTATAATTGAAATATTTATTTAAATTTAGTTTATTAAAATATTTTATTGGACGATTACATCTAATGACGACCCCCAAGTTGAGAAACAATGTCAAATCGTATGGATCATCACAGGACACTGGTCAGACGCCGTGCATTTGAAAACCTTTCCTTACAGAGTTGTACAAACGACTTTTTAGGACGAAATTATCTTTTATTTACTGGTGCTGAAGCGCTTTAATATCAAGGGACTAATTGCCAAATGGCCGCAGATTTCATCAACCTACATAGAAACCAACATTTAAAAAAGGAAAATAATGATTACCCTCCAAAGGTGCCATTATCGCGAAAAGGCCTTTAAAAACTCATAAAATTCCATAGATGACCAGAACAACAAAGTAACAATGTCAAATGTAGAACGAAATCCAATAATCATGTCCAAATATCAGAACAATATCATAATTACACCGGACACTTGCCGCACACGATATATATGCTCCACCTGACACCACCTGCCACCCAGCCATCCGTGTAAACATTGGATCAAAACACAGTGAATCTCCTCCACCCCGACGAAGGTGATACACCAACCAACAATTTTCTTTTAGATGACCTCAAAATCCTAATTGCATGCCACCAATTCGGAACCATCATTAATGTGGAAAACACTTTTTCCTGCCCGACTCGGCGGTAATTATCCAGTCACGATGGTAATTTTCAGATAAAAACAAAAACTTAGGAAACTTGGTTACCGAGAGCACCGCACCACACAGCACCGCCACAGCAGCAGCAGCAACAACAGCAGTGTTTAGAGATAGTGCATGTTTTTTCGGCCACATTCTGGATATAGACGTGTGTGTATCGTGATGATTTTATCCAAGTTAATTCCTGCACGGGAAAATTGCCTCCATTCGTGCGAGTAGATCTGATTCTGTTCATTATCGAGCCTCCTCGTCCGAACCGAGTCCGAATGTAGTAATATCGTTATTATAAAATGGATAAACACAAAAAATAACATGAATATTTTTGTGGTCATTTTTTGCGTACCTGTGTCATTTCCGTTGCATCATCCACATTTAATGCTCGACTGCCAGTTGGAGATGCGAAATTTTCAGGTGGAAAAATAGTAGTCATTGTCGTGCGCGTTTTTTGTCCTCTGATCCAGCATCAACATCACAATCAGCATGAGACTTTTGGTGCAACTTTTCAAAAGTCGCGGGTTTTTTTGTCATATATTTGTAAAACCAAACTTTGGGAATAGTCTGTTAAATCATTGGTTATAAAACTCTTGTTCATCGATTTTCACCTGTGCAGTGAAGGTTAAGCAACTTTAAACTATGGTCCGCGAGTGGATCTTCTATTAAAGATCTCGATATCTCACGGATGAAATCCGGTGGGAACTTTCTTTTTTATAGTTTTTTTTTTCTGAACACAGATAACATTTTTTTTTTATTTTTTTGTTGCTATTCCATCATTGATGGTAATTTTTCATCAAAAGAGATTGTTTGTTGGCATTTTGAAGAATTGAACTGAATTAATCCATTTGTACGAATACACACAAATGCTGGCGTTCCATAACTTTAAAAATCCTGTCAGAGCTTGATTAATTCGAAATTAGGAAAAAATCTGACAATCATTTATCGGCTGTATTTTCGGGTATTGTCATTTTATGCTAAGTAGGCAATTTAGTAAAAATTCAGAACTGATTTTTTTGACATTTAAATGTTTTCTAAAAATACATACTACATGAGATAGCTTAACTTTCTTTTTTTTTAAAGTCTAAGAATAAAGGTTTTCTCTGTTATAATCATAGCGATTTTTTAGGTACTAATTTATACATAAAAAAATATGTTGGGATTTGATTCCCTTCAAATTTTGCTGCAATAAGTCACTACTATCTAGATTTTTTTCTGTTTTCATATTTAAATTTAAAATTTACTTTTTATAATAAAACCTAAAGTTTGAAACCCAATAGTCAACATGCTTTAGACGGGAAGAAATTGTGGCATTACAGAAGCATTATTTTCTAGAATCTACATATTATATTTAGACATCATTAATTTAGCATCCAAAAATCAAAAGAAGTATACAATATATTATTTTGTTATTACCCTGAGAATGGGTGAAACCTATATAGAAAACTCCACGGTCAAGGTACATGCCCCATTAACTAAAAAGACCGTCCACCCTCCGGACGAAGACAACAACGAAGACAAGAAGACCAGACTAGAGCGGTGCTCAGAAGCTCTCTGATAAACGTTCTTTATCTAAGCCAGACCAGAGCAGGCCATCCACATAGGATATGCGTGGAAGGCTCGTATTCTCCCATACATACCCGGCGGATAAATTAGGTACCCGAATAAAAATAAAAGATGGCCTTACAATGGGCGAACGCCGACCGTGATTAAAAAGTAGTCTTCGGCCATATGTCGGGCATCAGAATATCGCTTGCAAGACTGTACGGCCGTACACCACACACACACACCGACGGGTATACGTCTGTATTCGCAATGCGGTTAAAAAAATTTCGCTTTATTCGCCATGCCTTCCAAGTGTGCAGTAAAATTTAGCCTCCGATTGATCATCACACCCAGATTCCTTATGGCGGGCTGTGAGTGAATAATCTGTTCTCATACCTTGATCTTTACAGACACTGGTTTTTTTCAGTATACTGATCAGTACAGCTTCAGCTTTGTGTCCAGCAAACGAGGAACCAGCTTCTTCAGCCCACGCTTTAATCTCCCAGATCGTTTCGTTTGGGTGCTGTTTGCCCTCATCGAAGTCTTGCCCTAGGACCACTACCTCGATGTACCCGCGAACCCGATCGCAACTGCCAGATCGCTTCGCTCCGGCACAATTCGACCTTATCGAGGCGTTGCCCTACGACCACTATTCCGATGTTATCCGCGAACCCGATAGCAACTGCTCTCCTTCTGGGAGGCGTAGCCTAAATACAACATTATGTATTTACAGGAAAGGTGCCAAGACAGATCTCTGCGGAACTCCGCATTTTGTCCTGTTCGCCTTCGGCCAATCTTCCGAATCACAATGAAGTGGCCTACCTTCTTTCCTTTTTAGGTAAAAGACCAAATAACAGTATGTTCTGTTCTGTTTCTGGCGTTTTTCTTCTTTGCAAGTCTATCGTTTCATCACTGTCTTCGCTGAATGTGGAACCCAGGTAGTTAAATTGGTTTACCCGTTTGAAGTTGTATTGCCGCCAGGTGGTGTTGTGATTTCTTCTTCTTCTTTCCACCCTTGGCTGAATTAGAATCTTAGCCTTCAGCCTTCCGTCGCCATATTTAAGGCGATAACGCTCCCCCTTGAAAAGGATCTTATTACAACTTAAGCCCGTCTAAGACCTGGGACTGGCTCCCAAAAGGCTAGGTTGAGTCCCTAAACCGTATCGTTAAACACGGGAGCTTTGAACGTCAAAAGGCCATGATAGTGGTTATTTTGTAAAAATGACTGGAAGAAAAAGACTTCAAGAGACCCTAGTCCTACAAAGTTTATAGCATTATACAAGAGAGCTATTGACAGACTTTTAAAGTTTTTCTTAGTTTTAAAGGTAATTATTTTCATAGGGATGTGATTGTTCGAATTTGTTGATATCAAAATCATGACAATAATTCTGAATTTGTAGCCATTAATTTTGCGCATCTTAAATGTATCCAATCGATTTGAACTAGAGCGTTTAAATGTTTTGTTGTTTATCTTCTTTGTGTCAAAGCGTTTAAGTGTTAAATTGTTGTACTAAAATATTGTCATTTCCATTCCATGGTATCAGTCAACAAATATTTTATCCTCGTGCATTTCAAAGTGAAGTATAACGAAAATCATGCTTTCACGCTGGGATAATCTCTGCTAGATTTTGGAAATGCTAAGCTTGAAATGAAGAGTGATGCGATTTAGAAAGTACTCTCTGTGATATAATCTCCTATTAAGATTATCTTGTCTTGTTTAAATGTGGTTGGTTATGGGAATCTGAATGTCAGATTGAAGATAGGAAATGGCAATTTTTAGGAATATCAAGCAACGCGAAGAATTTCATTTGTATATTTCTTCAACAATATTTTAAAGCATCTTGAACCATATAAAGCAATTTAATTTAATCTGTTTTAAGTAGTCATTTTCGTTTCCATTTCCAATTTTTCTTTTTCTAGTTTTCCTTTCGTTAGTTTTGAATTGTCCGTGCTTGGTTAATGAACATTGTCAGGTCATATTTTTTATAACCTATGTATTTAATTAGTAACATAAATCAACAATTTTGTCACCGAAGCTAGAAGCCAAAAGCAATATGGAATTTTAGTTACCTAGATATTTAAGTACCAAGGACGCGAAAATATAAAAAATCAGCTTTCATTTGCTTTCATTGAGACTTTTTAAAAGTTCTTTTCTGCTCTCAATTGCTCTGCTCTGTGTTATACTTGGATATATTAAAAAATAAACATTAATATAACATTTCGATACTATTCAATTGTTTTTATTAGCATATATTTCTTCTTCTAATATTGACATTCGTATCTAACCTCTAAAAACGGGATTTAGAGCAAAGTTGAGCAGAAAAGTGTAGATTATTGCTATTTTCCGATTTTTTCTGCCCTGACATCAATTTGACGACTGCTCCCAATTGAGTTGCTCTGCTCTGCATTTTTCAAGCAGCCATCGAACACACTTAATATTAAATTGCTGATGTGAAACAAATACATACATTAGAAAGAAGAAGAAGAAAATGTACTGTACCGAATTTGATTGAAGTTTAACCTTAAGTGAAAAAATTTACTTAAGTTTAAGGAAAACTTAAATATGACTATGAATTCGAGCTTAACTTTATTTCATCCTTTTTTTATATGTATTGATTGACCAAATATAACATTTTGTCCTTATACTTTTGGCCAAGGTTGTGGGATTGACTGCAAATTCCTAGCAGGAAATTCTCCCTACAGGACTAATAAAGGAGCCATCCCAAATAGGTTTTCATTCATTCATTAGAGAGTTTATACGGTGGACTGCGTTTATGTTTCATTAAATGATGAGTTCCTTTTCTGCTTTTTTACTATTTTGAACTCGAAGTACTCTGAGTTATGCTTTATTCGAATGGCGTCATTCTGCATCTATCCGCAGCGCGAAGTGCAGTGAAAAATCCTTAAAAAAGTGAGTTAATAAATTAGAAGAAACATCTTATTTTATATTATTTATACAGCTGATCTAATTTTTCTGCAGAGTAAATGAACGAAATAATTTGGAAGGCTTAAAAAAGTTTTTGGACAAATATTCGCCCAAGATATAATTTTGCAATTGAACGAAAAAAATTGCATTATATAACTACTATAATTGAAGTATATAACATTTTTCGACAGTGAATTTGGTTTTAGCCGATTTGAGCAATCAATGAAAATAGCCGTTTCGACGGGAAAAGGAAAATTGTATAGAAAAACTTGGAAATTAACACAATGTATATAAGTGGACTCAAATTAATTTGTTAATACAGCTAGTTTTATGGGAGTGCTCCAACTCAACTCTATTGAGAGTCCTATAGAAGTACTCTCTTTAGGCTTTTTTGGAGTTCAGAAGAAGCTCTTTCTTCATGGCACAGGGAGATATTTCGGAGATATTAATACTTCTCCTAGGAGACATCTAACATTACTCGAGGAGGCCTCCTTTTCCTGTTGGGTTGCGATTGATTGATGAGCTTAACATAGGCTTAGTTGCGGTAAGACTTGCGGTGTAAGTAGAGGACTGTTTATATTTGTGGAGGAGTCGCTGTGAAAAACGACATAATTCCCAGTGGGAAAAATTGGGAGCGCTGCTCAGGGGAGCTTACTTTGAGCGCTGTTGCATCCAAGTGAGCATTACTGGGAGCATTAATTTTATAGAACGAAGAAAATGTGTGCTAAAGCGGGCGCGCCAGTCATCGCAGAGTTTCGAAATTTCGCATGAAGGTCCGTACTGGTCTCCCATGAAGCCCTTCAAAGCCCGAATTTCGAAATTCAAAATGGCCGCCGAAATATTACCGCAATTCAACATGGCCACCCAAATATGAATTTGCCAATTGTATTCCGATTTCCATGAAAATCGGTATCGGGGGTTTGTTAAAGTAGCAAGTAACGAATTTTTGATCAGATGTTATAAATTGAAAATGGGCGCGCCAATATGGCGGACGAAATATACTAATTGTATTCCGATTCCAATGAAAGTGGATATCTGGGGGTTTTT
Organism: Thereva unica; assembly: GCA_949987705.1. Lineage (NCBI taxonomy): Eukaryota > Metazoa > Arthropoda > Insecta > Diptera > Therevidae > Thereva > Thereva unica. The sequence goes on along the minus strand of OX465283.1, from coordinate 125,139,456 downwards.
AAGGTTGCAAATAAAGAATTTATAATCAGAACTTATAAATTTAAAATTTCGGTTTTTGCTAGTATAAAATAAAATGTTATGCTTGTTTTTCCAACAAGCGGTAGTCTAGGGGTAAGGCGCCTGACTACTATCCCCAGAGGTCCCGGGTTCGATTCCCGGCGGTGCCACGGTCTTAGCCTTTCCCAATTTCCCACCTACATAACTTTCCTTCTTTCTTCTTCCCTCTTTGCATTCCTGATTCCTCGTGTCATAGCCTTCTCTAGTTCTCTTCCCCGCTTCACTAAGCGCATGTCATCGGTTGGTTGATGAGATTCAACTCGTTTCAGGAGGCATAACACTCCAGCGAGTTGTTCTCGATGCCCTGATGTCAGAGTCGCGAAATGGTTGGGAGTAGGTGAAATAAAAATACCGCAGCTAGGTTGTGACAGTTCTTTCCTTCACTTCTCTCTCTATCTTCCGACAAGAGCTGCTGTTCGACATTTCAAAAATAAATACATGGTCGACAGTACAAAGGGGTCTTCCCTAAGTCTCTAGTGTGTCACATAAAAAAAAAAAAGCTTCGAGCCAATGTTTTTCAAAATGCAGTTTAGAGTCAAGGCGATCATTGTTAAGACTACGATAAGTCACATTAATTGGATGTGTTATGTTCGCAGTTTGTAAAAAGTAATTGTAAATTCCAGGCATCCCAATTAAATTCAAACCCTCGTTCAGAGCTCGTAGGATATCTATTCTTATCGTGTTACGCTTCAAAAAATCTACAGTTCTATCTATCATCACGCTCATAAATTTTTCGTGTTTCAAAAAAAGTGTTAAAAACAATTTAAACCCTTAGTCCCAAAGAAACTGTGTTAAAACTCGTCCTGAATACTAAATTTACAAAAAATATTTAATTTTTTCCTTTCTACGGACTTTTTCCTTTCTATATTTTAACGAACGAAAGTGAAAATGATGGAGAATTTTAACAAGAAGAACATTCATGGAAGTATCACTGCATAAATTACACAAATTTTTTATTTACTTAGACACAAAGTTCTTAGCGTGGTCCTTGTTATTTTTTTGTGTTTTGTTGTTGATTAAATTAATTTTCAAGACGCACACACAGGGCAGCATCCCTTAAGAATATCAAGGGAGATGCCTGGTAAGTTTTTTCTTGCGTTGTCATTTATGTTTGTGTAGATCTCGTCAAGGAGAAAAGCTTAAGTAGATGAAAACTTTTGTTCTGGAATCGCTCCCGCGTGGCCAGAACAGCTGCAGCGGAGCCTTTTCCGCTCACAAGGATCTGACAGCGCGAAACTGGGTCGAGAATGCCCGGAAAATCCTGGAACACCACCCAACAACAGCCTGAAGGGCGTTAAAAGCTAGAAAGTGGCGGCTGCACCACCCTCACTTTGTCAGTGTAGCCGACCTAATGTTGCGAGCTTTATGCGAATTTTGTGATTTGCAGGATGTGAGATGATGAAACGAGAGAAAGTTTAAGGATTTGTTTTTGTTCAAAAAATTGACACTCACCGATACACCAACAGGACTTGGAGGCGGATGGTGAAACAGTTGATTGCGTCTGCATTTGTTGCAGATGATGCTGTGATGCAGCTGATGACGGCGATGCAATTGATGACGAAGTTGAAGATATCGATCGGTTTAGTTGATGATGATGATGTGGTGGCTGCTGCTGCTGGTACATATGCATCTGGTTTAAGGAATGCCCTGCGCTGGAGATGCCACTGGGGCTGCCTAGCGGGAAGGCGCATCCTCCCAGTCCGGACGGGCTCTGTTGTGACTGCTGTTGTGGATTCATGTTATGGCGAGGTGGAGTGCTATGACGGTGCAAGTTCAAATGGAAGTGTTCATTTATCCTACTTGGAGATCCGCTTAACGAGCTCCCTAAATTAAGTGTACTGCTTGAGGATTGCGATGAGCCCGGCGGCGATACTGATGAAATGCGATTGGAGCTATTCGAGGGCGAGCAGTTGGCAATGGTGGCAGCAGCAAATGGTCCAGCTGGAGATGACGGCGACAAGGATGATGCTGCTGGTGATGCTGCTATTGATGACGAGATTCGCTCCTGCTGCAGAGCCGTTGTCAAGTCGTTAAATGATAGGAAACCGCTGCCAGCATGACTTGGAGACGTCAACTGATTGTGCCGTAAATAGACATTAGAATCGGAATAGATGGACGTTGCCGTTGTAGCTGTTGTCGATATTGTCAAGCTATTATGCAATTTTGCTGTTGTTGCAGCGATCTCCCTCTGCAACTCCGACACAATCTCCTGGCTACCGTGCTGGTTTTGATGGTGTGCGAAATCCTTCTGTTGGTTATGATTTTGACTATTTAACATTTGAATGAGTTTTTTTGTTTTGTTTGTGTGTTTAGCGGAGGATGGAGAGGCGCTTACTTATAACTACTATCACACATGCGCAACTTTCCTTACAGTCTGATTTTTGTATGATTCTTGATTGAGGTTAAGTTCAGTTTTCAACAGTTGAAGAATGAATTTGCTGATAATGTCTCAAGGTCTGTTGGTTAGAACGAGTTTTAACTTATTTTTATGTCTTTTTTTACTTTTATGATGATTTGTTGCAAGATAAAAATATGCACGAAAATGTCTGGAATGTCGCGAGTTAAATAAAGCTTTGTTTTTTTATATTCGTTATTTCAATGCACAAAAAAAAAACAGTTAAACTAAAAGAAGAAGAAACAAGAGTCGATGAAAGTGATAACAATAAAAAATTATATAATTAAGATAACACTTGAAGAGATTTGTTATAATGTCGACAATAACTTGAGAATGCTCAACATAAAAGCAGTCATTTTGGTGAATGTTGGTGAATTGAGAAGATAAATGTTGGTGAAATCTTATGGGGATTTTTCGATAAGCAAACAATAAGGTGGAATATGATTTTTTATAATATTTGAACTAAAATTAGTTAGTTACTGAATATGATATTAAATTTCGTTAAATTCATGGCCCCCATCATTCATCCATGGGTGATTTGATGTAAAAAATATTGGGAACAGTGCCAGTTTTATAGAGCTTCTGGGCTTCAATGGGAATCTGGTATAATAAGAATATTATTAAAAATTTCGCATCGATTTAAAAAAATAAACTACAACAAAAACAATAATGTCTTCTGATAAAGTTCTATCTGGTTCGGGTTAAATAATCTCAACTAAATGAGGTAAAACTTTATCCAAGGGTAAAATCTAGTGGAGATATCGGGCATAGACTTTCATCAGTTCACATAAATTCGGAAATCACTTACAAATGGCACAGTTGATAATAATTATGACATGAGCATTGCATTCTACTTTTAAATAATACATAAACTTTTCGAAAAAATAAATTAGTCTACCACTTTTGTAAGGTAAAAATAAAGGGATTGAAAACAAACAAGGACAAAAACAAAACAAAAACTATTAAATAACAGAAATCGCTATAATATTTGCGGCATTCTATAGAAGATACAACAAGACCATTGGTCACTTGAAAAGTTCGTGGAATTATGAAGATCGTTTTAACTACTAATATAAACTACTACTACTATAATAAATTGTCACAAGCACGGCCGTGCCTGAGTGTATGACCACTTGCGTGCTAGGATTCAAGATAACATCACATAAAAAAAGTAAATGTTAAAAATCCAAGTCAAAATCGCTCCAAAAAAAAATTTCAGATATTCAGAGTGATTTTTGAGTGCTGAAAAATTGATTGTTATCAATTTTAGTGTTTCACCCAAATCGGGAGCAGCGGGGCGGAACAGGACAAAACACTCAAAATACCTAAAAAAAATTGTGAAGCCGGGAGTCCCAGTTCGCAATCCGCAAATTACTATTGGACCACTCAAAAATCACTTTGAATACCTGACATTTTTTTGGAGTGATTTTGGTTTGGAGCCCCAATTCTAAATATTTGTCAAGCAGAAATGTGGAACATGATTGAACGCATAAAACCTTTTATAGCTCGTTCTTAGCCTAAAAAAGGCACCCACAACGTCAAAATGTCTGCATGTCGCTGAAGCTGCCACGGTAGGCCTGAGTAAAAATAGGACTCGCCCGCATTTAGTATAAAACAGGCACGGTACGACTGAGTAACAATAAGACTCGCCCGTTCATAGCCTGAAACAGGCACGGAAAGTACCGAAACGACATCGCCCGACATAGCACCCGCAACAAGCACGGTAGGCCTGAGTAAAAATTCTACATCTCTACAGGTATGAACGGAATAGTCTAAACAAACCACGATACGCTTACATTTTTTATACTAAACAGAGCAAAATTGGGGTTTTAAAAATAAAGGGTAAATAAATCACAGTCAGTATACGGGTTCTCGTTCAATTGCATAAGTCAAGCAGCATTGAATGTGGTTAGTACTTAGTTAGGGGACCACTTGGTAAAGCGACACTCGCGTTTAGAATGGTCGATTAGGAATACATTCTTATCTGTAACAGAGGCGTGCATACCTCTGACGGGGGCGCATTTTTAGAATTTATTGCGTGCATACTCGTGTGACAGGTGCAATTGTTCACTATGCACGTGTAGTAAGCAACATAAGTATTTTGACTCTCCACTGATTTCGTAATCCTACCCTATTCACGAGAAATTGGCCCTTAGGAAACCATTTTGCCAACTGGGAATTACGCACAACGTCTTTTGCACTTTCACTTAATGAATAAATGCCTGGCTTTATCTAAATAGTTTTAGAAGAATTTTAAAGAGATCCACTGGAGGTCAGATTACTGATAAATTTCACAGGATGGCTTTAGACATCGGCAACAGTCTACCAAAGAATGACTTCGGCAAACTGTGTTTACAATTTTTTTTAAAAATATCTAAAAATAAAAATTAAATAGTACTCCCAAAAAATGTGCTTGAAAATTAGTTTTCATTGACTTAGCCTGTGTCAAGCCCATTCAAACGTAAATTTGTATGAAATACGTTAACAAGAACCCGTTTTCATCCAAACTTAATTATTTGAAACCAAATTCATATTTAATATTTAAAATCTAATTTAGATGCAGAAGCATATCGAAAAACATTTTTTGAATGTGAAACGCAATTTAATAATAATTTTCGTATTATGTCACATCAAAATACGGTTACTGAAAGAATACTACTATCACGGCAGCGCTCTTGGGTAGATAAGGATAGAGTCATCGGTATCTTAATCGCTTCCGGTCGTAGTCCAGGAATTTTGCAGCTCAAGTGTTTGGCTGTTCTATGACTCAGAAGGCCACATTGTTAGTTTCCTTATTGCACTATTGAAACCCCTCAAACAAAAGTTTGCTGTCTCCTCAGACCATGGGAAACTTTTTCAGCGGAAGCAACAGAGGCCAATAGCTGCTTACCGGAATATTATATTTTGAAACGGCTAAAAGAAAAAAGCGAATGCCCACAGCGATTAAGAAGATGGTCTGACTAGCATAAGGATAAGGAGTGTGATAAAGTTTTACAAGTACTTTTAATAAAAGTGAAGTAAAGAAAATCTCGAATACAAGGATATGATGATTGGTGATCTACGACTACGATTTGTAATTCGATTTTTTGACAAACAATACAAGTTTAAGAATTCTGCACACAATTTGATAATATTTTGTTCCTTATTGATGGATGACAATTAGTGGCAGAAATTATACATCGACCTATTTGGAATAATAGTTTTGATGTTAACTACGGTGACCAAACGGCATTGCACCAAGTAGTTGCAATTACGGACATCGAAGATGTAAACTCAAAAATGCTCTCATCCAGGAGTGGCGGAGTAGTAACACGGGCCGACAAACTGAAAACAGGGTAAAAAGAACTCAGAAAGGAGACTCAAAGTTTCAAGGAAGAGTCGGCAAAGTGTCTTTTATTAAGAGCCCGAGGAAAAATATAAAATGGCCTTACAGCAGGCGAGCGCCGGCCGCTTGGATTTTTAAGGGGCATATGATGGTCGTAGAGTTCTAACTATTTTTAATGGGACGACATACGGCCAAATTTGGCCAAAAGTACTGAGCTGTACAAATGGGCAACGACGGCAAATTTGAGCCAAGAAAAGAATGTGGTGTGTTTTATGGGAACTTGATCATTTTCGTTATGCACAATGGTCCTTTCGATTTATCCTACTTAAAGATAATCAATGCACAAGAAAGTTTGCTTCATCGATTTTTTGTACGTGAAGTGTGTGGTACATGTTGATTTCTATTTTACGGGGAAATTTTCTTATTTAACAGTGTGTTGATAAAAATTTTGAAATGTTCGAATTTGAAGATATGAGCACCGGATATTTTTCTCCAAGTCTATACGTGGACTCGCGATTGTTTAAAAACCAGCTTCATCAGTGTAGGGGAATATGCATGAACTAAGACATATGGATAGGCTGAGAGAATGGCATCCATGGAAGAGTTGTTTAGCTTACCGCCGCTAGACATTCATCTCGTGAAAACGGCGGCAACGTCAACCCTTCGAAAGAAACAGCGGAAGCCAATATGAGCCCATGGAGACCTTTTATCACTTAAAAGGGTCCAGCGAGCTCATGATGCACATGGAAGGGACTTTGAAAATTAGGTTAAACTAGAGGAACTCGTGAGTGAGCACTTATAAATTCCTCATTATCAAATCACTCTCCTCATGAACGAAGAAAAGGTTTTAACTTCAGCTTGTTCACACTCATAATTGAGGCTGTGTACATAGACTGCGCATGCACCTGAGGGAGTGATCGTATAATGAGTGCACTCACCGGTCACTCACGTTAGGTATCCAAAAAGAAAAGACGGTTACCCCGTTTATGACTAGGTTGAAAAGTTGAGTCCAGGTTGAGTTGAAATTTCGACCACCGTATATGATGTCGAGCTGAGTTCACTTTGAGTTGAAATAGAGTTGAACTGATATCAAAACATAACCTCAAATTTTTGTGTGAAATTCTCATTTATTGATATGAAAAATTTCAAAACGAAATAATTTTTTGTTCCTGTGCCAGAAAAAAACACCGAACACAAAACTAACGTCGAAAGCAGACTTCAGGATGGTAAACAAATAAAACAAATGTCACTTCAACCCAATTTCAACTCAACCCGCGTATATGAAGCGATATATCAACTCGATCCAGGTAGGAGAGCTGAGTTGGGTTGAGTGGACCCAGTTTCAACTCGATATCCGTTTATGACTGGGTTGAACCCGAGTTGAACCAAGGTTGAACCTAGTCATAAACGGGGTAGGTGATAAAGTTTATTCGATGAAATAAATTTCCATTAAAAATAATCTTCGTTTCAACGCTTTCAGATAGTTTTATATTTAATTAGTTATGTTTATTACTAGTAATGCAAGGGGAGAAGGGGAAGAGAGCCCAAAACTTTGTAATATAGGATCTTATCAATAGTTACTTCAAGAGAAAGCTCGCGTAATCCCCCACCCCACCACACACCTTCCAAAGCTTCAAATCATCCCCCAGGAAACTAAACCAAAGCCACAAAACTCATGGACGAGTTTGGATATTTCTGATAAAATTACTGAGGATTAGTGAGGATTTTCATACTAAAGAAATATTTTGCTCCAAAAAAAATGATTTAATTTGAAGTGATCTTCTTCTTCAAGTAAGTAATATTTACCACATTTGCAATGAAATCATGAAAATATATGGCGGCATGAAATACATGGATTTCCCATTAAACGAACATTTTTGCTTGCGTAAAATTTTTGGTTCGGCAAAACATGCCAAGATAAGTACGATATGATAAGAAATGGTGTTGGATGAGCGCTTGCCGCTGCTTGAATTGTATTTAAACACTTAAAAAAACAGGTAGGAGCTATTATATTTGAAGGTTTATTTTTATGACTTGTTTAGTGATCGGTGCATTATTTAGGTTAATATTTTTAAGAAATGAAAAGAAAACTAGCTATAGCCAGAAAAGGTAAAGCAACTAGCCCTAATATATCGGTTTTTAAAGAGCTGAAAATGTAAAACCTAAATAAACGAATTTTTGGATGTAGCTCGATCAGTAAAATAGAAATAAGCTAAGAAACTAAGCATCTAAAAACACACGTTTTTAAATCAATTGTGCAAAGCTGGATTAATAATAAAAAAACCTTGTGTTTAGGTGTCACATGATTTGGGAAAAAAACTCAATTAACTAAATTACCATAAGCGATCCGCTACTGAAACGGTGCTAAATCGAACCACCTTTGAAAATGCCTTAAAAGTAGATCACGCCCAATAATAGAGTGTGAAATAGATCGTGATCGGAAAGGAAGGAAACTTCGTAAACGGTGACAGAGCTTTGATTAAGGCCAAAAAGGTGAACGATTGATTGTGATCTTTACTGTCAACAAATAACGTGATTAAAGTAAATGGAACGAAAAAAACGTTAAACTTGGTAAAAATTGAAAAAGGTTGGATGAAATGTTGTGATACATTAAGAAAACAGATTTATATTGTTGTTTTTGAGTAGTCTGTATTAACAATGTGACATCAAGGGAGGAAAATGTCATGTGTGTGCAAACAAGTCACAAACAATTAATTATATAAAGAGCAATATTCAAGTTGCAATTCGTGAAATAACTCCAGCAATATGTCGAAAAGTAATTGATAATTTCGATATTCGAATTGATGGCCTCTATTTTCGTTGTCGGGTGACGTGACAATTGTCGCACGGGCTTTAATCTCACATTCTCATTGTCGATATAAGTGACTCCTGGTGTCAACATCGAGAAGTGTCATATTTTGACTGTCAAAGGGATGGTGTGTGAAGTGATATTTTTGTCGAGATCTTAGTTGGTTGAAAAAGAAGCGTCAAAGAGGAAAAAAAAAACAAAAATTTCTTTGAAATGGAAGTTTTCATTCATTTATAAAGAAATCATAAAAGAATAGAAATACTGTCAAAAAGTTAAATAAAAACAACGACTAGGAAGCAGTTCGAAACGGTTGTGGAATTTAATGCTAGAAAATTCTTCATTAGCCAAGGGGTTGAAATTCTGAAATTTTGTGATTCATATTATAAAAACGCCAATAGGTTCAACTAGTGCAGCTGGGCGTGTCGCCTTTGCTGATGCTGGGTACATACAGTCAACGTTGCATGGCTCGAATACTCGATGTATGTATCTCGAACAACGGTACGTGATGCCATTAGACGATATCGGGAGACAGGCTCATACAGAAGAGTTGAAGAAAGTGACGTTTTAATCGAATTACGATTTTCAGCATAGTGGCCTAGAGTGGAAGTGCTAAGTGCGAGTTTAGCCCCCTATGCTGAAAGTCGCAATTCGTCTGAAACGCCACTTTCTTCAACTCAAAAAACTTGTCACAAATCATGACTCGACATTCAGCACAGGGGCCACCGTTGCACTTCCACCCGAGACGACAGCTTTATTATCAGCAACGTGTTGGGAGATCGCTTTTCGACTGCTTCTGAAGCGTGTACGTTTCTGTTTGAGGTCAGAAATGATAGTGTAAGTGAACGTACGATTAGAAGACTGGCAGAAAGAAACTTAAGGGCCTTTCCTCCTACAACTTCTCTCAGAGCACCGAAAAGCTAGTCTTGGTTTTGCGCAACAATATTGTGACTTGACTATGGAGCAGTGCAAGGACATACTACTGTTTTCAGATGAGAGCAGAATAGCCTTAAGACGTCTAGATAAGCGTCAGCGCGTCTATAAACGTAAAAATGAGAGGTTTGTTCCCTGCGTTATACCCAAAACAGTGGGTTACCAAGGTAGATCAATTTGGGGAGGTACCTCTTATGAGGCCCGTACCGATCTTGTCGTTTTTGATAGAGATACGTGGAAGTTCTCCAAGACCATGGCGAATCGTTTGCTCCATTTATTGGAGAAAGTTTTAGGCTTATGTATGATAATGCACGTTGCTACGTCGCTAGATCTCTCACACAATACCTTAATGCGATCGACATTCAAACTTTGTCATGGATGGTCTTCCAAACAGGCTTCAAGAAGTCATTAGAGCCCGGTAACACCCATTGTTAAATTTGAAGTCAATGACAAAAAATTTCCTTATTATTATTAAAAATATTGAAATATCAAACGTGAAATGTGATTCGTTCCACCGCGTTCCATGTCACTCGCCAACTGGAATACTACATTCAAAGTGACGTGACACCGACTGCGACAAATCTCGCTAAGGTGATTCGACAACGAGAAAAAGGCCTGAGCCTGTAGGTGTAGTCGCGATGAACATTTGAATGATATTCTGTTCCACGTATAATTGGAATGGATCATACTTTCATTAAAAAACGCTTGATAAAGTTGGAAATATGTAAATAGTATGTGTTTTATTAAAAAAAATGTGGGCGTATTTTTTGGATGAACCTTTATAATTCCAATATAATTATGTTATTCTTTGTATCACAACTAAACTAGCTTAGCAATAGAACGTAAGGTTAGCTCGATATATTTCACGGAGCGCAACATCATAGAATCAAAATATTGTATTATTAGCAATCTGAGCCGTTTATAAGGGCCCATAATGGTGAATAGCCGTGCGACCTCGATGGTCAAGTGAATACTGAGACCAGCTGAATGTCTCAGACGACTTAGAACAGTGTGAAACTTGCTGCTTGATTGGATCTCACATCATTAAAAAACTAATTATATATCAGTAAACTATAAGGCGACTTTAAGATATAAGATATGCAGTTACGATATAGCTACAACCTATTCAACCAGAAAATAAATTTATATACATATATGGAAGCTAAACCCGGTTTGTATACACAATCACTAGTGTTTATCGTCATGTAATAATGAATAGCTTCGTAAATCATCTAATGATTTTACAAAGTAATTTAAGAATGCGGCAGTCTGATTGATAATAATTCTTAAGCAATTATTGCTGAAGCCGTACAACACCACGCATTTAGAAGGATACAAGATAAACAAGTCTTAATATTCTTGGAAATTCTGTGGGAGTCTTTCATTGGCTCAATAACCCAGTGCAATCTCTAACTATTTGATGACAAGTGCAGCATTAGTAGTAATAAATTATGTTTGATCCGATTATAGTGAACGTATTTAATGAGCTTGGCGGTCAGTCATCAGCGGAATGGGGAGAATAACATGCAGCATAACGTGCACGTGCCGCAACTATTTCGGACTGAATGGAAGTGCGATCAAAAACTCCTAGTGGTGGCCACTGGTAACTATCCTATAGAGAGGATAGGCTAATATGGCTCTATGGACTAGTCCCTTCCAAGCAAGGTTGGCGTCACCCGGAAAAAAGAATTACTACGGAACGAGCAACATGCTCGATGATGGACAGGGAATAGTGTTTTGCAAAAATCTGAGTATGACGTATATTAAAGCTGTCACACAAAACACAATGTACTCGGAGTAGGTTTCATGGTCAGCAAAATAATACCATTATCGGGTTTAAAGAAATAAACGAAAGGCTATACACCCTTCGTGTGCGAGTTAAATTTAAGAAAATCAGCCTCATAAACGTTCACGCACCTACAGAGTCCCCGGACGATGAAAAAGGATAATTCTTCGAATTAGTTGAACGGGAGATGGCAGGAAGTAAGAACTTGGTACCTAACTATCGAACTATCTTGTTGGTATAGTGCTTCGAGAGCGCATTACAACGCTTAAAAGCTTTGTATCCGCTGATCAGGCTCGAACCAACACAGCTGCACTAAGCAATGAGCTACGCCTACGGTCATGCATTAGAACTCGCCCTGAGAAGAGTAAGTCCCGGGCATGAGATGCCGGGCGTCGACGAGAGCTAGACCCGTCTGAAAAATATTGCCATTAGTACTGCTAATTTCTTCTTAGGCAGAAGTGGTAGAGATCAGAACGACTGGTTCCATAATGAATGCAAGCTGGCTATTAGCGATGAGCAAAAATGGTCTTGTTCTTGCAGTCTTGTCTTGTTCTTGCACATTTAGCAAGAACAAGGCTTAGTTATGCTTGCAAGAACAAGAACAAGACAGACTGAACAAGAACAAGACTAGATTAGTCTTGTCTTGTTCTTGCGTTTGCTCATCACTACTGGCAACTGAACGTACCGAGCAACGCAGCAGTCTCAGAAAACACGGGCACGCGAAGAGAAATATAAAGAGCTCAGAAAAGAAGAAAAGAGAAAGGAAGCATGGGAGAAAAATTTCGTCTGTGAACTAGAGCAGTACAGTGAGCGACGGCCGCACCAGGCGTGGGAGTTCTACCGAAGAGTCCGCAGTATGACGCAATTCATGCCACGCTGCACATACTGCAAGGACAAAGAAGGGAATCTGACCACCGATCCTAAAAGCATCTTGGAGCGATGAAGTCTTGGCTTTGGCAAATTTAGCAAGACCAAGGCAGGACTGCAAGCCTTTATGCAAGACTTTCTGCAAGACTTTTTGCAAGACCTTTTGCTCATCACTGCAAGACTTTTGGCACTTAGTGATGAGCACGAAGTTTTGATATCTTGATCTTGCAGTCTTGTCTTGTCCTGCCTTGTTTTGATCTTCTTCGGTCGTGCTTACTTTGAAAGACCAGGCAAAACTGCAAGACCAGTCTTGCTCATCAACAGACCCAACCACCGTGGAAGGATGGCGTAGACCAGGAGGATCAACTGGATGATATCGGCTCAGAATCGGGACCGGCGGAGAAACAAGTTGCGAGAAACTAGGACCGAATCCCAGTTGTAGAGCCGTAAAGACGAAGAAGATTCAATGAGCTTGCCTCTAGCTGTCTCTATGTGTGGCATAGTTAAGGGTTAAAACGTAGCTTTGTTTAAACCAAAAACTGTCACGTGATATTAAATTCGATCAACGCATACCTAACCGATTGAAGCAATCTGTATATCCTATGCAATTTGCGCGCGCATACTTTATGCCAAAGCACAAACTACTTCCTATCTTTATTTCACGCAAATAATTTCGAATTTTTTATGTATAATTCGTTAGGAATTGATCGTTCACATTGTTTATCGTGTGACTTGATTAGGAAATATCGTGAATTCTAGAAAACATATTATTAATCAATTCTATACAAAAGCTTCTAGGAAACATAACATACGGAAACATGTAACAAAAGTCGTCTGGTTTCTATTTTAGTATTACTTTGACGGTGGTAGTAAAGTAAATATGGGACTAGAGTGGAACAGATGATTAACATTGCAAATGATAGAAAAAAAACAAAATTCGCCACCTTAAAAAAATACATACATAATACATAACACATAAATATATTTAACGCTATTGGTGGAAAATTGTAGAAATGTGAATGGTATATAGGCGACATAATTTGTTTTTTATTTCAAGGTTTCATAAAATTTGTAAAATAAAGACTAATTTTTTTTGTGATTGAAAAAGAAAATATAGGTGAAAGATAGTAAATTTTAAAGGATATAGTCCTTGTGATTCTGTTTGGATACTATAAAAAATTGATTGATTATAAAACTACTAAAAATACTACTACAAAAGGATCGCAGCTATAGTGAACAGGCTTTTTGGGATATATAAAATCTCATATATTTAAAATCACAATAAAAAAAGTTATTGCATAACAAAATGCCAAATCGATTTATGAATTTTGTAACTGATGACACAACCTTTATATAGCAGATACCAATGCCAAAAATTTATTAGAAAACCAGATTTCGAAATTAATTTTATCTTCGTTGGCATTTTTTCATTAATAAAAAAAAACTTTTGAAATAAAGATTACCAGCCTTGAGTTTAACACAGCAGGCAAAACAGAATAAATTAAATATTTACAAATATAAGTTAAAAAACCAAAAATTATTCCAAAAAAATGTGTGTGAGTATCAAAAAATTGACAATTTTTTTGTGTTTTTGTGTTTTTTTTTATTTTCGAAATAAATAACAGAAACTGGTTAAATTTCGTATTATACTTCAAAAGTGTTTTTTTTTTAATTTTTTTTAATAATGTTTTATCACATGCGAAAAGAATAAATAATATTAAATTTTTTATCATTTGGTCAAATTTACGTAGTACTATATTCTACATATGTACATACATATGTAGGTATTTTTAATTTGTAAATTGAAAAGTGTTTAAACAAGTGTTTTTTTTAGTGTTTTCTAGCCAAACATATGTTATGTACTTTTGAAATTCATCAAGACTTATATGGATTGATTTAGTTCCTGTAGAAGGCGAGAGTAAAAAAAAAACAAAATTTTTAGATCTTTTTAAACCAGTTTCTCAATAATCTTGCATTGACATGTGTTTTGAAATAAACGAACAAAAAAAAGAGCGGAAAATTTTGCAACATAAAGATTTAAATTAAATAAAAGCATTTATTTTTGCTTTTCTTTACAACAACAAAAAAAAAGACATAAAATATTCTTTCATAAAAAATATTGTTTGTTTTTGTAAGCCGCAACAATTTTTCTTTTTTAATTAAAAATCGCTGCGCATTTCCAAAGTGACTTTAGAGGTAATCTTTAGAAAATCTTTTAAAAAAAAAACAAGTAATAAACTCTGTAATTAGTTAAGTAAAATGCACACTGGTGTAGGCATTCTATGCAATGATAACAACACACTATTTTTTCAGTTCAGGGTCAAACACTGTGCGCGTCTAGAATTACGCACTTTGTACACACAGGTGAAAAATAATTTATTCATGAAATTAAATAATATTTAATAAAAAAAATAAAACTAATAATATGTATAAAGGCACTTTTTTTCACTGCACAGTATTTTTCTTTTTAATTGCACATTCAAAACATGAAAGCACATGTCACTTTCGAATTAAAAAAAACAATGCAAAATATAAAAAAAAACAACAAAACAAATTAACAACATTTCGACATTCGTGTTAATTTGTTGCAATTAAACCCAAACACAAAATTTTTTTAATTAAAACAATTGTTCTTCAAAAATTCACCTTAAAGAAAATATTATTATGATTCGCGCGCCGAAAACAATTACAAGTAAATATTTATATGTATATACAAGTATGTACTTATAAAAAAAAACTTTACTTTAAAAAAGAAGTGGGACAAAATTAATAAAAAATAAATAAATAAATAAAAATGATAAAAACGTTCGAATTTAAGTACACGACAAAATGTGATGACGATGGCGGGCAACAACGGCAATATTAAACCGAAAAAGCAAAACGAAGAGGAGGCGACACGACAAAATTTTTCCAAATAAAAATTGAAATTTTTGGGGGCACCTCGAAAAGCGACGACTGAATATGTTCGATGATGTCGAATGATGGAGATGGAGCTTTACTATATAAAATAGAGAGACACAGATAATATTGGGGGGCTTCGAGCCGCGAGCGCGCTCCGCGCCCGCAACGATAATTCACCAACGGCGCGACCCCAACAAAAACAACAACAGCAACAACAAAACATCAGTAACACCAACAGCAAAAAACAAAAAAAAAACAACTTCAAATAAATAAATAAAAACCAGTAGAAGAAACAACACTCGCGCAACTCAAACTAAAAAATAAAAAAAAGCAAAAAACCAAACAGAAAAAAAAACGAACAAAACATACGAAAAATTGACACGTCGCTGCGATCGCAAAATGTCTGTTGAATAAAACGTTTTTTTTTGTTCTGTCTTTGCGCGTTGTTTTTAGTTATTTTTTTTCGTTATTTTATCGGAAGGAACAAGACGAAATACAAAAAAAAATAAAATTATAGATTAAAAACCGCTTATGTCTCCCCGGTAGAGCTGTCGCAGCTTTTGTTTCAAAATGGAGCATGGAGGGAAACTAGATTCCACTCTACGATAGTAGCTCCACACTCACTCCACACGATCAGAATATCATAGATATTCGTCAACGTGGTAAAAGCTTTTTCTTAACTATATATCTGACTGCGAGCACGCGGAAAAATACATGGACAACAAACAACACGCTATAGCAGCGCCCCCGAGCTTTATTCAACAAGTTAAGTCGCCGCGATGAAAGTCGTCTTTATTCTTGACGTGATTCGTCACTAACCCAACAACTAATTTTTTGCCGTTGGTTCGCTTTATTATTGGTGCTTGTGCTCTGTAGTGCACAAGCAAAAATGTACAGCAAAAAAAAAACAGCAAGCAAAACCTAAGAATTGACTAATCCCCCGCGCACATAAACACCGCGGATAACAACAAATCGAGAGTAATCCACTGATCTCCATTCACTGTATGTATCCCAGGCCCCCGAGAACAGACAGCATGAGCGGCGAGCATCCCCCTACCTCTACCTCTCAACTTCATACATGGAAAACAGGTGGATAAAAGGTAAAGGTGACGTCTCACTTTCGGTATGGAGATGATCCCAGAATTCTAAGAAATTTTTACGTCGACTTTTAAAGCGCCCCTCTCGCCAAAACGGAATAAATTAGCAACTTTTGAGATTAGCAAGTGGCAGGATGTAGCTGGTTCTAGCACGAGCTACTCAAAGACCACTCACTCTACAGTACCATAGTAAAGAAGAAGAAGAAGCAAAATGCCACGAGGACAACTTACAGCTAAGCGATTTTTAATGGCAGATGATGCCACCAAGCTCGACTGGTCGGCCATCAGCGTCGGACGCGTCTTTGTTCTCGAAGGAAAATTAAATAAGTTAAAAATTAGACCGATTGTTAATAATAATAATAAAAAAAAAATCGTATTAATAATTCCCTAATAATTTAACTGACATAAATTCCTGAATATAATTAAAACCAATAAATTAAACCTATAAAAAGAAATCTAAAATTTATTAAAATAGAGAAAAATAAATAGATAATATATAAATTATAAACGGGTAGTGTTCCTAAAAGCGCTAAATTTTCTTTACGGAGTACTCGATTAGTTTACTTTATCTTTAGTTTTCCTCGAGTACGCAAGCACAAATATTAGAGTTGCGAAATCGTGAGAAATCATCAAGATGGCCGCGGTTGGGGACAAAAGTCCCCAACCCGGAAAAAATAACTATAATAAAGATAATAAAGAACCTAAACATGTAAGACAGAAGTCTGCTAGTTTAATAGACTTGGTTAAAGATCCGGACTTCATAAGTGAGGTCGAGGAAAATCTAAAAAAATGGCCCCAATGTGACGCCGACTTGCAAAAAAAAATGGCGGCAAATTTTAGGAGGGAAGCTGAGTCTAACATTGAAGATCAATTCAATTCAACAATTGAAACAACTGCTGAATGCGGACAACGCCTGGATAAGGCAAACTTTACTTCAATTGAGGACCTGGAGACTCTGGATAACAAAACCCTCAGAACAAGATGTCTTGAATACGGACTACCAGATGTTCCAGTTACAAATACCAGCAGGAACTTATTGATTAAGAAACTGTACGAGGCGATTAAAAAAAAAAAAACTAATACTAAAGCAGATACCACAAAGGAAGGCACCGATGACGTAACTAACCAAACCAACATAAACGATGCTACCAAAGATGGAGGCTGGATATATATTCCTCGTAAGAGGTCAAAGATTAATACTAATACTGAGCCAGGTAAATTAGATAATAAATATAAGAATAGAAGTTTTAATAGGAATGTAGGTAATACTTATAATACTTGCAATAACGAAAATAGATTCCACGTGTTAACCCCTGATGGGGATAGAATCGGTGAACAGGTCGGAGTAGATAAGCCCATTCCCAGAGTTCCTAACGTAGATAGGGGTCCAGGCAGTGCCCACCATACAAATAAAAGTACAAATAGATTCTGCGCACCTATCTTTGTGCCAGACGCGAATATACGCAGTCTAAACGATCAAATGATGGCGGACTATCCGGGAAGTTCGCACAAAATTATTACCTCGCGGATCGGAACCGCTAAATTACTAATTAAGGAACCTCAGGTTCAACAGGAGGTCTTTAATAAAATGAAGAAGGCTGGGTTTCCATGCCATACGTTCACCCCGAAGGAACTTAGATACACCTCTCTTCTTTTGAAGGGCTTAAGCGCAGATTATTCATGCGACGAAGTAAAAGAGGACCTGTTAAAAAATTACCCGAACCTTAAGGTGGAGGGAGTTAAGAGATTTCAGGGGAGCTCTGAGTTCCTCTCGGGGTGGCACATAGTGCAGTTCCCACCGGGGGCCGAAGTCCATGAAATAAATAGAGCTAAAAAAGTACTCTTTCAGGGTGTACGTTGGGAAAGAATAAAAAAAAATGGCATTTCTCAGTGCAGAAACTGCCAAAAATTTGGCCATGCCGCCGTGAATTGTGGCTATAAATACAAATGCGTAAGATGCAATGAGGACCACGGACCCTCGAAATGCACTAGACCAAAAACAGAGGCGCCATATTGCGTAAACTGTAAAAGCGAGGGACACCCCGCTAGCCACAGGGGTTGCCCGACGTTCCTAAAATTCAACGAGAACCACCAAAAAAAATCCAACATGGGTAAGGTCGCGAGAGAAAATGAATTCAAAAGAACGGAGGAATCTTTCCCGGGCCTCGGTAAAAATCATTATAGGCCTCCTACAAGGGCCACCCAATCACAAACTTATGCCGAAGCGGCGCGAAGCAGTAAAGGCCTGCACAGACCAACGCGAAACCGCGGGAGCGGGAGCGGGAGCGAAAATCTCGCGGGACTGTGCGGGAGCGGGAATCGCTGATCCGTTCACACCAAAGCGGGAGCGAATTCTCCCGCGGTTCTTTTAACAATTTGTCAGTGCAAGTGAAAGGTGTTGTTTAAAAGGTTTCAAGTATAAACATTTAAAAATGTATTCCTCATCGGATGAAGAAGAAGCTCAATTAACTTCTCAGTGAATTCCATGTTCAAAAAAAGCTATGCGGGAACAACGCGAACCGCGGGATAACTCTGCATGCAGCGAACTGAAAACGAAACGCTGCAGTCCCGCGTTCGCTTCCTAACAGTCCCGCGTCGGTGTGAAGGGTTCCGTATCCCGCCACAGTATCTGGTCCCGCAAAAGTTTCGCTCCCGCTCCCGCTCCCGCGGTTTCGCGTTGGTCTGTGCAGGCCTTAATACGGGCAATGGTAACAACCTCCAAGATTTTCTTGAGATGCCGAAAATACATTTTGGGCTCAGTCTCGCTGAGCTTACATCAAAGGTGGATCAGTTCCTGCCAAAATACCAAAACACCAAGGACCCGGACG
This sequence comes from Thereva unica, assembly GCA_949987705.1. NCBI lineage: Eukaryota > Metazoa > Arthropoda > Insecta > Diptera > Therevidae > Thereva > Thereva unica. Next base: position 125,120,461 of record OX465283.1, on the reverse strand, counting down.
AGAGAAGCTTCTTATTCTTATCCTTCTTCGTTAATCTCCGTGCAAGGGATTAATATGGGAAGGTGGAGATTGGCGACTCTTAATGTCGGATCCTCGGTGTCTTTGGTGAAAAGGTTGGAACTCAGAAACTTTATTAAAGAAAAAAAATATGATATCTTACTGATACAAGAAACCCATTTAAGAAGTAACTCAAAATTAAATATTAATCATTATAACGTTTTCAGAAATGATAAAATGCAAGGCACAGCAATTATAATAAAAAATTCCTTAGTTGTCAAACAGATTTTGCTAGATTTAGATATCTCTTATACGGCCGTCGAAGTTCGCCACAAAAGTAACAGCAACGGAGTTGTTAGAACACTTTTTATATCTCTGTACGTCCCAATTGACATAGGGAGACCAATTCTAATTAAAACCCTACAGGTGCTAAATCTGTTGACAGGTTATGACGGAGTAGTAATAGGAGGAGACTTTAATGCCAAGCACCCCGACTGGGGTAACCGCCTTACAAACAGAAATGGACAAATACTAAAGGACTGGCTGGACAATTCCCCCCAGATAAATAATTTCGCTATAGTAAACCCAGCAGGACCTTCATTTCAGAGATCTGCTAGCTGTATCGACTTTTTCTTGATTTCTTTTGATTTTCTTGGAATGGCTGACCTGCTAAACTGTTCCACTGACTCTTCTTTCTCCGATCACTACGTGGTGGAGCTGAACATTGGATTTAGAGATCTAAACCCGGAGCTCAAGGTCTCCCGTAGGTTTCGTAGGTTGGCGGACGTTGACTGGGATCTTTTCTGTGAGGATCTGGATCTTGCTATGGAAACGCGTTTGGGTGTGGTCCCTTCCGATCTTGACGCTGAGGGCATTGATGCTGCAGTGCGAACATTCGTGTCTATAGTGGTGGAAACCCTGGATAGCCACGCCCCACTAGTGGAATATAGCAGGCCCCGTGATAGGCTCCCTCCCGATGTTTTGCATCTCTATAGGACCAGAAATAAATGGAAACGTACCCTTAAAAGAATCCTCGAACGAAACTGTTATAATCATGATGCTACCTCTAGGGAGCTGGATAACAGAATAAAACTACTCTCCTTAATCGTTGATACCAAACTAAAACAGACTCTGAATGAAAACTTCCAAGCCAAGGTGAGTAAACTTAAGCCTGGTCCTTCCCTATATAGGGAACTCTTTAGCCTTTTCGGCAGAAGGAATAGAGACCAACTAAAAAATATAACTATTAATAACAGAATAGCTCACGAAGACGAACTGGTGGAGGCATTCGCCGACAATTTCAGGGGCACTTTTCTTGAGAGGCACCCACAATATAATCGTGCAAATCGTGAAAGAATCTTAAACGAATTTGACATTCTAAAAGAAAGATTAGACTTATTGCCCCCTATTCCCATTACAGATATTGACTCTTGGAATGGAGACCTGGAGCCCCCTTTAATTTCTGTAGAAAGGCTTTCTGAACACATCCATAAGCTCAATGGCAAAAGGTCCGCCGGATTCGATGAGATATCTAATTACTTAATAAAAAAACTACCTTATAAAGCAAGACGTGCTCTAGTGGGCATATTTAATAACTGCATCAGCATTGGGCACTTCCCCGCCGAATGGAAAGCGGCTAAATTGATTCCGATACCTAAGAAAGCGGACTGTAGCTCGATTGAAGATTTTAGACCCATCTCATCCCTATCAAATATCGGCAAGTTATTCGAGAGGGTCATTGCGGAAAGTCTAGATCATCACATATCGGAGAAAAACTTAATTCCGGACGAACAGTTTGGTTTCAGGGTCGGCCATTCATCAGAGTGTGCGCTACTTGTTTTCCAAAATGATATCATAAAAGCACTTCGTCAAAAAAAGGGCCACTTTTGTCTGCTCCCTGGACATGAGAAAGGCCTTTGACACAGTCTGGCACAGGGGCCTGTTGGTCAAACTCGAGAGGACTAACTTAAACAAGCCTCTTTTGAAACTTATCTACCAATTTTTAGTCCACAGATCGTTAAGAGTCTCAATAGGTGAGGCGCTATCTGGTGAGGTTCTGGTGTCGGCTGGCGTTCCGCAGGGTTCTATTCTCGGTCCCAAGCTGTTCAACTTGTACTTGGCGGACTTCCCGCATTACATCCCCGAACATAACTCTAAAGCTTTACTATACGCAGACGACACGATTCTATATGCCTCTAATCAGGAGCCCCTCGAAAGCATGATAAGCATGATTAAGCACCTAGGATGCATAAATAAATACTATAGTACATGGGGGCTCTCAATTAACGAAAGTAAATCCAAGTTAATGGCCATTAGAAACGCAAGTGGCAAGTGTAGCCCTAAGATAGTAAAGTTTTGCAAAAAATTAGTTGTTACCATAAATAACGTTAATATCCCACAAGTGTCATGTATGAAATATCTGGGAATCCACTTTAATCATCTCTTCAAATTTAACCTCCATATAAAGAAAACTATAGAGAAGACCCGCCGAGCGATTGGAGCGATCTTTCCTATGATTAAATTTAGCAGTAAACTCAGCAAGAGTTCAAAACTACTTCTATACAAGCAGCTCCTAAGACCTATAATAGCATACGGTTTTCCGTGCTGGTATAGCTCTTCCACTACCTGGGCTAATAACCTGGAAAAACTGGAGAGAAAAATTCTTCGGCACTGTTGCAGCAAGAGATATAAAACTAGAAATAGATACTACTCCAATAGGGAGCTATATGACGAGGCGGAGGTTACTCCACTCCTGACATACCTTCATCAGCAGTGGGTAAGAAGATCTGACAAGATCTCTAGGCATCCCAACCGGTTAGTTAGGACCTGCTTTAGCGAGAACCGGGACGACAACATAGCTGAGAGATACTACACAAGCCCATTCAACCTGAGAAGGTTGCAATATAATAATGGCCTAGCCAGCAACCTAAGAATAGCTGACTGGTACGATGGTAGGGACGGTAACCATCATAGGGGTTAGCTTTGACCCCCTCCTGTAATACTCTTATTAACCTGGACTCTGTCTGGACTAACCTCCATAATAATCCTGGGAATGGGTACTAGGAACAAACGGTTTTCTTCTAATTTAAAGGTCACTGATTCTATCTTTGGGCTTGCATCTCCCGAAATGTAACCTAGTAAGATATTGCAAATTTCAAATTTCACTGGCTCAGTACTTTAGGAAGATTAATATTAAGAAGGGTCATTTTGTTATGTTTTTTCTTTTTGTTTTTTTTAAGTGAAGGCTTTGCTTTGTATTCTTTGTATAAAATTAAGTAACATATATATATTTAAGTTAAGATTGTAGTCAATATATGTTCATTAAAGACTGCTAAATATATACAAAAAAGAAAAAAAAAAAAAAAAAAAAAAAAAAATACATATATATAATATAATGAAGACTTATAGCGACTTGTGATGAAGAAAACACTTTAATTTTTTTCGATAACAAAAAAAAAATAAATAAATAAATAAATAAATAAAAAAAAAAAAAAAAAGGGAAACCGACAATTGATTTGTTAACAATAATTTAAACCTTTGAAAATGAATTGTTACAAAGACACAATAATTTTATTTCTGAAAAAGAAAGGAAAGATGATAGTATGAATGATTTTCTTATAGAAATTCCAAAATAATATGTAATGACAATTGTTAATCTCGTGCCCACTGTTCCACACTCTGCGAATCAGCATAAAATTCGCCGGAATGTCGGAATTGCGCACGGCTGATTTTCCAATGTCAAAACCTTTCACAGAGCAGCCATTTTTATGAAGCTCTCAGTATGCGTGTGAGCTTCATCGTCTGAGCTGCTTGTCTAACTGTAGATATGTATATACAATATAAGAAACTCAACATTGAACTTTATTCATTCAATGTTGCTTGATACTGTCAAACTATACACTATAAATATAACAAATACCTAAATAATTTAGGAATATAAGTTTAATGCCTTACAGTTGGCTACGGCCTAGTATAAAGATTAATGTAATAAAAATTCTTGTAAAAATGAGGTGATGAAACGAATAAAAAAATAATTGAATTGAATTGAATTGATGCCACCAACACTCATCACCAGCACCACCCTCTTGTTTAACAACTTGTTTTGAGTTTTGTTAAATTGTTTGTATCAAAAAAAAAAAAAATTTGTAGACGACTATGAGCCACCACACACCACCAGACTGGAAACTCGTCAGGTTCTCTTTTGTAAATTTTTTGCGGCTTGTAAATTTCACCAAATACCGTCATGTGCTTTTTCCTTTTCCTTTCATCTTAATGGTAAGTTTTGCATGAATCATATTTTATTTTTAAAAATTAAAAATGGCTAGAGAGCACCTGTGAACGTGCATATAATTGTTTCCTAGGCGATCTCTTCTTATAATCGTTTTGTAGATCACGAACAAAATCGGATTTTCTTACTTACTTATTTTAATTTGATTTCATTTTTGTGTGAAGATTTAAGTAATCTCTACATCTTCGGAATTTTTTTTTTCATAAACAAAAACTTATCAATATAAGAACCTTATCACCTGTCTGTCAGTAACAATGCATAATCGTAATCGACGTTATGACTATTCGAATGTGTCACGAGTACATAAAGGAGCAAAATTATAGCTTTGGCGGTAATAGGTAAATAACCAGCAGCTATATTTAATGTCTGAAAATAAAATAAGAATTATTTGCTGAAACTGAAATGACAATAGAAATTCCACTTTTTTAAATGTTATTTTTGTCATATTTTGCTTATTACTTCTTAATCAGAATATATTGCCGCCTCCGGCCCAAAACCGTTCCAAATTTTTCTCAGATATTCAGAGTGATTTTTGAGTGCCAAATTGAATGTTTTTTTAGTGTTAATGTTTATATAGTGCTAATCACTCAGAATACCTAAAAATGTTTGTGTAGCAATTTTGGCCTGGACTTCCAATTTGCAACGACATCCAATCCTAGCGCACGTGGTGATAAGAAAAATTTGTTTCCCCGCCATTACTATTGGAGAACTCAAAAATCTCTCTGAATACCTAAAATTTTGTTAGGAGCGGTTTTGGTTTGGAGCCACAGTTCTAAACATTAACCAAACATGAGTATATTGCAATGTGGAACATGATTAAACGCATAAAAACTTGCAACATATGGCGGGCTTATGGCCAGGTACTCATTAAGCGCTCAGCGCTGTGTTTAGCGGGCATTGGTAGTGTATTTGTTGGGAAAAAGTAGGAACTCTTTGTTTCTTAAAACGCTCATTTCAAAAGTGAGCTTTTCAAAACGACCAATGTATATTAGCGCTAAGGCTCGGTTTTGAAGACGAATATGTTGTCTTGGTATTCCACAGCTTGATTGTTGTGTACTTATCGCTATTCGATTTAGGCGTCTTTTATTTTGATCGACTGCGACTGCGCACCCAATGAACGTTGGCCAGCCACGGCCCTGTTCTTAGATACAGTATAAGTTAAATATTGAAATGTATAAAACGTGTTGTGCATAACTGAAATTGAAGAGGATTAAAACTGGATTGACGACAACGATGGTACAGTTGAAGGATGCGCAAGTTTGTTAAAATATCGAAATCTAGTGTTGACATACATATATTACCCAATACGAGAGTCTATAGCTGCGTTCCATTGAGCAATATTTTCTACTACTAAATACTCCGGAGTACTCGGAACTACCCCTGCATTTATTACTTTTGACTACTTCTGATATCATAAATCGCGTTTCTTTGGCCATGTACTCTGTAGTACTTCGGGTCGTTCAATGGAATGCAGATTATGTCACTATAGTGGCGTATCGTGCTTTGAATTTGAAAAAAAGCAATGTGATAAAAAAATGGAGTATTATATATACAGTAAACATTACTATAAGCTCCCCCCTCTGCACCTGGTAGAAGGATCGAGTACGTGAGAATAGACACCATGATTTACTGATTTATATCTAAAAACAAATTAAGTTCAAATATTATTATCTAATTAAGAAGAAAAATTATTTTTTAATGTATAATATTTCCACTTATCTACTTTTCAAATCAATAATACATAATAAACAAAGCAAAACATGTTAGGGCCTATGCGGGTACTGGCTAAATTGCGGCTAAACTAAATTATTGGAAAGGTCGGTATTGCAGTGGGATTTAGTCTTTTTAAGGAAGCTAAAGTTGACAATTACTGACGTACTGGCAGTTAGAAACGGTTTTCGAACCGAAATATATAAATTTTACAAACATATTCAGTACCGCAATTGATGGGGGTGCCTTGGAGGGGTAAAATCATCCTAATTTATTCAGTTTTCGAGGTAATGCAAGGGTTGGTGGTGATGAATGTTCCTGAACGTCTACAGAATATGGGAAAAAAGAATTTTTGAAATCGCTGCTGTTCCACCACTTCTCTAGCTGTTCCGGTTTGTTTACTGGGCTAAATATTAATCCTTATTTAATTAACTACGTTAAATACGTCGTGCATTTAATGTACATAGATCGAAATTGAAATTACAGCATAGGCCAGTTTCACACGACACGAGCCAACAGCTAACTAACAAAAATCAGGTATTCAGAGTGACAATTTAATGTTAGCCGATTGGCAAGCTGGACGGGACTCTATTTTTGGGTGCCCAAGAAAGTGGGGGCCCTAAACTATAGCTTGTGTGGTGTAGCTTATACATAAAGCCTACACTGGGAACATATTACGATGGAAACATTCAATTACAACGATTACAGATCACGATTGCAGCATGATACACCTCAATGCTGACTCGTTTAGATATTTATAATTTTTCCGTAAACTTTTGGGAACCATTGTATATTCTTGGAATTGTAAAATTTTGGTATTTTAATTCTACGCTTCTATACAATGGCATTGCTATAAGTGTAAGGGTGGCTTTACAAAGTTTTTGCATAAACAAATCAAGTGAAAATGGATCATTTCAATGTCACACAGAATCATGAAGTACCAGGTTTTTCAAATAGTATTGTCGTGACAATAGATAACGCACATCTGGTATGCTATGTGAATAGTAGAACAGAACGATGTTATCTCGATAAAGCTCAACAGTTCAGTTGTCAATTTCCGCTAATGCTTCTTAAAATATCAAAAAACTGTGATTAGTTGAGTGAAGCTGAGTTTCTTTATTCTGCAACATGTAAAAAAAAGCTGAACCACCTTCAATCGCAGCTTTATTCAAATATCTAACCACCAATTTAGTTCATTAAGTTTCTCAAATTATGATCGAAAATTGAACATTCACACTGTCAACACCAAAAAAATTGTGCTTTGCTATATCACTATTACTGAGTTTCCATGAGAGTTCAACCAGAGTTGAACCCGAGTTGAACTCCATGGAAACAGTCGCAGTCAAGAGTTTTCGTTAAAGATTTTCAACTCTGCTCAACTCAACGAAAATAGGTAGATTGAGCAGAGTTCACGCACACAACTACAAACGGGATTGTCAAATGTTAAAAAAGTCAAAATGTCGCGCCTGTTTATAACATTTCTGTTATACAACGAACACAATAAATTAATTTTATGGTCCATGATCGCTATTTTATAATAACAAAAATATTACGTCAAATTTAAAAACAGCTGCTTGCTTAATACAAGTACACATTCAGCTGTTTGTACACAGGCAGAAAAGTCAGCCATGGAAACGCATAGAGTTGAGTCGTTGAGTTGAAGTGTAATTTCAACTCAACCTCAACTCAACTCGACTCCCATGGAAACTCGGTATATAGCTCCCCTTTCACAAGGGGATTTGTCTTTTGCGGCTTTAATAATATACAATTTTTGATAAGAAAATACCAATCGCGTTTATGTGGTGTGTGTTTCGTATAGATTTCAATGGTCCTAATGCTAAGATCCATCCATCCAATGGCGCTACAGCCCAAATCGAGCCTTGGCCTCCTCTAGGGCATTTCTCCAAGTTTGACGGTCCCTTGCAGCATGTCTCCAGTTCCGGATGTTGAGCATTGACTCTGCGTCAGCCGTCACAGAGTCTATCCATCTCCTCCTGGGTCTACCTACTGGCCTACTTCCCGAAATTTCTGATGCCATAAGCCGTTTTGGGATGCGATTGTCCTCCATCCTGATCACGTGGCCGGCTAGTCTCAATCTGTTGATTTTTATTAAAGTTGAGAGTTGTGGGTCGTCAAAAATTTCATACAACTCGTTGTTGTATCTTCTTCGCCATATTCCATCCTCTCTGATTGGGCCTATTATGCATCTGAGAATTTTCCTCTCGAACCTGTTGACTCGTTCCTCTATGTCCTGGGTCATAGTCCTAAGATATTGTCTTAAAACTTGACCTTTTTTATTTCAGCTTGAGAAACAGTTTTTTTAAATTTTAGTTTCGTTAAGGTGATGAAATGCAGGCTAATTTTGAAGAAGGTAAAAAACGTTTTGATATCGTTCGTTATCACGATAATGCTCAGAATGCATCCAGTAATATTTTCTATCGAGATTGTAAACTGAAATGGTCACTGAGCTCCGGCACTGGCACGCTAGAATTTTAAAAATAACCCGCTCTTAACATAAAAACACATTTTTTCCAACTCAACATTAAATATCTACCTTTAAACAGTCAAATTCCGAATGGTCAAATTAATGTGTTTAAGATTGGTAAACTATTCCACCCATGTAAATACTATTTCACACAAAATAGAGTATATTAACATTTGCTTGTGAATATGATATCTTATCTAGACACACATTAATATAATCTCCCAAATCATATATTTTCCTTCAGGCACTATGTCACTAGCAATCATGTTCCAGCAGAGATTTCCTCCCCCTCCGGTAAAGATGACACGCTGCGGTGTCATAAGTCACAATAAACCAAATGCTATGAGGAAATTCGATTAAATCTCATAACAGCAGCAGGATTTACTTGAAAATGCTGTGAATTCCATCCAGGGGTACGGAAATGCCCTCAAGGGGTGACTTTTGCGCCTATCGTTTGGTTATTTTTCGGGTAAGCTGTTATATATGCACATATAATACGACACTTGGGTGATACAAGACACCTGCGGCAATATGGGCAACTAAACGCACGTCTTGGGCTGAAATTAATAATAAAATATTGCTAGGTTCATGGATTTTCTCTATTAATGTCCATGTTTCCTCCCTTCCTCCCAGCAGCACATCTACTTAAAATTCTTAATATCTTTAACAAAAAATCAATAAGTGTTATTAGCTCTCACCTATGTATGTATGTGCGTAGAAAAAGGTAATTTTGCCGCAATTTTTTTTCCTGAACAATTTTATTGGCAATTTGATTTCGGCAGCGATATTTTATACGCATCTGTGGCAATTTTGAGGTCACAGGCACTGCGTAATTTTGTTGTGTTTTGCAGCAGATTTGTTATCTCTGTTGTCAGTGTTTTTAATGGGGTTATTTTTGCTATCGATGTTTTTTGTATTCAGTTTTAATTCAAATGCACAATTTTATTTTAACACGACAAACGAAATTATCTCCATGAGAAATTCGACTACTGTTAGATTTTAGAATGTATTGAGCTAATCAAGATAAAAGTGTCTAAATGTTTGTTTCAACCACATTAAAGTGTTGTCAAATTAAATAGGGACAAACTGGAAATCTTCGAATATTGCAGAAAGCTTATGGAAAAGATCCAGTGAAGCAATAAGAAGTATTCAAGCGGATTCCGAGAGAAATGAAGAACCACGCGATTCAATTTGTGTTTCTTCCTTGGTGTTCAATGGCCGCCAGAATGATACAAACTTAATTAGGAAATTGTGTCAAAACAGGTAATTATTTTTTACTATCGCCTTTTCGTGCAGATCGCGGTTCAATGTCTAGTAGTAAGTATTTTGAATGATAGGAAAGGAAAGCATAAGCTAGCAATCTGAAGTTTGCTCTAATAGGTGGCGATTAGACTCTTCCTATTCTCCTCTATTCTTCAAACCAAGCTTACTACTAGACATTGCACCATGAACTGAACGACATGACGGACTGGTAGTACAAAGGGTTACACCTAAGCTTGGTTTTTTCATAAAAAAAAAAACGTTTGAACATTAGAATGTTGTACGTAGGGGCGGCGCTAGCATAGGTGGGAATGATGCACTTGTACCGGGCCCAATTTGTCGGGGCGCAATTTCAGAAATTAAGATTTAAAAAAAAAACATATCTTTGGAAAAAAATTGAGAAGTATTCTCACGGGTGCAAGAAATAACACAACTGAACTGAACTTTCACATGCAAGAAACACCCCGGAAATTTTACTTCTCCCTGTGCAGGAAGTTTCCATAGATTTTAGCTTCGCGATTTTTATAATATTTTACTCATTAGATTTCACTCAAAAAGTGAAGGAACAGACTTTTGTTTTCAAGAGAAGCAAAAATTCGGGAAAAAATCTCCCAAGAGCCTCGGTAGTCTAGGGGTAAGGCGGCTGACTGCTATCCCAGAGGTCCCGGGTTCGAATCCCGGCCAGCCCCACGGTCCTTCGCCTTTTCCACTTTCCCACCCACATAACTTTCCTTCTTTCTTCTCCCCTCTTTACATTCTTGATTCCCCCTGTCCATAGCCTTCACTAGTCCTTCCCCGCTCCACCAAGCGCATGTCATCTGTTGGGTGATGAGATGCAACTCGTTTCAGGAGGCATAACACTCCAGCGAGTTGTTTCCCAAAATGCCCCGATGCCAGAGTCGCGAAGTGGTTGGAAATATGTATGTGGAATAAAAATATTACGGCTAGGTTGTGGCAGCTCCTTCCTACTTCTCTTTCCGTCTTTCTACTCCCTATCTTCCGGCTAGAGCTGCTGTTAGACATTCTATACGAAAAAAATAGATTGTCGAACAGTACAAAGGGGCTTTCCCTAAGCCTCTAGTCTAACAAATAAAAAAAAAAGAGAAAATTCTCATTCTGAAAATTCTCATATCTACCCCGTTTATGATTAGATTGGAAAGTTGAGTCGAGATTGAGTTGAAATTTTGACCACCGTATCAGACTTTAGGTATGGTAAACAAATAAAACAAATGTCACTTCAACCCAATTATTACTCAACCCGCGTATATGAGGTGAAATATCAACTCGACCCAGGTAGGATAGCTGAGTTGGGTTGAGTGGACTCAGTTTCAACACCACCCACCTTTATGACTGGGTTGAACCTGGGTTAAACTTGGGTTGAACCTAGTCCACGGGGTAATCCACTCACATAAAAAAATTGTTCGGATGACTCTGTATTGTGTATTGCTGTTTAACGTGATTGATATAAACTTCAGGGTGCTGTTACTGCATTTTTGAATTCTGTTCCAAGAATTGTTAAAAGAGGTAAATGAACGAAAACAGGAGAACAAAGTTCTTTGTTGCAAGAATTTCTCTTCAATTTCTCTTTTTTGTTTGTTCCTTTACTGTCTAACAAATTAATAGGGCCAACCAACAAAAATTGGCTGTAATCGTCCATTCCCTTTTGAAGTTTCTACAAGAGCCAACTTTCCAACGAACTATATGCACGCTAGAATGCTTCAGCTAATTGTTGTTGTATTTAATCTTAATTCATCCTTCCCCCTACTCATATCTTTTCCTAACAACAACCACACAGCTGTCGTCGACAAGTTGATTCAAAGTCAGTGAAGGAATTAGAGGTTCAAAAAATCTGCCCACCGCATGGTTCTCTCCTACTCTCTTCTCCGTAAACGTCGTTTTTAGCAGATTTTTGTTGTTGGATATTGACGCATGTGTAACTTCCTAAACAATCTTTTTTTTCTTGCGTATAAACGCATTATTATGGTGCTATCTTAAAATTTGCGCAAGCTATGAAAATTATTTCTCTCATCCGTTTCCGTGTTTGTGTCTTTTTACATTGTCTTTCACTGTATTCAAAAATGAACAGCTTATGGGTGCCATATGGGATAGTGCACCGGGCGCAAAAAAACTAAGTGCCGGCCCAGGTTGTATGAGTCCAGAAATGCTGTGGGCTTGTTACATTTCCGAAGCGCCAGTCCAGAGGCTGTATGAATTATAGATTATAGGAATGTATGAATTATAGATTATAGCCCAGGTTTTTGGTAGAAATAGGAGTTTGCATTTCTTAAGAAAACTTAGGTAGAGCTTGTTTGTTTAATGATTTGAAATATGTTGTTATTTTATAATAAATTTTTATTTAAAATTATGACTAGGATGTTAAGAGATGGGTCAGCTGTTAGATCCATACCGGCTATTGAGTTAGAAGAAAGATCGGTGCAGGTTTTATTGGAGATGAGATAGGTAGTAACTCATTTTGAATACATTGAATTTAACCCAAATTTTGTGAGCCCAATATAGAATGGGCTCGATGCCCCTGCCGATAGAGTCGGACATAAGCATAAGCCTACAATCTATTGATTTCATATATTTGAAATTTAGGGACAAATTTAAGAGTTAGCGATTTATGCATAATCCTTGGGCACATAAATGTCATTTTTAGGTTATTCAATAATGACATATGGTCTATTGACAGAATAATCGAATTTGACATTTCTTCTGTTTGGACAATAGTCATTGAAATTCTACGTAAATTATTTGGCTTTTCTCAACGAATAATACTGTCATGATTTACGCGATTTGACTGGAATCCGCAAGGATCCCGTCGAGTCGGAAGACCTAGAACAACGTGGAGGAGAACCCTACAAGCAGAAGCCGCAACAACTGGGAGAGCTGAGAGCTGACGCGCAAAGCAGGGGTGGTAGCACGTAAGTTGTTTCAATCGACCTCTTCATACAAAAATTTTTGTAACACTTCAATTTTTGTATGAAGAGGTCGATTGAACCAACTTACGTGCTACCACCCCAGAGTCAGCTGGAGGGCAACTGTTTCCGCCCTATGTCCCATGAGGGGTTAAAGGAGCGTAAAGAAGAAGAAGAAGATTTATGTACTATCTATTACAATTTTGGACGAACTGGTATTTGTAACGTAACGACTTAGCTAGAATTTGTATTAACGAATTTATGAGGATTCATGCAGTAAGCTAACACTACGCCACCTATTAGTTAGGATTGGAAGGAGCAGTAATTGAAAACATTAAAACTCCTCGAAGTTTCCGGAGGAGTTTGGATATATATTGTAGATGTAGTGGCAGCGGCATTTTGAGTGAGTTTTGAATTGAAAAGCGATACAATTTTCGACAAAAGTGACCTACAGTGAAAAATGGTGATCAAATAGTGAATTAAAAGGTAATAAACATAAGTTATTTATTAGTGAGAGTTAATTAAATTAGTGAAATTGTGTCTGTCATTGAATTGTGTTATAATTAATAAGTTTTGTGTGAATATTTAAAAGGTGTTTTCCTTAATGAATCCTACGAATCCGTTAAGCCGTAAAAACGTGACAAAACTTAATGGCACAACTTCGAAAATTCATAATACGCAATATCTTCAAAATGATTATACGAAAAATGAAAATTTAAATTTTTAGTGATTTTTCCATTCCAAAAGTCTCAACAAATTTAATATTAATAACTCAAGCATTACAATTTTTGTGAAAGATTCGAGAAATGGAATTTTAATTCTATAATATGAAATTTCAAAAAATTGCCAAATTGTAAATGTCAAAAAATGTATAAATATAAAAATACTTCTGTTATATTCTTACACAAGAATATAACTAAAACGTATCAATTCAAAAAAATACCAGGGATGAAATCCTAATCACACCAGAACAATCCCTATTTCATATTAAATCCCCTTAAAGCTTCTAAATTGTAAATATAAATTCCAAAATCATTAAAATTGAATCCCCAAAAAAAAATTATATTTTCATAATAGAAGTCCATTCTTATCAGATTACCTATTTTGAATAATGTTTACGTTTCCACATCCAATTTGCCTAAAGCCTCAAAATATATTTTTACATACCCTTCCATAACTTGCCACAATTTCCATTCTCATACGTGGAAGGAAACCCTCAAAAAATAAAAAAAAATAAGAAGATAAGAAAAAGATTCTATGTACATGTTTTCTAGTATCTGTTCCCAAAGGAGCATTCAGGATGTGAATTGAAATCAGATGGTAACATCCAGTGCTGCCAGACTGAATTTCATGGAAACTGAACAGAACGCAAGCTTTGATAGTATGGTGAAATTTTGCAACATCGCTTGGTCGATGTTGTCAATTCGGATAATTTCAGCTAATATCGAAAATGGGAGTAATCAAGTCAAATATTTTTGTGCCCTTAAAAAGCTTCTTCTCAATGAAATTTGTGTACCTATGGAAGTTCTGATGATAGTAGTGGTGAGGGTAGCTGCCCTTATGGCACATCTTCTCGTTTTCCCTGTAGCATGCCCTCGCATATTTTGTGCTCAGCTGTTAATCCACTGTAAACTTTGAAAACTTCATTAAATCCCGAAGCTTTTAATATCAAGATGTTAGTGGGGAGACACAAAACATCAGCACCGCCACCTCTGGCGCCCGATGTTCGATCTTATTTTGGGGGGCGGAACAGAAAACTTCTCCAAAAGGTTGGGGGAGCTTTTTGATTTCATAATCCAGATGCCAAAAGAGTCGTCGAAAGGTTCACTGGAAAAGAGTAAAATAATTGGGGAAGCACAAGCACTGGAGTAATATGAAAGAGAAAGAGAGCGCCATCTTAAGAGAAATTCGCTAATGAAACCGCAATTTTCTTCTTGTTTTCTTTTCTATATTTTCCCCCCTTTTTGAACCTTCCTTAACCGAATCTTTCTTCTTCTTATTTTGCTCCCCGATAATATATTTGGCATCAGCTGCGCTGAAGCTGAACTTAACCCAAAGAAAAATTTTCCAAAGAGAAGAAAATGGGCGGATTTTGCGGCGAAATGCTTTGACTTTCACTAGTTTCATGCAGGTAAATGGTACCGGTAATCGGACATTTGCCAACATCTCTCCCCGTGTTATGTAATGCATGCTTAACACATCTAGGTCTAATGCTGCATGGCTGTCAGAATATTAATAAACTGGAAAAATGTCTACAACCGGGACTCATTCAAGGCAGGTACTGGCTCGTTGGATAGCTGTGTGGCGGTGCTGATGCTGGTGGAGCCACTGCTGTTGCTACTTGCCGTTGCCGCTCACTTCTGGTGATTATTCAGCTGGTTCCAGCTTTTATAGTACGCAATGTAAACAGCGAAGGATTTTTTATGCGGAAACTGTGTTAATGACTGTTCATTGTTTACACGGAAAGCAGTTATTTAAACATTTCGTTCGGATATTGCAGGTACTTCTTCCTAAGAAGTTCCTGAGTAAACAGTTGAATTTTAGTCTGGAGTTAAATATAAAATTCTCTAATGCCCATGCAAATTTAATAAAACGAAATGATTTTTTAAATGTCATGTTTTATATTATGGCAGTTTGCTGAAGTTGGATCCAATATAGAAGAAGAAGAAGACAAAAAACTATAAAAAGCATGTGATCAATTAATCTGTGGACAAAAAAAATGGACAATTAAGCTAAATGAGAATTAAAATCAGTGCATACTAATTTTACTAATAAATAATTAGATAATCCACCCACAGTAAACTTAAATGGAGTAGATGTTTTCTCAAGGAAACATGGCCAAATGTTTGGAAATAATACTAGATGTCAAGTTAAGATAAAAAGAGTAATACCCTTGACACACTGCAGCATCGAATGAACATTGCAGTATCATTCGGCTATGAATGATCATTCGCGCCCAGTATGTCATGTCCAATGTTCATTCAACAGCTTCATTCGTCATTCAATCGAATGAAGTCAAAATAACTTCATTCAATGAAGATGGAAGTGAAATTGGGAAATTATCGAACAACTTTCCATGAAATTTCCAGTAAAATTTCCAACTGAAATACCTAACTGTCAAACTGTCATTCAGATTTCAGAATTTTTTAAAAAGTAGTACGTTCCATTGTAAATAATTGTTGCTGGGCCTCAATTAATAATTTTATTAAATTTAAAAGTATAAATCACTATGTAATCACTTTCAGTTCATATATTTAGCAGTTTGTGTAAAGTTTCTATTTTGACAGTTCCAATGAACATTGAGAAATGCAGTGTGTCGCTTCTAAAATGAATGATCATTGAAAGCCAATGAAGTTGGAAGAATGCTCATTCGTTTTTGCAGTGTGTCAAGGGTATTAGTCAAAAAGGAAAAAATGAACTAGAGATGACATATAGAGATGTGTTTTGGATTTTGGGTAAAAAATTAAATTGCCAATACAAAATAGGATTGTTTTTTTTTGGTTTTTGTTTTTATACATATGTGGAAGACTAGAGGCTCAGGAAAAGCCCTTTGTACTGTCGACAATCAATTTTCTTCGTAAAGAGTGCAATGTCAAGCAGCAGCTCTAGTCGGGAAGGAAGGAACTGCCACATCCTAGCCGCGTTATTTTGTTTTCACCTACTCCCAAATATTACTAACGCGACGCTGACATCGGGGCATCGAGAAACAGCTCGCGGATCCCGAAACCGATTGAATCTCATCAACCAATTGATGATAGCGCTTTGGTGGATTAAGGAAGGCTATGACAGGAGGAATCAAGAATGTAAAGAGGGAAGAAAAAAGAAGGAAAGTTATGTAGGTGGGAAAGTTCGCAAGGCGAAGGACCTTGGCGCTGCCGGGATTCGAACCCGGGATGTCTGGGATGGTAGCCAGACGCCTTACTCCCTAGGCTACCGAGGCTTCCATGTTGCATGATTTTCCAGTCAAATACGACAGAAATTTGGGGAACAACAACCATCTTAAGATAGCACAAAAGTAGTAACTGAGTTTCCAGATACCAAATGATAGGAACACTTTGCAAAGGTTTCTGGGACGAACGACCTACTTCAGAAGATTCATAGCAGACTATGCACGCCATATTTAAATTAGAAACAAAACAACAAAATGGATTTAAAGCATTAAATAAAAGTAATATTGGCAAAAGCACCAGCGTTGAAGTTATTTGAACCAAAGGCGAATACCGAGATTCATGCCGATACAAGAAAGAAAGCGAATTCGGAGCCCTAAAGAAGTGAAGAATTTACGTACTGGAAGGACGACTAAGATTGTTACCGGCTGCAATGCCTTCGTCACAATAATGAAAAAAGAAGATGTCCAACTGAGAGTGGCTAGATGGGCCATGTTTCTAAAAGACATTAGTTACCATATTGAAGGTCGTTCAGGTACTAGAAGATATTAGACACCTCCGCTCATGAAGAAATTTACCTTAAACATGACTTTTTATTTAAGAATCCAGGCGAAGAGTTAATTCTCATTGAAACATTAATAGAGGAGGAGATTATTAAAACTGCTCAAAGGCAAGGACATTTTTCAGCTGCCAAGACCAAAGCGTTAATAAGAAAAACCTATTTTAGAGTCCATCCATTCAATGGCGCTACAACTCAAATCGAGCCTAGGCTTCCTTTAGAGCATTTCTGCAAGTTTGATGGTCCCTTGCAGCATATCTGCAGTTTAGGATGTTAAGCATTGCCTCCTGTGTCAGCCGTCACAGAGTCGATCCATCTCCTCCTGGGTCTACCTACTGGTCTATTTCCCGCAATTTCTGATACCATAAGCCGTTCTAGGATGCGATTGTCCTCCATCCTCCATCAGAATAGGAGACAAAAGCAGTAAGAAGCATAAGGCTGCAAGTGTCTATAAGGGGCCGCCTTAATTGCAGAGAACACAATTTAACCCACGGTTGAAGTTAAAATTTAAGTTTTTGTGAACCGGCAGAATCACGACCGTTATGAATTGGAAAAGATAGATGGCCATGGAGGGCCCAGGATTACTGCATCCGCCGTGGATGGCCTTAAAGAATGGGCCGGGGCGAATGATACGTCAGAATGGTCGAATGTAAAGCATTCGCAGCCAGAGCAGCATACCCCAGCATTTGTAAGCAACAGCGTTCGCAGCAATATGAAACAAGAGCAAAAAGTTTGCAAATATGGTTGCAAAGCAAGGTAAATTGCTGTGGTCTTCTTGGCAGCAAAGCAAAGTCAACAGCAATAGTATTAAAATTGAGTCTAATTGAAGTTCAGTACACCAATTTGCTCGAACTTGCGCAGTTCGTCCGGTGAAGCGGGGTATAAAGAAGAAGCTGGGTATTTTACAACAGTTTTTTTATCTTTACTTAAAAAATTTTTTTTAAACACATTAAATTAAACATTGGCCTTACATTTGTGTACGTTGGGTGTTATTTCAAATTTGAGCTCGGAGCTGTCATCTCAAACCAGAAAGTATTGCTTGTAAACGCATCGGTAATTTTACTTTGGATTGATGATCCGGGAGCTTAACTCCGCGCATAAGCGTGGTACTTGTTATGGTTATATTAAAGGTTTTTTTTATTTAAATATTTTGTTTCTACTAAACAAGCATTCACAAATTTTAAGAAAACTCATTTACCTAATAATGCCTTTCTGATTACACATATCTTAAAAAGTGACACATGTTTCCATTTCCATAAAATATTCAATATTCATTAAAATTCAATATAAGTAGATTTTGTAAGTAGAAACCCAGTTTTTCTACCTCCATACAACAAAAGTAGTATCTAAGTCAAATTTTTTTATACTTTGTCAACTTATGTTATTACGACATAAACATCGAGATTTTTTACTTAAAAAAAACATTCCAAAATATTTGGAACTACCCAACTACAAACAGAATCTACATGAAAATTTAATATGTTTTCGATGTCGATGTACAACATCGTCAATATCATTTCAATTTTCACATAGAAAAATATATTCACAACATCAATAAAAAAATTTTGCATATCAAGAAAGCGTTTTTAGAAGTAATCAAAAATTACTCCATTTTTAAAAAGCTTTCATTAAAATAGTTGTGTTTCTTCTTCTTCGCAAACACTTACTAGAGTATCGTATTTAAATATAAACCGAAAGTGAATGTACACAAAATGAACGTTTAAGCCCAGTTTTCATCCTAAAGTCAACGCGAAATTAAGGTGGATTTACATATCCGACGTTTTTCTGTCGCGCCGCTCTTTTTTACAATATCGACCAATAGGAAACAATCTCTGCGACATCTTACCGTCACGGGCAAGAGCTGAACCAACTTCAACTTTTCCTGTGACAGCGTGATAGAAACAGCTGATTGTAAGAAAAATTTGAGGTTATGTGTCACTGAAATGTTTATTTATTTGAAATTGCTTAGTTTTGCGGGGACTAAAGAGAGGTTTTATTTAAAATAGTTTGTTTGTTAATTTATATTTTTTAGTTACTTTCATTTTTACTCTCTCCAAGTCTGTTATCAAAACTCACGATTGTTTTTGTCCGCGACAGAATTCGTCACAAATGTAAAACGCGTATTGAAAATCTGCGACAGAAATGATCAGCAGTGATACGGCGCGACGGAAAAATGTCAGATATGTAAATCCACCTTTACGCTTTGTAGCTCTTTTATCGCACAGAAATTTGTATGTTTTCTCCCTGTTGCACGAAAGTTCTGAAACTGAAGAGCTTTCAAAGCGCACTTTCGCGTTGACTTTGGGATGTAAACTGGGTTTTACGCAGCATACATCATTTTTTAAGTGAATAAGTTTTTTTTGTATTGATAAAAAATTA
Organism: Thereva unica; assembly: GCA_949987705.1. Taxonomy (NCBI): domain Eukaryota; kingdom Metazoa; phylum Arthropoda; class Insecta; order Diptera; family Therevidae; genus Thereva; species Thereva unica. Next base: position 125,100,978 of record OX465283.1, on the reverse strand, counting down.
CGAATATAAAAAAAAAATAAACAATTTTGAAACATTAAAACATACTTCTTACTCTAGTAATTCATAAGTTTGCAAAAAGAACACAACTATGTATATGCACACACATTCATATTTTTGGTAAAAGTACACATAGTAAATCTAACATCAAGATATAATCCGACATCGAAAAATGTTATCCTTTTTGGTTACTTACCACGCTCAGTTTCAGCTCTAATGTCTTCAAGAGATTCAGAAACTGAAAAAGAAGGAGACAAAAATGAAAAAATGAGTAATGAAGATGAAGTTTTTTTTTCGAAGACTGCAAAAAAATACAGTCTTTATATTGTGAGAGTGTGCGGGAAAGGATTTAAGGATTTTTTGGTTATTTAGCGCGTCTAGATTGTCAGGAACGCAACAAATTCTCGTTTTGCTTTGTGTTGTTTTGGTACCAACCAATTTTTGTCTATTTAAAATTGTATTTTTAATTACATAATAGAATATATGTATGTATGTATGCAGTTTATCCGTTTTTATTTCAGTCGTTTCATAATGTTTCTTTAATATAATGTTCATTCTTATTTTTTAGTTTAAATACAATGTTAATTCTTGTTAGCTACATTTGCAATTGGGAGAATGTTTTTAATATAAGTACAAAAGTTCAGGAAAGGCAAGTTTAGTTCAAGTCTTCAATGAATTTTTTAATTAAACACATTTGTTATTATCGCATGATGTTGTGTGACAAGTGTTTCTTTTTAGATCATTATAAAATTTGCGCTACGTTTATAATATTGATCTTAGGTATAGCAAAGTTTTTGATAATATTTTTCTTCGAGATTTCGAAATTGATTCTAATACCATGTTCGCACTGAGCCGAAATTACGTGATTTCGGCTATTTTGGTGATTTCGCTCAAATCACGTTCAAAATCATGTGATTTCCCATGTATTCTTGTGATTTCGAAATCATCTCAAACTTCGTAATTTTGGCAAAATTACGAACGAAATCATGTCGAAGCCAATACTCAAACCTAAAAACCGAATTCAGCTCAATTCAGCACGTCTCTCTTGATGGTGAACTTGTCAGTTTGACATATGTATTTTAATAACACAATTTTGATTTTGCAGATTTTAACATTCTTCAAAATACAAAAACCCAAGGTATATTAAATAAATAAGCTATGGGCTTTGTTATAAGAGGAATTGCTATTGAAATTCGGGCAGAAAAAAACGAAGACATGAGTAGTGCTAAGAAAAACTGTCAAACGAAATCACTTCAATCCAGTGCGAACGGTTCTACATAATTTCAAAATCACTTTCCAAAATCACCTAATTTCGGCTCAGTGCGAACATGGTATAATTCCGAAAAACTTACAATAAAATTTCTGCAATGTAAAAAGGTATTATTAAAAACACAAAATACACTATTGCTTCCTAAATAAGTCCATAAGAAGCTAAAGTTTAAAATGACATACTAGTCATTTAGTGCAATAATCATCAAAACCCATGATCATAATGGCTAAAGCTGCACAAAGACAAAAGAGAGGAAGGCCCAGATGCTAATCGGAAAATAACTCGAATGATTTTCCCGGTTATTACAGGAGCGAAAAATATGCGCAAATATGTCACGGCAACGTTGTTACCATGAAAATTCGTCATTACGTTATTTTAGAGTGTGCAGACGTTATCGTTAAAACTGGTCGTTTTGTTTTGAGAGTTGTATTAAATGAATGTGCAGTTAAGAATGTCAGTGAAAGAAAAATGATTTCCTTGGTAAGTTGTTGGCCACCTCCCGGTCAGCTGAACCCAGTGTTGCCAACTCTTTCCCCGAGAAACCACAAGATTCGAATTTTAAAACCACCAAAACAACCACCACTAAAATATACCTTGACATGACCGGCCGAACTGTGCAAATTGGTGAACTGAACTATAAAATAACCTCAGATACCTCAGTACGATTTCCACATATCCAGTTGAGGATAAAACAGACCTCAGTTCGCCCAACTGGACTAGAACTGAAGTTAAACGTTAAAGCACCCTTAAAAGAGAGCAACCAACTGGAATAAAGGAATGCCATTCCAGTGGGCTTTTGTATTTCTAATTAAACTTCTAATTTTCTAAAAAGAAACAACCATTTCAACTACGAACTGAACATGAACTGGCCTTTGATCGGTGAAGCCACTTGTTTGGATTGAACTGAACATTATTGAACTGAGGTAGCTAAAGCCGGGGGCACTTAACTGGTTAATCGAAGTACCAAAGTTCCACTAAGGCTGGATATTTAGCTAGCGGACGACCCACTTCCTTGTTCCGCCTGGTAGTCTGGCACTGCCGGCGTCACAGTCCTTGTTAGTAGAATCCACCATTTTTAAAAGGCGTAAAACTTCAACCAAAATATCTTCGGTTGCCTCTGAACTAAAGCTACTAACGCCTTTCATCAGGTGTTCGAATTTGGCAAAATTAGTAATGAAAAAGCAAAAGTGTCCGGACAACTTTTTAAATCGAGTTACCCCTGATACTTCTTGAAACTGCAAAACTTCATTTAGAAGATGGATTTGAAGCTCATCAATTTTGGCAATGGACCCTTGGTTTTTATTTAAGTTTTGACTTATTATGGTTTAGTGTATGGCCAACACTAATTTTGTATACTTATATACTTTTCTCTTACCACCAAAAAAAACCACTAGCCACTAGATAAGATTTTATCCCAAGCAAGTCTAAACCACCAGTTCTAATGGAGCACTAATCTACTACTTGAGTTCTCTTCCCACACAGTTCGAAGCTTTGTTACCGGCTGCCAAACCGACTGTGCTTACACTGATTTCAGTAAGGCTTTTGACAAGCTCTCCCACTCTATTATAGTTCTCAAACTGAAAAAATGGGTTTCCGCGTGCCCTTTAGGTATAGTTCCATTCGTACTTAGCCCACAGGCCTACCAGGGTCTATTTAGCGGACTCAAGTCTAGAAACATTGAAGTGTCCTCTGGTATCCCGCGACACGGATGTCACCTGGGTTCTCTTATTTTTAATACGCTTTTATTAGCTTTACTTGTAACTATGTAATAAAATCTTGGAAGCTTTATTTGACCCACTTCCCGGTTTTCGATTGAGCTGAAATACACGTTTAGTTTGGATGACAATGCAATCTGATAATTTTGTAAAAAGTCAAGAAGGCGATTCAAAGATTGCGGCCGATTTTTGCAATTGGGTTCCACCATGCCCACGACATGGGTATCAAATGAAAGAGTACGACAGGTAGAACATAGTAAGCTGTGTGACGTTATTTTAAATCTAATATGGCCGCCACCACAAAATGTCGGAAGACATATAATAGACTAAAAAGGAGAAAATAAAAATAAATAGTTCCAGGAAACCCAAAAATACGCTTTTATTTTAAAATTAACCAAAAAGTAAAAAATATTTTTGAATGTAAAGTTTGTTTGCTGCAGCCATTAAATGTAAAAAAGCGTGGGGCGCTAACGAAAAGTGCTAGTATTAGTAAAATAAGAATATTGGTAAAGAGCTTGTCCACGAGTTTTTAGATTTAAGTCTAAGGCTGTAGCAATAAAAACTTTATATTCAAAAATATTTTTTACTTTTTGGTTTATTTTAAAATAAAATCATATTTTTAAGCTTTTTTAAACTATTCTAAAATGATCAATGTTTTATAAACCTATTCTCTATTATTAGATAAACCTTTCGCTATTATTAGAAAATATTTCCTTAAGAAATTCCTTGTGTTTTAAAAAATTCCTGTATTTTGCCATGCTTTAGGGATCGTTGTCCCTATTATTATTGATTACCAATCAAAATATAAAGCTCGGGAATTTTATAAAATCATAGCCCGAGGCTAATTGACGCAAAATGGGAATGCCTTATCGTTTTATTGCCCCCCTCCTTATATCCAAATATTTCTTCATTGGAACTTGTTGTCTTCTTCCTGACCTCTTTGTGTCATATCCCAAAAGCCTTTATCTGGTCACACACAAAAAAAAACTATTTCAACGACCCTAGATAAAATAAAGATATGTATACAAAAAAATTCTTAAACGGGTTTGCCCTATAAGGAGACAGTTCACACAATAATATAGCACAAACGCGCGTGTGTGTGTGTGTAAAATCGCTGTTGTCGATATATTTACAAATATCCTGAAATAAACTATTATTGAAGCACAATTTTTTTGTAACGGGGGGTATTGATTTTCTGCGACAGCCAAGGAAAAACTGCTTCTCACATGATTCTTTTGGTCTTGTTGTTATTGAAGCTAAGAAGTACAAATAATGATAATATCTTTGTGCCACTTCCATAAATCCATGGATAAACAAATCATGTTAGTGTCATATTATGTAGTAAATAAAACACCCGAAAACAATCAATAACAAATTAAAAGCTCATGAATGGGAATCCATAAAAAAGGTAAATAAAAACCTGCAAAAGAATCTGGTTAAAATGTTTTGCACCGGAGCGCGGGAGGGACGAGGATTGAGGTAAGAAAATTGTTGATTTTTTTCTTTTTTTCGTTTATTTTTTTCCTCTCTTATGGCGTCGCCATTACGTTAAGGTATTTCCCCATTCAATATATCCAAAGGTGGCATTCCGCAGCCGGAGAAGTTTATTTGAATACATTTTCGCGTCCAGCATATCAAATGAATCTGTCGTATCCGTAAAATGTGAATAAATGGCTCCAACGAGAGGTTTGCGGCCATTGAATTTAGTTTGGAAATCGGAGAGAGAAAAATATGTATATGGAAAAACAGCCGCATTTTTGTTCCTTCTTCCCGAACTCACACACACACACAAAAAAAAATATGGCAAAGTCACGAACACCGATTATAATAGCGTTTTTAGACCTTTGCCAAAGAGGTTAACATTGGCCCTGAATGATTTAGGGAAATCAGAAAATTTATGAGCAAAACCAAACAAGGATCAGGTTCTTGGCAAAATTACATGCTGTTCTTACTTTGCTTTTCGGGGATTTTCATGTTATGTATAGGGTTGTTAATACAACAAATGTAGGCCGCCGTCCTTTCTTTCTCTCTGTCGTCGCATGCCTTTAAGGGTAAAAGTTTATGCGACTGTGTTCAGTTCATATATCTGTCAGAATTACTCTGCAGAAAGTTTATCTTTCCTTTAACATAACAAGAATGCCGGATTTTCCTTGCAAATCATGCTCTCATAAATTTATATAAATCTTAACAAACTCTACGAGGGGGAGGAATGATGAAGAAGAAAAAAATTATTCCTTTCTTCTTCCTTTTCTGATTATCCCTACATAAAATAAAATTAAGCCAATTTTCCTTCCTTATTAACAACAAGCCACCAGAACATGATGAGCATGAAGCAACAAGAAAACTCATCGACAAAATGGAAATTCAATTTTTATGTTTGATTTTCATTTTGTATCGGCATTTCACCAAGCCCTCCACCGAACACAAAACGAAAAGAAAAACAAAATGCTGATAACGTAATTATTTAGGTCAAACTAAATAACTAAAAACCCTGCCCTAAATTTTCGATTATTTCTCAACCCTTCCCTGAAGAGTACACTACTCTCAACACTTCAACCCAATTTTATACCGAACGCCGGACTTAAGGATAATGCGATGAATTAGTAAATTCCACCCACTATACTCGTCCGGCTACAACCCCCAATGCACACAGCAGATCTTCCCTTGAACGCTCGACCGCTTACGTAACAGTGGACTTCCGACTGGCCGATGGAGGAGCATATGTTCGGCTATTAACACAGCCTAAACAACCACAGTAAAGTCCATCCTACTCAGCATTTGATGGAGCTATAAAAAATTCAGATACGAAAATCTCCTCAACCACCACAGACTTTTTTTCCGACTTTCTGCCTTATTTTTGGTAGCCAATGTCCTTTCCGTTAATATTCAATACAAACAAACCCCGCACTATAAAGGATATCCAATAAACCAAGGCCGAAAAGCTTTAGAATCGATAAACACGAACGACACAACATTTATGTCTCCAGTTTTTGGAAAGTGTTGTTTTTCGGGTGCTTTATTCCTTCTTTTCATTCTTCTTCTTACACCCCCTCCACCCCGCACCGTGCGCCTTATTTTATAGCGTTCGCCGGAGTATTGGTAACAAGGACTCGACTATGCGGTCAGAATCCTTAACAAACTCGGGGAAATCATGCTCTAAATACTCAAGCATAAGCCAGGGAAGTGCGCCACTTCAGCCGGACTGACCTACTTACTTTCTGCTTGGATTTTTTGTTTCCTGTGTATACACGCACATGAAAAAATCCTTATGAACGGCAATTCCGGGAGGCAAGATTTTTCCTTGTTTTCCGCCTCTCAGGATTTACGTAAGGAGAAAAAAAACGGGAATGTGGCTCAAATGCTTTGGAATAATATCCAGGAAAAAAGAGTTCGTACACACAAAAAAAAACATTGTTGGAAAATTTCCAATTAGAACATGCGAATGACTGGTTTAGGACATTTTGAGAAATTAGTTCGGTTTCAGGGTTGAAAGCAATTAATGCAGGGAAAATGGAAGAATTTCACTCCAAAACTTAATCACTGAATTGTCAAGAAAATTATAAAAATGAAAATTTATCGGCCAGTGAATTTTAAGGGCGAACATGATCGATATGCTGAAATTAACACAGAGATGCATTGAACTCTAAACCAACTCCTTCAATTCTATACTTTGTCAAACCTTCAAACAAAGCTAGCAGCTAAACATTGCAGACGCGTAGTAGTACAAACGGCTAGCCCAGCGGGAAATGTAATGGCTAGGTAATTCAAGTGGTAAGGAGCTGGAAGGTGATGGTCCTTTGTGATGAAATAATAGGTTATTTTTACATAGGGAAGTCCTAGGGCGGTAAGTACTTACAGTAGGCATTACAGACGAGGACCTATATCAGAGGTGAAATGTATTAAGTGAAAACATAGATTACCATGTAATCATTAAAGGATTCTTGGGTTGCCAGAGTAACTCCTCGCTAGTTTTCCCGCTGGGAAGCTCATATACACTGAACAACGAGGCCTCGCTCCTCACCATTACGAGACATGACAGAGATTAGTTCTCCACGAAACAAAGCCTAGAAATAGGGTATTTTGCCTTTACACCAAGCCGACTCGAGAATTCACCGAAAGTGCGGATATACAACCAAAACTATCGATTGTGAGCCGGTCGGCCGATCAAAAGTCGTTGTGTTTGATAAAAATTTGGATGTACATCCAATTTGACCGTATTTGTCTTAAGACAAGACCCGGTGTGGGCAAACAAATAAAACCGCAGATGCGAATCCAGGAGCCCGGCGGTTCAACCCTTTAGGGTTATCCTTTATCATAAAATTTGGCTTGTGGTATATATCAAATAAATATTGAAAAAAGTGTATTTTATTGGATTATTTTTGATTATTATTGAAATTATCCCGAAAACCCCTTAAAAAGGAGTGTTTTTGCATGTTTAAGGGCTATGTCCATACTTTAGGCTGTGGGACCCCGATTTTCTAAATCAGCAGCCCAAAAAACATATAAAGTTAAACAAAACTTTCACTTTTTAAATGCTCGGTGCCTTGCAGGGTTTGAAAGCAAAGTTAACTTCAAGCAAAGTTCATATTTTTATACTTACTTTGCTGTAGACTGTGAAAGCTTCCTGTTTCGTATTGCTGCGAATGCTGTTGCTTCCAAATTACTTAAAAGCTTTCAGGAGCATACTGGTCCGCCTGCAAATGCGTTGGCTTTAAAATACTTTGCTGTGAAATGTTTTCTGTTTGCTTACAGTTTTTGAAAGCTTAGCTATTCAAAGGCTGTGAAATTTCCTTCAGTTTGTTTTCATGGTCCAACTTTATATGGAACTTTGTTTAAAGTGGTGAGAGCTTTTTTATTTGTATGTGAAGCATTCGCAACTAGGCCAACATAACCCAGCACTTGTATGCAACAACGTTCGCAGCAATATGAAACAAAGAGCTTTCACAGCCTACAGCGAAAAGTTTGAAAATATGATTGCTGTAAAGCAAAGCGAAGAAAAGGCTGTATCAGATCCAAAACAGCGCAACAAAAATATCAGCAGCAAACTGTTTCTATTTGTCAAAGCGGGTCACATGACCACAGAAGCAGCATTGAATGCTGCCGCTGCATTTTCATTCCTAATTCTAATTTTGCTGCTCATCAAGGCAGCTTTTTTGACATTTCAGTTTTTTATTTAAGACGAAAAAGCGTTTGCTGCCTGCTGCTGCTACAACGAATCTGATACAAGAAGCAGCATGCTGCCTCTTCCGCTGCTGCTGTCGCTGCTCAAAAATTTGATCTGATACGGCCTTAAATTGCTGAGGTCTTCTGGCAGCAAAGCAAAGTTAACAGCAATGGTATTAAAATTGCTGCAGCAATTCAAACCCTGGTGCCATGCATAATATCAAAACTTTTTTCATATGAGCAACGGCATCAAATTTTCGAGCACCGCACACTCGTTCGAGAATAGAATATGTGATTGGATCGTTTCTCCATACCATATCTACTGCGGCATTAGATCTTTTTGAGTGCCAGTACCCGGTGCGTTGCTCTCATTGTACTTCGGTATTAAATTACAATAATCTTGTTTTTTCCAGGGTGCCATAATATTTGTGTGATTATTGAATGATTAATTTAACTAAAAGGTTATACCAAAGCCTGCTTTTTCCTAAAAAAGATTATAGCATGAATAATTATAGCATGTGGATCTGACATATTTCCTTGAGATTATACTATGTGCGGATGTGCCTAATATATTCTGCAGTTAAGTAGGTTTCAATTTCGGAAATGCAGTATAACCGCAGACAACGCAGTTTACAAAGTAGCACTGCTTTTGTTGATTGTCAAAATGGATCACCAGTTGCACTTTTCAGAATAAGTTTTATTTTAACAAATTCTAAAGTTTTATTTTAATTTGAATATTTTGCGTTATAGAAACCAAAAGGACTGGTTTGATTCAGAAATAAAATAATTAATTAATACTCGATTAGAAGTCGAGTTTAATAGCGAAAAGAGGAAAAAACCTGCTATTGGAAGTTATTTGAAGAGATATAAAAAATATTAAGTCAGATTTTTAATTGACTGCTGCCTTCCGTAAATATTCACGAGTCCAGAAACGTCGCATAAAACTTGAACATTCTTGACTCGGAATGAGTTTCCGATTTCACTGTAAGGTGATTTGCAGTGATACCGCATAGCTGCTGCAGTTTTTGACGTTTTCGAAGCCTTACATTATCTTATATATTAATGGGCAAACAAAAAGTTTGTACACGCTAAGGCTTTTTTGTTCGTGGACCGATTTCGTTTAAATTTTCAGAAAATGTTCTTTTTATGGCATAGTTTTGTAATAAGAAATTTCAACGAAATCGATTCACGAATAAAAAAGTTATAGCGATTTTAATTTTTTGAATTTTAAAAAGCCGTTGGAAAATTTGAATTTTTTGTGAGCATCAACGTAGAGCTAAGTAGCCTACGATTGGCACAAATGCCGTTTCAGTGAAGCGAATGAGAAACAGAGAAAAACAAGCGTTTGTGTGGATTTTTGGCGGCATAACTGACATAAAAAAACTCGGTCACTTTGTGCGTGCATTTTTTATACTCTTTTGTGTATAGTATTATTGAGTTGTATTGTGTAAGGGGCTGCCGTTCGTTTTTTGGCGAATGCCTTTATTAATTGATTCATTGCACCTTTAGAAATTTTGACTGATTCTTTTAAATGTGCTTTGAATGTTATTCCGGTTAATTTTGATTCGTTTTCGTGTGGTTCTTTTAATATGAGTTGTCATTTTTGTCGTGCCAAACATTTTCTGACTGAAGTAACTTTACGTAATACTGAGGCATTTTCTTTGTGTTGTCATAAAGGCAAAGTTAATCTACCTCCACTTCTCAAAATTACTTTTTCAATAAATTTTTTGAAGGATTAACTTCGAATGAAAGTGGTATTAAAAATCGTTCTAAAGTTTTTTTTGCAAATATTCGTTCGTATAATGCTGCCTTTGCAATGACTAGCTTTGAGTGTAATTTGTCAAATGACACTGCAAATGGCATTTACCATTTTAAAATCCATAACATTTTCTATCACCGAACTGGTTCCTTAATTCCTGGCTATGGCCGACCTCCATGTTACGCACAGTTGTATTTCTATGATGTAGATGCTGCTGCTAATCATAGAATGAACAGAAATGCGAATATTGAATGTAATATTGATATTATGCGTGAAATAGGTTTGGAGTTAGATCGGATTAATCCTTTTGTTCACTCATTCAGGTCCATGCATGAATATTGTCAAAGACCTGAGAATATTGCAGCTGAAGTTTCTATGATCATAAAAGTTAATAACCAAGATGATATTCGTCGTTTCAATGATGCTGTACAAACTGATGTTGCTGCTATTTTCAAAAACGATGAGGGTGAGCCTCCTTTCAAACGAAATATGATTGTTTTTTCAAAAACAACAAATGAAATTCGTTCTTTTTCTGTTCTTGATCCTTCTTTGGAGCCTTTGGCTTATCCATTATTATTTCCACATGGTGATAGGGGTTGGCATGTCAATATAGCACACAGTTTACATTCTACTTCACGTGCTAACTTACCACGTACAAAAGTAACAATGTTACAATATGCTTCTTATCGTCTTGCTATACGTGATGAGTTTAGTCTTAAGACGTCATGGATGCGATTAAAAAAATCCTGGGAAATTTTAGATGCTCTGGAGCGACAATGGAAATGTTTCATAGTAATTAAAAATTCGCCATTGCGAATAATTTTTTTTTGAAATAAAAATATTTAAATCGAATCGTGAATTTTATATATTTATTGTTTTTGTGACCGAATTTCGGTAACCGGCATCCCAACTAGTTTAAGGAAATCTTTGTAATCTGATAACCTGCATTCTTCCGTTTATTCAATCTAGGATAGGACCTAATATTCCAAATTACAATTTTGCTGGTGCTGTTTATTAATGTTCTAACAATTTAGAATTCCTAAAGTTAAAATAATTTTAATACATTATTAGTTCCAAGGATAAAATGTTTCTATTCGTTAGTTAAATAATTTACAATTGTCTCGCCCAATAAATGAAAATTAAAACATAAAATTTTCTTTTTTCGAAAACATTGGATAACCTGAAAATATAAATTATTAGCATTTTTTCTATAGGAAATCACATTTCCAATAAATACAATCCACAATTTGCAGTTATAGTCCTTAACCAGAACACTCCCTCCCACAGCTCAATTAATGCGAAATTGCTCAACCAGTGTTGTCGTTTCCAACAAACATTAATCTAGATAGGAAAAAATTAAAAAACCTTAAAACTATCCACCTGTGTTTTCCCATGGTTAACTTGTGGCTGGCTGCCGCAACCGATAGGATTAACGAGAGGATTTTGTTTTAGAAGCTATAAAACACTTCACTAAGCGCATATAAAATAGCAAAGTAAATCCTTCCCTGCGGATATATATCGAAGTGTGCAAGAAGCAAATTGATGTTTATTTCCCTATCGGAACCCGCGGATGCAATGTTTGTACGACTGCGGTATAATCCTATCGCAGTTGGTTAGGATGAATGCAATTGAATTGGGGCTGGATGCAATTGATGGTGCTCCAAACTGCTCATATGTAAACTAAGCTGGATAAAAACGAAGGGTGGGAATTATTGATATGCCGCAGGAGCGGCCATGAGTGATTGAAACGATAAGATTAATACTTTTTTATCTACTGCTACTGGTTCAATTAGTTTTTTAGAATTCTATGAATGAATTGCCTCACATACGCAGAACGAGATCCTTAAAAGGATTTTTTTCTATAACTTTTTTTGTTAGTTTAACATTATTTAATTTGGAGTATATCACTGAATTTTCAGCACTGATTTAAAAAGCCAATAGGCCCCCATCGACGGTCACACAAGTATGACGAACTTCTTTCGAATGAGAACTATCATTTACACATACAAAGAAGTTGGAAAATTTGTGGGTTTAAAAGAATTGGTTGAAATTATTAAAACATAAACATAACCTAAACACAGAGGCCTACTCTCTAAACAGACCAGCGACCAACTAACCTCGGATATTGATAATACTAACTTAAATCTAGGCTTTTAAATTTGTTTGTCCAAATGTTTAAATGAAAATTACCACCTGCCTGTAAAAAAGTATTTGGCAGCATACACACATATGTATGTAACTCATAAGAAATCATGCTCTTTTTGTACTATACTGTTTCATGTGTTCAAAAATAGATATTTAAAAACTAGGAAAACAAATAAACTGGAAAATTAGATCTGGTTTAGAAACAACACATTATGTGTATCGGGAGTGAACAAAAAAAAGATTTCTGTTCAACTATGCGAGAGAGTTTAGCTAGTATGAATATTATTCTTCTAGCCGTACCACCGAGACAAACTTAGCCAAGAAAACTGAATGGATAGAGCAGAGCCGTGACTGAATCAGGCCCGCCACATAACCTTGCGGGACCCGGGGATAAAATATGATTGGGCTCCTTAAAGGAGATTGAAATGTCAAATAAAAAATACTTACACTTATACTTTTTAAAATAGGTGGAAAGAATAAGCTCATTCAGAACTTCATACCGAACGGCCGGTTGTTGATTCCCGAATAGACCAAAAGTTACACACTGCAGCCTAGAACGACCATGTCGTAGGCTACTGCCTACTTCAGGTTTAGAACGCAGCGATTAAAGATGAGCAAAAATAGTTTGGTCTTGCTGTCGTGACTTATCTTATTTTGATATTGCACATTTAGTAAAACCAACACCAAGACTAAGAACAAGCCCAAGAGCAAGACTTTGGCACAAGTATCGCAAAATTCTCACCAGCACTCATTATCAGATTTTGATGTTTGGTGTTCCCGTAAGAACGCAGAAACACAAAAGAGAGTAACCTATACACGAACAAATTGTTGATTGTTTAAATAATAGTGCGTATGATACAAGCTAAACGACTTTTACGATAAGTGTTGCAACCGATCTCGCCAGAACAGGACCAAGTCCAAACTCAGCTATGCTGGCAAGACCAAGACCAGGATCATCTGAGCAAAACCCAGATCCAGGCTATATTAGTCTTGCTTTGGTCTTGCGTTTGCCTATCACTAGCAGGGATATAGGAATTTTACCTTTGTGGCTTTCAATATATTTTCGGAGCCCCTTCTGACTTGGAATACGGAAAAATGCACAACAGTCAGGCTTTTATTTAGTGGTCTTGCTCTTACAGTCGTGGTTGGTATAAAATCTTCTTCTTTAACGGCCCTACAAAAACGGCCCTAGATTATTAAAGCGGCTCTACACGATGGTATGATTTAAGTAAGTGGCTGCAGCCAGTAAAAACTTTACATTCAAAATTATTTTTTACTTTTTGGCTCATTTTAAAATAAAAGCGTATGTTTTAGTTTTTTTAAGCTATTTATTTTTATTTTCTACTTTTTAGTCTACTATATGTCTTTTGCAATTTTGTGGTGGCGGCCATATTAGATTTAAAATTCCATCAGTCAGTTTACTGTATTCTACCAGTCGTACTCTTTTATTTGGTCGTGGCCTCGGTGGAACAAAATTGCAAAAATCTTGGAACCGTCTTCTTGATTTTTTACAAAATGGTCAGGTTGCATTAAGTACGTATACATGATGAGTTGAACTCAGATTGAACCCGAGTTCAGCTACATGTGGATAGGACTCGAGCTGAGTTAGGGTCAACTGAGATCGACTAAGCTCTGCTACTTGGGATGAGTTGAAGTTATGCATACAGACGTGAGCTCAGTAGTTGAGTAGTTGAATTTAGTTGAGCGCAGCATCTCTGTGTTTTGTTGGCGATTTTTTGTAACGTGTAGTGCACAAGAAGATACACAAAGAGACCTGGGTATCGCCCGATGGTAGGACGAGAAATCAGATAGATCATGTGGCCGTCAGCCGCAGATGGAGAACTATCCTTGAGGATGTCAGGAGTTTCAGGGGAGCAGACACTGGAAGCGACCACCATTTGGTTGTAGCAACTATTCGCCTTAAAATTGCCGCAATCAGAAACGTACAACGCGATGCTATAACCCGTAGACGGTTCAACGTAGATCTTCTGCGAGAGAGCGTTAAAAAGCGGGAATTTGCTGGAAACCTACAACAAATATTAAACCAGCACAACGTTTCTGACGACACAAACATTGAAGAATTGTGGAGTAGAACAAAGGGCGCAATATTGTCGGCTGCGGAAACGAGCATCGGTTATGTCCAAAGAAACCAGCAACACTGGATCTCGGACACAACCTGGCAAAAAATAGAACGCAGGAGAGCCCTAAAAAATAAAGTAAACTCTACAAGCGACCCTGAAAGACGTTACCAACTGGAAAGGGAATACTCCCAATTACACCGGGAGGTAAAGAGAAGTGTCCGGCGTGATAAAAGGCAGCAGATAAATGAGCTCGCAGAAAAAGCGGAAAACGCGGCAAACACAGGCAACAGTAAAGTGCTGTACCAAATTACTAAACAGCTCACGGGAAAGCACTCTACTAAAAAGCATGCCGTTAAGAGTGCGGATGGAAGGCTGCTGTGCAGCGACGAGGAGCAGCTCCAAAGATGGAGAGATTACTTCTTCGCCGCCCTGAATGGTTCATTTACACAGGAACCTCAGGAAACCAGCAACAATGCACAGCCAATTCGAATCACCACCCGGGCCCCATCCAAGACGGAAATAGTAACCGCAATTCATGCGATGGCCAATGGTAAAGCAGCTGGGAAAGATGACATCCCGCCAGAATTGTTGAAAGCCGACTCAAGCCTCATAGCAGATGCGCTTCAACCAATCCTAGATATAGCATGGAACACCTGTACCTTTCCGGAGGATTGGACGGAAGGTATCATAGTCAAAATACCAAAAAAGAGGGACCTAACAATATGCGACAACTGGAGAGGCATCTGTTTACTATCTACTGTGGGCAAAATTTTGTCCCATATATTACTATCTAGGATAAGTGAGGCAGTTGACCGAACGCTTAGGAGGCAGCAAGCCGGATTCAGGAAGGACCGCTCCTGTATTGATCATATCAACACCTTACGAATAATAGTGGAGCAGTCTACTGAATTCCGATCCCCCCTTTACCTTGCTTTCGTAGATTATTGTAATAGCATAATGGCGCGATAAAATATTTGGGCGCCACTTATGCGAGGTATTACCCCCTTAGCCATAAGCCCGGAAAAGCATGACCAAGGAGCCAATACCATACATAAGAAAGGAAACAAAATTCCGGAACTCCTACGCCGGCCACACGGAGTTCTCTAGCTCGCCGGAGGGGTCGTGGGGTGTGTGGCCGGGCCTATACGTATGATGGTTCACCACTTACCTTTGACTATAACACTCATCTTCCGACTCCATCCTTCGGGCATCGCCTGAACCGTGTCACTGTAGTGCGGTCCCTTGCCAACTCATGGTATGGATAACCACCAGCTGACCAGGAAAGGCACTACCTAAGACTCCTGAAAAGAAACGCCATCCGCCCCAACCATTCCAAAAAAAAGAAATCTAGCACATTCCGTTCATCATTACAAACATTACATTTCTTTGTTTATTTCAGGTACATACATCAATACAAGAACACCAGGAGTTAAAAATCAATATTCAATGACAATAATGGCAATGAACTCGAATCATTGTCAGATACAACTACATCCACGTATTCAATTTCAAAAAAAAATTGTATTTTACAATAGTAACTGCCCAGATAAATCCGGTCGTTACAAGATATGGAAACGCGTCGCTTTGGTACCAATACGATTAGTTTCTTACAAATGATATCACAAATATCGTGTTCAAGATAAGGGAAACAAGTGTCCCGGAAACAACAAGAAAAACTATTTTCACCAAATGATCAAACAAACTTACAAAATAATGTAATTAAGATTAAAAAAAATTAATATGAACTGCGCTAAAAGTTATTGTATAGTGCTAAATTAAGGAATGTACGAATATTTTATTTTATTTTGTGTATTTTTGTTTTTTTTTTTGTTGCGTTTTGTTTTGTATTGTTTATATTTAATGTATAATTTCTCCTTTTATAAGGTTCGTACTCACGAAAAATATAATGAAAAACCTCTTACTAGTAATACCATCCGAAGACCCTTGCGGAAAAATGGCTGCGACAGTTATTTTAGTAATTAGCTGCTGTCGGTCACGGACTGCATTTTCACCTCTGGAACGCCTCTGATACCACTAACAATAAAACTGAGCCACCGTTGCTCTTCTCCAGCACATAGTATGTCTCAAAAAAATTTCTTCAGAATTGTTCCCCGTCTATGAACGGTATTTCGGGGCATTGGTCCAAGGGACAAGAAAGAATTAATCCAGATCTCCTTCTACTACCCAATAATCTGCAGCTACTAAGATCTAGATTATCTATATCCTCAGGTGTTATCCGCCTTGCACCAGGACGATAGTCCACTTCCATACACTAGTTTAGGTCTGCAACGGTACACACTGGGACTCTGGATATCCTAGCTGGAACACGCCCATGCAAATTTTCACCTTCGTGGATAATCTCTTCAACTTCATAAGCCGCAATTACATATGCTCAGCACCGGATCCAAAAATTAATGTGCATAATAAGGAATCGCCGTCAAAAAAACTTCCTTTTACCCGGAGTATACCAACAACCGAATCCCTTATGCAAAATTATAAAACTGCCTTTCTTAAAAATTGTTTTTTTCCAACTTTTTCAAATCCTTTGTGGGAAAATTACATACTTTTTTTTCCTTCCGGACTGACTTCCTGACTGACTTCTCAATTTTTTCCTTTCTATTTTCCTTGTTTTATTTTTTTTTCCGCCTACTTTTTGGTTTTGAACAACTTCTGAATTTCATTCTCGACAGTGATTTTTAGTCAAGTAATTATTTAGAGATTTTTGAGCAAAACTGACCGTTACATTATGAGAAAGCGTTCGACTCGGTCAATAGGAGCTTTATATATGGCAGGCACTACGGCGAAGTGGACTGCCTGATAAAATAATAGAATTGATAAAAGCCCTATATAACAATTCCAAATGCAGAGTTCTCCATAATGGAAAATTATCCGACAGCTTCGAGGTGAGCTCAGGAGTACGACAAGGATGCCTACTTTCGCCTTTACTATTTCTTATAGTAATAAATGACATCCTTGTCGGCGCTCTAGATAGTAGAACAGGCGGTATACAATGGGGTTTGTTAGACCGCCTTAAGGATCTCGACTACGCAGATGATATCTGTTTGCTGGCCCACAGACACCAGGACCTCAAAAACATGATTAACAATTTGGCAACAGAAAGTAGCCCAGCAGGCTTAAGGCTAAATCCGACTAAAACTAAAGAAATGAGGATAAATGCAAACATCATTGAACGGACAGCGCTGAATAACCGTGACGTGGAACTGGTCGATAAATTCTGCTACCTCGGTAGTATTATTACCGAAAATGGTGGGGCAGAAGAAGACGTCAGTTCCAGAATAAATAAAGCACGAGGCGCATATGCATGCCTGTCCCGCATATGGAGATCAACGGAGATCTCCACTAACACCAAATTGCGGCTGTTCAACTCCAACGTGAAGGCAGTACTTTTGTACGGTTCCGAAACATGGAAAGTCACCCAACTCATCACAGGGCGCCTACAAGTCTTCGTCAACAGATGCTTGCGTCGTATCCTAAAAATCCGCTGGCAGGATAGAATTTCAAACGAAGAACTATGGCGCCGTGCCGGCCAAGAAAGGATAGACGACCAAATCAGACGAAGGAAATGGAATTGGGTTGGCCACACCTTGCGACGCGAAAACGAAAATCTAGCCAAACAGGCCCTTGACTGGAATCCGCAAGGATCCCGTCGAGTAGGACGACCTAGAACAACGTGGAGGAGAACCCTACTAGCAGAAGCCGCAACAACTGGGAGATCCTGGTCGGAGCTGAGAGCTATCGCGCAAAACAGAGTCCGCTGGAGGGCAACTGTTTCCGCCCTATGTCCCATGAGGGATTAAAGGAGCACAATGATGATGAGTGCTTTATTATTTTCAACTCCACCTCAACTCAACTATTCAGCTAGTCATGTATACATACTAATTACCACGCGAACTACAAATGTGTGCAAAGTTTGAAATTGATCGATTCTATTTTTACCTTTTAGTATAAGTATATTTTATAATAGTCTTCCGCACTTTTGTGTTGGTCGCCATTTTGAATTTGGAATGATCTAATTGTATTCTACCTGTCATATCCTTTCATTTGATACCCATGTCAGGGGGCCGTGCAACACAATTACGGAAACGGCCGCCATTTTGTAACCGCCGCCTTGCATAATTTCAACTCAATCGCAAACTGGAATTTATTTTCCGAGATTTTCTTACATATAGTTACAAGTGATGCTAACAGAAGCATTTTAAAAATATTTAATAAGCACCACCCAAATTCATACATTTATCAACTCTTCACAAAATTTAGGAAACTATTCTTATCAAAGTAATCAGCTGCATGCCTGGAGAACAAAAGAAGAACAAGAGGCGGAAGGTTCGAATACAAATCCAGCTCGATTGCGATTATTTGTATCTGGGTCATAATCACAAATCGACTGGAATTAATCCTGGATTTTGTTTATTTTCAGCCTCATTATAGTAAATTTGCCCAAAAACATAATAACACAGAAAAAACTTTCCGCCACTATGTTGTTGTCATGCGTCAATTCATTCTGATTTGTAACGGTGATTTGTACAAGTGTGTTCGTCGTTCTCCCAACTTCAATGTTTATGCTCAATTTTGTTCTGTCCAAAACAATTTTTTCGCGATTGCATTTATTTTAATCGTCACATAAAATAGAAATGTGGACCCACCACCAAAAACATGACATAATCCATCTGCGATGACATGTGAAAGTATAATCACAGCTCATCTACCGTCAACAACATAATTATAAGCGGCGGCATTTTCTATTAAAACGGGCACCACCATTTCATAACGCATCAATTTTCCATACACAGAAAAATACTGTCGCTGTCGAATAGTAGATATGAGGCGCGACAAAAGCGTTTATTTATTTTTCTCTTTTCTTTTTTTCTTTTTTCAAAAACAGACAAGACAATGGCGTGTGATGCAACCAACTACAGCTGATATCATCGAATTTGACAATGTCGGCACATTCTTTTCTGCCGTTCGGCATAGTGGCTCTGCGGCGAATGCTCTAGGTAATATGCACTATCTATGGTATTTGTGAGAACGTTGTTGTTAATACACAGCCGACTCATTAGGGCAGTAGGTTGGTTTACCTTGAAGCCAAAGATTAAGCACAGAGCTAGTACACCGATTGAAGTGCCGAGCATAAAATATGCGAAGAAGTAGAAAACGAAGCTATCAACGTGCGATGATGTACTGGCACGGAATTAATGGTGTCCACTTCAAGATGAGTTCGATAAAGGAAAAGATGAGGTAATGCACTTCGGGCTGTTGCGATGTTTAATAAATTAGCGGCTGTCTTTAAAGATGATGAATTTCAAAAGGCACGCTTTGTTACGAAATGTTATTTTTAGTTAATTATTTTTCGTTTTGTTTGCAGATAACTGATCATTTTCAGTGAATGATAAGTAATAGTGATGGTTAAGCTCCCTTTGCGGATAGATTCATCTTGCACCATTGTTTTGCCAGTTAGTTTGCTACGTTTGCTTCTGTGCGATGTTTTCTTTTTTGACACTTTGCATGATTGGTGATTTACACACGGCAAACTCTAAAACTTTTCAAGACTTACATATGTATATTTGGGACAGGTTTCTAAATTACCATTGATAGCCAAGGTTGCACGTGCTCGTTCGTTTACAATTTCTATAAGCTTAAATGAGATGACTTTTAACACAGAAATAATATTGACAAGACCTTACTAACAGTTGCTGATTAAACAATATGGATTAAAGAGCAAACAATGCGGCGCTGAACTTTGTCGGCTTTGAATTGGACCAAGGTGGTATATCTCTAGTTCTTTTATTTTTTAATTTGACGATGAAGCTAGAAACAAGGTAAGTAGTCGCCAATCGAATTTATGAATACAGGAAGGAACTTTCATGATCTTCAGTTGTTAAATTACATAATTGAACAAAAATTTGTATTACTATGACGAGTAGAATACAGTAACGTGACGTCATTTTGAATCCAATATGGCGGTCTCCACAACATGGCGGATTGCCTTTTTCTTTACAACCCCCCGATATGGGTATCAAATGAAAGACTATGACAAGTAGAATACAGTAGGCTATGTGATGTAGTTTGCGATCCAATATGGCAGCCCAGAAATGGCATATTATCCGTTTCTCTACAACCCCTTGATATGGGTGGCATTATCTTCAGCTGAAAGTCGATTCGGTAATTCTGTGGTGCTAAGGCAAACCCCAATATGCTCATATCCGGTTCATATGACATATCGTGATCTGCCTTAGTACCACAGAATTATCATGTTGCGTAACATCAATAAAACCAAGACTTTGCAATGGCACCAAATTGTCTGTAAAAAAGCTTTTGTGGTCGAAGCTCCCATTATCAAGGGAAAGTAACAAAACGAAGATGTTTTAGTTCTGAGAATTTCAATGATTACGAATGATTTTCCTTTTGAATTCAAACGCCATCAATTTCCGATTAGACTTGCCTTCGCAATGACAATTAACAAGGTGCAAGCAAGTCATTAAAAATTTGCGGAATCAATTTAGAGTATCCGTGCTTCTCATACGCATACCCATAAGTCGACAAAACGAAAAACATTGTAACGCAAATCGCTTATTTGATTGGCAAGAAATTTTGTATATAGGGGTCTTCGGGTACTGCTAGTATTCCTACGCGGTCTACTTTGCTCTATCTCGAACCCTTTGGGTAGCTGTAGTGTACCGATGTAGTAAAATCCGAAACTTTTATATGGTAGGTACTTTTCAAATTACTGCTACAGAACTCAGATCTATTTTGTTTTCCAAAAGTTTCAGATCGATCGGATTTACGGACAGTAGTCGTACAATTTTGTTTAAAAAGGCAGATTTTTCACGAAGGACTAATTTTTCTTGATGCGCCAGGAGGCACTGAGAAAACGTTTCTTCTCAATTTTATATTGGCCGAAATTCGATGGAGGACGCACAGCACATTCAGCTCTCAAGCTACCGCTAAAATTACAACATGCCGAAGCTCCTACTTGCACGTTTGCACACATTTGACTTTTTAAAAAATCCCCTCATACAAAATTTAAGGGTGTTAGATCACATGATCTTAGAGGCCAATTGACATTTGCGTTTCGTGAAATGACCAAATCACCGAAAAAATCACGAATTTGCGATGAGCATTTTTCAAACAACGCCTATTTTCAAAATAAGTTTCAATAATGTAAACGCGTTATTGCAATGTAGACCTGACCATGATTGAAATTGTAATACCTACCTAAAGACGTCACCTGTAAATATTATGCAGTGCTGACATCTAGGCGTCAAAACTTGATTGCCTTTTAGCAAAGCAGGAATTTATTTTGTCGTAAATATTTAATTAAATTAGTCATTCAAAATGTCACAGAAGCACTTCTTTATTAAGAACACGAAAATAGAGTTTTTAAAGCATTGAAACAACGTGGAATAATGCTTCAGGCATTGTATAGTGCGGTTTGTCGAACCTTCTATGTGAATTCAAAGAATATCTTTAACCATCTTGAGGACGTAATGAATCTTCTTAGTTGCGGGATCTCAATCGTCGAAGGTTTCGCAAGCGTGATTAGAAAGACTGGTTAATCCCCTTCGCAGGTTTCAAGGCCTAGGCGGATCGCATGCGTCTCTATCGGGCAGCATCCGGTCAGCACTCCCACTATAGCTGAGAGGTCTTGTCTCCCGAGGCTCAGTAGTGCAGTGGTCCGCCTGAGATCATAAGATTGCCAGATTAATTTGGCCAAAGTGTATTTATTAAGATCTTTCCAATGCTTTTTCGCTTGTTGCATTGTGTGCTGTTTGCATCTGGCTCAAGGAATACCAACCCTTGCCTCTCCTGGAAGGAGAGTAGCGGTCGTGCCTTTCCTAGTCAGTTCGATTTCTCTCTATATTTCGGTGACCGGGCACCCATACGAGTAGGATGCTGAGCTATTGAGCCATCTCGTTAAGACCATAACCTTACCAATACGTATTTTAAAAGCAAAGTTAAATACTTGAAAAGAATATTTAATGTATTATTCTTATTTATTATTTACAAATTTATATGTTTTTAGTTTATTTTTAAAACTTAAATTGATCAGCGAGACTCGACCACGTTCCAGTTCAAGTCGTTACAAGTTAGTAAATTAAGTGCGATGACCTAAACGAGGCATCCCTATTCCATCTGAAGAAAGTACTTCCTAAAATACCCCAAGTAAACTTTTATACTATGTCGTATAATCCTTCCCCAAAGTCCAAGGTGATTATCATGTTGATTTATTGGTATTAATATAACCAAATTTCAATACATCTCGTCAAAAAAGTTGACACTGTCAGCCATCAGCAATAAATCATGGCATAATATTTCCAATAAAACCCATTTTTTCCATTCCACCGATAAAATAAGCCCGCAGCGCTGTGGCACGACCACGGCAGGCTATAAATACAAATTAAACGGAATAAACCGAAATAGTCCTCATCTTAAAGGATCTGCAGGATATGCAAATAAAGCATCAGCAACAAAACTTTATCGCAGCCTCCTTAAATTATTATTATCCTAGGACTAAAACGTGTCCCTGCGAATAGACTAGGAAACATTCTTTCAGTTTATGAAAAAGCCAGGACTTATGTAACGCGCTGTCAGGATACACACAACAACAACCAGACCAAAGAGCACAGGGAAAAAAGGTTTCCCTGACGTCGGAATGGAGGCCATCTATACAAAAGGCAACTACAACGCAAAAACCACTGGGCGGGTAATTATTTTGTTCTGGACGATGGTCCATTTTATCCTTGCTTACGCAAATGGATTTGATAAGAGATAAGAGGGGAAATTAATTTTCTTGGAAGGTTTACCAAAAACGCTCTTAATCTCAATCAGAAAATAGAATACAACCACCCTGTGCCTGCCTGCCTGGGGCTGCTGGGTATGTGCCCTGCCGTATGACTGTGCCTTAATAAACGTCGTAGTGCTTCGCTCGCAATGAAGCTTAATAAAGTTTTTGCTTTATTTGTAATTGAATTTTAGTTTTTGCCTCGGAAATAAGTTTATGCAATCTAAAGAGCTCGTGATTGCGTTGCGCGACAGAACGTCAATTTAAATAGCTTTCAATTGTTCTCGAGTTCGATACAGCATTTCTAAAAAGAGGAATTCGCCGTCTTGTTTTGCGACACGGCAGTGATTCTGCCACATATACAGCATCCTTACTTGAATTATTCCTTACATTCCTTACTTGAATTATTCCCGATTTGCGATTTCGATTGTGAAAGTTAATTAAATTTATATTGGAAACCTGTCTTAACCTGTCAAATTGACGCGAGAATTTAAATATTTTATACTTTGTATTGAAAAGCAAATGTTTCAGAAAATGACGAAAGAAATTACGGATTAATTGAACTTTATGTAAATTATTATAAACAACATTTTCCGTGACACTGTAAAGTAGCGGGAGGATTAAGAAGCATGAATTAACTTACAATAAACTTAAGACTTATTGGGCCTGACTCAACAAGCCATTTCTCATGGCTTGGGAACGAGACAAAAGCAAGGAAATTGGGTGCCATCCGAGAGTCTTTTCAAGTGCGAACAACTGCTCCATCATATTGCAAGGACAGATCGGCGTAAAATATATCATGAGCTACTGCAACCGACAGGATCTAAATACAACTAATACGATTAAGCCATGCATTGAAGGAAAAAAGGCCACAATTCGAATAGCCCTACAGGACACCCTGTATTTTGATGAACGTAATAATTATTAAAGTAAAAAATTATTACTCAACTCAATACAAGGACTAAACTGATGTAGCATCACACTTAGTAACTTATTAATAATAATTATGCCGATAAAAATATGGTTAATTACCACAAAAAACTTAAATCTCATTACACACTATTATCACAAAATTTCAAACGCAACAGCACAAAAAATGCATCTATTATAACATAATTTTTCTAGGATTACTATGCCGAAACGAAGCACGGTACACTCACCCTTTTTCTAGACTAAAGCCAGGATCCCAAGGCATCCGCACCGTTCCGATTCGTCTTTTCCACGCCGTTCCGTTGAGAATACTGGTTCCAACCCTTATGATATTTGACAATTCCGTTTGTAAGTAACGTTTTAAGGTTGTGATTTCCGTAACATTCCGATAAAGTTGAAAGTTAATCAACTTCTCCGTTCCTTTCCGATCCGTAAGTACCATTGGAAAAACCTTTCCGAACGGCCATATAAGTTCTAAGCAAACTTAGAATTTTAACTTTGACTGCTCAGCGGGTTTGAACGATGCTGATGCATTGGGATCGGCTTAAAGGGGAAAAAATTTTTATAGAACGAAGAGTATCATTAGAATACTGAATATAACGGTTCCCATTCGATTGCATAGGTCAAGCAGCACTGGTTAAGGTTAGTACTTAGTTGGGGGACCGATTGAAATGTTCGAATATGAATACATTCATATCTGTAACAGGGGCGTGCATACCTCTTTAGCGGAAATATTTTTAGATTTTCAAGTAGACCTTACAGTTTAGCTAACACCAAAGGACAACTTTCAGTGAAATAAATCATGGATAATGTTATTAGAAAAAGCATGCCATTGTTTTTTAGATTTAACAGTAATACCAGAGATAACATAATACTCCGTATAAAGATGCGACAGCTAGAACAAAAAAGCCGAACGCTTTTTGCCTCGGCAGGCCTCTGAGATTGCCTCCCCCTAGCAACATGCAACATATTCGAGTGTCTAGCTACACAAGGAGGCGAACGTGGTCATGGTCCGCAGCACAAGAGATGCGGTGAGTTTGTGGATAAGGAAGCTAGAATTTTAGGGGGGCAAGGAAAGGAACTGACAACAGAATGTTTCTCGCAACATCTTTTTTTCTTTCTCATCTTTCAAACGTTTGCCTCTAGCGCTACATTGAAGGATTTCCCTGATGCTTTGTATTTTATGTATTTCTTAGAACATTCCGTGTATTTTTTTAATGACTGTCTGAAATCCACTATCAATTTCACTTGATTTCAAATTCTTGGTGAGAGGGTTTGCGATATTTTTAAAATAGGTGATTAGTTGAGGTTTTGGTTACTTTTTTTTATTTTCTGGTATTTCGGTATTGGCTAACTCGATTGATTTTAGAATCGAATTTAGGTAATTATTCTTTGTTTTATTTTATTCAAAATCTGGGACAAGTGCGTTTTATAAATGCTTGTAAAGTTAACTCCCCGCCCACAACCTGCTCAAAACAATTCGATCGTAATTGTTTTGGTAAAAATAAATTAAAAATAGGTTCAATACCTTTATAGGCTTCATGTCCAGTCAATTTTCAGGAAAAACGTATGACAGAAGGAATTCATTCTCGGACTTGCAATTACAGGATTTATCCATTTTAGAGTCCCCTTATCAACAATTAAATATTGAGCTCGTAAATATATACTGCAAACAATGGAAGGTGAAAAACAATTTCTTTATATTTGTTCTTCTGATGGAAACTAAAAAAAATAAGTTTTCAAATTTTTGGACTTCCATTTTATTAGTTATAAGTTTTCAAAAAGTCGAAAATCTTATAATTTTAACAAATTTTGAAATCTTTAAATTGATCTAGCTCAAAAACTATTAGACATAGAAAGCTGAAAGTAGCACCAATTTCTTCTGCTTCAATAAGGCTTTAATACGTGATATACAATATAGTATTATTAGTAAGAATAAAACTACAGTATTATTAGTAAGAACGAAACTTTTGTTTTTGGAATATCTCAAAATAATATTTCTCCAAATTTTTGAAAAAATTATTTTTTGTACATACAATCTTAACGTACATATAATGCCAAAATTTAGGATAGGACGACATTGGGATCATATAGAAATAAATGTTTTTAGGTACTCAATGAACGCAATATAAAAAAACATTTGCCAAAAACATAGCCATTTACTAATTTGGGTATGGCGAATTAAATGGAAATAAAGTCAACCCTCTAACTTGATCGAAAACTACCCCCAGGACAACTCTTATTACTAAATTTTAGGGTTTCACACTTGCACTCCAAAAAATTTTTGTTTATGGGCTATTTATAAACTATGAGTATTTCTTGAGACCAAAATCAACCCTATCGGTGAAGCGGAAGCCACCCCCACAGCAACCCCTAACCTTAAATTATTTTCTTTACGCCCAAAATGAAGGTTCACCACGCCAATTTTTAAAGTACATACACTAGGGCTTATACAAAAACCGACTTATAGGTACATATACAACTTTATCCATTATTATAGTCTCCCTCAATAGTGGTACATTCATTCCAACGCTTCTCTAACATTTCTATGTCGTTCTTATAGAACGATTTGATCAACCTCCTCATTGGAGCCATATTTCTTGCCGGCGACCATCTTTCTTTTTTAATTTCAGAACAGGTAATATTCGCTTTAGGCTAAATTTGCATAAGTCGGTGTACGTAGAAGCAATTCGAAGTACAACTTGGGCGATTTTGCCTTTGTTTCGATCGCCTATCGTGGTACGGTGCATTAACTTGGTGAAGGAGCACTTGTTTTTCTTTGCTGTTTTCTTCGCGATTTCGTCGTTAGTTATGTAATATTCACTATGGATCCCCTTCATCTTTCCTTTTCAAAATAGTCGAAGCACTTCCCAAAATAAACGTCTGTCCCAGCCGAATTTTTCATGTTTTGTCACTTTGGACGGCTTTCCTGGCAGATGTCTACTTAGTTGATGGCCAATCCAACGGTTGGCTTCCCCGTCAAATCTGAACCCCACCGTTTCTCTTCGGGGGTCCCCCAAGCCACTGTAGGAATGTAGCAGCACTGACAAAATTTTATCGCTACTATTATAGCGACTGCTCCTCCGAAATAAACGCTCTCCTGCCTCCACGGCAATCTTATAACCACAACACACAACACTGGATTAGCCCACTCGTCTCATTCCTTCTACCTTCAACTCCCCGTTTCACGCACTCAACAAGATATGAATTCATTTGTAAATAGAACAACTCGACTGTGGAATAATCTCGCGCAGCCAGTATTTCCGAGATCATACAACATCCAAGAGTTCAAACGCAGGGTTCATCGTCCTCTTCTCCAACACCCCTTCGAACCCTCATAACCCTTAACCTATTCCCCCCCCCCCCGTACTAAGCTTGTGCTAGACATTGCACCATGACGATAAACGACATGACGCACTGGGTAGTACAAAGGGTGATTCCTGAGCTTAGCACTGCCATATAAAAACAATTCTATGGATATGACAGTAGTGGGGCCATCTATATGATGAACTTATTAAGTGTTGTAATAGATACACACATATGTCTTAATTTTCTTCTTCGTTACTTATTCTAACATCTCATCTTCTATAGATTATATAAGTTTGATAATATCTGTTCGGATAACTCAATGTAGCTGTCAGAAGAAGTGCAATGTATAAATTTAAAACCGTTTTGTTTTTACTGGAAACCCCGAATTTCGAATTACAAAATTTTCTTGTAAAAACCGGTTTTTAAAAACTGACAAACCCTAACATACACCTATTAGATTAAAAATAAATTTTGGAAACGATACCTCTGCTCTCGGGCATCGGAAATCACCCGCACCATTAGCGGTGAGAGCTAAATTATTTAATTGAAGTTTAGGTATAAAATTAAATAATTTAGTTTTCATCCCCTAGAGGTGGGGTGGCTTCTACCTGAGGGATAGGCATGTTTTAGAAACCATGTCTTATATGAAATATACATATGTTCTTGTTCATTAAAAATTGGCAGTGAAACCTTTATTTTGGACATAAGAAAATAATTTAACTTCAGCAGTGGCTGTAGGAGTGGGATCCGCGGGTCTGACAGGGTTGACTTTGGGCCACAAATAGAGCAAGTGTGAAACCCTAAAATTTAGTAATAAGGGTTGTCTTGGGGATAGTTTTCGATCAAGTTATTATTCCAAAAGATAGTCCAAAAACAAAAGTTTCGTTCTTACTAATAATACTGTAGTTTTATTCTTACTAATAATACTATATTGTATATCACGTATTAAAGCCTTATTGAAGCAGAAGAAATTGGTGCTACTTTCAGCTTTCTATGTCTAATAGTTTTTGAGCTAGATCAATTTAAAGATTTCAAAATTTGTTAAAATTATAAGATTTTCGACTTTTTGAAAACTTATAACTAATAAAATGGAAGTCCAAAAATTTGAAAACTTATTTTTTTTAGTTTCCATCAGAAGAACAAATATAAAGAAATTGTTTTTCACCTTCCATTGTTTGCAGTATATATTTACGAGCTCAATATTTAATTGTTGATAAGGGGACTCTAAAATGGATAAATCCTGTAATTGCAAGTCCGAGAATGAATTCCTTCTGTCATACGTTTTTCCTGAAAATTGACTGGACATGAAGCCTATAAAGGTATTGAACCTATTTTTAATTTATTTTTACCAAAACAATTACGATCGAATTGTTTTGAGCAGGTTGTGGGCGGGGAGTTAACTTTACAAGCATTTATAAAACGCACTTGTCCCAGATTTTGAATAAAATAAAACAAAGAATAATTACCTAAATTCAATTCTAAAATCAATCGAGTTAGCCAATACCGAAATACCAGAAAATAAAAAAAAGTAACCAAAACCTCAACTAATCACCTATTTTAAAAATATCGCAAACCCTCTCACCAAGAATTTGAAATCAAGTGAAATTGATAGTGGATTTCAGACAGTCATTAAAAAAATACACGGAATGTTCTAAGAAATACATAAAATACAAAGCATCAGGGAAATCCTTCAATGTAGCGCTAGAGGCAAACGTTTGAAAGATGAGAAAGAAAAAAAGATGTTGCGAGAAACATTCTGTTGTCAGTTCCTTTCCTTGCCCCCCTAAAATTCTAGCTTCCTTATCCACAAACTCACCGCATCTCTTGTGCTGCGGACCATGACCACGTTCGCCTCCTTGTGTAGCTAGACACTCGAATATGTTGCATGTTGCTAGGGGGAGGCAATCTCAGAGGCCTGCCGAGGCAAAAAGCGTTCGGCTTTTTTGTTCTAGCTGTCGCATCTTTATACGGAGTATTATGTTATCTCTGGTAATACGCTTTGCTTTAGTTGATGATAAAAAAACACAAAAAATTAACCAGCAAAAATACTAGACTATAATAGTGTAGAAAAATTCACTGCAAACTATTTATTATTTATTTAGGAAATCAATATAAATTGTTAACACACATAGTTGCTATAATATAATTAACGCGTAATTTATAGTATGTTGTGAGCCGAAATACTCACAGCAAATCAATACTTTTTATAGACTATAATCACATTGTTTGTTACGTTTATCTTAATTTAGATAAAGAAAAAAAATGAACGATAACATTAAGGAGTAAAATAGTCAATAACACATCTCATTGATATTTTATGTAGGTACAAAAACAGCAAAAGTAAAGAGTAAATATTGAAAATTATTTAATTATTTTCAGACTTTGTGCATATTTAAAACAGATTTACTAAAAACATTTTGTATTTGTAAAAATATTAAAATATGATAAAATAAATTTTCAAATTTATATGAAAACCATAAAAATATATCATGAAATTATGCTGCCACCATATTCGGACTTTATTGCAGAATGTTAAAAACAATCAGGCCTATTCGGAACTCCACTGGAATTTTCTTACAATCGTATGGTCCAATGTAAGAAAATTCCGGCCGGGCCTGAATATCTTTAATGATCATTGTATAAGACTATTGGTTTGATATAGGGCATCCTTTATTAATTATTGTTTAGTTTCATTTGAACAAGAACCACACTTGCTTTGTAGAGCACGCATAAAGAGCAAGCTTATTTTGATTCAATAGATATTAGCCGTAAGTTTTTTTTTTGTAAATCCACAGTTGTTAATTCATATTGATTACTAAATTATTTTATTATAAACAATAAAAACAATTTACAAAACCTCTAACCAATCTCGTCGTAACTCCAGATTGATAAAAGTGTAAATATATCAAAAAGTATTCCTTGTTTATTTTTCTAGCATAATTTAGTGAATCTAAGGCAACATTATTATGATAACAGATTTCTTATTTCTTCGGTAGTTGGTGTTGACTGAATCCATTTTGGATATTAAATAATTTGTGTAAGTTGTTTTGAATTAACTTACCGTCAGAACAAACATTTTCCTTCTTAACTACTTGGTCGCTTATATTTGTAGAAGCACTATTTTTTCCCGATTCCTTTAAGTCAGCATCTAATCGTCTGTTCAACTCCTCTTTGTCTGTAGGGGAAAAAGGGAGAAATTACTCGTATATTAAGAACAGACTTTGAAGACTTAAATATCCAATAGTATGTCACTAATAATGATAGTTTCAGATATTTTTTTGTGTTAAAACAAGTATTTCAGCCGAAAAGTGATATGCCCTTTCATTGTTACGTTTACTTCGGAACATGGGAGGCATTTTTTCGGGGTGGGTAAGATATGACAATAAATTGTAATAAAAGAGCAGAAAATGCAGGTTGGAGTCATAGTCGTGTGTTTGGAAAAAAGATTAATAGTTGTAAGCAATTCCATTGCCTATACAAGGCAGATTACTTCAGAAACTACTGAAGAAACTAGCAATATATTTTGAGTCATTCTGTTCGGACGAAAAGCGAGCAGAAATATAATATTCGGTAGAATCTATACCCAAAAATATATCCTTGGTGCTTAATACTTTTGGCTATTTTATTTCACTGAAACAACCAACATTTGTCCAAGACCATTTCTGTGATTATGAGTTCTTTCCATAATTCTTACAAACACACCACACCACAAACCACGAATTTATAGGGGCCATGCCTCATGTACCGATGAGGGGCAGGCCGATACAGAGATTTATTCGTAGGTTCCTCATGCGGACCCATTAAAAATTCAGCAGTGCCTTATCAATTTTTCATAAGGGTTTTATGAGGCAAGTAAAAGTATGACCATTACAACCGATATAAAACAATTCCAGCATATGCCTTACACCATGGTACAAATACTACAAGGTATGCTCTTACGGAAAGCTTTTTCGCCATGTTTTGTTGTTGTGACGTCACTCGTAGCCAGCGTTACTGCTGTTAAAGTTCACTCCATACCAAAACAGTGAGTTGTTTGTAAACAATATAGTTTTTCGTGTTTATTGTGAAAACTGTGCAATTAGTTATTTTTTGTAAAAACAAAAAGTGTCCAATTCGAGGAATTACAGGAAGATGCCCTGGAAAATTTAGCTGGATACATCATTAAACGGCTGAGTAAGTCAAACACACTAGATGCAACAGTTAGGGATAGCTCGAATTATTGGTCGTGGGTAAACGAGTTATCCGAAGGGGGTTTGGTCAAGCCATCCAGGACTTTCTTAGCCAAAATAGAACAATTGGAGAATATTTTCCTAAAAATTAATGGCGAGAAAATATTAATAAAAGACAAGTTTTTGAAATATATGATTAAAGCTGCAGAGAATATTGAACTTCCTCTAAAATGTAAGGAACTATTTTTCCGAGGCCGTATTTACTTTAGAATTAAAAATTTAAATGTTCTGGCAAATAAAGAAAAATATTCTATAAGCAAAAAAAGAAAATTAAAGAAGATTGTTACTTAATATCAGAGACTTTTCATTTTTTATTTAATTAAAAATTATTATATCTGTTGAATGCTTTGAATAGTTAAAATTATTGGTATCATATATTCTTACCCGGTCTACCATCTAACACCATGCAAAATTGCAATGAACTCAGTGCAGTAGTTTTTACGTTAAAAATTAAAAACAATTTATTTCCTAATGAAATTTCATAAATTGGCTACGAGTGACGTCACACCATAAAAGCTCTCCGTAAGAGCATACCTTGTAGTATTTGTACCATGCCTTACACATTCGGAAAGCTTTTTCCCGTAAGCTCTAGTTTTAGGCCCCGTTCATGTGCAGCACGACAAAACTGGTAATGTTTTCTAATTGGCCAGAAAAAAATATCTGTCTCGACACATGTTTTCTTTCTTATACAGCATTGCTGCCAAAATCATACAAAGATGAAATCTCTTATCCATGCGGCAAAATCAAGGAATTGTCAAAGATAAAAATGGATACGGATCCTAGAAATATTTTTTTTTCTAAAGCAAACCATTTCACTTATCACTTTATCAAAATCACAAAACACCTGATTTCTGACATTCAGCAGATGAATCCATGAGAACGAGGAGATGCAGCTAAGCTGCAAGCTTTTTGCAGCCTCTGATGAAAATTTCCGGAAACTACACGAAAGCAAGCCGAAATCGAGCTTTTGCCGTGCTGCTTGCAGCCCATGTGAAGCTGGTGACATATCCAAGCGTACATGCATTGCATTCAGAGGCTCCATGATATCCGTCGAATTTCCTCTGACACATAAATACATGGTTGCGTTCCGTGCCGGCTTTCACACATAGCCCGAAAATCTAAGTAACGTGTTCATGTGTTTGTGTGCTTATGCTTGTGTGTGCTATCTCGAATGCGGCAATGCAGAAAAAGTTGAAAGTAGCCCGACCTTTGCGTGGAATGCCTTCCATTCACGGAATATTCCGTCAGCTCGCATGTGAATACACACACTTCTATATTATCTGTCAACGAATGCAATGCATGTACGCTTGGATATGTCATCAGCTTGAACGCGGCCTACCTCATTCGAAGCTTTAGTTTTTTTCTTGCCTCGTTACCGAAGAGTACAAATGTACATAAATTCTATTGGTAACATCTTAATAAGAACGATCTCGAAAACGTCGAACTGTGGAAGTGCTGCAAATCAGTACTGTACAGTACAGTCCATGAGCCGAGGTAGAGTTTTCGTTTAGTAAAGAGAAATCCTTTTCCCTCAAGTGAACTCGATGCTGTTTCCTTTACTGAGTTTCCATGCAGAGTTTATCCTGAATTTACTCAGATTAACCTAAGCGCCCATGGAAACGGGGGTTGAGTAAAGTTTCGTTAAATCCAAGTAAACTCGACGAAGCCATTCCGGTTTAGGCGGGTTTTGCAAATATATGTGTTTCAGTATCCTTTACCGCATATATACAAAGGCGGCATAATGTAAAATTATTTATCTGTCAATTCAACCCAGAACTGCCATGGAAACGACATCGAGTGATCTTGACAGAAAAAGCATTCTGATTACTTAACGAAAACTCTACCCGCTGACGGTTCTGGGTTAAAGTAACAGATAATCAATTTTACATTGCGTCGCCGTTGGTATGTGTTCAGTAAAAAATACTCAAACACTAACATATGCAAAATCCAGCTTAACCGGATTGGTTTCGTCGAGTTTTCTCGGATTTAACGAAACTTTACTCAACCTCCGTAACCATGCCGCCTAATCTGAGTAAACTCAGGGTAAACTCTGTATCGATACCGAGTTTCCATGGGGGTCGAGTTGAGTTGAGGTTGAGTTGAAATGACACTTCAACTCAACGACTCAACTCTATGCGTTTCCATGACTGACTTTTCTGCCTGTGTACAGACAGCTGAATGTGTACTTGTATTAAGCAAGCAGCTGTTTTTAAATTTGAAGCCTATAAAGGTATTGAACCTATTTTTAATTTATTTTTACCAAAACAATTACGATCGAATTGTTTTGAGCAGGTTGTGGGCGGGGAGTTAACTTTACAAGCATTTATAAAACGCACTTGTCCCAGATTTTGAATAAAATAAAACAAAGAATAATTACCTAAATTCAATTCTAAAATCAATCGAGTTAGCCAATACCGAAATACCAGAAAATAAAAAAAAGTAACCAAAACCTCAACTAATCACCTATTTTAAAAATATCGCAAACCCTCTCACCAAGAATTTGAAATCAAGTGAAATTGATAGTGGATTTCAGACAGTCATTAAAAAAATACACGGAATGTTCTAAGAAATACATAAAATACAAAGCATCAGGGAAATCCTTCAATGTAGCGCTAGAGGCAAACGTTTGAAAGATGAGAAAGAAAAAAAGATGTTGCGAGAAACATTCTGTTGTCAGTTCCTTTCCTTGCCCCCCTAAAATTCTAGCTTCCTTATCCACAAACTCACCGCATCTCTTGTGCTGCGGACCATGACCACGTTCGCCTCCTTGTGTAGCTAGACACTCGAATATGTTGCATGTTGCTAGGGGGAGGCAATCTCAGAGGCCTGCCGAGGCAAAAAGCGTTCGGCTTTTTTGTTCTAGCTGTCGCATCTTTATACGGAGTATTATGTTATCTCTGGTAATACGCTTTGCTTTAGTTGATGATAAAAAAACACAAAAAATTAACCAGCAAAAATACTAGACTATAATAGTGTAGAAAAATTCACTGCAAACTATTTATTATTTATTTAGGAAATCAATATAAATTGTTAACACACATAGTTGCTATAATATAATTAACGCGTAATTTATAGTATGTTGTGAGCCGAAATACTCACAGCAAATCAATACTTTTTATAGACTATAATCACATTGTTTGTTACGTTTATCTTAATTTAGATAAAGAAAAAAAATGAACGATAACATTAAGGAGTAAAATAGTCAATAACACATCTCATTGATATTTTATGTAGGTACAAAAACAGCAAAAGTAAAGAGTAAATATTGAAAATTATTTAATTATTTTCAGACTTTGTGCATATTTAAAACAGATTTACTAAAAACATTTTGTATTTGTAAAAATATTAAAATATGATAAAATAAATTTTCAAATTTATATGAAAACCATAAAAATATATCATGAAATTATGCTGCCACCATATTCGGACTTTATTGCAGAATGTTAAAAACAATCAGGCCTATTCGGAACTCCACTGGAATTTTCTTACAATCGTATGGTCCAATGTAAGAAAATTCCGGCCGGGCCTGAATATCTTTAATGATCATTGTATAAGACTATTGGTTTGATATAGGGCATCCTTTATTAATTATTGTTTAGTTTCATTTGAACAAGAACCACACTTGCTTTGTAGAGCACGCATAAAGAGCAAGCTTATTTTGATTCAATAGATATTAGCCGTAAGTTTTTTTTTTGTAAATCCACAGTTGTTAATTCATATTGATTACTAAATTATTTTATTATAAACAATAAAAACAATTTACAAAACCTCTAACCAATCTCGTCGTAACTCCAGATTGATAAAAGTGTAAATATATCAAAAAGTATTCCTTGTTTATTTTTCTAGCATAATTTAGTGAATCTAAGGCAACATTATTATGATAACAGATTTCTTATTTCTTCGGTAGTTGGTGTTGACTGAATCCATTTTGGATATTAAATAATTTGTGTAAGTTGTTTTGAATTAACTTACCGTCAGAACAAACATTTTCCTTCTTAACTACTTGGTCGCTTATATTTGTAGAAGCACTATTTTTTCCCGATTCCTTTAAGTCAGCATCTAATCGTCTGTTCAACTCCTCTTTGTCTGTAGGGGAAAAAGGGAGAAATTACTCGTATATTAAGAACAGACTTTGAAGACTTAAATATCCAATAGTATGTCACTAATAATGATAGTTTCAGATATTTTTTTGTGTTAAAACAAGTATTTCAGCCGAAAAGTGATATGCCCTTTCATTGTTACGTTTACTTCGGAACATGGGAGGCATTTTTTCGGGGTGGGTAAGATATGACAATAAATTGTAATAAAAGAGCAGAAAATGCAGGTTGGAGTCATAGTCGTGTGTTTGGAAAAAAGATTAATAGTTGTAAGCAATTCCATTGCCTATACAAGGCAGATTACTTCAGAAACTACTGAAGAAACTAGCAATATATTTTGAGTCATTCTGTTCGGACGAAAAGCGAGCAGAAATATAATATTCGGTAGAATCTATACCCAAAAATATATCCTTGGTGCTTAATACTTTTGGCTATTTTATTTCACTGAAACAACCAACATTTGTCCAAGACCATTTCTGTGATTATGAGTTCTTTCCATAATTCTTACAAACACACCACACCACAAACCACGAATTTATAGGGGCCATGCCTCATGTACCGATGAGGGGCAGGCCGATACAGAGATTTATTCGTAGGTTCCTCATGCGGACCCATTAAAAATTCAGCAGTGCCTTATCAATTTTTCATAAGGGTTTTATGAGGCAAGTAAAAGTATGACCATTACAACCGATATAAAACAATTCCAGCATATGCCTTACACCATGGTACAAATACTACAAGGTATGCTCTTACGGAAAGCTTTTTCGCCATGTTTTGTTGTTGTGACGTCACTCGTAGCCAGCGTTACTGCTGTTAAAGTTCACTCCATACCAAAACAGTGAGTTGTTTGTAAACAATATAGTTTTTCGTGTTTATTGTGAAAACTGTGCAATTAGTTATTTTTTGTAAAAACAAAAAGTGTCCAATTCGAGGAATTACAGGAAGATGCCCTGGAAAATTTAGCTGGATACATCATTAAACGGCTGAGTAAGTCAAACACACTAGATGCAACAGTTAGGGATAGCTCGAATTATTGGTCGTGGGTAAACGAGTTATCCGAAGGGGGTTTGGTCAAGCCATCCAGGACTTTCTTAGCCAAAATAGAACAATTGGAGAATATTTTCCTAAAAATTAATGGCGAGAAAATATTAATAAAAGACAAGTTTTTGAAATATATGATTAAAGCTGCAGAGAATATTGAACTTCCTCTAAAATGTAAGGAACTATTTTTCCGAGGCCGTATTTACTTTAGAATTAAAAATTTAAATGTTCTGGCAAATAAAGAAAAATATTCTATAAGCAAAAAAAGAAAATTAAAGAAGATTGTTACTTAATATCAGAGACTTTTCATTTTTTATTTAATTAAAAATTATTATATCTGTTGAATGCTTTGAATAGTTAAAATTATTGGTATCATATATTCTTACCCGGTCTACCATCTAACACCATGCAAAATTGCAATGAACTCAGTGCAGTAGTTTTTACGTTAAAAATTAAAAACAATTTATTTCCTAATGAAATTTCATAAATTGGCTACGAGTGACGTCACACCATAAAAGCTCTCCGTAAGAGCATACCTTGTAGTATTTGTACCATGCCTTACACATTCGGAAAGCTTTTTCCCGTAAGCTCTAGTTTTAGGCCCCGTTCATGTGCAGCACGACAAAACTGGTAATGTTTTCTAATTGGCCAGAAAAAAATATCTGTCTCGACACATGTTTTCTTTCTTATACAGCATTGCTGCCAAAATCATACAAAGATGAAATCTCTTATCCATGCGGCAAAATCAAGGAATTGTCAAAGATAAAAATGGATACGGATCCTAGAAATATTTTTTTTTCTAAAGCAAACCATTTCACTTATCACTTTATCAAAATCACAAAACACCTGATTTCTGACATTCAGCAGATGAATCCATGAGAACGAGGAGATGCAGCTAAGCTGCAAGCTTTTTGCAGCCTCTGATGAAAATTTCCGGAAACTACACGAAAGCAAGCCGAAATCGAGCTTTTGCCGTGCTGCTTGCAGCCCATGTGAAGCTGGTGACATATCCAAGCGTACATGCATTGCATTCAGAGGCTCCATGATATCCGTCGAATTTCCTCTGACACATAAATACATGGTTGCGTTCCGTGCCGGCTTTCACACATAGCCCGAAAATCTAAGTAACGTGTTCATGTGTTTGTGTGCTTATGCTTGTGTGTGCTATCTCGAATGCGGCAATGCAGAAAAAGTTGAAAGTAGCCCGACCTTTGCGTGGAATGCCTTCCATTCACGGAATATTCCGTCAGCTCGCATGTGAATACACACACTTCTATATTATCTGTCAACGAATGCAATGCATGTACGCTTGGATATGTCATCAGCTTGAACGCGGCCTACCTCATTCGAAGCTTTAGTTTTTTTCTTGCCTCGTTACCGAAGAGTACAAATGTACATAAATTCTATTGGTAACATCTTAATAAGAACGATCTCGAAAACGTCGAACTGTGGAAGTGCTGCAAATCAGTACTGTACAGTACAGTCCATGAGCCGAGGTAGAGTTTTCGTTTAGTAAAGAGAAATCCTTTTCCCTCAAGTGAACTCGATGCTGTTTCCTTTACTGAGTTTCCATGCAGAGTTTATCCTGAATTTACTCAGATTAACCTAAGCGCCCATGGAAACGGGGGTTGAGTAAAGTTTCGTTAAATCCAAGTAAACTCGACGAAGCCATTCCGGTTTAGGCGGGTTTTGCAAATATATGTGTTTCAGTATCCTTTACCGCATATATACAAAGGCGGCATAATGTAAAATTATTTATCTGTCAATTCAACCCAGAACTGCCATGGAAACGACATCGAGTGATCTTGACAGAAAAAGCATTCTGATTACTTAACGAAAACTCTACCCGCTGACGGTTCTGGGTTAAAGTAACAGATAATCAATTTTACATTGCGTCGCCGTTGGTATGTGTTCAGTAAAAAATACTCAAACACTAACATATGCAAAATCCAGCTTAACCGGATTGGTTTCGTCGAGTTTTCTCGGATTTAACGAAACTTTACTCAACCTCCGTAACCATGCCGCCTAATCTGAGTAAACTCAGGGTAAACTCTGTATCGATACCGAGTTTCCATGGGGGTCGAGTTGAGTTGAGGTTGAGTTGAAATGACACTTCAACTCAACGACTCAACTCTATGCGTTTCCATGACTGACTTTTCTGCCTGTGTACAGACAGCTGAATGTGTACTTGTATTAAGCAAGCAGCTGTTTTTAAATTTGACGTAATATTTTTGTTATTATAAAATAGTGATCATGGACCATAAAACTAATTTATTGTGTTCGTTGTATAACAGAAATGTTATTAACATTACAACAAGAAGGCGACATTTTGACTTTTTTAACATTTGACAATCCCGTTTGTAGTTGTGTGCGTGAACTCTGTTCAATCTACCTATTTTCGTTGAGTTGAGCAGAGTTGAAAATCTTTAACGAAAACTCTTGACGGCGACTGTTTCCATGGAGTTCAACTCGGGTTCAACTCTGGTTGAACTCTCATGGAAACTCAGTAATAGTAGCAAATTTGTTCAGACAGCGCATTGTACAAAGTGGCACTGATTTTGCTAATTGTCAAAATATTTAGATTGATCATCAGTTGGACTTTTAAAAATAAATTTTATTTTAATAAATTCTGAAGTTTTATTATTATTTGAATATTTTTCGTTTTAGAAACCAAAAGAAGGACTGGTTTGAAATAAAATAATTAATTAATACTAGACGAAAAATTGAAGTCGAGTTTAAAGCGGAAAGAGGAAAGAATCGTCCTATGAGGAGTTACTTAAAGAGAAATCAAGAATATTAAATCAGATTTTTAAATGGATGCTGTTTTCTGAATACAATCACGAATCTAGAAAAGTCACATCACACTGGAAGATGATTTGACCACTCCCAACTGATTTTCTCAATTCACTCATTTGCATTGTCCCCACATGGCTGCTGCAGTTTTTAATGTTTCCGAACTCATACTAATAACCCAATTCTTAGTTGTGACGGGTCAAATATTATAAACAATTATGACAACATTAATCTGAAGACGAATCTTGCGACAAATCAGCTGTTTCCGAATAACAGTGCAAAATCAGAGCATGTTCTGAACAAAATTTCATTACATTCGGTCAAGCCTTTTTTTTTTGTTTCAATGAAAAAACTTCGGCAAAGGGGCACAAACCCTTTAAATTGATTAGTTGTTCTAATATCTACAAGCTCTTTGAAATTATGTTACCTTTTCTGGATTCTGCAGAGCCATAGCTGCTCAAAAAGATATCACTTGTCAAACCCTTTACAAACATCACGAATTTTTCAAACTTAGATTAACACTTTTTTGACGGAGAATTGTTTCCCACGTCCTGGAAATTAAAGTTCATCCCGGAATTTCCAGTATTTACAAAATTCGGCCAAATCGAACAAGTCCTTTACATTGAATAGTTTCGCTAATATCTCCTGAAATCATTCAAATTTGTAAATGAAGTCATTCGCTTCGAAGTTTATCGTAATTTGAACTAGTTATTCTCAGGAATAATTTGGCACCAGTTCTGGTACTAGTACTAGCCAATTTCCCACTACTACTTGAAAACTATTACTATATTCCAAGAAGACAATTTAATAATATTTTGGGGCTTTCAGTAATGCAGTTTGCGCATGTTTGCTTTTAAATTAGTTACATTAAAGCGGGCATGCATTTACACAGAGTTCATAAGTGCAAATATGCGAAGCAAATGTGCGCAAGCTTTGCAGGTTTTTCGATAGCCCTGCGTTCTGCACTTCGATGTCAAATGTCAAAGTATTGATTGACAACATAAATGATGGGGTATAAAAGAACATAAAAAATGACAATTAATCATCGTATTTAACTATGGCGAAACAAGGGCGTCGTATATGGAAAGGATGTGCAATCTGATGGCGGATACAGCGACATGAACCTTGTCACCCTACTCTCTTGCTACGACCTTCAAGCGGTGACGCTGTAACTCCGAATGGATGTTGGGCGATCCTGACGACGACGGGCCACTAGGCAGATTGCTGGACGTTTTCAAATGGTCTGGCTTTCCAATATGGGGTAGTATAATAAGCCAAGCAGTAGCCGCGGTACTTTTGGACCCAATACCTCACGAAAACCAGAAGAACAATCGGCTTCGATATGTTTCAATTTATGATAATTGCATTGAAGAATGAAGGTTACCGCATTTCGCCTAACATAATTTGGCCGGAGCAAGATAAGAAATAGGTATTTCAAAAGAAACTAAACGGACATAGAAAAATTAACTAACAACGCACCAAATATTAAGAAACGATATCCTAACAAACAAAAATATGCAGTGATGTGAAAAATACTATGAAAATCAGAAAAGACATGAAATTACTGTAGCTGTCAGCCAACTTGGCTCTTCGAGGCAGTGGCGTAGCGTGGGGGGTGCCGAGGGGGCCATTGCCCCGGGCGGCGTAGATATTGGGGACGGCGGAAAAACTGGACCGAGCTAGAGATCCTGTCGGCAACATCAGGCCCTAACCATTGCCACATCCAGCACGATGTCCTCGCTGATGGTGTCTACAGGCCAAACCTAAATGGGAAGGGAAGTGAAGTGAGGTGAAGTTAGGTACCATTCCATATAAATGTATGATACGAAGGGTGGCGCTTTCATAGGTGAAAATGGTACACTTGCACCGGGCGAAATTTCAGAAATTAAGATTTACAAAAAAAATTTAAAAAATTGAAAAAGTGATCCCATTGTCATATATTACTTGAAATGCACCTTCTGTGCGTTTTACCATTGTCTTCTGCTACGTGTGGCCAATGCAATTTCATTTAGTTCGCCTGATTTTGTCGTCTATCCTTTCTTGGCTGGCACGGTGCCATAGGTCTTGATTTGTAATTCAAATTAGTCGTACTATTATAGATCACTACTTCGGCGAGAAACACCTGGATCGCCTCTGTTCTGAAGTTTTTGAAAGCGGCTTCTATGTCCAGTAAGGCTGTTAAGTGGACTGCTTTGTTATGCAAGACTCCACCGTAGAAACCAATACATGCAGTACAGTTACCACCTATTATCCTTCGAAATATAAAGGATAGGAGAACGACATAGAGACCTCCGTTATGGAGATTCGAGTTTATAGCATTATTAGGGCTGGAAATAATTAAGGAAGTGCAGCTTACAATGAAAATCATCGAAGAGCATTAATCAGCATTAGCGGGAGGGTTTTGAATTTAAAGCGTAAGTAAACTCAGCACAAAAGCAAGATCGCGTAGCAAATCCTGATTGGACAAAGTCAGGGGGGCGCTTTCATAGGTGCAACCGGTGTATTTGCACTGGGCGCAATTGGACAGGGCGCAATTTCAAAAAAAGTGAAAGAAAAATTCCGTGCCTTCATTTTCAATGAGTGTTTGTGTCTTCTTTCATTTTCCATTACTGCCATCAAAAAATGAACAAAAATGAAGGGGGCGCAATATGTATATGGCATGCCGCACCGGGCGCAAAAAAGCCAAACGCCGGCCCTGTATGAGAGTGACCAATATGGAAGTAAGTGGATGTTAAATCTACTTCTGCGGAAGTTACGTCTACTTTACTTCTGCGTTACTTTTCATTTAGGTTTGGCCTTATTTCTGGACTATAAAGTTGATGCATCAAAATTATCCAACCAAACTCTCCTATTTGACGGGTTATCAATAAAGCGTACGCCTGTGATGGAAGACAAGAATAACTCATGCATGGACCTTCTTTTTGTATGCATGTTTGTGTAAATGGTTCAAGACACTTGTGTGGATAATACCTAGCAAACATATATTCCTTATGATTGGAGTCCGTGCCATAAAAGAAGGGAAATGAGGGCGCATATGAAACACGATAGGTGTACATTGGCAGCTGATAGCGGATTGCCAAATTGTGAATACATCGGTCGGTTAGATTGTGGTGAAAAATTTATTCAGTTGTTTATTTTCAGTTGAATTGTAGTTTTGTTGTAAGTTCGTTCGTTCGTTTTTATACAAACAGAGTGACATTGCTCTCTTGTATGAGACTCTCAATGCGCATGGAAACAGCGATTTTAAGATTCCCTTCTTTTATGACGCGAGCTGTAAATGCTGAAGTTTGAGAAGGGCTCCAACAGCTGCCGCATTTGTCGTTAAAATACCCTGTAATAGTATTGGGCTACGATGATGGGAAATGAAACCTTCAGATATTGGGACAGAGACGAGTTTAAGCTTAAGCTCGTGCGTCTACGAGGCTTTCTATCTAAAGACAGACTGAAATAAATTACAGAGAGAAATTACTGATTCCAGCTTTCTAGATTTGTTAAAGTTTATCATTTAGGCCAACCTTGAAGCACGGATATAGCCTGCGCCAAAACAATTGGAAATCTCAAAATCGATTTTTTGATGCGCAGTGAAAGTCTCAAATCCTCACCACGAAAGTAGATTCGAATAGAAAAGTGTATCTCGTCATTCTGTTCGTTTAAAGCCCAAAATCACCCGCTCATTTATATTTTCAATCACAATTCAATCCGTCTCACTACAACTCTTGTCCTGGTCAGATGCTGTGGCGGAGTGTTGTTCCCGGTAAACCAGTTTCAAAAGGGAAATTAAAATGCATGTGCGCTTGAATTTTATCCATGCACGGAATGTTAATGTATATAGAGTTGTCATTTCCTCGCCTGCGCGTAAAATTCCCATTTATTTTGGTGCGCACTATACCGAACATCCATTTCGTTTACATGATGCCTTGAATTCTTGGATTGAAAATTACTTGAAA
This sequence comes from Thereva unica, assembly GCA_949987705.1. NCBI lineage: Eukaryota > Metazoa > Arthropoda > Insecta > Diptera > Therevidae > Thereva > Thereva unica. The sequence continues at coordinate 125,057,702 of OX465283.1, read as the reverse complement.
TTCAAGTTGGGTTTTCGATTCATTGATTAAAAATTATTGAAAATCTAGAATGTCCACGTTGCTCTACAGATCTAATCTAGCTATCTTACCAATAGAACAAGTGGTATAAATTAACATTGGCCATTGCCTCAAACAGTTCGCTTTGCAATTCGAAATTAGGGGGCAGCAAATTTATGGTTCGCCCCGGGTGGCAGAAATCCGCGCTACGCCACTGCTTCGAGGATTTTAATAACGCACGAATATAAGTTCTGCAAACTTGCACTGTATGTAGACATGCATCAAGCTGTAAAATTTTATTTTGTTTAGTTAATTTTTTTTAGTAAAGTATTTCTTTGATTAGATACCATTATTATTAAGAGACAAGTTTTAGTTCATAGAAGCAAATGGTAGTTAGAATAAGAATTAATAATGCTCATGCTAAATAGGAAAATCTGCTTAGAGCGTTAAGGTTAATTAAACTATAATGGATAAAGATTAGACATGAGCAAAATAAAAACAATTTTTAAAAACTCACACATATATTTGCTGTATTGTTGCTATCTAAAATATATTAGTCACCACTCATCTTTTTAGATAAAAAAAAAATAAATAAAAATTTCAATTATTTAGCATAGGAACACAATTGGATGATCCCCTTCAATTTCTATCATAAAATTTCAAATATTGCAAACAGCGAAAGTTATTCTTTTCATAAAACTTTCTTCGAATTACAATAATTTTCCTGTCTGTTAATTTTTTCGCTTTTCGATTCTTCATCCAATCGAAAAAGCCACTTAATATCTGTCCTTGTAGCTTTTATTGTTATATTTGGTTTAAAGAAATATATATTCATTCAAAAAACAAAATTAATAATAATATTCAAAGTTTCAAAAGAAAAATCACCTTGAGCCTAAAATCTCTAACAGTCAAAAATAAACCAGCAGGATGAACGGTCAAGGGGAACCGGATATAAGTGAATCTCATTTTAACGTACACATATCAAACAAAAATCAAAAAATGAATAAAAAATGAATTAAGCGAGCTTTACAATAAAAAATATTTATTGCAATATCAAAACTTGCTTTTTTTTTATCAGAAAAAAAAGCAAAATCAAATAGAACGCAATAATAAATGCAAAAATCCAATCTAACCTTCACCACTATCCTCCATTGTGCCATCATCATCATTTGCGATGAATTTTCGATTTATCTTTTGTATAGAAAGCAGATGAATTTTTAAGATATATAAAAAACAGAATTTAAAATATTTCGAAATCAGTATAATCTTGATGGATATTTTTTTTTGTTGTTTTATATAAAAAGACACGAAAAAATAGTCACAAAGTCACAAAATTTGATTCTTTGGCCCAATGCAATGCCAAATTGACGAAATAGAAAATATCGAAGATTATCAAAAAAAAAAAAACAAGTCGAGGAACGAGTTAATCGAGCTCATGAATATTCAAGGTGGCTTTAAATGCGCATAGGTAATGCCGGCAGAACCCCTCCCAGTGACACCTTTATTGTACACGGCAGGCGCGGAATGGTGCTGTTATGTTTCGAAAATAAAAAAAAAATAAAAACGTTGGAGACTATGAAATGAACTATACTTGTCCCTAAATGAATAAAAAAAATTTGAAAGGTTTTTTTAAAAATGCCCAAAAAATCATAGTGTAGGTATTTAACGTACCTTTTACCTTTTTATATACACAGAAAAATCAATGTGGAAGTTTTATGCAAATATTTTTTGATTCATTTTAACCCACAGTATATTCCACAGTCGCGCTGCGCCATCTGTTGGTTCCAAAAATAATCGTTATTTTTATATTCCGGAAAATACAAATAACAGATAAAAATCGCGCACTTTAATTGGTCAATAAACAGTTAACTTTATCCCTTCGGATGAATATTAATTTGTGCTTCCCCTCCAGTTGTGCTTCTTGAGTGCTGTAATTTGGAAGCAATAAAAATTTCGATTTTGTTCCTTCCTGACCGGAAATTTCTGAAATTCTTTCGTCAATTTTCATTTCATGATGTATTTTTGATTTTAGTGGAATTTTTGCGGGAACCAGTTTCTTTTATATACAAATTGGCAGCAAGTTCCCGCTCATGTTGCCGCGTGTGTGACACAATGTTACGAAGCCGGTTTTTGCTTTCAATATTCCGAATTTAGAAAAGAATTTAAGAGGATGTTTTGGACTTTTTTTATTCGATTTTTTATTGCCAAATAAATATATGATTATGCTTCTCCGCCCTCAAGAAATTTTAATTTATGTTGCTTCAACATGCAAGGAAATGCACATTCTGTTGTATATTGGTCACAAAACCTTTTTATGAGTCATTCAACTTATGTACTTATGGTAAGAATTTGTTTTTGATTTTATTTTTTTGCTCATTTGTTTTATAAAAAATATGTATTACAAAGTTAAATATTTAAGTCTATGTATTTTCTACATATGTACTCGTAAACACATTTCTAGATTAATTCTAGATCATTCTCAAATGGAAAAGGAAATGAATTTCATTATTCATGGTATACCACTGCTTTGCCGGCCGAACTGCGCAAGTTCGAACAAATTGGTGTACTGAACTTCAATTTTAGCCTCAGTTCCCATACATTTTCACATATTGAACCCAGGAAAAATCACGAACAAGGAAGTTTAGGTTGAACATAAAAGCTCGCTCAAAAGAGAGTAATCAACTGGAATAATGGAATATCATTCCAGTCAGCTTTTGCGTTTCTAACTTCTGGCGAAAAAACACAAACAATTTCAAGCATGAACTGTACATGGCAGCCGGTGAAGCTAGTTATGCGAATTGAAGTGAACTTTATTGAACTGAGGCCAGTGAAACCGGGGTATTATGTTAATTCAATAAATTACAGGATCGATCCATCACTCAAAGTGGTCCCACTTCCACACTGCTACAGCTTCTAAATAGCTTATTCATATAAGATCTAGGAAAAACTTTTTTAATGTGGAACTTCTATTGGCGCGCTTTGGGGTTAAAACCGACTCGTATCACGTAACGACAAATTGTGACGCCTTCATGACATAATTTTTGTCTTGAGTTAAGTTGAGTTAACTCTGGAGGTGAGTAATGAGTTGCGTTAAGAGATGAGTTAAGAGTTGAGTTAAGAGCTGCTTTAGGAGTTAAGTTAATTGATATTGGTTGAGTTTAATTAAGTTGAGTTGAGTTAGGTTAAAAATTGAGTTAAGAATTTAGTTGAATTGCGTTGAGTTAAGAGATGGATGATTTCTAACCCTTAACTCAACTTAAATGATCTCAACTCAAATCTACCCTAAACTCAATTCTTAATTCAAGTCTTAACAGATATAGATATATTCATTATGATATATAATGAAAACGAAACAAAGACGAAAAAAGTTTTAGTCGAATATTCAAAGGACAAATAATAATAATATGTACATATATGCTGACAACTATGTCGCTGAGTTGTTCAATTGAATAATGACGTGTTGGAAATTTAAGATACTGGTTGCTGAAAGTCTTCCAGAACTAAAACCTAATGCAATGGCAGTTGTAAGATGAAAAAAAAACGAAATAAGGGTCTTATTTATAAAAAAAATAAGGAAAAAAAATTTCCCCACATATTTCACTTACTTAAAAAATAACGAACCTAACGAACTAGGGCCCTTTTTTCGGAGCCTTTTTAATTCGCGATTGCAAGATACGGTGGCGCCGCGCAGCGAGGACTAGTGGAACTAGTATAGAGGATTTTGACATCTACACATGTGCCGAATGTTTTTGTTCTTGAGATGGAAATTATCGAAAATAAAAAACAGTGTGGTGTTCCCCAGTGTGGGAGAAAAAGATCTGAAGACATAAGTCTTCACACATTTCCAAAATGCGAAAAATTGAGGAAAAAGTGGATCAAAAACTTGAAATTGAAATTGTTCAAACCGAGCATGCTTGTTTGTAATACACATTTCAAATCCGATGATTTCTTTTTCTTTGGTAAGTAAAAAATGTTTTTTGTCATATTTCGACGTTTGCAAGCATGAAGATTTGATCTTCGATTGAATACCACAGAAAAACAAGTTTTTGGAACGAGAAATAGCCTCTCCTTCGATCAACGGCCGTTGTGAGTCGCCAAGTAGCTTAAATATATCACTAACACCAATATCCAGTGATTTATTCATGTTAAAAAAACAAGCAAAAAAAATTGCAAACATTTACTTTGACAACTTGAACGAAAATCCTCTATGTCGGCCATATTGCATTCGCATCAGCGCCACCTCTAGGTAATTTCATTCGCGAATAGCCTCAAAAGTGACTCTAAACTTTCTTGGAACACTGCAAGACTCCAGATGGCTTCATTTTTTTTACTATTTGCCATTCAAAAATAGGTATCACTCACTGATCTGTTTTTAGTATTTGAAACACTAGTAATAAATATCCGACTTTTGTCACTGACTGTATACATTACGTGTGCTTACACTGGCAAACCTGCAGTAGCCATTGACTGAACTACAGCTCATACAGAATTAAAAATACCATCCAAACTGCTTCCGCTGTCAATGGAAAATGTACAACAGAATCGATACTTATTTAAATACGTTAATGGGTTAATAGTTGACGAAATAAGTGGCATTCGTGTTGAACTTTTAAATCAATTGATTTAATAATACTCTGCTCAAATTAGGAAAAATTAAAAGAATGTTTTCCCAGAGCTATGAAAGCGGTGCCAAGGGAAGGATTTGGGTTTTCTAAACATGACTTTCACAATCTGCAGTTCGAAAAAGGGTGGTTGAAATATGCGAATTTTGGAGTTTTTTCAACTATGCATTTTGGTCGAAATATCAAAAGATCAAAGTAGGGCCGAAAATTTCTTAAAAATTTGGTCCTCACTATTTTTTCGTATTCCACATTGTTTCGCCGCTATAAGCCGTTTGCGCGCTTTTTAGATTTTGAGCAAAAATTAGGCATTTGTATGAGAAATTATATGAAATCAAAGTAGTAGTTGCAGTTTCTCAACGGCCTTTCTTTGGACGCTTTGACTATCAGAATCTGAAAAACAAAGAATCAATCGCCGTATGCCGGTTTGTAAAAGGAAATTTTTGCACGGTTTTCTTGGAAGGCTATCGCTGTACAGAATCCAAAAAAGATCACTTCGTTTAGAACGGGTCTCATTCCATCGAGTGTATTAGATATTACCAAAACTTATCAATTTAAAGTCTTTCTGACACTTATCCAAAGTTTTTCCAGAGCATTTTTTCGTTAATATTCTTCTTTCTGCACCTCAAAGAAGTCGATATAGTTCTTGGTTTGCGCGGTATCATGCAGGTACAAAAATCACGAACGTCGTTTAAACGAAAAAACGGTTCGACTGAATTTTATGAAAATCTTTTCAGATCATATTTTCGTAATACTCTTCGGACGGCACCTCAATTAAGTCGATATCTTTTATGGCTCGCGCGATATCGTGCAGTGTCGTTAGACTTACTAATGTCGTTAGAACCAAAAAACGGCTCGACCATTTTTTTTTTTAAATCTTTTCAGATCATATTTCTTCCGTTAATACGCTTCTAACGACACCTCAACGAAGTCATTATCTTGTTTGGTTCGCGGGATATCGCGAAGGAAAAAATGGCCACAAACGTTGAAAATTTAGATTTTCGGACCGATTACTTCCCTATAAACTGGGTAGTTAATAAACAATTCTAGATGGAGCACATCACAATATCCAATATGATTTTATGCAACAAAACATAAATACATATTATAACTATGAGCGACCATTCATTTTATTGAAATTCATCCTAATCACTGCTATTTATAACTAAATTTGCAGTAAACAATAATATAAAAGCGCAAAATAATTGCAGCTGGATCTGCGTTGACAACAACATTTTCTGCCGGTCGTTATCTGTTTGTCAAATAATAGCGCGACATTACACGACTCATTTGCAACAAAGTACTGCTAGTGGCCGCTGTCAGATCGGACTTTGATCAGATAAGGTCAATAGAATGTTCAAATTGCTTCAATTTTTATTTTATTCTTATTTAAAAATTTTTGTTTTTTTTTTGGGGAAAGTTTTTGTTTTAATTTATAGTGAAGTAATTTGTTTGATCTTTTCTAACAAAGTTATCGTAACTATAAATTTAAAAAAATGCGATAAAAATATTTTACGATTTTTTTAAAAACAAAAACACACCGCAGAAAAGAAAAGTCCAATATCTTTTCCTTCCTTATTTCTTTTAAAAAGTTCTTTTATTTTTTTTTAGCACACAATCAAAATGAACTTGAAGAAATAGAAATTGTTAAGAAACATGTGATAAAAATTCTCCGCTTTAAAGATAAGAAAAAGTTTCACAGTGGCAATGAAAACAAGCGAAAGAACGAAGAATTTTCCTCTGAGAATTTTCCAACGTGTTTAACAAATCGCCGTGAAATAAATAAATAAATAAAAATAAAAAAAATAAAACCTGGCCTACATTAACTTTAATGGGATCAGTGCTGCCGAGGACGACATTATGAAGAACGTGCCGCTAAATAAGTTCCTCTAATTTTGTGTTGGACGATTTTTTGTTTTATTAGTTTTTTCTTCTAATTAATGAATGAATTTTTGAGGTTAATTTTAAAAATATTTAAAGGAAAATAGACGAGACGTGACGATGCATTAATATTTTGTGACTTTTGCGTGCTTTAAATATTTTTATTTTTGTTGCTGCTTAAATTTTCCAGTATTAGATGAATTTTCAACTTAATAGCGATTTTCTTTTGGGGAAAAATGTGGTGTGTGTTCTCATATTTAATATTCCAAATGTAATCCATTATTATCGATTTTTTTTCTGCCATTGTCTGATAAGGTTTTCTATGCTTAGCTTGAACGATTACTTTTGCTTGAATGTAAAGGATTAATATAAGGACACTTTCATCACGCAGTATGGGGCCTAGAGTTATCTTAATGGAACAGCACGCACATTCGGTTGATTAATGTGAGATATCTTTCTTTTATTTTGTCGGATGTGAATTCATGAGGAACTTTTCTGTAACTTTTGTTTACCTTCCTCAACGGGTTAAACTGGTGATCTATAGTCCACTCCATAAAACTAAGTTCTTGTAGCAGTTGCTGTATATTCGGCCTGAGAGAAAGTTCTGTAATTTTGCAATAGTATTTGTTTGCGTTGCCTGTTCTTAGTAATTTTTCTGACCTACGTAAATTATGCCGTGTTAATGCCCTAAAAAGGTAAAAACGCGATGCAGCGAATCACATTAATAAGCATGGGTTTGTGTTGAACCTCTCTCTTTGCGACCAATGCTCTTTGGACTTTGCTTGGTGACGTGAGAGGAAACGTAGATAGGAAGCGTCCATTAATTACGTGAGGCGTTTCGGGGAGCGGGGGTCGAGCCGAATCTCAACCAATTTCACGTGGGGCCGCGACATACAGGTGACGTCATGATTACCTACAGACACACAGGCGAAGACGTCAGTTTAGCATAGCAGGTTGTGTTAATTCAAGCAAAAAATGTTCATGGCCTCAACGAAAGCTTTAAGACGGCTCCAGGCACACCCCGAGAACATCCGCGAACAATAATGATCTCCAGTGTGGATGGTTTTCACGACTAGTCGCGCTTTGCTTTCCATTCCGAGTGTATATGGTGTGAACTCTTGCAGTAAATTCACGGCTTAAGACTGAATAGAATTTCAGATCTTCAAGCAAGAACTGACGATAAATGCCCACACACATAAAGATTTTTGTCAGTTTTGTGGATTGCAGGCCCATGCTGATGAATATGTGGTGATACTTGGTCTCAAGGTAAAAACTTTCAGGCCACGGCCTGCTGTCGACCTGTGTGTGTAGGGGAGCTTTAAGATTTCGCTAAATCCTACACCAAAAATTTTAGGCGGTTATGCGATAGCCAGAAAGTAGCATAGTAGCTCATAGATTGTTTAGCCGCCACCGGCAAACCAAACGCGTGACTAGGCACTCGATAAATCGCAAAAATTGCCTCACTCAATTCATGGAGGACCCCTCGAATGTATACAAACGGGAGGGTTGTAGAACGTGCAAGTAAATATATGCTTTACTCCCGAGTTGGTTTTTATAAAAAACGTTCTAGTTCACTATTTAAGGGAACTTTGACGGCTTAGAGGACTGCCCCACCTCTTGAAAGGTCGGTAGAATTGTATTCTCTGTCACATCTATAGATAGTCCAACTGCAGTCTAAGATCTCCTCATTAAGGAAAGTTGGATTTAACCATGCTTCGGTTATTACAATTGCATTAAATCAGTGGTTTCCAAACTTTATGATGCTGCGCCATCTAGACCTTCGGTATTTCAACATTGAATATCTCTGACATTTTTAAGCTGATTTAGACAAATAAGGAAGATTTATTTAGGATATTCTCTACCATTTATTTCAAATCAGTTTTTGAATACAATGTCGTTTAAAGACCTCCATTCGATACGCAATGCAGCTATTTTCGGGCGGTAAAGCAGCTACTTTAATGGCTGCGGTGTGGCAAGGTGCGCCGTCTTGTTGAAAAAGGTCCATTATACCTTTTTCACGCGTTTTCGGACACACGAGGTGCACCAACATCCAACGATAGTGTGCGTCGTCGAGGGTCTCTCGAACGTTGAAGAAGAATGGTCCGATGATAGTTTTTGAGCACACCGCGGCCCAAACAGTACGTTTCTCGTCGTGACGTTTCGTGAATGAAGTGTTCGCCAAATTCGACAGTTTTGTTTATTAACTTCGCCAGAGAGTGTAAAAAGAGCTTCGGCCTCGGCATCAATCATTCTTGCGACGGCATTTCCATATTGCAATCGACGCGGCTTGTCCGTTGGCAACAATCATTGAGTAAATTGCACTTTGTTTGGGAAAAGATGAAGATCTCTCTTCACAATCCTCTTTAGAGTCGTTCCACTCACTTTAAATTCTGAGGTCGGCGGCGATACGACACATTTTGATTATCGGCAACACTCTCTACTACTGCTTGAACAACTTCATTGGAGTGTCGCGAACGTGGTCGAATGCGACGCTGGCGAGTGGATACAGACCCGTACTCAAAGAAGTTCTTCACCAAACTAAAAATTGTGTTGTCTGAGGCGCCTAATAATAAGTATATTTTATAAAAGGCATCGCACAGTCTTCACAATTGAACGACTGTTTTCAATTTCAATTTCAACGTGCCATGTGAAAATGTAGAAATAAAAAGTGAGTCAAAAAAGTCAAAAAGTTAAAATCATTCGCGCCCTGCCTTTGCCCCCAATTTGGAAACCGCTGCCTTAAAGGGACACAATTTGGAGGCAATGAAGAGATTATTATTCAGTTTCCTTCTCATATCACACTGCAATTGTGATAAAGGGTTGGGTAGAGATAAGGTTAGTAGTGATGAGCAAACGCAAGAACTAGACAAGACTAATCTAGTCTTTGTTTTGTTCTTGTTCAGTCTGCCTTGTTCTTGTTCTTGCAAGCAACAGTGAGTCTTTTTCTTGTTCTTGGTCTTGCTAAATGTGCAAGAACAAGACAAGACTGCAAGAACAAGACCATTTTTGCTCATCACTAAAGGTTAGTCTTTGGGAAGTAACTAGTTAGGAGCGATAATAGATTTCACCGCAGCTCTTTTGTAACTGAGATACGCGAAGCGATCTCATGTGGGAGGCATAAGTGGAGAGATCCTTTTGGATTTTGGATTTAGTTTTTTGGGTAAGGACTTTTTCATCAAGAATAGAAGATCTTCCGGAATGTTGTTCCTATCGAAGATCTATTTACGGATTATACCAAATTCTCCAACTGCACTTCGGCCCAATAGTTACGCAACATTAACAAAAATTCTTTAAGCATAATGTGTATTTTGACATACATATTTCAGCCTAAATAACTGGTGTCCTGTGCATTATTAACAGTATTTTTTTCTTGAGTTATTATATGTTTTCATGTAAAACAAAAATTACTTGTTCTAAACCTCTTACTTAAATGGCGCTACAATCTTCATAGTGTTCTTAAATTAACTCGATAAATAATATAACTCAAACAGGATAATCAAACTTCTTGAAAAATGTTTAAATAACTTTTAACAACAATTATCCAGGAGGTGACTTTAGTTCATAAATAATTTACAATAAAGTTATTTTCATACCGAACTGGAATCGATACTATTGAAACAAACATAATAGGATTTAATCGATTTTTTTCTATAGTAAAAATAGTAAAAATAACTTTCCAACACGAAACATTCCAATAGTGGCATAGATGGAAAATGTATGTATGGATGTAGTTGGGAGGAGGGTCATGCAAGCAAGTTGTATTTCGAAATGAATTATTGATTGTTATGATCGATATCACCATTATAATTCCCTTAAGCACAATAATGTTAAAAGAAAACTAGGTTAGAGCTCTTTACATACATTAACTGGACAATGTAATTGCAGTTATTTTGAGTATTGACTAACAAATCGAATATTGACAATTGTGTACTTGAAGTACTTTCGAAGAAAAGCGTGAAAGAAAGTCGATGTTTGAAAATATATCACTGAGAAAATTGCCGTGAGGGTGCAGAAAACACTTAACGCTTGAATGATTATGCATTTTTTTGTTACATACCGATTTATTTCTTATTTTTTTACAAAATATTCGAATTTTATTTCAAGCATAAGAGTTCTTTACAAAAAAGAAATCATTTTTCATAAGATGTTGCACAGAAGAAGAAAATCCTCTGACAGAATTTATCCCTTCGTTGAGGCCTTTCTTGATCCCCATTATCTCCTTGTATCATGCAAGGAATTTTGTAATATATTCCAATCACAAAAAAAGCATTTCACACTTGGGTTGAGCGAATATGGGATGTAGGTATATCAAATTTTTTGGTTGCCATATAACTTACAGTGTTTACCCTTTAGTTGTAGGTCAGTGATTTTTCATTTTTTCCATATATTCTTCTTATTTTCTTCGACCTCCATGTTTGCTATACAGGCGGATTTTCTTTGGCATGAAACACTAACAAGAAAGTGAATTGTAGCTGTTATTTTATACATGCCCTAGTTGATCCCGCGCGCCTTTGGTCGGGCATCAAAACAATTTTTCCTTGGCTTTTATTTTTGCAAGTAGAGAGAGAGAGTTGCCTAAATTCTGATTAAAAAAATTGGGTGGTTCCCAAGGGTATGGTGAAATATTTGTTGACAACTGGTAATAATTTTGAGTGAGAGATATGTACTCATAAAAGTGACATTGGAGTTTGGTTGTTGACATTATTCTTATCGGCCTTTCTGAAGAATTTAATTTTACCAAAAGCAGGTGTCTAATTTGGTGGGTGGTAGGGGGCACAAGTGCTGACAATTGCTCACAGGATCCAAAGATGTCTGGGGATATTGGATCATCAAAAACTGAGAAATCTTTTGAGCCAGGTAAAATTCATCTCTAGCATCTCATAGAAGCAATCTGTTACTTACCACAGAAAAATCGTATCAACGGTTGAGTAATAGACTGACAAGACCATAAAGGTTATTTGTCCGGAGTCACAAAAATAGCCGTGAAGCAGAAAAAGATTACTGCAACAAAGTTACATAGTCAGCACTAAAGGATCGGAACGCTGAAGGATGCAAAAACTACACGGAATGGCATTTGCGTTATGGATCTGAATACACATACAATATTCTTTAAAGTACATATCTTAAGTAAAGACTTTAAGATTGCTTTCATAATAGATAAGAAATTGAATGAATTTCAAAGCCATAAACAATAGAATTTCGGTGTTGAGTTACAGCTTAAAATTACACAATAAAACCTTATGATGATTAATGACCATGTCCCAAAGAGGATAATCACAAAAGGTTTACAGTTTTTACCAGGACCTTACAAAACAACATCATGATAAAACGAAATCAAACAAATCCAGAGAATTAGAAAAAATCGCCAATTTATGGGGGTCATAAGTAAACATGGCTTACGAGATATGCCGTCTTTGCGATCCTAAGGATTAAAGCGTCCGACAACCATCTCAGAGTAGTAAGCCACCGGTAGGGACATCCATGACAAACAACTAATTGCGAAGAGGCTAGACAAAGCTAGGAACATTCGAGGGGGCTTTGGGGGGGGGGTCAGCCTCGACCCAACCTGGGAGGAGGTGGAAGCCAAACTATCAGAGATGGTAAGGGAGGAACAGCGCCCTCCTCTAGGCAAGGGAGGAATAGCGCCCTGCAATGACTCCTCGGAGCTAGTCAGAGGCTTCGGAGTAATCAGGTGTGAAGGCCAGGCCTCCAAGGACTTCCTAGGCAAATGAGTCACTGAGATCTGCAACGCATGGGAAGGCATGAGTCTCAAGTTAATCCCAGCTGAGGATATCCCAAGCAGACCTAGAGCTCGCATCTGGTTGCCTCAAGTTAATCTGAAAAGATTATCCAGTGTCTCCAGGCACAAAATCCGCCGGTTCCTATGGATGACTGGGTGGTCATCAAAGCAGAGGAGCCGATAACGAATATCATTTCAGGCTTTCTCCTCAACGAGGAGCTCTCGAGATATTCGCGAAAAAAAGCATCAGGTATACCAAACTGAAATTTTTAAAAGCCACCCAGAGTATACCCCAGAGGAGGATTCTCTGAATGTGAATGTGTGGGTTTGGCGGACGGCGTTCAGGTGGCACCGGAAGATGCTTGAGATCGTTCAGATCAACCTCCAACACTCCAAAATAGCCATAAAACAACCTTCAGATTTTCATAAAAGAGGAAATCCTGGATGTCGCCTTAATACAAGAGCCGTAGGTGCAAGGACCGCACAAAAAGGGGCTCTCGGACAGGCAATACACCACCTTTACCACCACTCAGATCAAGGTAAGCCTAGATCTTGCATCCTGGTTAAAAGGAATATGAATATCAAAACCATCCTCTAGAGACGGGCGAAGGCTGTCTTTATTCCAAAGAAAGGGAGAAGAGGTCACGAATCCGCGAAGGTCTATAGGCCGATTAGCCTGACATGCTCAAGACACTAGAAAGGGTCATCAACTCCCACATTCGCCAATCAGTAGATGTGATCAAAATGCCTATCTCAGTGGTAGCTCTTGGTAGCTACTTAGTTATCTATAAAAATTCCTATGCCACATCCTTGTGTTCGATCCAGGTTCATTGACTGTTAGACCTTCAGGATCGAAAGACATTAGCGTGCATCGGAATATGCCATGCAGTGAACTGTTTGTGGTCTTTGGATAGACCCCTACTCCATGTTCTTCCTGTGGGTCTACTATTCTGGCTAGCATTTTTTCTTTGCGAGTTTTGAACCACATGACGAGCACTTTTAGTTGACCTAAATTTGTAATAAAACCCTCGACAAACGGACGTTGTTACGAAAATTCATCTATCAACCACCGTAACGACGAAAATCAATAACGCAAACGTTACGGCGGTAAGATGAAAACTTCAACAGGCTATTGAAAAAAGCTCGCTTTTAAGCGTTTTTTGAAGTATCAGCAGATTTTGATTTTAAAGGTTGAGAAACCTTCGACTGGACAACAACGTAGCAATGGAATCATTTTTCTTTTAATTTTCGTTCTTTACTACACAGATCTACTGGCTACAACTGTTCAAACATAATGACAAATTTTAACAATGACAAATTTTGCCATGTTCAGTTTAGATCAATGGCACTACAGCCCAAATCGAGCCTTGGCCTGCTTCAATTTTGCCATTGGTCACCCCCTAAGTATTATTCGGCTACCATTTTGACGGGTTGACGTTTTCAAGTTTTGGCATTTAGATGCTTTGGCGAATTTTCGAAGAAAGAAGGAATTTTAAGAAAGGGACATTTCGGTGTGACCACTGACATATAGTAATGGACTGCTAAATGAGCAAAATCCCATACCAAAAAATGGCACCCAAAACTATTCCTGCCTCGCTCCCACGTTAAATCCCAATGAACTGTAATCGTCAGCGCATGTCAGCGATATAAACATAATTAGAAAAAAATAGGCAGGTATAGTTTTCGTTCTACTGTCTCACTCTTGAGCTATTTTGAAAACTTCGTTAAACAGAGGGAATAACCGTCACGGTTTTGGAATAAATACATTTATTTAATGAACAAACTGCTAATAAATAAAAATGAGTGATGGAAATTTATTTCCGTTAATTATAACAAACATCTTATCACTTATTTTCTCCTAAATTCGAAGAACTTTTTTTGTTTGAATGAAAAAGGTTTTCTATTTCTGGAGAAAAATGGTGCCATTCAGCATCGTCAATCAGCAGTCCATTACTATATGTCAGTGGGTGTGACATTTAGCAAGACCAAAGTAAGGCCAAGGAAAAACAGGACAGGAACAAGACAAAACTGCAAGATCAAGAAAGCAAGACTTTCTGCTTACCACTAAGTGCCAAAAGTCAAAAAGTCTTGTCACATTTAGGAAGACAAAGTCAGGACTGCAAGACTTTTTGCTTATCACTGTAAGACTTTTGGCACTTAGTGATGAGCAAAAAGTCTTGCTATCTTGATCATGCAGTTTTGTCTTGTCCTGTGCTGTCTTGGTCCTGCACTGGCTGGCAAAATGCAAGATCAGGCAAGACTGCAAGACCAGTCTTGCTCACCACTGGCCTCCAGACTGTAGTGGATGGATTTAGAACTTGGATAAACGAGGAGCTTGGATATGTAAATGCAGTGAAGTCAGTTTTGATTTGAAAAGTGATTAATGTGACCTACTGCGGAAGTCAGTCGAGTTGAGTAAACGTAAAAACCAGAAAAATGCTAATAATATTTCCTCAATACTAGCGCTGGAAGATGCCGTAAAATGAATTGACTACGACAGAATTGCATTAGGTGAGGTCGGAATAAGTAAGAATTGCGTATTATAAAGTATGAATCTATTTATTATCCAGCGTCTCCACTCTGGCATCAAATCAATCTGGCAATCACACATCAATTTGACAGATGTCTTAACCCTAGATAGCTAATGTTCGTCAAAAGGTTTGTTCCAATAGAAAACCTGTCCTGTCGTAGCCTGCGAAAAGTTACTTAAGTGGTGGGGGAAATTTAGTCAAAATCCCGAAAAGTCATGGAACGCTTTTTGAGCTGTTTCATGCAATTCAAGAACTGTCATTTAAATGTCATTTGTGTTGTTGACTTTTTCTAAAGATAATTTGAATTTTATATCTGCAATGGGTTTTTTTTCCTCAAAGAATTAATATTAATCTCTAAAACGGTTGTTGCGGCGGTTTGTTTTCAAATAAATTTGAAGTAACAGCTGTTTTTGACATGTCAAAATGTTGTAAGATTTCACTCCACCTAAAAATAAACTGCGGTTTCGTGCTCGAGGGGAAGCAAAAATTTCCCCTCTTTTTCGAGCATGACATTTCTATTGGAACAGAAATTGGGCGATTTCATGCACCCGCGTGGACCCGCATTCTCTATTGGAACAGACCTAAAATGACGAACATCCAATAAATATCTCCCTCTACCTTTCTAATTATGTGACCTACGCACGTGCGCTTTCGCGCCAATTTAGTCATTGCTAGACTGTGCCGCGAAGAGGTTGTGCTTAGACGGTAAGAAATTTTGTTTTTGAGATACCTAGTGCGTACTCGTCATTTTTACGAATAGTTGGTTTATGTGTAACTTTTACACCTGGACTTTGTATTAATTTTTGCTTGGTTTTTTTCTTAGTTATTATATTGATGGTGAAGAATGGCTGCGATAAAGATCCTTACAGATGAAGAAATAATTTTCGCCATAGATGATGAAGCCTGTGATATTTTTTCTGACAGTGAGACTGAGGACCGGTTGTTGATTGATGACGTGGAAAGTGATTTTCATGAGGAACCCTCCGACACTGAAGAACAACAAATATGTAAGTTCACCTTCTGATACTCTTCCACTCGATGAGTTGCGTGAACATTCTTTATCAGCTTCTAATTATATCGTCAATTCGACTCAAGCTAATATTCGAGGCAAAAATGGTCATGTGTGGGCCACTCATAAAGGGCATACTTCTTCCAGAACTTCTGCAATAAATATCGTGCGCACGGCTAGAGGACCAGCCCGTTCAGTCAAAAAAATAACAGCACCTCACCTTTTATTTGGTTCCATTATTACTGACGAAATTTGTGAGGAAATATTGAAGTGGACCAATGCTGAAATAGCCATAAGAAAACAAAGCTATGAGACTATAACATCAACCCAAAATAAAACGTGAAAGAGGAACTCAAGGCTCTCTTTGGTGTATTATTACTGGCAGCTACGTTGAAGGATAACCATCTTACAACCAATGAATTGTTCAACACATCTTTTTGCGGATCCCGATTTGTATCGTGCATGAATCGAGAAAGGTTTGATTTTCTCATAAGATGCCTTAGGTTTGATGACAGGACTATAAGAATACTATCTTTGCAGTCTGATCCACTCACTCCAATCCGACAAATATGGGATTTACTGATGATTCAGTGCCGTAAAAATTACTTTCCTGGAACCAACGTTACCATCGATGAGCAATTACTGGCATTCCGTGGTCGGTGTAAATTCAAAATGTATATCCCAAACAAGCCTGCAAAGTATGGTCTGAAAATTGAGATGATGTGTGACAGTGGGATTGATACATGATTGACGCCATGAATTATCTTGGAAAAGGAACAAATACTGGAGGATTGCCCCTTGGTGAATATGTTGTAAAGAAACTAACACGGAGTATTTACGCCTCTAATAGAAATATAACTACTGATAATTGGTTTACATTTATCCCATTAGCCAAACAACTGTTACAACAACCTTACAAATTGATAATAGTAGGAACTTTGCGCGCCAGCAAAAGAGAAATACCGGAAGAAACGAAGAATAACCGTGGTAGAGCGGCTGGAACTTCCATGTTTTGTTACGATGGGCCACTGACTCTCGTATCATTCAAACCGAAGCCAAATAAAATGGTATATTTGCTGTCTTCATGTGATGAAGAAGGAACAGTGAACCCATCATCAAGAAAACCAGGCATAATAGAATTTTATAATGCTACAAAAGGTCGCGTAGACACATTTGATCAGATGTGTTCAACTATGTCGTGCAACAATGGCTAAAACACCGACTTGAAATACCAAGAATGCCTCGAAGAACTAAAGACAAAATAGCAGATGTGTTGGGTTTGAATCCAGAAGAGAGCGCTAAAGGTCAAGGTAAAATACCTAGACCATCTGGTTATAGAAGTCCTCCGATACCTGAGAATGAGCGAACAAGGAAAAGAAAAAGCTGCGGTTTGTGTTCCTACAAAAAAAGGCGCATGACAAAAAATTACTGCTATTGTTGCAAAGTTCCCATTTGCGGTGAACATACAGTTGACTTTTGCCCAACTTGCGCCAAAAAAATCTAAGTCATTTGATATGTACCTATCGTAAATTTTGACACTTTTTTTTTAATACTGAAGAAAAAATTTTTTTTCTAGATAATAATGGATAATTTAGTTTATTTTAAGTTCAAGTGCCTTATTTTTCCCAAAGAAACATGTGATATTTATGATTTGTGATTTAGTAACAAAAACTAAAATAAATATTATTTTTTTCTATTATTATCTTTTACTTACATATATCCTATATGTCCTACTAATACAATAAAACTGATGAAAAATCACAAAATTTAACTAAAATTCACATTTAAAAATTAGTCGTAAAAAAGTCGAATGATTAGCTTTTATGATGACTTCAGGAACGTTAGCTATCTAGGGTTAACAAAAATAATGTCCTGTAGAGACACAGCCTAAATAGAGAACAATGAAATGTTTCAGATAGTATATCTTGTAGGGGACCAACGTCTACAGAAATACAGAAACAGCAAAATACACGATTAAAATATCTTTATTTCACCCTTTACATCAAGGTTCAAGTATTTAACGCAAACAACAAATTCCGTTTATAATTAATCTTGTAACAAGTAAAATTCCAACGAGAACTAAAACTCTTTCTAATCAAAAATTCCGTAAAAAGTAATACTAAAATATAACCTCAAAAAAACGAAAGAAGATTTTTCCGCACGCATGTTTTTTCGTTGACAGTTTTTTATTTTCCGCTTATAGGACTGCCATGGAATTGCTGAATGTGCGGGTGTGGTGCCATAATCTTGATGATTAAGACGCCATCTATTTTCAACAAACTGTAATTTGTTACAATTTATGCAGTAAGTTAACGGCTCGCCATCTATTAGTTAAGCTTGAACGAACTGTATATGAAGACTTTATTTTTCGAAATTTCTAGATATTGTGAAAATAAAGTTCGATAAATAGGGCTCTGGAAAGATCTAGAAATTGGATAAGAGTGAGGCGGTGAGGCCAAACACTTTAAATACACAAAGCTGTTTGAAAAATAGCATAATTGTAAGTATCAATCAATGCTCACCCACCTCATTATAAGAACATACATAAATAGCACATGGAAATTAAATCAACTTTATAAGGTTGCAGATTCACTAAAGCAACTTCTGGACAATTTAATTTAACAACGTCAAATATATTAATAATGGATTCATCTTAGAGTATCAAGTAACACATGGACATCAAACATCAAAGGATCCAAAGGAGCTGTGTTTCACCTACTCAAAATTGCCCTGACACAGATTGAACTAAGTTGTGTTATATTTAGTACAAAATTTATATAACGATATGCCATGAAATGTGGTTACCTCCTAATGGATTAAGTTTAGTTTTAGATATTTCACTTTGAAACTCGAACAACCACATTTCTCATAAAGCAAGGCATGACGTCTAAATATTCCCCAATCTTAGTCATAATTAACATAATAGAAACTTTTCCCTTTTGATCATCCTTAAAAGACATTTTCAAGTTGAAATAATCCCTTTTAATACTTTCCCCCCGCACAGCTCTCAGCCCCCGACCATCCCCTATTATTATCCTCTGTCATAAAGCATTAATCCCTAACCTGCCCTGATCAAACTTTTTTATGATTTTAGGTTCCCAAGGCCCAGCGGTTGCCCACAGAGAGAATAAATTTATGTATATACCGTTTTTTTGCGCTAAATCACGCTCGCCCGCATTCATGTTGCGGTGTCCTTGAAACTCGGCTAAATGCTAATTTTCCGCTAGCAAAGAAAATCCCATTGGAAAGAAAGTATTCAATTAGGCGCGCAAAAGTAGATGTGCTCCTTGGCTGCGGCTTGCTGCTGGCTGGCACATCATAAACAAAGAAACATTGACGTAGTCACGCAGCTAGCGGTTGTTTGACGTGAGCTTCTCTCTGGATGGACTGCCGCTGATGCGGACGCGAATGCCACAAAATGCTCCAAATCTGCGGGGGTTGGAAGCACTAATGGAGCCCCATTAATAGTTTAAAAAATGTCGACGGGATTTTATTGGTGGCCGTAATGGTGTCGTTGTTCGTTTTGATTAATTATTTGTTGTTGTTTTTGTTCACGAATCTCTGGGAATTGCTGTGCCCTTTTAAGGTCTTTTTCTGCTATCACCATTCAACAAACCGGTAAAGTGAAAGCGAACTTCAAAATGGTTGCCGCCGTCCTCCGTTGCCGTTATTTCTACTAAAGCAACAAGAACACAAAAAAGCGTAATCGAAAAGGTTTTTGTTCCGTTGTCATTGGCACGAATCGTGGGAACGACCTTTCGACTTTGTTGGCTAATGTGAGGCAAATTCAATGCCTGTCCCGAGAAATTTTTAGGATAAGACCGAGCTGCTGTGCTGGGGATATCCTCTTAAGGGATTTTCTAGACCTCCATTATCTTAAGATAATCACACGGAATGGTGTTTTTCAAAGGCGTCGTCGTGTTGGAGGGGCAACAACAAACTTCTAAATCAACACGAAAGGCACCAGCCCACATCCGGGGCACCCATTCAGCACCCAGATGAATTATTACAGAAAATTTTGTTGATGTCAACACAAACTGCTCCATATGCTGGGGAAGTGAGAGCAGCAGCAAACCACACCGAGGCAAGAACTGGCGTAAGAATTATAAGAAGATGGGAATCGATCGTTAAGAACTTCAGCAAACTTCCCGCCCCTCTCCCACATTTTCCCAAGCGGAGTAATCGCAGGCAGTTCACCGGGTCTCGTAAATTCCCTGCTGGTGATCCAGTGTTGCCCACTGAAGTCGTTTATAACACTCGTAAAAGTTGCTAAGGTGATTCTCCGCCATCATTTACTGATAATCACTGATTCGACTTACGAATGAACGCCCATGGACATGGATTGAATAATGCGCTTCTTTCGCATTACATGTGTGTTCCGTTTCCGTCCGTTCGTCCGCCGCACGAAGTTGTCTTCCCACTCATACAGCTTATGTTATAATTCAACAAAGTTGTTGGACGGATTCTAGTACTATAGCTGGACTGACGTAACAAGATATGTTATATACACGGAATGTCCTTGAAAAGTATTTGATTGGAATTTCAAAGCCTTGCCGATTACTCTTTTTTTGCTCGAAGCGTTTTTTCCTACACTTCAACATCATGTTTTTGCTTCGCCTTGTATTGTATGTATGTATATGAAAGAGCAGCTGAAGTGAAGGTCTATGCGCAATTGTGGGGTAATTAATAAGTTTGCAATTAAAAAATGATGCAGAAGTTAATAGGAGTAGATAATTTCAATACAGTTAACATTTATGTGTGGGCATACAAGATCATGACGCGGCCATTGTCATGTGTTGGAACGTTGCACGCGATTGTAACGAATATTTTAATTAGAAGTTGGTCTAGTATTTCACTTGGATTTATTTAAGTGGCATGCATAGGAGTCCATTTGGGGGGCACTTACTTCTCAAGTCAAGTTACAAATCTTGCATCAAAATTTGAATTATGTTGACATTGACATCTTGGAAAACGTGAAGGCTGACGATCGACTTTAAACGGTTTTTGTAATTGTAATTCGAAATTGGTAGCTGTGATGTAACAATGTACTTGAAATAGATCTACACGAAATTAAAATGGGTGAGAGGCGTTTTGTTGCACATCAAGGGTGTTGGGTTTTGAAGTAAGATGTTATTAGTTTTTTTGGGCGTTTTTGAATAGGCCCTAAAAGTTTGACTTTTAATGGCACTAAATTGAACTAGAACTGTCAAGAATAAGACAAGATCAATTGTTTAAATTGCTACTCCAATCGCTTCTAAACCAGGATCTGTTTTTATAGATATGTAGGTGCATAGAAAAATTTGTTATATGTATGAGGCGCGCTATCTAGATTCTAGACCAAATGTGCGCAACCTATTTATGTATATCATGGGTCCGAATGAATTTTATGTTTTTTCCGCGGGCCCTAGTAGTCAATTGGCACCTTTTTGTGACCGGTAATTTTTATAAAGTTGAATCGGACTTACATGAGGCAGTACATTTGTCTCTTACGATAAGGTAAATTGTACTGAGGGCTCAATTTTGTGAAATGTCTCGGTTCAAAAATATTGTCCTAATGGTATATCAACTAAATGAGGCGAGGTGTGATTGTAAATGAGAACTGGAGAGACATTTTTTACTGCTTTTGCGGCAGAAAAATTTCCAACTTGTGGTGAGATTGTAAAATGGAAATATACATTGTGGGGGCCATAGAGTTCTTACTTTCTCTGAGGCAGTTTAATGCATATTAGATTGAAAACCGTAAAAAAAGCTTTTCATTAGTATTTATTTTTCTTCTTTCTTTAATTTGTTTGTTTTTTTTTTCATTAGAATGGCAGCTTGCCTCATTTGAAGTATGAAATTGTACTGGTTCAAAAGAAAAAAGAGGCACCTCTTACAAACTCATTTTATAATCGTGTTCACCCTCACCCCACCCTGTATCCTGGAGAGTGAAAAGTCTGGGTTTAATACTAGACCCAAAACTCAACTGGAAGATGAACATTGAGGAAACGGTAAAAAATCTTAAAGCCTTCGGCAAGAGATGTGGTCTCAAGCATGTATGCCTATAATGCCATTAAATTGGGAAGGGTCCAGGGGACAGCAACAATAGGGGCAACGTTAACATGCCCTATGAACGTGTTTGATGTTTCCTCGCACCTACTCTCCCCAACCTTGGCCAAGTAGCACTAAAGGCAATCCTACACCTAACTAGCCTAACCTAGAACTGAGCATCATTTTGTGCTAGTGACGATGATATTGCCGTATACAATACCAAACAGCGAGATTTAGCTGGCAATGAAACGGTTGAATGTTAAGGCTAGCAACCGGTTTAATCCCACCGCGACATGATGCCCGTTTCTGGGATCGGACAGGAGGCGCATTCTTCACTTAAGCTTTTTAGGCGAGGTTAAATGATTACGGAATCGGTGCTATCTGGATGGGAGATGTGAAAAATATGAAGAGAAATATTTCCGCATCTGCTATAACCGTAATGTGCGAAAAAGATTTTGTTTCCGAGTATAATTCGCCTACTGATTTCTTCTAGCTCTTCATTTCTATTCGTTACGGTTGAGCCTAAGTATGCGAAATGTTCAACTAGATCTAACTTAGGCTCATCTATTGTCAAGTTGCAATACCTGGCGTGGTAATCGGTTAAATCTATAGATTGCCAAGGTCCGACATATGTAAGCATATTGATATTTGTCGAACTTAGATAAACCTTGTTTTGAGTTTCAGCCTGAAGATGGCGTTGCTCTTTGCTCACCTACCAACCTATTTTTGGGCATTGATCAATAAAGACTGCAACAACTGGTCTAGATTATGTTTAAGTTGCCAAAAATCTAAAGTTTCGAGATACACCAAATCTCCACATGACGCTTTCAATTTACCAAATAATAGATTTGAACATATCCATATGGATATTGTGGGACCTTTACCCCCATCTCGAGGATTTCATCAGATCTCATAACGATTTGGGCCGATTGGGTCAGAAGCATATCTAATTAGAGATATGTCAAGGGTCGCAGTTTGAGTCTAAATTATTCAATGAGGTTACATGACTTCTAGGTACTCATAGAATACGTACTACCGCTTACCATTCGCAAGCAAATGCGATGGTTGAGCGTTCCATAGGCAACTGAAAGCGGTCTTAATGGCAAGGGATAGCACTACTCATTGGAGTGAAGATTTGCCCTTTGTAATACTAGGCAATTAAAAATGATTTACAATGCTCACCAGAAGACCTTGTCTATGGACAAAATCGGAGGCTCCCTAATTTAATTTTCATTCCAATGGATGAGAACCCGATAGAGTAATCAGAATTTCTAACTCGGCTATACCTACAGATCGTGCTCTGCCACCTTTCGAACTACCATATGAAGGCCCATTCAAGGTAATCAAAAGTGTACAGAAACACTTTGTCGTCAAGCTAAACTGCCCAAACAAGTCGAAAGCTATTGACCGACTGAAATCGGCTTTTGAGTGTGACCGAGACGGCGAAATAGCAACAATAGGCTCGGTATATTTCAGGTAACGTTACTCTGGGAGTCATTTTTCCAAGTGGGCCCCCAACTATGTACTGAAATGCTGCTTGACCTCCGTAACCAAACGAGAGCCGGTTTATTGAGCACGAATCACATATATATTATAATTCACTGGATGAACCAGTAAAATTTTTACTAATTTATTTTTAGAGAGAACCTTTTACTAGTTCGATTGGCTGGTTGATTTTTAAAAAGTAGAGTTAGGAAGTAAACTCTTCTGTACTGTTAGAGAGAGATCAAAACTGTACAGGAAGTTTTAGTCGGAAAGATAAAATAGAGAGCAGTGAAGGGACTGCCAATGGCAACATGGGGTTTAATCCACCGACTTCCATCCAATACTACTGCGCATGACACTGACGACTTGAAATAGCTTTCCTACGACAAGTAAAAAGGCGAAGGACCATCCTTCTGACTTCTGGGATGGTAGTCTGCCTTAATCCCTAAGCCAACTTGTGTAAAAGAGCATTAATATGTAGCTTGTATAGAAATATTTCTTGACATTGACACCAAAATTATGAAAAAATTACAATCTCGTTAAGACAATCAAGAATGAGGGAAAAAATCCATAAGAACAATGTTGGGCTTATTCAATTATTTCTGTAGGTTATTAAGTGATTACAACATCATTTTCCATAAGTTCTTTTCCCATTACTAACAAAATAATAAGCCACTCAAGTCCCGATACCATCCCAGCGGGAAATTTACCAAGCGCTGCCAAAAGAAGCAAGAAAGCAGCGCTTCCTATTCATATGTTATGGAAGCTCTTTGGAAGCACCCACTCTTTACTCTCATTTTTTGCTTTGTTTTCCTCCAGTTCTTTTTTATTCTCCACAGTTGGTAAATTTGTGCTTTTATAATAATCGTGTCTGTTATGAAATACTATTTTTGGTGAAAACAAAAGCTCCAGGAGCTTCTCAAAAGCTTCCATTTCCCTGCTTCGATTGCGCTTCTTCAACAATAAAATATAAGCGCTTCGCTCTGATGACATGCCTGTGTTAAAAGGAAGGGAATTGGGATATGAATAAGAAGCGCGTTGGCATTCTATTTCAGCGCTTCAGAATCTATTCCAGAGCGCTTCAATTCCCCGCTGGGATCTGACTCTCCTCTCTACTTACAACAAATACAATAAACGGAAATAGTGAAAAAAATACATACTCTCCTTGTGGAGGAGCTCCTTACTTTAATACACAGTGCTATTATTATACGTAACAAGCAAAAGGGCGTAGGGAAATAATTAATTCAAGAGGCTTAATTTGGATGATATTCGGGGCTAATTTTTTTTCTTTTTCCACGAAATTCTATCAAGCATTCAGAAAAAGGTCACCGTGCCTTTATTATGAATAAAAGGGCAGGAATTCGTAGTAGTAGAACCCTTTTTGATGACAGTTTTCCTTGGGCTTATTAAAAGTCGCATCGATTTCTATTGTACAGCCAGGAAAAGTAAATTTTTTTTTATTTTGAATTCTTTGCCCCTGAATTACCGATTTGATAGGCACTTGTCGAGGGCAGCATTGATAAGGGTTTTTCTTGCTGTTTTAGGTTCGTTCGTTTGTTCTGCTTGTTTATTTTTTTTCTGCATAGTTTTCGCACATTATCTGTGTATAGTTAAAAATATCTACATCCAACCTGCTTTTCCCCTGGCTCTGGTGAACTTCCCATATTATGAAATTCTCTATAAATAAACCGCTTATGAAGTGACACGCAATCCTCACTTATAATTCAATTATCAAACCATGAATGCGATAAAAAACAACACTTTTGAATTTCCTTCGAGATGAATTTTGTCATAAATAAATTATCTAGAATTATGCGCCATATTTATGCACAATTTCGCTTAGTTGTTGTTGTTGTTATCATTTTCATATTCACTTTTTTGTGACATGCAAAATTTCCAGCAAAAAAATCTTTGTTTACATGGCAAACATGTGCGAAGCACACAGAATTTCAGTTAAATTAACCAACTTAGAATGGCGATTAATTTATGATTATAATTATGCATGTGTGCTGGGCTGACGGTGGTGGATAATGCTGCTAAAATCATGTTTATGATATGGCAAGTACTGCCTCTCTCGCATACATACATAAGGTTAGCTGCTCCCAAGCGGATTTCCTTAATTGATCCTAGATATCACAATTAAATTGAGCTTGAAGGAAAACATGATAGTAAATTGCTTAAGGGCCCTCCCGGGAGCCCGGGGCTACTGAACTAAAACAATTTATAAAATTAAAAGGAGTTTGTCGAATGTAATATTGACACGGCATCAATCACTGACGGGAGAGTATAATTACCCAACGTAATACAGATTTATTTGATGTTAGTTAATTATTATTAATGATGATAACCAACGGTTTATTATAGAAATGGAACATTGCTAAATTAAGAATTAATGTAATATTGTGTGTATTTATTTTGTAGGTATTTAAACAGTCTGGCAAAACAAATAAAGCTGCGAGTTGTATGTACACACTTGAAGATGATAACTTAAACTTTCTAGGGGAGTGCGAAATGTGTGTATTTTAAAATTGCTAATAAGACTAATTTTGTATAATTCAAAAAGGTAAAAGGTAAAGGATAGACGACCAAATCAGGCGAAGGAAATGGAGTTGGGTTGGCCACACCTTGCGATGCGAAAACGAAAATCTAGCCAAACAGGCCTTTGACTGGAATCCGCAAGGATCCTGTCGAGTCGGAAGACCTAGAACACCGTGGAGGAGAACCCTACTAGCAGAAGCCGCAACAACTGGGAGATCCTGGTCGGAGCTGAGAGTTGTCGCGCAAAACAGAGTCCACTGGAGGCCAACTGTTTCCGCCCTATGTCCCATGAGGAAATAAGGAGCGTAAAGAAGGAAGAAGAAGAAAAAATAAACAAACAATAATTTGTTTACATAAACATTCAATTTAGTATTCATTTTTCAAAAACGCAAAATTTAAGCAAGTTCTGTAATATTTACTTATATTGCCACCAGGTGCCATTACAGTAACACAATTATAAAACTGTTAAAAAATCGGGCATTTGAGATAATCATCTTAGATTTTAGGCCCTTTAGGCATTGAAAGCAAAATGACCAACAAAAACACTCCAACTATTCTTTAAGGCGCACTTTCCTAGTTTCGTGGGGTTAACCGGTAAGGATCAACCGCCAGAGGGGAATGTAGAACCGTCTCGCTTGCTCTAACACTCCGTTTATGACTAGGTTGAAAAGTTGAGTCGAGATTGAATTCACTTCGGGTTGAAATAGAGTTAAACTGACATCGAAACATAACCTCAAACTTTTTTGTGAAATAACCACATGGAAATTAATCAGAACGAAGTAATTTTATATTCCTGTACAAGCTGGTACAAGGTAGTAAAATGAAACAAATGACACTGCAACTCAACCCGCGTACATAAGGTGAAATATCAGCTCGACCCAGGTAGGAGAGCTAAGTTGAGTTGAGTGGACCCAGCTTTAGCTCGACCCCCGTTTATGACTGGTTTTAATCTGGATTGAACCTGGGTAGAACCTAGTCATAATCAGCGTATATGCTGAATAAGAAGCCGCTCCAGCTGAGTATTTGCTCCTTACAAAACCAGTATGATAGGTAGACGTAGACGGACTAGTAGGAAATTGAGTAGTACCAGAACTGGTGCCAAAGTAATCCTCAGAGAAGCTAGTTCAAATAACCATAGAAGTGGAAAATCTACAAGATCTTTCTAGAAAATTTGTTTTTCCTGAACGTTAGCAAACGAACATTTACTTCGTACTTAATTCGCTACACTAAAGCACGTCGCAAATTCGTATTGAGGGTGTTGAAGAATCGCAGATAAACTGGGAAGCAAATGACTTCATTTGGAAATTCGAACGATTTTAGGAGATACATATCTACAAAACTAATCAATGTAAAGGACAGACTTGACCGAAAAGGCCAAATGTTTTGAAAACAATTTCCCGTCAAAAAATTGCAACATTTTCTACTATTTTTTATCTAGTTCGTTTTATTTAGTCCGATGATAGCTTCCCGCTCGTATTTTTCGGCCGCGGTGTCAGAAAACGGCTCTATACCGTCAAAACTGTGGCTGAGCATTGAAGCCTTGAGCACCTAAACATGTCGGACACACAGCCAGTGGTACAGCCCAGTGGCTTAAAACAAAATAGCGTCCACCTATGTTAAAAGATAAATAGCAAACCGGTGCAGATCGGCAAATAGAACTGCAATTTCTGTCGATTAATTTAGGCGAAGTAATGCCGGATTCATCGTTGCGGATGAGTCGCGTCGCACAAATTTCCCAAAAAGAGAGTCAGCTGAACTTCGATTCATGCCGGATTCATCGTTGCGGATGAGTCGCGTCGCACAAATTTCCCAAAAAGAGAGTCAGCTGAACTTCGATTCATTGTTGTAGTCATAGTGTGCCGCACATTTTGTATGATTTGACAGTTTTTCAGACAATTTTCATCAAAAATATATGATTTTTTTGACAATTTTTAAAATCCGCCGCACAAAAGTTGAAGTTGGTTCAACTTTTTTTGAGAGAAAAAAAAAATCCCAAAAATTTCCCAAAATTGAGAAAGGTACCATTTTTCATACAAAAAGTATGCGCGCACATAAGTGCGGCGCGAATCATCCGCAATGATGAATCCGGCATCATTGTTGTAGTCATAGTGTGCCGCACATTTTGTATGATTTGACAGTTTTTCAGACAATTTTCATCAAAAACATATGATTTTTTTGACAATTTTTTAAATCCGCCGCACAAAAGTTGAAGTTGGTTCAACTTTTTTTGAGAGAGAAAAAAAAAATCCCAAAAATTTCCCAAAATTGAGAAAGGTACTATTTTTCATACAAAAAGTATGCGCGCACATAAGTGCGGCGCGAATCATCCGCAACGATGAATCCGGCATAATACGCCATAGATATCTGTTTACAAGAATGCCTACAGCGAAATGCAAACGGCGTAGCTATCTATATAATGCCAGACAGCCCAGCACTCTAAAAGACATTAGTTTAGGTATAGTGGAATTAAAGCTTATAAAGAGATACGTGGATTCACTAAACACTCTAAACAACTGTAATCAGCAAAGGACATGCTACAGGCAGATATTCTCTGAAGATCTTGGCAAAAATTGATACTGACACAAGTAGATATTGTCAGATAGAAACAGAAACCCTCCAATCGCCCTACTAGAGACGCAGATATCGCCACACCAGCAAACATCGTGTAGCGTGTCCCAGCGGAAAAATTTAGAGCGCTATTAAGATGAGCGAATTTGAAGCGCTGCCAACATACTTTGAAGGGAAATGTTTTGGAGCTTAAAGATATTGTATATGATGAAGATAACTGGTAATTATATTGATGCCATTAAAATCAATAGACGGGGTCTCCTTCGATTAAGTAAAACAGCATTGGAAGTGGTTAGTACTTTGTTGGGGGTCCGATTAGTAAAACCGCTGTCGAGGTATATGAAGAGCACTAGCGTGAAAGCACCTTCTGTCCCGAAATGCGATGGAAATACAATACAGAACGTTCAATATTTTCCGAATGAACAAAAAAAACATCTTTAGACCTTGGAGACAGATTAAAGTGATTTAAAATAAAATTCTTTTAATTTCAAAAGTATATTTTATGTATAAAAAAGAAAATAATGTAAAAGCGATATTTTACATTCTTCACGTAATAATCGTTTTCGTCAGACCATTATTTAAAATTTAATTAAATTTTAAGTCCTTTATTCTTCCCAACGCGGCCAACTTTATGGTTCACCTACTAATAGGGGATGAAATATTCTTCCCTGGTACTTTATATAAATTGGAATTTAACTTTTATTTACCCCTACTACCGACAGTCCCCTTTTTATTGCTTTTACTCAAATTTCATCGACAATTAAAATTAAAGTAAAGCTTATTTACATGGACACAATAAGCTCATTTTAATCGTTTATTAAATTGGTAAAAAAATGGCTCTTACCATTTTTACCCTTTGGCATGTTTCTTAATGTATGTACTGTATATAAATTGGATTGGATGGGGTGCACAGTTCCCAGACTATGAATAAACACGCCCGCAATGGTGAAAGTGCGAACGGATGTTTTAAATATGTCTATAAAAAGTTAATTTACTTATTTTCAGTTCAACAGAATACAATAACCAAAAATTGTATGACATTTTAAATGTATAAATTTTTAATTTCCATCATTGACCGTGTTTATTTCGGAAACACATTGGAGTCACCAAAACAGATATTCCAACTTGATAATCCTTTTTATTGAGACGTTTGTTAGCACATCACTCAATAATAGCCTCGACACACGGACATCGAAATATAATGAAAATTCGTAATTTATGACGAACGCCTTTAGGCACACGTTAAAATACCTCATTATATTATGCCAGGGGTAACAAGAAGTGGTGTAGTGGTAAAATCATTTACCTACCTTGGGTCAATAGTAGCAGCCGACAATAGCATGGACCCAGAAATACGCGCCGACTGCTAAAAGTCAACAAAGCCTACTATAGTCTGTCAAGGCTCTTTAAAACCAATCCAATCTAACAATAACGTCTAGACTTTTAGTGTAAAAGACGATGGTCTTACCTGTACACAGGGGCGGCGCTTTCATAGGTGTGAATGGTGCACTTGCACCGGGCGCAATTTGTCGGGGGCGCAATTATCTATACTTATACTCTTTATACTTTCTCATCCAAGCGGAAATTTTACTGCTCCACCTACAGGAATTTTCCAGAGATCTTAGTTTCGAGTTTTTTATAAAATTTTACTCAAGAAATGTTACTCATGATTTTACTTAAAAAGTGAAAGAACTTAGAGAATCAGCAGTAAAAATCTGAGAAAAAATCTTTCAAGTGAGAGAAAAATCTCTCATTTTTTTATACTAAGCAGGAGCACTTCTTGAAAATTCCGTAAAAGCACCATATAACGACTCACACAAAGGAAAAATTGTTCCGATAGCTCTGTATTGTGTATCGGTAAACAGTGATGAATGAGAGCCAACTTGGAAGCGCTTGACAAGGCTTTGCGAAATCTCCGAGGAAAAATGGGAGGTGCTCTGACACTACTTGCAGGGGTTTTTCGCTCAAGTTTGCCTGTTATACGTCGCAGTTTTGAAAAAATCACCAGGTGGGATTTGAGACTTTCACTACCTATGCAAAAAGCGATTTTAAGATTCCCAATTGTTTTGACGCTCGCCATACTATTGGCTTATGGGTGTAGCGATGCGCACCGGGTTCCAACATGTTTATAGATAAGTAAATTTTTTTTAAAAACATATAGTACAGTGCAATTAGTCGAAAAAAGGGCATGAAATTGCATTTCATGATGTACAAATTTTTTTTTTTTTTGGAATTTGTTCGGGTACATCTGACAATGTTAAAACCAAGTTTGTGGGGTCGCAGTGTGATGGGAAAAGCCGCCATCTTGAAAAAGAGGTAGAGGTCGTTTATACCAAATAACTCGGTTGTGTGCAATGATAGCTGAAAATGATCAATACAAAGTCATTAGAGAATAAAATTATCTACAAAATGAGCCCTTAACGAGGTCTGTAAGTTAATTTGGCTCAAAGTTATGGCCGCTCAAAGTTCGAACTTGTTCGGGTGGTTGAGGTTGAATGCAGTTTTTTGCGATTAACTCGTAAGATATTAATTTGGGTGGGTTAATGCCGATTACCAAACTTATAGTGCTAGTGATTACCTTTAGAATAAGCCCTTAGTCATCGTTCTCGCTTGTATAGTTTGCGAGTAATCCAACGCCAAAGTTCGCACTTCACGTGCCTGAAATAACTGATAACGCAATTTTTTTTGAATATCTCCTTAACGGTTGCTCATATGAAAAAGTAGTAAACAGCAGAAATATGGGTATTAAAATATCTTTCAAGCTGCTATTTCCCATTATTATAATTTTCCAAAGTAGTTAAATAACCCAAAATATAGATAATTCAGGGGGTTACATAAAATTCTAATTCATCCGACACGCAAAACTGGCTGGAAGCGAGTTATTCGTCGAGAAGTGTCACAACCTTCGCTGTTGACTTTTCACCCGTTATGTTGCGGACATGAAACGACATAGAGTTTCGGTCAATAGCCCATTTGAAAGATATTTTAATACCCGTATTTCTGCTGTTTACTACTTTTTCATATGAGCAACCGTTAAGGAGATATTCAAAAAAAATTGCGTTATCAGTTATTTCAGGCACGTGAAGTGCGAACTTTGGCGTTGGATTACTCGCAAACTATACAAGCGAGAACGATGACTAAGGGCTTATTCTAAAGGTAATCACTAGCACTATAAGTTTGGTAATCGGCATTAACCCACCCAAAATTAATATCTTACGAGTTAATCGCAAAAAACTGCATTCAACCTCAACCACCCGAACAAGTTCGAACTTTGAGCGGCCATAACTTTGAGCCAAATTAACTTACAGACCTCGTTAAGGGCTCATTTTGTAGATAATTTTATTCTCTAATGACTTTGTATTGATCATTTTCAGCTATCATTGCACACAACCGAGTTATTTGGTATAAACGACCTCTACCTCTTTTTCAAGATGGCGGCTTTTCCCATCACACTGCGACCCCACAAACTTGGTTTTAACATTGTCAGATGTACCCGAACAAATTCCAAAAAAAAAAATTTTGTACATCATGAAATGCAATTTGATTTACTAATTTCACTGGACTAATAGAAGGTAATCAAAACGAAATAATTTTATATTTCTGTACAAGCAAAAACACCGAACACAAAAGTATTGCCGAAGGAGGACTTGGCGGATTGTAAACAAACAAAACAAATGTCACTTTAACCCAAATAAAATTCAACCCACATACATATATGAGGGGACATATCAACTCGACCAAGGTAGGAGAGATGAGTTGGATTGAGTGGCTCCAGTTTCAACCCGACCCTCGTTTATGATTGGGTTCAACCACAGTCGAACCTAGTCACAAACGTGGTAAATTTGTCCGCCATTTTGGAGTCGCAGTCTTGAATTATTTACAAATCTGTGAAATTGTTTTTGGCATTGTGAACCAAACCTAAAGTTGATCAGTTATGTAAAAGTGGATGAAAATTACGTTGCAGGATAATATAGGTAAAAAACAAACAGGGAGACAATAAATCGCTAACAATGATATTAAAAATAATATTGGTTCAATGAAATTGTTGTTTAAACGTTTTCCAGATTTTGGGATTTTGACGGATTATGAACTAATAAGAAGTTTAAAATGGCCGCTATAATATGTCAAAAGATCAATATAGGATTAAGAAATATTATTCATCAAAAGGTCCACCAAAATGTAATAGTTGTTTTTATTATTTTTAAAAATCTAAATTTTTTTAAATTTGTTTTTTTTTTGGTGAAAAATACGTAAATAAATATAAGCGAAATTTTCAAAGAAAAATCAGCGAAGATTACACAAACAATTATTAGTTTTCTATTATTAAGTAGCTCAAAAAACGACAAGTATTTTAAAAATAAAATTAATATTTAAACTAAATTCTTGTTTACATTTCATTCAATGACAGATGAGATAACGAATCACTGCAATTTCCACATCATGTATTATTAAAACAAGGTATTCAAGCTCTGACATATTGGCGCTGAATTATTAAATTAAATTAAAAGTAATTGTTAGCGCAGAAGAAAGATAATGTGTGTGCTCTTATATAATTTTTGACATCCCTGTTTGGCCATGAACGAAACAAAAAAAATGCATTTTTCCGTTATATTTTATGAAAACCCGCCGGTGCACTAGTATGTGTCAGTTGCTACACTGCTTCATCATGATATTTATGCAAGCGGAAAATGTCACAAAATTATTTCTGTTTTTTTTTTGGTTGTTGTTGAAAATTGATGAGAAAAATTACGAATGACAGAAGAAAAATAAATATAAATTTTTTATGTACGAAAATGAATTAAAAATTTTTAGATTTAAAATTGCTTTTATTGTTTTTGAAAAATAATGACAAAAAGGGGAAAGAAATTGATTTTTTTTTTAAATTTTTTGAGTGTATAAAAACGTTGCGATGAAATTTTAATATAAATTATTAATTTTTAATAAATAGAAAATTAATGGAAAATATATTTCTTAACACGTTGAATGCCACGCTAATTTTACTTGGTTTTCCGGCTGGCCTACATAAGTTTTTCATTATACGGTGCATATTTTGGAGAAATTTATAACAGACAAGTTAATTGGTGCCATCATTCCTGACGCATTTATTGTACACCGGTACACAGGGGTCACCGCCAAGGCCATAACTTTTTTTTAATATGGAAAAAGCATACGTAGGAATCACTCTTTGTACTACGTACTACTACCTTGGACTAAAATATGATTGGAGCTGCTGAAAGAAGATTGAATTTCCCACACATCTTTTACTAAAAAAATAGTGATTATTTTTTAAATCTGTGATAGGAATTTAGGTGCGAACGGTCAGTTTCTGATTTTCGAATGAATCAAAAGTTACATAGAGCAGTCAAGAATGGAACAGCTCTTTTGTAGGCAGAAACATGTGCTTATGCTAAATTTACAAAACTGGCTGGCGATAGGCCTTAGTGGGATTAACGGAAAATTGATTAGGTTGTAAGGGACGGCGGAACAGTTGAACATTTTTTGGTAGAATTTTACATATCACCCTGTGTTTTTGTAATCGTATATTCATGGATAAAGTATCTACCAGTGTACGAACAATACTCCCAATATACCAAATCGTGAATATTCTACTCCTTAAGCAAAGTTTTATGTCGGTTTGGCTGAGGGTTAGCAGCCCACTCCAAGAAAACCGCTCTTATTACGAATCGGCAAATAATGTCACGGAACCGGGTGGATGACACATATACTGAGTTTCCATGAGAGTTCAACCAGAGTTGAACCCGAGTTGAACTCCATGGAAACAGTCGCAGTCAAGAGTTTTCGTTAAAGATTTTCAACTCTGCTCAACTCAACGAAAATAGGTAGATTGAACAGAGTTCACGCACACAACTACAAACGGGATTGTCAAATGTTAAAAAAGTCAAAATGTCGCGCCTGTTTATAACATTTCGGTTGTACAACGAACTAAATAAATTAATTTTATGGTCCATGATCGCTATTTTATAATAACAAAAATATTACGTCAAATTTAAAAACAGCTGCTTGCTTAATACAAGTACACATTCAGCTGTCTGTACACAGGCAGAAAAGTCAGCCATGGAAACGCATAGAGTTGAGTCGTTGAGTTGAAGTGTCATTTCAACTCAACCTCAACTCAACTCGACTCCCATGGAAACTCGGTAATAGTCGACCTCTGCTTTTCGAATCAGGGCACTGGATTAAGTCCTCAACGATATGAACTGATATAATATCAAGACCATGGGACTTGGCAAGACCAAACTCGAAAACTGTAGCAGTGGCGTTGACGTAATACTTATCAATGAAACCAGGTCCAGGGTTATTAATGAGATTCTTTGCACTGTTCCAAAGGAAGACATAATTTTTTGATGATGACTTAAACGCACAGATCGACCTTATCAAATCCGGCCTTGAAGATCCAATTGTAAATCAAGGAATAAGCCAAGTTACTACAGACAATGGTGAGCTTTTCGTTGACTTCTCCAGTTCGCACGTAGGTGGAACTTACTTTTGTCACAAGAAAATACACAAGGAGACCTGGGCTTCGCTGGATGATCGAACGAAAAATCAGATCAACCGCAGCCTCAGAAGACAAGCTATTATGGAGGATGACAGGAGCTACAGTGGAGCAGACATTGGAAGTGACCACCATTGGTAGTAGCAACTATTCGTCTCAAAATCGCCCCAATCAAAAACGTCCAACGCGACGCCATAAACCGTAGTTGGTTTAACGTAGCCCTTCTGCGGGAGAGCATTAAAAGGCGAGAATTTGCTGGAGATCTGCAACAAATCTTAAACCACCAAACCCTTTCTGACGAAACAAATATTGAAAGAGCTGTGGAGCACAAAAAAGGGCGCCATATTGATAACAGCGGAAACGCAGATAGCGTGCAGGTTTCTTGAACTTTGAAGAAAAATGGTGCGATGGTGGGTTTTGAGCACACTCCGGCCCAAATAGTGACTTTCTCTCGTGCACTGATGCTTCGTGAATGACGTATGGGTTCTCTGTTCCCCAAATACGACAGTATTGTTTATTGACTCCACCTGAGAGTGTGAAATAAACTTCGGCCATCATCAAAATGTCAAGAGAAAAAATGGGAGTTTTTTTATGTGACATGGTGAAGCTGAGAAGTCACCCCTTGTACCATTAGTAGCCAGGCTTTGTTCCGCTTCTTGAGTACCATAGGGGGATGTAGTCAGAGCCAGTGGATTTATTAACGTCAAGTTCTTTGAGACATTTATACACCTCGCGAGTCCTGAAGAAAATTTCGTCCATTAAATGGGCCTTGCGCTCGAGAACCAGCGGTGACGTATCAGTTTCAGGTAAAGAAGAAGCAAACAGAGATGCTAATAGGTCGGCCTTGGATTTGTTTACTGTTACCACCTCCTCCTCATAAATGAATGGAGGGGTTGTGCAAGGGGTAAAATTCTTCTTGATGGAAGTTACCAAGAACCAGAATTTTTTGCTGCCTACGCTTGTGTTGAAGATCTTACTTCACAATTTGTTAACAAATGTTGATTTGATCTTCCTGATGATGCAATTACAGGAGTTTCTCGACTGGATATACTCCCACCGAAGTGGCTTATTTGGGGAATATTTGTACGCTCTATAGGCAGCTTCTTTGGCTTTAATTGCATTCTTACATTCGTCTTTAAACCATCTATTTGACCTAGGCTTCATAGATTTGATGGAGTGGGGAATGAACAAACACATTCCTGCCCGTATGATTTTAGACCTACAAAGAGCTGCATAGTTCACACAGGCATTACGGAAACACAGATTCCAGTCAGTGGCTTGAAAGAATCAAATAAGTCCTAACCAGTTGGCTCACCCATAGTGCCAGACAGTTCTCTTAGGAACTGTACTGGTTGGGGTAGAAGATGGGTGTGGGAAATTGGCACTGTCTAATTTGTGGTCCGAGTTACCAAGGGGTGAGCTTACCTCGACGAAGTATCGAGTTGGATGTGTCGAAAGAAAGAGGTCAAGGAGATGAGTTCCGAGTTTACGCCGGAATTCGCGTTGCAGATTGTTTAAGTCTGCAAAGATCTCCGCGTCTTTGCCAGTAACACTGGTGCCATTTGAGTAGTTAAGCCAATTGGCATTATGAACATTAAAATCACCCGCAACAGTGATTTCGCACTCCGGGTGGGAAGATAAAATCCTGGAGATTTGTTCGGAGATAGCATCGAAGGCTAGAGTTGAGGCTTCGTTACTGATATTAGGACTTCGGAAGTTTGTTTTTCACGTAAACCTACCCGTCAGGAAGTATCGGGCCGTTGCCGGGCTTTTGCTGCACCCAGTACCCAGTATAAATAACACTATTTCCGTTTGCTCCATTTTGCTTTTGTTCTTAAGACCATTTCAGTAATAATGATAAATTGAAAAAATTGAAATCATTGAAAATTTACTCGAATTTCGTGTTTCTAGTAATCTCGGCGACACCGGTGACCCCAACGGCGCGACAAACAAACTCAGTGCCAGTCATCAGTGATCCCCATGGCATTCAACGTGTTAATAATAATAAATAATTGATGAATATTGGGGTATGAAAATTCGATTAAAATTAAAAATAAAATATACTATTAATAAATAAAACGAATAAATGTAAAACTTACCAGGACTGAAATGCGATCGTTTTGTTGATTCATTTTCCGTTTCAGTATCAAGTGGTCTCTTTCTAGAATCACCAATTTCCGGGCTTGGGCATGTATCCATTCCAGTATCAGCGGCCATTTTCATTTATCTTCGATTAGTGATAAGATTTTTTAATTGTTATCGGTATATGAATTAAGCGCTTTGATAGTGTGTGGTGGTGGTGGTGGTGGTGGCTGCCCTTTATGGATAATATGTAAAAATGGAAAATGTTAAAAAAATGCATTATTAATAATTATATTTGATGTTTTTTTTCTTTGTTGAAATTGAAATTAAATTTTTAAAAAATTACTACAAGTTATATTTAAACAAAAATTATAATAATAATGAATTTTTACTTTATTTTTTACAACATTTAACGACTGATTATTATTATATAAATTTGCGAATGCGTAAATGAAACAAAAATAAAATACATACAAACAAAACGCGTTGATGTTGATAACGATTTTTATTAATTAATTTGTTTTTATTTTGTTGCAACAAAAAAAAGTTAATGTAAACAAATACAACAAAAAATGTTCTTAAAGTGCTATTAACCAATAATGTTCTTGTTATAAAACGTGCGCACACATTCTGGTGAATTGCAGATTTTATGAATAATAGTAGAAATATAGCGAGGAAAGTAAAATAATAATAAAGGAGAATGCAAATTTTGGTACCCACCCCCAATAGCTATGTGTAATATGTCGTTGGGTAGGTATTTTTGACCTGTATAGAAGTTACTGTGGCGCCTAGTTCGAAATCTCGCCGTTTTGAGTACAAAGACAGAGTTTTACATATCACGTATTTTGGTAACTCTGTAAACTATTTCCATGAGTAAGGCACTAACTACTCACGAAATAATGCTACCGCATCCGGGAGCAGCCAATGCGTCAGCACTGGGGACCAGGGATGCTGGTGAGAAATGGGCTATACTGACCGAACACCCAGATTAGTCACACGAAAATGGAAATTCAATTCGCCGCGTGGAATTTACGAACAGGACATCACGTCGGTCAAAAGGAAATCATAGCAATGGAATTGTTTAAATGCAAAATATCAGCTGCTGCGCTATTGGAACTACGAGTTACCGGATCCTGAACATTGACGATCGTCCCACCATCGACGAAACAATGACGCTTTACTATTCCGGTGGTAAGAGACGAGAGGCCGGCGTCGGGTTTGTGGTCGATCGACGGGTTGATACCAGCATTATTGCATTCGATATCCGAGCGTTTGGCAGTTATAACCATCGGTGGAACGATCCAGACCCATATCGTATTCGTTTATGCACCAACCGAGACCGGCAAGGACGCTAACAAGGATGAATTTTACGATCAGCTTCAACAGACGCTGGATATGATACCTCGAACCGAATTAATTATACTCGCGGGGGACTTCAATGCACATTCAGAAGCAGATCAAACCGGCTGGAAAGGATTGGTGGGCAAATTCGGGCACGGAGTAATTAACGACAACGGCTTATGGTCGGATTACGATTGCTTGCTTACAGCTTGATCGTTGGCAACAGCATTTTCCGCCATCCACTCAAACACCAACTCACCTGGCGGAATCGGCGAAATCCATCCAGCAAAGACGGCGATGTTAGACTACCATTTGATCAGCGCAAGATTCCGATCGACGCTCAAAGACGTACTTGCAATGCGTGAGCCCAATTACGGATAGGACCATTATCTTGATCGAGCGAAATTACACATGCGATTACAAAAAGCGAAGGAAACGGCGACACCGACAGCCAAGAAAAATTGGGCGTGCCTACGGGACCCGGCCATCGGGCGAGAGTTTCAAATGACACTAGCCAACAAATTCGCGGTAATACCGGACGATATCGTTGTAGAAGAAAGGGAATTGTCGGAGTCTATTGTAAAGTGTTATGTCCAGCCATGGATCTCGGACAGCTGTCTGGACCTCGTCGATCAGCGGAAGTGAATGAAACACGTCGACTTTGAGCAATACCGACGGTTGAACAAAGAAGTTGGACAGAAAATGATATCGGAACGAGAAGCGTACTGGAATAATGATGTGGCTGACATGGAAGGAGCGGCGTCGAGGCACGAGTACCGGACACTGTACTAGACAATCCGTCAGCTAATGGAAGAAAGAATTTGTTGTGGCAAACGAATCAATTCATCAATTTCAAATCCGCTTTCGATTACATCGATTGGAACAGCTTGTGGAGAGTCTTGGAAACCGAACACGTGCCATTGAGAGTCATCCAACTTCTCCAAGCGTCGTATGGTGGCTCAACCAGCAGCGTTTTAATTCGAAGCGACTTATCCGAGGAGTTCCCGATTCAAACGGTTGTCCAACAGAGAGACGTCGCTTCAACATTTCTCTTTAACGTTGTAATCGAAGCGATTACACGTGAAGCATTCGATGGGCGACTCGGAATTCGATACGACGACAACAACTTCGTAACCGACACAGTTCGCCGACGAAAGCGCCGTCTTCGGTGTCACGGATGGCGAAGTAAAGGACATCTTATACGAAATTTCCCGCATCACGCTGTCACACGGGTTAAAAATCAATTCGGAAAAGACCAAAGTGCTCACAACGGACGGATCGAGAACCAGTGTTCACCTCGATCGAACCCAAATTGAACAGGTTCCGATGTTCAAATATTTGCGATCATTGGTTGTTCAACGTTCACAGCCGCATCGGCCAGGCAACAGCAACATTCGCCTCTCTCAAATGGTGCATATGGAAAAGAACAAATATTTCCATCAAAGCAAAAGTACGCTTTTACCGAACGTTGATCCTTCCGATTCGGACGTTAAGAAGCTCGAGGTCTTCCAAATGCGATGATTGAGGCAGATCCTCGGGGTGTCACTCCGCGATCGCCTTCGAAACGCGACAGTTCCGCAAAGATGCTATCAGTAGAACCTGATCGAAGAAGAATTACAAAAACGTCGACCCGAGAGCCCAGCGATCGGCACCGAAGAAAAGCTGGCTAAAGAATATCGAGGGCGACCTCAATGATTGTCAGTCACCGAGGCTCGAGACGTTCCCAAAAACGGACACGAATGGAAACGAATCGTGAATAGAGTTCGAGACCCAGCGGCACCGACAGCAGTGTATCCGTTCCGGGGACGTCCCGCTCGGATCGCCAACCAAAAGTTGGACTTTGGCGTCTCATAAATCCTAAAGTAGGGAAGATAGAATCATCAATTTTACCATCATAGATAGGTGGAGGAATTTCCGTTCATTACCTGCCTTACTCATGGAAATATGTAGGTTATAGGATTACCAAAATACAGGGTGATACCAAAACTTTTTTTCTGTACAGTTCTGACTGTATTACTCAAAAAGGACAAAGATTTCGAACTAGGCGCCATAACTTATATTCAGCTTAAAAATACCTATCCAAGGACATATTACACATAGCTATTGGAGGTGCTACCAAAGTCCAAACATTTTCTGGCATCCTCCTTTATTGCGAGATTTTTACATGTATATATGTATGCGGTTAAATATTATATGTTTGCGTACAGTACACATTCAGAAAAATAGCATATTCTTATTATTATTATTTAATTGCTTGTGTTGTTTTGTTGATTAACGATCGAAGATACAATCAAACGAAAATGGAGTAAAAATGATTTGAAGAGGAATATGTTTGCGTTTTTTTTTTTGAAAATAT
The DNA here is from genome assembly GCA_949987705.1 of Thereva unica. Classification (NCBI taxonomy): domain Eukaryota; kingdom Metazoa; phylum Arthropoda; class Insecta; order Diptera; family Therevidae; genus Thereva; species Thereva unica. Next base: position 125,017,011 of record OX465283.1, on the reverse strand, counting down.
GAAATTTTGCATTGGTTTATAAATCATCTTTATAAAAATATTTACTTTTTTCATTGCAATTATAGCCATTGCATATATGTATATGGTTTATTATGGCATAATGTGTTTAATCTTATCTTAATTTATGTTATATTTGTTGTTTTTTATTTTGGCTGTTGTTGTTTGTTGGTTTTTATTTCTAGAAAAATTCAAATAAAGAAGAACATGATAAGAAGGATTAAACTTTTGGATTAGATTGTAAAATATATATTTTGCTTCTCAAATAAAATTAATTCTTAGATAATTTTTTAAGAGATATCAATGTCAAAAAAAACAAGGTTTATAGTTATGTCGAACTTCTTATATAACTATGTGTGTATATAGTAGAAAATATTAAGCAAAATGTAAATATATAAAATGTATTTGTTTTTATAAAGTGGAACAAGATCATTTTCTAAAAAAATGAATTGCTTGCTAGCTAGAGGCATAGATTATGGCAATGAAAAATTATCGCATTAAAATACATAGTTGCTGTTCCAAATACTACATTCTTTCATCCAGTAAATCTTTGAAACTAGTTGGGTTGTGGGTTGGTCCACAGGATTAGCTTCCCAGAAAATTGGACGTTGAATATTATGAATGGATAATAATAGAACAATAATAACAAAAAGTTCTAAGTTCTTCAAACTAATACATCTCCTATACCCAATAGCATATTAAATAGTATAATATTAATAAACTGCAAATAGGCCCCTGTGCTCATAGTAGTAATTCGACTGAAACGTCACCTTTTCCATCTAATGGTGCATCTACACTACGCGGACTTAGCTGATACGCGCTTTTGCCTCTTTTTCATATAAAGTTTAATAATTTTTTTACGATATTTTTAATGGCAAAGGCAATACTGCGCGGACAAAAGGCTGTGCTCAAAATGGTACATTGTACATCTCAGGCGCGGATCAAGAATTTTGTTTTGGAGGGGGTCACGGAATTAAAAGTAAACCAAGAAAGCGAAACATTTAAAGCATTCGACTATTTACTTGGACAAAAAAGAACGCTTTCATTTCACCAACGGAACCAATATCATCAGAGGGTGGTAGAAGCTGAAAAAAGTTTCCTTTAAACTTTCCATAACCCAGCATCTGAAGTGGTCAACCAAGTGTCTGTACAACGGCACGCAAAAGTCGAGATCGATGTCAGCAGAATACTGTTTTACGTGAACATTATGTAGGGATGATGCACTTCTCTATAATCCTGACACTGACGGAAAAGTAGATAGTCTGGTGGCAAAATAACTTCAGGGCACTCTTTGCTATTTAGTTGAATTTGGTGACTTTACTCTTCAGCGTCATTTGGAAACCGCGGGTTCAATCGCGACATACATCAGTACAACCACACAAAATCAACTTATACAAGCTATTCTGTATAGAGTTAGAGTGGCAAAGTTTTGCGCAGTTGTATTTGATGAGACGACCGACAATTTTCATACAAAACACCTTAGCTTATCTTATCGCTACTACTGCAATAGAGCCATCATTTTTGCGATGCATACCAAGCAATTCGTTCCGAGGATGCACTAAAGGAGCGTCGTTTAACTTAAGTGGCAGTGGCATATATCGTCATTGATCTGTGTGAGAAATTCTATTTGGACCTAACATATTTGGTTGGAATTAGAACAGATAGTTGCTCGGTGACGGCGTCTGTTTTGAAAGGGGTATGTCATGGGTTGTTTATTGTCAAAAACACCGTGATAATAATTAAAAAAAAATTAATGGTCTTGGATGTGAAGTATCACGTCCGCATTTTAACGTGACAACGTCTATTAATTTGAACGTGACAACGTCTGTTATTACGTTTTGTATTATTTTCTCAATTAATAAATTACATATATATTTCGAAGCAAATTTTTTTTTGTGTGCGGGACATTTTCACACGCGCGTCCTATCTTAAACCGATTTAATAGACGTTGTCACGTCAAAAAATCAAACTCCAGAAGAATATTACAGAAGTCCCATTCCTTTATGGGACAACATTGTTACCGAATTTAATGAAATGCTTTCTCCAGACATGTCGGACCTCTTTCAGTTGAGACATTCAAGATGTTCGTCAAGTAGCAGAAGCGTATTAGCAGCTTTTGGATTCTCCCATCTCAACTATTATTGCATAGTTCAAACTGTGCGTAGCCAAGTGGAATCGAATTGTTGAAAACGACGGTGAACTCAACAATTCGATTCTGTGTGACCAATATATTTATCCATGTATTAATAAACTGTTACGTATCCTTATCACACTTCCTGTAAGTGTAGCCACTGCCGAACGATGTTCCAATTCTATGCCGCCTCAAAACTTGGCTAAGATCAACAATGACAAAAGAAAGGCTCACTGTTCATGGTTTCACATTCATCCCGACATCAGTTTAGATATCGATGCGATAGTGACCAGATTTGCTAAACAAAATAGACCATTGATTTTTGTTATATAAATGTTTTGTTGTATAATTTTGAACAATATATACCGTGGTCACATGGCATAACGAAAAGCATTCCGACTGTGAAATCATTCTGAAAATATTTTTTCGGTCGAAGTTATATGGTGGTTCTCAGAATGAGTCTTTCCTGTATTTTCAGATACCTCTAAAGGAGAATATGTAATTTGTAAAAATGGATAATTTTTCTAATTAAACAGCCAATTTACAAAAAATAGGCAAAACTGTTATCTATTCTGCAAAAAGTTGGGCCGGTTTGGTTCGTTTGGTTTTTTTTTTTAGTTGGGTCAATTTCGTTTTTTGGACAGCGAGCTTTTGGGGGCGGTCATGACCCGCGTGACCCCCTCCTTGAATCCGCGCCTGGTACATCCACACAATGCAGGCTTTTAAAAAGCGCGTACGGCATTTCAAATGATAAAAGATAGATAGATTTAGCGAGCTGCAAAATACTGGGGTTCCTCACCTTTGTCGATTTATCTAGCTCCAAATGGTTTGAAATGGCCTGAACTTTGTCCCTAGTGGGGGAGCAGCCATATCAACCTAACCTAACCCCAGGAAAGAGAATACTAAATTCTTTAGTTGTGGATATTGCACCAAAGGGTTGCAAATGAAACAAACTGCTTACTCATTTCGTCGTTACTAGCACTATTGAAAATCAAATGGTGAGAACAAGAATCATAATGATGATAAAGCATTTTATATTAACGCGATACATAAAATAAAGAAATACAATGATCGATTTAGGTATGTTACATGTATACACGTATTTTTAAAACTAACCAAGCGGCGGGCTGTGGATAGGTGTTGGATAGACAAAAAAAAATCGTATGGGTGGAGGGAGTCGTAACGGTTTAGCCATTGGGGCGTTTTCAATTTTTTTTGGTGTGTTTTTGTAACCCTATGCAACAATTTTTGATATTTGAAGTTGTTTTTAAATTTCCTTATGAAATCAGTAAAAATAACTTTTTTCTAAGCCAAATTTAAACCCAAAACTAGTATTTGCAGAGACGACAATGCCTGTATTATTAGTAACTCAACGGAAGCCCTACCACTTTGAAGACCTGCTTAACCAAAATGCTCCAACATCAAAAATAAGAGACTTAGCAGAGGACCATATAATAATAACGAGCCCAACCAGGATGAGCTTAAAAAATCCAAAAAAAAGCTCAAAAACAATAAAACCCCTGGCGGACACGAAATTGGTGCTGAGCTACTTAAGTACTGCGATAACAAAGTCGTAGAATGTCTACATAGGCTAATATGTAGGATATGGAATAAAGAATCGCTACCGCAAGAGGGAAGAAAGCAATTATATGCCCAGTGGACAAAAGCGTCGACCGTCTCTGCTGCAGAAACTACAGCGGTATATCACTACTGAGCTCAGGTAACAAAGTTTTCACCAATATCATGAGAGATAGGATAGAAACTATTGCTGAGGAAATACTGAGTGAATACCAAGCGGGTTTCCGTAAGAAAATGTCTGCAACAGACCAACGATTCTGCCTAAAACCGCTTTTAGAGAAGTGTTGGGAGAAAAATGTAAAAGTATATCAGATCTTTGTAGATTTTAAACAGGTGTATGAATCAATATCTAAGGAAAGACTTATTGACAACCTTATAGACCTTAGAATACCTGCAAAATTAGTGAGGCTAATAAAAGTAACCTTAACAGATAAAATAGCTCAGGTAAGGGTTCAACACTCGTTAACTGAAGACCAGCCCTAGAAGCTGTCATCAGAAGAACAGCATTAGACAGGAATGGAACATTAATTAACAAATCGGTGCAAATATTGATAATCTGAACATAGTAAGTAAATCACTATCAAGAGCTGTTATATAAGTCTTAACAACCCCGCTAAAAACATGGTCTTAACAATCCTTGGCAGGCCAGCAGGATGACCTAGGAAAAGATGGTCTGAAGCCGTAGATGCAGACGCTGCACACCTGTTGGGCGTACGAAATTAGAGGACTCTAGCCAGTGAATGAGAAGGCCAAGGCTCGATTTGGGCTGTAGTGCCATTGAACTGCACTGAACTGAACTGTATAACGAAAGCTCATCTGCAGATTGATGTGTGAATTGACTTGACATCGACAGAGTATTCCAAATAGATCCAGAGTTTGAACATCGCAAAGAAGTAGTCTACCCTGAGGAGAATGGCCGTTGAATCGACGGTGACAATAGAGTTGTGAACATATTGACACCGGAGATCGAGATGAAGTTTCAGTCGAAAGTTCGGATCATAAATGAGATTTGATCAACCGCTGTGTGGTGGAAATAAGATCGCATAAACAATCGAAACTTTGCGATGGAATTAAGAGATCCTGTCACTACTTAGAGCCAATGTGAGCGGAGTTTCTTGTGTTTTACCATGATTAAAAATTTAAATTAAACTAATTAATAATGATAGATATTTAAATTATTCAATATTTTTGGAAACATAAAACCAAATTTAAATAAAAACGAAGGTAATCGCTTTCCCTGTGTTATTCGTCTCTGGAAGCAGGGAAGGTCAACAACGAAGAGAAAACTGCTTCTCATGTGGGCGAGAGACGCGTTACATAAAATGTGGTTTCAGACCTTTGATAATAAAGCCCTAGGGTAAAGTAGAGTGAGCAGTCGACACAATATTATGAATTTTGGCCTATCCATTTAAAAAAGTCGACATTTTTATCCAAGCAAATTCATTCTTTTTGACATTCCTCTTACAAGGAGTTTGATAAATTTAAACTAGAAACAAAAAAAGAAATGAGGAAGATAATAATCGCATAAAACTGCTTTGATGACATTTGCAGAAATAGAATATACATAAACTTTTCAAAAACAACTAAAAGACTTGGTCACGACTTCGGCTATAATAAATTCACCATTATCGAACAAATTATTTTTCCGACTTTTTCGTTGTTAGAAATTTGCTTTTTTCCTCATAATTTCATGAATAATTAATAAATCGTGCAACTTTAAATAAATTGAAAAAAAAAACACACGGCATCGGAATGAATCAATTTCATTATTAATTTATGTAACCTCGATTGATAATCAAATATTCCACAGATTCACGCTCTCACCTTCTTCGATAATGCGATTTACTTCAATTAAACATCAAAATCGATGAGAAAATCCGCCCGGAATATCTAAAATCTGGCGGCATTAATTGACTATGATGTAATTAAACATTAAATACTGTGGCATACTAATATCAAGTCCCTTACAACACGTCTCGCTATCATCCAATTCCGCAGCGTGTATGAGCCCGTTTTCATTGGGAATATTATACACCGGAGTTAATGGAAAACTAAGGAAGCACAGAAAGAGAACTTGGTTGTGTATAATTAATTCTAAAAGTTAATGCTTCCCAGCAGATTCCCTTAACAGCCAAGAAACAAACAAAACCAGCAAATAAAAAAGGGTACTTCTGAAATAATATCCAAATAAAAGGGACATTTTATTTCTTTCTTTCTTCCACTCCTGCTGCGGGGGCGGGCGGGGGTTTTCTTGTTTTTAATTTGGTATTCATTACATTATTACGTCCCATTAGGATCATTTTAAAATAAATTCCCACAAAACGTGCACCAAAGACAACAAAAAAGCGAGAAAATTAATTGGATTTACTGTCAACATCACACAGTTTGAGGGACACACGGGACACAAAGGGCCGCATATGCTATGTCATGATTTTATGAAAGTCCGCAGAAAAATCAAATTATTGTTGAAGCGCGGACAGATGGATGAGTCGCCTGTTATCTGCTCTGATTAAAAATTCTCTCCATAAAAATGTAACTTCATGGACCACGGAGAAGCACTAAAAAACGTAATTAAATTTGGTTTAAGCATCAGCTGTAAAATAAAGGACTTTGTTTGTTAGAACGATAAAGCAGAATATGCAGGAAAATTTTCGATTGCAATTAAATATGGCGGTTTTTATTGGTTCTTGTAAAATAAAACTTCCAGAGTTCCTCTGTGGAAAAAATATAGAACTTGTGATCAATTCCTGCCTCGACGGAACGGAAAATTGTCTTTATTTGACTCTAGCAAGAGCCCACGTGCGTGATAGCATTTCATTTGCGATCCTTCGATTATCATGTCATGTTCTGATCCGATAGTCGGAACAAAGTGAAAAGGTAGCCTAAACAGGCCTAAGCAAATACTGAAGCATCCCGTGAAAGGCCTAAAATGTCCACTCGCTCTCCTCCGACTATCGGGACAAGTTAAACGTTTGAACCGATAGTCGGATGCGAGCGAAAAGTAGCCTGAAGTATGCCTAAGAATATACTGAATCATGCCAAGAAAGTCCTAAAATCGGATTAGCCGTTTCCAAGCTGACATCTTTACAATTGGAATTCCTCCAACTATCGGATCAAGTTTCCCGTTTGAACCAATAGTCGGATCGGAATGAAAAAGCAGCCTAAAACATACCCAAGAAAATGCTGAATCTGGAAACCGGATTAGCCGTTTCCGAGATTAGCCTGGACAAACAGGCAGACAGATAGACAAACACAGACACACCGGTAAAAATTTAAAAAATTCCTGAATCTGTTTTAATATCTAATCCGTTATACTTTCTATAAAGTATATGTTCTGGTTATCACATTCAAAACATTCAGAGACTTCAATTGTAGTCGCTTTATTATGGCGATCTCTGTGCTCGGTCTGCATCTTTAAATATCCATTGTTACCTAAGTAAATATTGATCGGGCTATAAACAACTCTAACCACGAAAATCAGTCCAAAAAGAAAAGAGCTTCATATATATGGTAAGTCAAGATTTACTTTGACTGACCTAAATATTTAGGTAGAGCTCTCTGAGGTCTATAATTGGAATGATAAAAAAGTGTCTTTCCTTCGACTATGGGTTTAAGTTTTCGGTCTAATCCATAGTGACGAAACGATAATAATCGATAGTTAGATACGATAATCGGGTCCGATAGTCGGATTCGAGTAACAAAATACTACCGCAAGGCGTTTTGAAATATTTGTTGGTAGAGGTTTACATATCACCCTGTATTTTTGTAACCCTATGAGATATTTTCATGACTAAGCTAGTAATCTACGCAGAATACTATCTAAAACTCAGGTGGAAAAGTACTAAAAAGGACAAAATAGAACCCCCTCCCTCCTCCCACCCGTACGATTTTTCGTCCGTCTATCCAAAACGTAGCCAGCGGCTTTGTTACTTTCAGCAATACAACCTTTTTTTGGGATCCGATGAAGCTTAGGTCCATCATGTCAGTAAGCTTGATCCAAAGGATAAGTAGAAAGGATAGGTTAGGGATCTGGAGGGTGCATGAGTAAATGCCGATGAGCCTTACGTTTGAACTCTGAGATGTTGCATGAGCTCGGAAACACCGACTGCTGGACAATTCCACAATCGAGTTGTTCTGTTTACAAACGAACTTCTATACCGTAACGTGAGCTGAGTTGGCTAGTCTTGTGCTGTGGGAAAAAAGTTGCCGTGTAGGCAGGAGATTCTTGATTTCAATGGAGCAGTCGCTACTACTAACTTGCTGAGCGCAGCTACATTCCTTCGATTGCTTAAAGGGTCGATGGAGGTGTGTGCTATCCGTAATGAGTTTGATGGTGTGGTTTTGTACCTTATCCAGACAAACCAAGGTGGTTTTTGGGGCGCCCGCCCAGATATACGAGTGTGTACGAGTTGGGGTCGAATTTAGGCAGGGGTCGTAAATAACTGTTATATTTGTATTTTTGACTTAAAAAATCAAATAGTAAATGTTGTCTGATCTGCATAAAATTTATACTGGATACTCAGAATAGCGAGTTCTACGCGGTGGTGGGGTTACTTTTAAATTGTAGACTTTTATTATAAAAGTCCAGTTTAATAGTTAAAATTAATTTAAATTTTTTAAATAAAAAATAACAGTTATATTTAACTAAAAAAGTTTTAGGTCATTAAAAACACTTCTTTTTGTTTTTTATTTTTAAAGTCTTTCAAAACTCTTATGGGAAGACTTTTATTTTTAAAATCAAAAATAACTGTTAAAAAAGACTTTTATTTTTTTCTGTCTTGCATAAAAGTCTTTCTAAGATTTTTATTTTTCAAGTTTTTTCTATAAAAGTCTTTGAAGACTTTTATTTTTAAAATATAAAAATAAAAGTCTTTTGCTGAAAACAGATAAATAGTCCATTCAAAAAACGTTAAGAAAATCGAACCCTAATGGTCTTTGGGGTCGCTGATCACGAAAATCGGGGTCCTGCGGTCCTAAAACACGGGCGTCACCCTTAAAAAAATGCAAAAAAACACCCCTTTTTAGGGGGTTTTCGCGATTATTTCGATAATAATGAAAACTAATGCAATGAAATACACTTTTTTTAATATTGATTTGCGAAGGTGGTTGATTTGTACTAAATCAACGCGAACTTTATGATAAGGGGTGATCCTAAAGGGTTGAAACCACCCCTAAATCGGCTACAAATAGAAAAAATTGTAAATTTTTTTTTCTTCAAGTATATGCTTCAAATTCGATTGTGGGCGTACTATCAGGCAAAACTAAATTATTTTCAACCCTTAAGGGGTTAAAACTACCCCTACAATAATAAAAAAAAAGTCTTTGAAAACTTTTATTTTTAAAATATAAAAATAAAAATCTTTTGCAGAAAACAAATAAAATAGCTATCGTAGTTCGAAAATTACACTATAAAAAAATTGTGATATTGTGCTTAAAGCCTAGCACGTTGATCGGGCTATAGAAATTCTAACTAAAACTATGTAAAAAATTATTTATTAGGTGGATAAATTGGTGCGCCTGATTTTATATTTTTGAATTTTTTGGCTCCCTGTTTAATTTCTACTTAAATTTTATTGTGTTTTTTATTATACATCTCGTCTACTGGAACGCTATTCAGTACCATTTTAGCTATTATGTATATCGAAAAAACTCATTAAATTGTAACGCTTTATATTAAAAACAATCGTTCAATTTTGAAGACTTACCGCGTGCTTATCGTACAAATATGATGAAGAATTTCTTGGAGTACGGGTCCGCAGCCACTCGCACAGAGTCATACGATGAAGTTCTTGCAAAAGTAAAGTTGCCAGCGAGGCAAAGACCATTGACGAACTCAAAGCTAACATACAAGCCGAATTGAATGCTAAACGCCCGAATACAGCCGCTTTTTGCGTATCGAATGGAGGTCATTTAATCGCATTGTATTCAAAAACTGATATATCATAAATAAATCTTGCTCATTTGTCAAAATCGGCTAAAAAATGTCGGAGTGATTCAATGCTGAAATACCGAAGGTCTAGATGGCCCACCCCACCCAGTATGCAAATTTACATATTAAATTTGGGGGGCCAAGGGTTTTCATGTAACAGGAGGACCGCAGAATCAGTTTGGAAACCACTGATTAAAAGTAAGCCTATTGGTTCCAGAGGAGTTTCAAAATAATTGGACTTTAAATAAATAATTTCACTTTAGGGGTTGTGGGGGTGGCTTCCGATTTACCGATCGGGTTTGTTTTTGTGTCCACAAATAGCATATAGTGTGTCCACAAATAGCTATTTGGGCACAAATAAAAATAAATAGTTTAAAAAATCTAAAAAATACACTTTTATTTTTAAATGAACCAAAAAAAAAATAATAATTTTGTATGTAAGGTTTTTATTGCTGCAGCCACTTTAAAATGTAAAAAAGCGTGTGCCGCTCTTTAGCTATATTCTTATTTTATTAATAGTGGAACTTTTCGTTAGCGCCCACGCTTTTTAACATTTAAGAAAGTTGCTGCAGCAATAAAAACTTTGCATTAAAAAAGGGTTTAAAGTGAAATTTCCAAATGTTTCAATGATTAAAAATGGAAAATAAAATTTTAATGCAAAACAATAAATGTAAATTTTTTCAATTACAATTTTAATGCAGGGGTAGTTTCACCCCCTTAAGGGTTGAAAATAATAAATCTTTGGCTAATTAACCAAATTTCAAGCAAAAAGCAAAAAACAATTTTTTTTTCTAATTTTTTATATAAGTTGATTTTTATAATTGTAGGGGTAGTTTTAACCCCTTAAGGGTTGAAAATAATTTAGTTTTGCCTGACAGTACGCCCACAATCGAATTTGAAGCATATACTTGAAGAAAAAAAATTTTACAATTTTTTCTATTTGTAGCCGATTTAGGGGTGGTTTCAACCCTTTAGGATCACCCCTTATCATAAAGTTCGCGTTGATTTAGTACAAATCAACCACCTTCGCAAATCAATATTAAAAAAAGTGTATTTCATTGCATTAGTTTTCATTATTATCAAAATAATCGCGAAAACCCCCTAAAAAGGGGTGTTTTTTTGCATTTTTTTAAGGGTGACGCCCATGTTTTAGGACCGCAGGACCCCGATTTTCGTGATCAGCGACCCTAAAGACCATTAGGGTTCGATTTTCTTAACGTTTTGAATGGACTATTTATCTGTTTTCAGCAAAAGACTTTTATTTTTATATTTTAAAAATAAAAGTCTTCAAAGACTTTTATAGAAAAAACTTGAAAAATAAAAATCTTAGAAAGACTTTTATGCAAGACAGAAAAAAATAAAAGTCTTTTTTAACAGTTATTTTTGATTTTAAAAATAAAAGTCTATTTTAATTATTATTTCGAACAAAAAAACAAAAAAATCTTTATTAACAATTTTAAAAGATTTAAAACAATACTAGTCAAAGATAATAGTTAAAAATAACTTTAAATATTTTTGGTAAAATTTAACTGTTACTGTTGTTTTATATCATATAAGTTTCAAAATAATGATTATTTTCTGATTTTTTCGATATAAGTTATAACAGTTACGATCCCTGAATTTAGGTCTTCGGGTCAGGGTGTTAAAAGATGGGTCAGCTGTTAGATTATCCTCACCCACCGGTAGGAGTTTTGGTGGAGTGCTTTGTTTTTGTTGTGTTGAATTCGACACGATTCTTGCGGCCCTAGTCAAGAATGAGTTTGATGCCCGCGTTAAGATAGTTGGACATGAGTTCACGGTCTAAGAGACAAGTTCTGGCATTTGCTTGTCTAACTTTGTCGAAGGCGTAAGAGTATCGCAGAGTACCGTCATCGGCGAAACTGTGGAGTGAGTTGGAGGGGACTGAGAGGAGATCATTAATGAATATAATAAAGTGAGTAGCTGGGAGAATCGCCCCTTGGGAAACGTCGGCCGAGATGGAGTGAGGATCGGATTCGACGCAATCCAATACTACCTTGATCGGAAAGAAAGCTCTCAATCCAGTTCCTTAGAACTGAGTCGATGAAAATAGCTTGGATTTTAGACAGCAAAGCGGGATGTCATACTTTGTCGATGTGTTCAATCACGCACACAAGAAGGTCGCCAGTAGACCTTTCTGGTCTAAAGCCGTAGGTACTGCCTGTCGTGTACAGAAGATAGATAACAATATCCTAGAGCTGATAAATGGAATGGACTACGAACCTCCCATCAGGTTGATAGACTAGTAGGTTTAATAATGGAGTACATTCTGCCCAACAAAGAAACCAGGAGCTATGGTTGATATTTGAGGCTAAGTCGAATGTGGCAATGCGGAAAAAGTTGTAAGTGGACCAACTTTTGCGTTGCATACCTTCAGTTCACTCAATTAAAAGTTAAATCGCATTTGTACACACACTTCTTTACTATCTGTGTACTTGAACCGTATTCGGTAAAGTGGGCGTGGCATAGTGGATATTGATAACGCCACCCAAAACAGATCGGTATCGTTACTTACGTCGGCACAATGCGGTTCTAATATCTCTTTTAACTCCAGAACAACGCTGCACGAGCGCATGCTCGAGTTCGTGATCGCGTTTCCGTAAAAACTTTTTGTGTTTAACTATCATAAACACATAATGGAAGTGTGCTTTGTTTATACATTAGTGCTATAGACTGCAAGCCCACGGAAATTTTGGAGGGTTCATGTGATACAGCATGAATTATTTGCAGATCGATACTTCTAAATGAGACGCAAACTTTAGGCGCTATGCCGTTACTTCGGGCGGTACATGTGACCATAGATGCATGTTGAATTTCCCATCCGTAGAGATGGTTTTCCGACCAAACATTCTTGTACGCCAATTCTCACATTGATACATTAAAAAAAAGTTCCTAGAACTTACTGCCGTACAAAAATAGTGGTACCGGAAACCAGAAGAATTTTTGAATCTCTGCAAATTAAACCCCCCGGAAAAAGTGCTTGATTCCTGTACGGCATTTGTACATTTCGATTTCTATGAGTTCAAAGGATTATTGTGTTGCTTAGGGTGATCCTTAAAATTTTTTTCCTTAATTTTCTTTGTTCTACAAGTATAAAGTATAAATTCAATATTTTAGGAATGACATCTGTATCTATTTGAGCCTTCTTCGTTGGTTTATCTTCATTTTGGCCGCTTCCGCGATTAGCCCAGACAAACAGACACAGGCATACAGACAAAAATTTTAAAAATCCTTGATTTTGTTTTAATATCATATAAATAACCATATTCACTTAAAAAATACAATTATTTTGAAATCATAGACAGGCACTCCAATTATATTTATATAGATTATAACACTTCAAAGATAGAAAAACAAAGAAATACATGCGCCATCTATTTTCAGTTGTGCTGTCTAAAAGTTTTTAATCAATACTAATATTATACATGCGAAAATAACTCGGTCTGCGTATCTGTCTATTACTATTACACACCTAAACCGAATTTCCTCTGAACCGAATTTCATAAAATTTGGAACAGAGATAGATTAGACCTTGGAGAGTTTTATTTTATTTTATTTTTTCGAAGGATATGGCCTTAAAAGGTATGGCTTGAGAGGGCATGCCTTATCCCCTAACAAAACATGTTGGGCTTCGATATTGGTTCAAGGTAACAGACGGTTAGGCGGAAAAATAAACTGTTGCCTTTCAAGTAATTTTAACTATACCTAACCGAAAATTGCAGCAAACCAATGTGCACACATATCCGCTTACCTCTCATCGCTTATCGCTCAACACTCCTCGCATCAGATCCCAAAGGTCGGTGGTTAGATTCTATGCACCGGCATCTTCGAATTCCCTCTCTAAATAAGGAGTTAATAAAAACGTGTCACTTTTTAATTCGAATCCACTTATTTCATATTTGATGGCTTAATAATTTCTTTCCGGTCTCCGCAATATTTAACAAAACATTGAACAAAATCAGAACTTGTAAATGCTCCCGATTTAAATCCATTCAGTATTTCCCTACCCGCATTCTTCGTTTTATAGAACAATTATCAATGAGTACACAGTAGAAAAGATTCTATGGACTGAGGAATACCCCTATACAATACTCTTCGTCGTACTAAAATATTCCCGTTCCTCGGTGTAATAAACTTTCCAGAAAAATACAAAACCATTAATTACACTTGAATATCAATTAGTGTAAAAGGTTAAGCAATTCAACTAAACCTTTAAGCAGTACTAAACCACTTTGTTTCAATAACTCTCGAGCGGAGTGCCTTAAAACTAGGATCTCCTTACACAAAGTACACGCGCCAGCACCACCACCTCCGTCCGTGCCAAAACAGGGCGAGAGCAAAATGATTTCAAATCCCGACTTAAGGCCTGCACAGACCAACGCGAAACCGCGGGAGCGGGAGCGGGAGCGAAACTTTTGCGGGACCAGATACTGTGGCGGGATACGGAACCCTTCACACCGACGCGGGACTGTTAGGAAGCGAACGCGGGACTGCAGCGTTTCGTTTTCAGTTCGCTGCATGCAGAGTTATCCCGCGGTTCGCGTTGTTCCCGCATAGCTTTTTTTGAACATGGAATTCACTGAGAAGTTAATTGAGCTTCTTCTTCATCCGATGAGGAATACATTTTTAAATGTTTATACTTGAAACCTTTTAAACAACACCTTTCACTTGCACTGACAAATTGTTAAAAGAACCGCGGGAGAATTCGCTCCCGCTTTGGTGTGAACGGATCAGCGATTCCCGCTCCCGCACAGTCCCGCGAGATTTTCGCTCCCGCTCCCGCTCCCGCGGTTTCGCGTTGGTCTGTGCAGGCCTTAAAAGTGCACCATTACTTGATTTAAGTGCGGTACTAAACTTGATGGATCAGCTGCTAGAGGCCAGAGCAGGCGGATGACTCTTTCATGACTTCATTTTGAGGCGAAAATATTAAAACTTTTATCGCCACTTGGCTGCGCTAGTGTAATATGGTGGAATCCGCCAACCGCCGACTCGGCTTTAATCATCAGATAAACTTTATTAAATTGAATTTTTTAATTTCGGGGCATCTTCCGCCCTCGACTTGATTCCATAATAAAAACTACCATAAATGGCGTGTCTCTGCTCGGATTTGCTAAGGGAAGGAAGCAAGAAAACGGCAGAAGCGAAATTGTTCATTAGCGGCGATTTTCGGAAGTTGCGTTGGCGTATTTGGAAGCGTTCAGAAATCTTCCAATGGCACTAAATCATCGAGTTTAACTGTGCTTTTCAGTATTCGGACTGCGAGAAGGGAAAGGAAACAATTTTTTTTTTGTTAATTAAATTATGAAAAATAATATTGAGAAAAAAACCAGCAACAATAATATTATTGTTTTTGTTGGTTTTTTCTGATTGACACAATACACAATTGACGGTGAATAGATCTGCCAGACAACAACGCTGCATAAATATTTAATCGAAAATAAATGACGGAAAGTGGAGATCAATCATAGTTTTGACCTTTAGCTGTAAATAACGTTCTGGCACTAGACACATGACTGGGCATATTTAAGATTTGCGATTCTATTTACGGCTTTCATAAAAACGCTAGAGAACGGGTTGTTGCAGAGTTGTTATGTGATCACTTCATAATATATTATATACTGCGGTTTTTACAACGATTTATTTTCAGTGGCGGCGCTAGATCGAGGTAGAGATCTCCTAAATGGTTGAACCCTATACCATAAATCTGTGGAGTTCTTATGCAACTATATATATGCTGCAAAGGAAGACAGACGGAAATTTTATTAAAATATTTTTAGGGGAGCAAAACAACCAGTAAACAACAGCAATATGTTGAAACGAAGGCAACCCTAGTTCGACTTGGAAGCAATATTACTCAACGGTAGATCAGAGTAGATCTGGGGTCAGTCATCAGCGGAATAGGGGGAATAACCTGTAGTATAACATGCACGTGCCGCATCTCTTCGTATCTATTCCGGACTGATGGAAGTGCGATCCTAGAATCCTAGGGGTGGCCACTGGTAACTATCCTCTGAGAGAGGATACGCTAATATGATCGTTCCAAAGAGTCCTTCAACGTTGAGAGAAATGAAAGAATCAACACTGAAACTAAAAAACAAGAGACTAGGTTTTTTGCACCTTTGAAAAGTAGTTACGGAAAATTGTTCAATAAAACTCAAAACAATAAATTAGTTGTTCATGGGCTGATTGTGGTTTGGCCTTCAGCTTCTGCAGCAAATTTTCTTTTATGGCCTGAATCGATTTGTAATTATAGCTTCGGGAATAGGAAAAAGTTGCACGCAGTGTTGGGCAAAATTCAATCTGATTGATGACTAATGACTAATGATTAAAAACAGTAGTTTGCTATAACTATTAGAGATTGGTATTATTATTCTGTTTTATAATACCAATCTCTAATAATTATAGCAGACAAGAGTTTTTAATCATTAAACAGAATAATAATACCAATCTCTAATAGTTATAGCAAACTACTGTTTTTAATCGTAAATCAATCAGATTAAATTTTGCCCAACACTGGTTGCACGGGACCATATTAGGGAAATATGATTCTTCGTCGGTGACATTTCGCCGAGTTTTTGGCAATTTGTTATTTTTGACATTATCTTGGTACGATATGTTTGCATCTCTTGCAGATATGTTTGCATCTCTATGAATATTTTCCGCAGACGATTTTCACATACGAAATAGAAAATTTAAAGCAATTTCTTTACTCAATAAATGTTTCTACTGTAAAAATCGCGAAGCTCTTAAAAATAAACAATTGTTGTGAACACACTGAGTGACAGATAGAGCACTACCAGGGTATCTTTCGAGTACGTGACAAATGATAAATTGCAGGTACTTTTTACATCGTATTTCAGAGCAGATATGGAACGAAGTGCTAAATAAATAGGAAAATGTATAACTTACCTAAAAAGTAGATATAAAAGAATGCGGAATTTTGAGAGATGAACCATACGAATTATTGTAGTAAAAATACTGGCCTCGATACAATAAACAAGGAAATTTCGGAGATGCCTAGATAACTCAAACACCTTGAGACTAACACGGACATTGAGCGATCTTTTAAACAATTTCCAAAACTTATTTTCGCTTGTAGATCGACCCACAACCTTCTATACTACAAAGCCATGTACGGCAGTTGTGTGTGTATTATTTTGTGGTCCGGCTGAAACGTCAAACCTAACAAGGTTATGTACGAAAATACTCGAATCGAACGCGGTAAAATTATTTCGGCGCGAATAATTTTATGAAAATAATTACATATTGCTGTGAAAGAGAGAGAGAATTATTATTTTTTGTTTGTTCGGTGAACTAATTATGTTAAAAGAAAGTTATTTAGTTGATATGCCTGACAACAATTAAATTAAAACGTTGGCATGGAAGTAATACCCAAAAATTATGAATTTTAGTTAAATTTTAGTGTTTTTTAGTGCCATACAGTGGGCCAACAATAATAATCGAATTTGCAGTGATTTTAAAGTGAATAGTATCTTCATTTAGTACAGTTTCCAGAGTAAAAAAATCGCTAAAACTGCAAAAAAAATAGTAGTTGAATGAAATTTGGAATGGTGGGAGTTTAGCCATTGGAGAAAAGGTAACCGTTGAGTTCCGGGCCGTACTTCGTGAAAATCACGAGAAAATCCGATTGAAAGAATTTTCCGACGCTTTCCCGACCGTAGCTCGGAAAAACGTCGAAATTGGAAAAATGTTAAGAAGACAAAATTAAAGCTATGAAAATTCTCAACAAAAAAAGTTATACAGGGTGTCCCACATAAACTTACAAAGCGGCCGGCTGTGGATTGGTCTTGGATAGACGAACAAAAAATCGTATGGGTGGGGGGGGGGGAAATCGTAACGGTTTAGCCGCTAGGGCGTTTTGAAGTTTTTTTGCTAAAGTTTTACATATCACCCTGTATTTTTGTAACCGTATAACCTATTTGCATGGTTATGGTACCAGTGCACGCAGAATTCCTCCACCTATCTACAATGGTAAAAACAATGGTCCTATCTTACCAACTTTTGGAGTTATGAATCGCCAAAGTCAAAATTTTGTTATTTTTTCACTAAAATTTCAACTAAAACCACCTTTTTCTCCAAAAAATACGTGATAAACCAATATTTTTTTTAAAAAAATTGGAAAGCTTGGACAATTTCCTATAAAAAATGTATAATAACTTTTACGCTAGGGCCTTTACTTTTGAAGTTGTAAGCAATTAAGACCTATCCACAGCCGGCCGCTTTGTAAGTTTATGTGGGACACCCTGTATAAGCTTTTCCCGGAAAACCTCACGTTTGGTCGGAAAATGGAGGGTAAAGAAAAAAAATATGAAAAATTATTTTGTTTTTATATTGTTTTCTTTATGCAGGGTGTCCCACCTCAAGTTACAAAGTGGCGGGCTGTAGATAGGCTTTGGATAGACGAACAAAAAATCATATGGGAGGGGGGCAGAAATCGTAACGGTTTGGTCACTAGGGCGTTTTGAAATTTTTTTGATAGAGGTTTACGCAACACCCTGTATTTTGGTAACCCGATGACCTACTTCCATGAATTAGGTGGCAGTATACGCAGAATACTCCCACCTATCTAAACTGTAAAAGCGAAGGTTCTACACCACCAACTTCCAGAGTTATGAGTCAAAATATCATTTTTTTTTTTACAGAAAAACTATTTCGAATATACATAATATATTAGAAAAATTGACAAAGTTCCTATATTTATTTCCATTTATTCTTCATCGCTGGATGTCTCGGAGATAGATCAACAAATGAATCGAGGGCCTACTTTCATTTAAAAATAACACTGCGTTATTAAGATGCTCTAAGTTATTTCCGAAGAACTTTGTCAATTTTTCTAATTATATGTACATATATTCGAAATATTTTTTCTGTAAAAAAAATGATATTTTGACTCATAACTCTGGAAGTTGGTGGTGTAGAACCTTCGCTTTTACAGTTTAGATAGGTGGGAGTATTCTGCGTATACTGCCACCTAATTCATGGAAGTAGGTCATCGGGTTACCAAAATACAGGGTGTTATGTAAACCTCTATCAAAAAAATTTCAAAACGCCCTAGTGACCAAACCGTTACGATTTCTGCCCCCCTCCCATATGATTTTTTGTTCGTCTATCCAAAGCCTACCCGTTCGTCTATCCAAAGCCTAGCCTGGTACACCCTGCATAAAGAAAACAATATAAAAACAAAATAATTTTTCATATTTTTTTTCTTTACCCTCCATTTTCCGACCAAACGTGAGGTTTTCCGGGAAAAGCTTATATAACTTTTTTTGTTGAGAATTTTCATAGCTTTAATTTTGTCTTCTTAACATTTTTCCAATTTCGACGTTTTTCCGAGATACGGTCGGGAAAGCGTCGGAAAATTCTTTCAATCGGATTTTCTCGTGATTTTCACGAAGTACGGCTCGGAACTCAACGGTTACCTTTTCTCCAATAGCTAAACTCCCACCATTCCAAATTTCATTCAACTACAATTTTTTTTGCAGAAGAAATCTCTAGGAGCTGTACTAATTATGGTGTAATTATTTAAGATATAAGTGCAGAAAATGTGAAACAAAGTGCTAAGGTTATTGTTTTGTTTGACATTTGAATTGGGGCATATTTTGTGCATTTATGTATAAATATTTAATTTTGGATATAAAATCAAATCATTCTAGACTGTGGGTATAGCAGTAATCGGCAAAATGTGCAATGGCTTTATATCCAAGATAAAACCTTCATAAATGCATATATGCCCCAATTTAAATGGCAATCAAAACAATAACTTTAGGTCTTTCTTTAGCATTTTTCTGCACGTAATTTTTATTATTTACCACCGCACAACATGAAAAACTCAACATTTTTTTCTAATGAAACACGGGATAACCACCGCGAATGTAAACAAAGTGGCCACCTTTACAATTAACACATTTAATCACTCAATTTTTTTAAATTTCTTTAATCAAATCACATGAGGTTTACATGAATATAATAGTTTCCACTGTAAGACACTAAAAAACACTAAAATCGAAATAAACTTCTTAATTTCTAGGTATCACTTCCATGCCAACGTTTTAATTCAATTGTTGTCAGGCATATCGACTAAATACCTTTCTTTTAACATAATTATTTCACTAAACAATAACAAAAAATAATTCTAAAATCCACTTCTCCATACGATTTGACAGAAACTGAATATTGCACCCGGACCACCGAATTGCTTACATGTGTGTGTGAACATGGCATGAGCATGGCTTTCTATATAGAAGGTTGTGATCGACCTAATGGAGTATCTCAACAGAAACATTCATCGCTTTGATGAGTCTGGTCTTCTTCTTTAAATATTTGCAAGGCTTTTGACAGTGTATGGCACCTCGCTCCGCTGTCTCAACTCCAAACTATTGGTAAGGACTAAGCTCTAAGGAACTGGATTGAGAACTTTATTTCTGGCCGTTTAATCAAAACAGTTTCGGATGGCGTCGAATCTAACCCCACTCCATCTCGGCCAGAGTTTTCAAGGGTCGATTCTCTCTCCTGCTCTCTTTCTTATGTTTATAACTGAGCTGCTCTCAAACCCTTCCAACTCTCTTCAAAGTTTCACCGATGATAATGCCGCGCATTTTCCTACGCCTGCGGCAATATAAGATCAGCCATGTCTCCTAGACCATGGACTCATGTCCAACTCTATTAAAGGGACACAGAACTCATTCTTGCTTGGGACTTCAAGAATCGTATTTAAAGTAACCATCCTACTTAAGGACCTTCCAGACCCTTAATCTATCCTTTCTATTCTATCCTTCTAATCAAGCTTCTTACTATGCATTGCATCATGACTTGAACGACATGACGGACTGTGGTACAAAGAGTGATCCCTCAGCTTGTTATTACCATATAAAAAACTGTTGCGGGGAATTTATATTACTCTGACAATAAAACCTGACTCAAAAACCACACGGATACATACCGAATTATAAAACTTGATAAAGCGAGAAATATTGGTCAATGTAAATGGACGTGTGACATAACTATCTCGGACTGGAGGAAGTGCGGCCATAGCCTCCTAGTGGTGCGGACAGAAAGCTAAACTGGATGGGCTGATATGTTCGGGCCTACCAAGGCAAGTAATGAGTAGTTTTTGCGCTGTCGTTTAAAAATCTCCTCTGGGCTGGACAAATAAATAAAAGTAGTTGGATCCAGATTAGATACAAAGAAAAGAACTAGAGGATGTCCTGGCTAAGTAGTTCTCAGGCATTGTATTACCGATACGGAACCGCCTAATTTGAGCATAGATGATTGAATTCTGATGAAATATACGGAACGCAGAGGATCCATATCCACACGTGTTCTGGCTCATTTTAAGCAGTTTTTTCTTCCTTCGTTTTATAACGTCTGTCAATTGTTAGGGGGCTATGGTAGGAAGGATCTCAGTAAATTATCACCGAAATCTATGAAGATTTTGACTCGAGGAGGCTGACTAAATGCTTCATATTTTTTGATACTGATATCGCAATAGTTTTGTTTTGTTAGATGATAGAGGAACAAAATATCTCATGGGTGGAGTTTAGTGATGAGCAAACGTAAGAACAAGACAAGACTAATCTAGTATTGTTCTTGTCTTGTTCTTGTCTTGTTCTTGTCTTGCTCTTGTCTTGTTCTTGTCTTGTTCTTGACCTGTTCTTGTCTTGTTCTTGTCTTGTTCTTGTCTTGTTCTTGTCTTGTTCTGGTTCTTGTCTTGTTCTTGTCTTGTTCTTGTCTTGTTCTTGTCTTGTCCTTGTCTTGTTCTTATCTTGTTCTTGCCTTCTTCTTGTCTTGTTCTTGTCTTTTTCTTGTCTTGTTCTTGTTCAGTTTGTCTTGTTCTTGTTCTTGCAAGCATAACTAAGTCTCGCTCTTGTTCTTGGTCTTGCTAAATGTGCAAGAACAAGACAAGACTGCAAGAACAAGACCATTTTTGCTCATCACTTGTTTGCGCACAATGCGTGCAAAGTCATTATGTACTTATGTACAAATGCTTTCACAATTATCATACTAAAAAGTAAATATACACACATGTATTTATATCATAATTACTTGAACATCATAATCAATATTATATATGTTTTTGTTTTTAAAAGAATTATTTTAGGTTTAAATTTTGCAAGAATCCTGCTAAAGTCTTGCTCTGGGTCTTGTTCTTGCACAGTTAATCTTGTTCTTGTTCTTGCAAGCATAACTAAGTTTTTTTCTTGTTCTTGCTAAATTTGCAAGAACAAGACAAGACTGCAAGAACAAGACCATTTTTGTTCATCACTAGTGGAGTGGAGATACACCCTATACATAGCATATTTACAATATTATGTTACCTTGGGCCTCAACAAACTGTTTTTTTTTTTTGTAAATTCTCATCTATTTCAGTTGAATCTAATCCGCGCTTCTATTCAACTGTGCATAACAAGCCGGAATTCGCGAATATTTTGGTCTAATGGTCAAAGCCCTTGCGCGAATTAAAGTTGGGCCGTCGTCGCTCGAATCGATCTCTTCTATGATCGCTTTCGGAATCTCTCGATATGGGGGCCTCGGTAGCATAGGGAGGAAGGCGCCTGGCTACCATCCCAGAGGTCCCGGGTTCGAATCCCGGCCAGCCCCACGGTCCTTCGCCTTTTCCACTTTCCCACCTACATAACTTTCCTTCTTTCTTCTTCCTGATTCCTCCTGTCATAGCCTTCCTTAGCCCTTCCCAGCTCCACCAAAGCGCATGTCATCGGTTGGTTGATGAGATTCAACTCGTTTCAGGATGCATAACACTCCAACGCGTTGTTTCTCGATGCCCCGATGTAAAATTAAAAATTTTTAACTTCCCAGTATAGGAAGTTATTGTAATCGGTCCGAAAATCGAAATCGAAAATTTCAACGTATTTTCATCTTTCAAGGTGCCAGGAGCATTTTAAGAAAAAAATTGGGAGGAAGTATGTGTGTGTGTGTATGTGCGTACGGATGTGGTCATTTTTTCCTGCACGATATCGCGCGAACCAAAACTGATATCGACTTCGTTGAGGTGTCGTTCGAAGCGTATTAACCGAAATATGATCTGAAAAGATTTTCATGAAATTCGGTCCAGCCGTTTTTTTGTTTAAGCGACGTAAGTGATTTTTGTACCTGCACGATATCGCCCGAACCACGAAAGATATTGACTTACTTGAGGTGCCGTTCGAAGCGTATTAGCGACAATATAATCTGAAAAGATTTTTATAATATTCGGTCCAGCGGTTTTTTGGTTTAAATGACTTAAGTGATTTTTGTACCTGCACGATATCGCGCGAACTATAAAAGATATCGACTTAGTTGACGTGCCGTTCGAAGAGTATTAACCAAAATATGATCTGAAACGATTTTCACAAAATTCGGTCGAGCCGTTTTTTTGTTTAAGCGGCGTAAGTGATTTTTGTACCTGCACGATATCGCCCGAACATATTGACTTACTTGAGGTGCCGTTCGAAGCGTATTAGCGACAATATAATCTGAAAAGATTTTTATAATATTCGGTCCAGCGGTTTTTGGTTTAAATGACGTGTTTTTTGTACCTGCACGATACCGCGCGAACTAAAAACTATAGACTAAACTAGTTTAAGCTAAAAAAAACCAACCGGTTTCAGCAAACTCATAACACCGGTTTTCATTCCATTACGGAGGCCAAGCACCATTGGATGAGATTAGTAATTAGTTGGGGGCCGTTTGTCGTTCGCTGGCTAGATAAACATAAAGCTTTCCGATATCGCAGTTATTATTCACATATCGACAGGCCGTCTAGGTTAAAAAGCTTTTTTCTACTTCCATACCTGTATTTCCCTGGTTCAACCAGTAAAATTTTACTATTTCCTTATTGGTTGACTTAGAAATGGTTCAATCAGTAAATATTAACTGGAAATTAGGAAATAGTTACCAATTCGTTTTCAGAGAGGTGGGTTTTCCTTGACGGAAGTATCAACCAGAACACGGTTGTAGAATAAACCCTATCGTGGTCCTGTACAAGAAGTACTTTCTGTCAACTGAGCAAAAAATGATGTTCCGTGAATAATCCCCTAATCATTCTGCATATATCATCAGTTGAATGAATCAACAAACAAAGATTTCGTTTATATGCTAAATGTTTTTCTAAACAACTCAAATACAAAAAAAAAACCGAAAACTTTCCACAAATATACACAACATCCGAGCGTTTTAATTCAGTAATGGCAGCATAAATGAATGCAAAATACTATTTATTAACCAAACCTGTAAGTGACTAACATTGAATTTCAAATCAACTCGTAATAATCTAGAAATGATGCAATCTGAAGGCCCAGCTTTGCACGTTTTATTTTTAATTGAAGATTCCAGTAAAAGTCAATGTCGCAGTTTTATTATTCCCATAGGTTCTAAAGTCCGTCACATTGAACTTACTTAACATTAGCAGTTAAAGTGGGCAGCGATTCACTTGAGGTCTGTATGGACATAGTTGAGTAATGAAGACGAATCGGGGCCTTGAGATTGGAATTATAAATTACAAATGTGCATAGAGGTGCTCAAGTTGTGGGAGGTGTCAATGTTTAAGGTAAAAGTTGGTCGTGCACTAACTGGTCAGAAGCACTAAATCAAAAAAGTGCTCTATTCTTCGCGGAAAGGTTAGGGATTAAAATTATGTTTGTATTACCAATACTTTAAACCAAAAGGCAGCTATTGTGCAATACCGAAGTGGAAACTTGAGACAAACGAAAAAGGTGATTATTAGAGCCCATATTATAATCCCTAAGCCCTTAAGTCTTCATTGCATAATGAGAGAACACAATGTTTAATAAGGCAATGCTATTTTTTTATGTGGTAGTGGAATCATCCTTTGTATGACCAGACCGATATGTCTTAACTCATGTCATGAGGCAATGTTTAGTAGTAAATTCAGTACGTGAGTTGGCTCGCTCAATCTCGATGGGCGGTTCGCGATGTTCTACTAATGCCAATATCATCTGCATAAACCAGTAATTGGTTAGGCTTGCGGAGGATTGTTCCCCTTGATGTCCCGTCCGAATCTCGGATCACTTTCTCCAAACGCCAAATTGAAAAGAAGGCAGGCCAGACCGTTCCATTGTCAGAGACCATTACAGATGTTGCTTGATCTGGACAGTGTTTCGGATACTTAAGATAGCCAAGTATGTCATATTGGTCACATAGCCAACCTACATAGTCGTGTCAGCTTATTGGGGATGCCGAATTTTTTAATGGCTTTGTAGCGTTCTACTCTGGCTGTTATCATAGGCGGGTTTAAAGTCTATGAAGAGGTGTTAGATTGTCATTTCTAAAGTCTTCTGACATCGATTTCTGCTCCCATACTTTCCCAATTAATTCATGAATGGCTTGGTGTAGTGTATCTACACAAAGATGTCGACTGCACCCGAGGGCTTGTTTTTAAGCCGGTTTACGGCTTACGTTTGGCGGTGCCCTAACCTTATCATCAGATCTTGGTGGAACCTCCAACTCCTCAGTTAGCTCGGCATTTAGTAATTCATGAAAGTGGTCTTCCCATCGCTCCAAGATAACTTTAGGATCAGTTCCAAATCTGTTTATTTTGGAAGGCCCTTTTTAAGTTCTCATGAATGCATGCCAGTATAGCGTACACCTCTGATTGGAAGACAGTTGCTAGGGTGCCTAACCATATTGCACTGCTCAATCTAGGACTTTAGCTCCGGATCCCGGTACCCACACCTGTCTCTGTTTTAGAGCCGTGTACCATACTATAATCCACTCGGAGATACCTAATCAAAAGAACAAGTTAGCCAGTTCGAGATTCCAGTTCAGTTTGGCATCTAGCACTCCTAAATATTTGGCTTATTGTGAAAAGCATATAGTTCTATTTGCGAGTGCTGCTCCCGATAGCCCCGGAAGTGATCGTTTTCTGGTAGAAGGCACGAGAATCGTGTTATGGGTATTGATTTTTAGTCCTACGCTGTCGCACAAACTAGATACTAGATCTAGTGCCTGCTGCAGACGTCTTGAAATGGTTTCATCCGTTACAAGAGAAGTGGAGTTGAAACTCTTCCCTGTGGACAACCTTTTGCTATAGTGCCCTCCAGACACCCGTAAACATGAGAGACCATTAGTTTGCCAGTTCTGAGCATAGAGTCGATCCAGTTGCAGAAAGTGCTACATAGACTACGTCTAGTTAGAGCCCTAGCTATAGTATCAAAGGATGAATTGTCAAACGCTACCTCGATATCGATATTGCTTAGGGCTGCGTCTTCCAGCCTGAGTATCAGATTGTGCAGAGCTGTCTCAGTGGAGTTGCCGGCCTGATACGCGGGCTGATAGGAGTTTAGTGGTTTGCGTTGAAGATAATTTTCCCTTATCGCCCTGTCGGCAATTTTCTCCATTTTCTTTAAGGCAAAAGACAAGAGACTTGACGGTCTGAATGATTTGGTCTCGGCCAAATCCGAATCTCCCTGTCTTAGGTTTAAATGTTATGTTGACGTTCCTCCCGATAGATGGGATATATATAACCATTTGCCTTGCATAATAAGGGAGTGACTAGGTCGCAGCCCTCCTGTAGCCGAATAGGATATATCCCGTCTGCTCCAGGGGACTTGTATGGTCTGAACGTTCTAATCGCCTCCCTAGTAGCTTCGTGGTTAAACAGGATGTTTGGTTCTGTGAAGGCAACTTTGGTCACTTTAGAAAGTGGGCCTGTTAGCTACCCAGCAGATGTTGTGTTGTCATTTGAATAAATGGTTGTACCTGGAGCAATATTATTAATATCTCCCCATAAGCCCTTTACGAAAGCTTTGTGGATTTTTGCTGAGTCTCGAATGTCTTCAATACCCTTGCAGAAATCGCTGCGGTTATTTCTTTTTGCTAGCCTGATCGCCCTGCTTTAGATGGCTAGAAAGCTTTTATAACTCTCCCAGTTACCACTTTTATTGGCTGCGTTGAATAGCTTCCTTATAGCGGATATCAACTTGGCGAGCTCGTTATTCCACCACGGAGTTTTCCTGTTATACGTTCTCATTAAAACGGGGCAGTTATTGTTTTAAGCAGCAGTAACCGCCTCCGTAAGGAAGTTCGAGGATAGTTCTACATCCTTCGTAGATTTGATTGAGTACATGGAACTCGTAAATACGTTACCGAGTTCGCCCCGAAAGTGTGTTCAGTTCGTATATTTAGGATTCCTATAAGAGGTAGCCAAAAAGGTATACACCCTTTTGTTCACTGCACTACTACCCGAGGTATCATGGTGGGCGTCCGCATCACATTCTTCGATGATTTGCAGACTGCTCCTGTTCGAATGACATACGATATCCTTAAGTTCTTTGGATGATGGTGGGTCCCTTGGTCGTAGGGAGGGAGGGGGGTGTGCATGCCCATTGCTAATCTGTATCTTCACCGCTGCCTGGTGTCTTGATAATTTATTTTTGAGAGGAAAGCAGTTAGTGCTTTTATTGTAAACTATACAGATCCGAGGATCGCCGCCCACATTACTGCCGGGGCAGCCCTACTGTGTTAGGTTGCACTTTATCATCCGCATCCTGAGGTTGTTCCTGCTGTTGTGAGCTTACTTTTTTAAGCCAATCTCCTTGACTTCAATTCGACCGAAGCACACCTACTTCATTAAAAAAAACACAGTTAATATCATTGTAAAAAAACTGACGCATAATAGCACATACTTATATACCTACACTATTCCTTCAATAAAACTAAAAATCCTCATTCAAATGTCCTTGGCTACCTCAAAACAACAACAAAAAAAAACTCCTGCATAGTACCATTCTTCTAAGCCCTTTCTTTTTACATCTTACATCATACACTTGACCTACTTTAAATCTTCTCTTTTTCTTCTTCTTTTTTTTTAACTTTCACAGAATCTAATACAAGAAGAAACAACAACAACAACAAAAAACAATTCGTCCGTCAAAAATACGCAGAACTTTTGTTGTGTATGCAGAATTATATTTATACCAACAAGCCGAGTGTAGTGCACAAGCCGAATGTACAAAAATAACAACGAAATATACAATTTTCCCTCATTCACCTTCACACTATATACACCAATCTCAACTCAAGCAATTAATTAACTACCGCAAATATTAACATGATAGACCCAGCACAGTACTCTGTACTATACAGCAGTGCTACTGCCATCTCTAATAAAAAAAGAGAAAGAAAACTTAGATATATTTGTATAGAGGGAGATTTATATATGTAGTGTTATACGTGAAAAAGTACATTGCCACACTTAAAATGCTATTCTACCATTACTGCATTATTTGTTTGGCCTTGAGATAATTGCGGCTTTCATAGCTTTACTTTGGCGCTGCCAAAAACTGCCAAATCTTGCTGGCTACTACCCAATCTATTACAATATATAGTGTATAAACACGCCACTATAGTGACACGATACCATACTAAAGTTGGTATGGCAAGTGTGTGAAGACATTTTTGTGGATATATTGTGTAGTTTGTCCTTCAAATTTTAGTTTTTCTTCAATTTTTTTTATTTATTTCTTCAAATAAGAAAGGAATTATAAAAATATACATATATACATACTATGTATAATAGACACATTGTTCTTCTTTCAATCTTTGCAGTCATTTGCGAAAATAGAAACAATTCAATAGAGATTCATTCGCATACACTCGTAATAAAATATGAGAAAAATATAGAGAAGTGATAATGTTTATAAAGTAAAAAAAACTATATTTTCAATTTCAGCGCAGTTTTAGGTGTGTATGCGTGTATGTTTATAGGTGTTACATAAAATAAATGAACATTTTTGCTCGGAAGTTCTTTGCGAGCTTTCATAGACCAAATATATCAATGGTGAGAGAGCTTGAACATGTATTGAGGCGAAAACGCAAATTAAGTCAGAAGAGTATTGGAGACGAATTGAAAAGTTGTGTGTAGAAATTTCGTGTTAAAGAGAGAACTTTGTTTTTCAAGAGAGGGTAAATATTTTTTTTCTTTTTCTAAAAATGACAGTAAGCTTTCTATTTTTTTTTTTTCGATTTGATTGTAGAAGGTTTTTATCATTGCAAGTTTATTTTTCGGTTTATTAAATTCAATTTTTGAGGTTATAATTTCTCATTGGACTTTGAAAATTGTTTCCCAAATTCCCTAGTATTGCTTAAAATAAGACACATTCAGGTAGGCAACCTAATAATATTGTAGGTGTATTAAGGCACCTTCTAGATAGCACTTAAATATGTGTTATTATTTATGTACATAACACATAATTGTAAGTAAAAGTGAAAGTAATTAAGTTTAATTCTTAATTCTTGTTACTATTGAGCTTTTAAATTATAAAAGTCATCCTGATAACACAAATTTCGTCATTGAATGTAATTTTGTTTTTGGTGGAAGAGATGGATTAAAAACGTAAGAAGATTTTTTTATTTATGTGAAAGACTAGAGCTCAAGGAAATCCCCTTTGTACTGTCGACAATTTATTTATTTTTTCGTATTCCTTTTCTGTTAAATATTTTTCGTCATAGATTACCAAAGAGAATTTGTTTTTGGTGATTTTGTAACTGATGCAAATTATTCAATGAGGCAAACATATATGTATGTATATGCTGTGTATAAACATAACACATAAGCTTCTTTAAGCTTTCTTTATTATAGTTAAGAGCTTTTTTTATCTAATTTTCTTCTTCTTCATTCTTTCTATTATCATATTCTTTTTTTTGTCCGCGCTATTTATTTTTATGTGCATTGTTTTATACATACACATATATGTATATTATTGAAAAAGTAAACCAATAAATTAAATATATTTCTGCTGTTATGGCACAGTTTTCTTTATTAAAAAAAAACAATAATGTTCATATATAGGGAAATTCCAACAATAGTGAAAATAGTTTTAAAACTATGTTTTGTTTTGCATAACATAAAAAACCGAGATAAGAAGATAAATAAATAAAAATTAATTGAACTAAATTGCATATGGTTGTATTAGGTAGAAGAGATATGCGCTTGCATTTGAAAAAAATTGTTTATCTGTGTGTGTTTATGACACAAAGAAAATGGGGGGAAAAAACTAATATTAGTACACAATTTTAGTGGGGCATTTCAATTTCTAAGTCAATTTTTTTTCTTCTTTCATTTTTAGTAGTATGTGGGGGCATAGAAAAGATTTTTGAATTATTTAAAAATTGATTAATTTAAAATTAAAGTTTAAAAAAATATTACTAAAATAAAACAAAATAAGAAATACAACAAAAACCGTTATTAATAAACAAAAAAAAACGAGGAAAGAAATGCGCGCGATTGTTTTTTTTTGTTATTTCTCTTTCTCTCTCGCTCTCTCGGTAATTTTAAAACAAAATTTTCTCAAATATTTTTTAAAATAATTTTTTAAACTTAATAATTAAAAAATCAAAAATAAAATAAAATATAAATTTGTTTTTCACTCACTTTTAAGCTGGTGTTGTTGGTATGTAATGTGTGTTATCAGCTACACAATATTTTTATGATTTCAATTCTTATTTTTTTTGTTTTAGTTGATAAACTATATAAGCATTTGTTTAATTGAATTTTATTTTTTTTTTTAAATTTATTTTATATTTTATTTTAACAATAAAATTGACTCATGAATACTGTTTATATATAATATTTTTAAAAAATGTTTTTAAGTTGTTTTATAAATTTTTGTTTTTTAATAAAAAAATGTTTTGTGATGATCGAAAAATAGCAGAATAATAAAAAAAAATAATAAAGAATAAAATAAATAGGATCAGTTTTTTTAGATTATACTCGTATATTTTATGAAATGTGATATCATCAAATGGTATAAGCTATGAATTTATGTTAATAATTTGTTAATACATATATATGTTTATAAATATATATTTATTTATATAAACATATATATTTTATTTATAAAAAAATTGTTGTTATAAAAAAGGATGATTCAAGAATGAAGGAATATTGTTTTGTACATATAGATATATAAATGTATTTTTTTTTTAATTTAAAATATCGTATGATAATTTTGGTGAACACTTAAGAAATTTTATTATTATTTTTTTAATTATTTATTATTAAATATATAATAATAAATTTTAATATTCACCTCTATATATATTTTTTTTATAACTTTATAAAATTTGACTTTTCATTATTATTAATATTATTATTACTATTATTATTTAAATAATATTTAACAGGCATTTGCACTATACTTTATTATTTTATATTTAATCAACATAAATTTGAATAAAAATATATATAACTATTCTCTTTTTATTTGCTGTTATCACGTTTTAATAAAAAAATAAAAAACACACATTGTAAATTAATTAATATTTTTAAGTTTATTTTATTTATTTTATTTTTATTTATTTTTTTGCACTATAATTATTTACTATTTTCTTTTTTTGATGTTGTTGTAGTTGGAATAACATTCGTTATGAAGTAAAATTATTATTATTATTATTTTTAAACTTTACTTTTATTTTTATTGTCTCTTAAAACACGTCACAGTGTTAAATTTAATTCTTTTTTTATTTTCTTTCCTTAAAGAAACATTTTTTTGGTAATTTAGTCTTGTTCTTATCTTATAAGAACCAACAAAAGATAACACGATAAGATAGTCACTAATATAAATATATATAACTTTTCTTATTAAATTATTTAATATATTATTATAATTTCTTCTATTATATTATTTTTTATATTAATCAAGAGTTAACCGATAAATAATTTAATATCATTAATTAACAAAAATATAGATTTAAACTTGAATAAACACCTTTTTTTATTTTGTTATATTTATTTATATATGTATCTTTAAAGAGCTCACTCGAAATATACGTATATTTGCTTCTTAAAAACACTTCAAGATATTTTATTAAAAATTTTATTAACAAATAAAAAAAGCCAATATATATCTATATATAATGACCCACGAAACGAAACTCTTGTGTAACTGTTGGTGTTGGTATTAAAAAAATTATTAACTTTTTTTTGGAAAAAAAAATCTTGAATAGGGATTCTTATATTTTTTGATAGATAAAAAGTTGTGAAGTCGTAACAACCTCGACACTTGTTCGAATAATGAAAATATACCAAAAATCCTCTCTGTAACCTCGCCAGTGCTGCGTACAATCATACAAGCCTAGGTTGACGTATCTGGATATGGGTTACTAAATACAATACACATTCATATATAATATAAAAAACCCCCCAATGTATGTATATATATACTGTATCGTGCCCGTTAAAACGCATTCAAACACAATTCGTATACATACATGGCAATATAATTTACATAGTGTTAGTGAGTATTTGACAGCTCATGTGTACAATCTCATTCTAACAAAAATTTTATCTGCATCTCTCTAAAAATTTTTGGAGAGAAAATTCTCTTATCATCACGAGGGTGTTTATATAATAATAATAAAAAAAAACAGAAACAAACCCCCTAAACTTTTTCCCAACTTTGATTAATCAAAAACATTCTAACCCTAAAATAAAATTACTAAAACAATCCTTAAATAATTAAAAATGTAATTCTAAAAAAAGAAAACTATTTCAAATAAATCCCCTCATGTCATCTGCTCACATTCGAGAAAACTTCCCCAGTATTTTATTGAATCTTTCTCTCTCTTCAAGAACTCGTGCACTACGGCCATACAAAAATTTATCATTGCGCGCGCCTTTTGCTTTAATCAGTTTGAAATGTGTGCGTAAGCGCCCATATCCGCATCTGTACACTGGCACTTTTCCTCCCTTCAAAAAGCCAAACAAAATATACATATACCAACCATATCTACATGTATATAAAACTTTTAAAGCATGGAAAGCCATTTAAAAATGGGGAATTATGTAAAGTATTTTGATGTTTCTTGTTTAACTTCTTATTTTTCTTTTTTCTTATTTGTGTGTAGTGCTTCTTCTTCGTGCTGTCTTTCTTCTTTTTTTTCGCTTTCGTTCAGAATGGATTTTGACGTCTGGTTATGCGCAGTCAAAATATAGGTTTTGTGCTTATTGGCATGTGTCAGATGATGGGAACATTTTGTTACCGTTAGATCAAGGGTGATGGAATGTTTTACACTTTTTTTTCAACATGAGAAGCAAAATTTTTGATTAATTCAGTGTTAATGATAAACTCATTTGGTGTGAGAAGTAAGTGAACTTGATTAGATTTTACTTTCATTCAAATATATTATCTCTGGTATAATATTGAAAAGATATAAAAGATATTCACAAAATAATTTTTGTTTTGCAGAATAATTACAGTAATTCTTTTTTTGCAGACTTTGAATGGTGCACGCGATCTGACCGAAACGAGCCATTGTGATAGGCATGGAACTACGGAAATTACTGAAATCAAACTTATGGAAGCAGACAGATCGACTCAATCAAATACCAGGATTGATGGCCAGCAAAACCATATTGTTTACGAAAAGCTTCATTTTGAAATTGCAGAGGACTATGCTCTCAGCGAATTTGTGCATTGATATCAACCTTTGTGATTACTTCTTAACTACTAACCTAGACATATTAAATCACGGCACGGACCCTACCTTCAACAACAGTAGGAAGCGGGACGTTATAGACATCACTCTGACCATTTTCAACACATTACCACTTACTTGGATGACTGGCGGGTTTCAGATGAGCCATCGTGCACAGGCCATAGACACATTTACTTTATGGTGGATAAGAGTGAGTATACATAGGAATCCTGGATATTCGAACTGGAGAGACTTTCAGACCAACTCAGCTATGTATTGAAGGGCTCCATGCACTCAATTAAATCTATGATGAATGCAGTACTATCCGCGAACTGCTGCTTAGGGATCATCCATTAATTACGTGAGGCGTTTAGGGGGATGGAGTCAAGCCGAATTTCTCCCAATCTCACGGGGGGGGAGGGGGGTCTCGGAAAATATCGCTAATTTTTTCCCTCAAGGAACAAGCTAGAAAACTGGGTTAAATTAGGTAAAACATGCTTCTCCACTAAAGACCCCCACAGGCAAGCCAAGTCAGCAGGCACGGCCAGATAAAGCACACGCAATACTCAGTCTGACTGACGGATGAGGACTTCAGGTATCCGACTGACAGTGTGTGGCATGCACGTGACGTCATGGTTCCCTACAGACACACAGGCGAAGACGACAGTTAAGCATACCACATAATTAATTGAAGTGCAAAAATGCTCATGGCCTCAACAAAAGCTTTAAAGGCATTAATACATTGGTGACAAACCTTTAAAATACACGGACCACCATATTAGCAAAGCACAGGCGGCTCAGATAAATTAAATGTATGGGAAATTCTCCTGCAGGCGGCCGCCGTCAACGCCTCCGCGTGAATGTGTACCTTAAGGCGGCTCCACTTTCACGCCATGAACACCCACGAATGGTTTTCGCGCCTAGTTTGCACCTTGCTTTCAGTTTCGAGTGATACGGTTTGAATTCGTGCCGTAAATTTACGGCTTGAGACTGAATAGAAGTTCTGAGGTGGTAACACGTAAGTTGTTTGAGTCAATTTCTTAGATGCTACCACCCCAGATCTTCAGGCACAAACTGACGACAAACATACATACATAGCGATTTTTGTCAGTTTTCTTGGACTGCAGGCCCCATCCAGTTGGCGGCGGGGAGGTGCGTGGTGATACTTGGCTTCAAGGCGAACATTTTCATGCTAAGGCCTGCCGTCGACCTGTGTGCCAAATGGGGCCTTAAAATATAACTAAATCGTACACAAAAAATTTTATGCGAACGCCAGAAAGTAGCATAGTCCCTCGAATGTTGAGCCGTAATACTGACCCTCGAAAAGGCCATTAGAATATAGAACTACAGAAAGGGCCCCTCACTATTTTTCTTTTTTAACTAATTTTTTGGCCAAACAGTGATTTTTGCAAACTTTGACCTGGAATAAGTTTAGGCTTAATCGGGTCAACATTTTTGTAAGAACTAAAGTTGTAGAGAATTTCATTGTGAACATTTTGGGTCCTTGTACATATGTATGACCTATACAGGGTGTATCACCCTGTATAAACGGAGATACATGAAAAACTCGGGAAACCCCTATATCTGCAGCGGCCATGTTCTTTCTTTTGGTCGGAATCCAAATTGTTGTCTTAGAAAGTCACAAGGAAGCTGTGGACCAAATTTCAGCCATTTTGAAGTTTTGTCTCCTTTCGCGCGTTTTTTTTCCTAATTTCCCCGGACTATACAACCTCTTACCAATAGAAAGCGAAATGTATATTAACTGAGCCTGTAACATCCAAAACTTGATGTTCCTACGGTTAATAATTTCGTTTTCAACTCTAATATTATCAAGCCCCTTGTGTGTCATTAGGTTAGTCGACCCTAATTACCGCTTAATTACCTAATTAAGCACCTAAGGATTGGTTTTGCAACGAGGATAGAAGATAGTTGATAGTTTCATCAGTGCAATCCATTATGACCTTGGAAACTTAATTATAATTTAAGATGTGGTAGATGAGTAACTCCATTCGTAGACTTCGATCTCATAAAGTTACATAAATTCTCTTTATCTAAAACTACGGCTGTAGAACAGAGTTCATTACATAAAAAAATTCGTTTTTTAGAAAGATATTTGCATACAACAATTCCATGCACATTTCAGTCTTCTGCTGTCAGGAGTTATTATACTCAGGTAAGGGAAGCTTTCTGTCCCAAAACGATTGAGCCAGAAGGAAATGATTTAAGAGGCCTCCCATTACCATTGAAATTTTCATTTGCCGCATTACCTCAACTAAATTGGTATCTCCAAAAAGGTTTGCTCCACCTGTTCCCTCTCAGCATAAGTATCAGCTGACTGAGAAGTTGAACCTAGTTTTCTTCACGTTTCGCTCCACCATGAGGCAAACTTGATTTTTACTTGGTCTGTTCTGTTCCACACTTTATTAACCTAGTTTCAATACATTCTCATAGTTCCTGCAAAGTTTTGTGGGGATATAAAGCTATGTTGGAGCATCTATGCGTATAGGGATATTGGATACTCCGGCGCGTGTGATACGCCTTTGCGCTCATGTATTCAATTAAGATTGCGGAATTGCGCTATTCGTGTGCTTAAGCAATCTACAGTTATCTCTACTTACATATCTATAGATTCTGAATCGAGTTGCGTATCTATCTATGGTTATGCCATCCGCTAACTACAGTTTGTAAAGGTATCATCATAACTATAGAGAGCGAACGGCTGTTGTTGTGAATGTGCATTTCGCTGTGTTTGTATTTCGAATTTACACATTGGACACGGAGCGTATTAAAATGATTTTGTCACACAGTCAGCCGAAAAACAGCAGGGAAAGCTCTCTCTGTTCTGCAGAGTTTTCAGTTGAAAGTTTTCCTTTATTTCATTTTAAGAGACGTTACTGCAGGTCAAGTGCTTAAGAGAAGAAACAATGGGGGGATAGATATAAATTGTCTTACTAGGAAAGGTGAGTTTAGCTTTTAGCTACGGCTGGGGAGCGACCGTTACGTCCAATCCTGATGTGGCTCGTGCATTATGGACTTCGACACAAGCTCGCGTCTTCCGTCCGTTTTTTTATTATAGATCCGTGTGCATGTTCGTCCATTGGCTGAACTGCTGCACACGTGGGAATGAATTTGAGAGAAAAAAATTTTATTGTTTCAATGCAGAAATAAAAAACGAAACGAGCGACAGCGGTGATTGTCATCGGAAAGACAGCAGAGGAATTCTGAAAATAAATTCGAAATAAGCTCGAAAATTGCAGTGACTTTAAATGTGGGGAGATACGCGACAGTAAAGCTTCGGGGCAGACGAATAATTGCAAACTGCTACAACGAGATTCGCAATTTGAAATTGAAAAATGAGAAATGAACGCAATTTTTCAATTCTTAATTAAGTTCTATTAATGGGTTAATTTATAATAAAGTTTTTTGCTACTTTTTGCAATGGAAATACTTGGCACCGGGGAAAAATAAGCCTATTGAAAAGCTATGTTTGACGGAGAGAGAGGCACTACGTAAAAAGATACGTTGAGTATCTTTTGAGGAGAATGTTTCAACGCCAATAGATTTTCCTTGTTCTATGGATAATTGCTATTTGGCAACTAATGGAGCAAAAGTGAAAGCATTTATTTTTGATTCGTATGGAATGGGGAAAAGTTGTAGAAAGGTAAATAGAAGGTGGCATTTGGAGAGAAGTGCTTTTTACATGGTCAATTATTATTAGTTGTTAAACAAACTAATTAATTAACAGTTAGAGTAAAAGTAACTTAACACCAAAAACTTTATCTTTCACTCAGACTTCTTAGCACCAGTGTGGGTAGCGGATTTGGACAGAACAGTCAATATAAGGAAAGTAATCCCTATACACAGAATCAGAAGATGGAGCCAAACATATAGGGCTGCAAACAAATGCAGATAAGAGTAAGATTCTAATTCAGTTAAGAGTGGAAAGAAGAAGAAGAAACCACAACACCACCTGGGGGGGAATATAACTTCGAACGAGTAAACCAATTTAACTCCACAGTCAACGAAGACAACGATAGACGTACAAAGAAGAATAAATGCAGCAAGCAGAACATACTTCTCACTATTGCCAATAATAAAATCTAGAGACATCCACAGAAAAACCAAAATAAGAATCTACAAAACCAAAGATGGCAAAAGACCAGTTGGCATACCACGACCATGGTGGGAAGTCAATGTTAAGGCCGATGCAACAAAAGTGCAGCGCGTTCAAAAACCTAACTATGGTTAACTATGGTAAGCTTTTGTTCTTCAAAAACTAAGCGGTTAACTACAACATAACCACGAGTATAACTTTATGGCGTTCAAAATTTCCCGTGGTTAACCATGGTGTAGTTAAATTTTAATCATGCTCGGGAGCATGGTTAGCCATAGCTAACAAGAAGAATAAAAACAGCTCCTTGACAGTTGTTTCAAGGTTAAACACATGAACAAATCAAAGTGGGATTTGTGAGATTAAGGTAAATAAATAATTAATAGACACATATGAAATAATTGAGGCAAATAGCGTAACCTATTTTATGGCAAAAAAATTTTCATTCTTTTAACTGACTGTACTTAACCACGGTGCGTTCAAAAACCTCCATGGTTAAACATAAACTTTCGTGGTTAAGTGAAGTGATGCAGCATAACCATAGCTTACATCGTAAGCATAGTTTTTTAACGCGCTCCACCTCAACACAAGAAACTGGAGACAAGCTGCGGAGCAGAGAGACGTCTGGAGAAGAAGCTGATGGAGGTCAAGGCTTGAATTGGGCCATCGGAGTAGAAGAAGAATCTCCATACATCGGCTAAGTGCTCTTCGAGCATGGTGAGCATACCGCACTAGGTCTGATGAAGCAGCATGTGTTATAGTAAGCGAAGCATGTTCTCTTTAAATGCCCGATGTTTGCGGAGACAGCCGTTGAGGTGCAGCTAACATCGGAAGACATCCTGAACCACATTATGAAGCCCGAGGATATGTCGAGAATGGTGGAGGAGGCGCTTATAGGTAGCTGATCCTACCCTTTGGGGCAATTGCGTAAGCATTCTCCGACTTAGCCGACTTAGTTAAGAAGGAGGTTATTTTTAGCTGTGCTATAGGCCCACAGAACTGAGAGAGTAAAATCCTGTCAACCAACTTCCAACACGGACACTTATTAAGCTAGTGAATTGGGTAGCGAGCTTCATCGGAGTCACCTTTCCGGCCAAGAAAACATAGACAGTAGACGTTACAGAAACTGCCTGAGGTAGTAGTACCATGGCTAGTGGCCATGTTCAAGAGCTGCGTGGTGCTCGGATATGTCCCCATGAGTTGGAGACGGGGGAGGGCCGTCTTCATCCCAAAGGTAGAGAGAAGAGGTCACAAATCCGCGAAGAACTATAGGCCGATTAGCCTGACATCCTGACATTCGTGTCGAATCCAACCCCAACAAACCAAGCACTGTCTTAGTTCAACACCTCAGTGACAGTGGGTGAATTTGAACTAATCGGCGACACAACTCTACACATCTTAGGCGTGACATTAAGCCAAAGACTTGCGATGGAACGACCACATAATTCAAATCGCCAAACAAGCATCACAGTGCTTGGGATTTCTTAAGAGGTGCTAGTTCCTCCTCCAGCGATCAGCCCGTGCTGTTATTTATAATTAATAATTAATTATACATTCGGCCTCTTCTCGAAAAGAACTCCCTCGTTTTGGGCGGCTTCTTAATAACCACCTTGACATGGTTAGATAAGATGTAAAAGAGGGTACTTAAATTAATTGATCACTACACCGCCTGCTCCAGATTTTTAGCTTCCCACCCGGAGTGTGAAATCATTGTTGTGGGTGATTTCAACGTTCATAATGTCAATTGGCTAAATTACTCTAATGGCACCAGTGATTCTGGCAAAGACGCCGAGATCTTTGCAGACCTAAATAATTTGCACCAAATCGTGAACTGTGCAACGCGAGTTCCGGACGTTGAAGGTCAAGGAGCCCATCTGCTTGACCTGTTTCTTACTACTCATCCAATTCGATACTCCGTCGAAGTTAGCTCGCCCCTTGGTACCTCGGATCACAATCTAGTCAGCGCTAATTTCCCATATCCATCTTCTACCCCAACCAACACAGTTCCTAAAAAAACTGTGTGGCACTATGGGAAAGCCAACTGGTTGGGGCTTATACGCTTTTTACAAGCCACAGACTGGAATTTGTGTTTCCGCAGTGCCAGTGCGAACTATGCCGTTTCCTGTATTACTAAAATAATACGGGCAGGAATGTGTTTGTTCATTCCTCATTCTACCATATCTATAAAGCGTAGGCCAAACAGATGGTTCAATGGGGAATGTAGGAACGCAATTCAAGCTAAGGAAGCCGCTTATAGAGCGTACAAACATTCCCCCAACGAGTCACTTCGGCGTGAGTATATCAAGTCGAGAAACTCCTGTAATTCCATCATCAGGAAGGTCAAAGCATCATTTGACCACAAATTGAGAAGTAAGATCCTCAACACACACGTAGGCAGCAAAAACTTCTGGTCCTTGGTAACTTCCATCAAGAAGAATTTTACCTCTTCCTCAACCCCCCCCATTCATTAATGGAAAGAAGGTGATAACAGAAAGCAAATCCAAGGCCGATTTACTGGCATCTCTGTTCGCCTCAAATTCTTCGTTACCTAAAGCTGATACGTCACCACCGGTCCTCGATCGCAACGCCCATTCAATGGACGGAATTTTCTTCAGGACACGAGAGGTGTATAAATGTCTCAAAGAACTTGACGTCAATAAATCCACTGGCC
This sequence comes from Thereva unica, assembly GCA_949987705.1. Lineage (NCBI taxonomy): Eukaryota > Metazoa > Arthropoda > Insecta > Diptera > Therevidae > Thereva > Thereva unica. Next base: position 124,977,125 of record OX465283.1, on the reverse strand, counting down.
CCGATAATATTCCCCCTATGGTACTCAAAAAGTGTGCCTCACCCTTGGCTAAACCTCTGCGCAAACTCTTTGCCTTGTCATATTTCTCCGGAGTTTATCCCAACTCTTGGAAACTAGCTCATGTTCAGCCCATTCCCAAAAAAGGTGAAGCCAGCGACCCTTTAAACTACCGCCCAATAGCATTAACTTCTGTTCTCTCCAAAGTTATGGAGACAATAATCAATAGAAGGTTGATGAAATATCTAGAGTCTAACCAAATTATTCACGGCAGGCAGTACGGCTTTAGACCAAAACGGTTTACTGGCGACCTTCTTGTGTGCCTGACTGAACACATCAACCAAAGAATCCATGGCTTCGGTGAGTCTGGTCTGGTTGCTCTAGATATCTCCAAGGCCTTCGACAGAGTATGGCATCCCGCTCTGCTGTCGAAACTCCAAGCCATTGGTATCGACTCAGTTCTAAGGAACTGGACTGAGAGCTTTCTTTCTGGCCGTTCAATCAAGGTAGTATTGGATGGCGTCGAATCCAACCCTCATTCCATTTCGGCCGGCGTTCCCCAAGGGGCGATTCTCTCACCTACTCTCTTTCTTATATTTATTAATGATCTGCTCTCAATCCCCTCCAATCCACTTCATAGTTTTGCCGATGACGGTACTTTGCGTTACTCATACCCCTCCGACAACACAGGACAAGCAAGTGCCAGACCTTGTCTCTTAGAACGTGAATTCATGTCCAACTCTCTTAACGCGGACATTAAACTCATTCTTGATTGGGGCCGCAAGAATCGTGTCGAGTTCAATGAAACCAAAACCAAATACTATCTACTCTCCACCTGCACCAACCTTCCCTCCATTTCAGTGGGCGAGGATAATATAACTGCTGATCCATATCTTAACATCCTCGGCGTGACTCTATCCAACGATTCGCGGTTTAATAATCACATACTCCAAGTCACCAAACAAGCGTACCAATGCCTCGGCTTCCTTAAGAGATGCAAGTTTCTCCTTCATCCAACTGCCTTGGCTACAATCTACAAGTCCTACATTCGGCCACGCCTTGAGCACAACTCGTATATCTGGGCGGGCGCCCCTAAAACCACCTAGGCTTGGCTAGACAAGGTGGAAAACCGCGCCATCAAACTCATTGGCGATAGCATCCTTTGCATTGATCCTTTAAGCCACCGTAAGAATGTAGCAGTGCTCAGCAAGTTTTACCGCTATTTTCATAGCGACTGCTCCACTGAAATCAAAAACCTCCTGCCTACACGGCAATTTTTCTCCCGCAACACAAGACTAACCAACTCGGCTCACCCCTTCAGCCCTCCCCTTCACGCACATTACGTTTTAGCAGTTCGTTTATAAATAGAACAACACGATTGTGGAACTCTCTTCCGCAGTCGGTGTTTCCGAGCTCATATAACATCTCAGAGTTCAAACGCAAGGTTCATAGACATCTACTCATGCACCCTCCAGACCCCTAGCCTATCCTATCTCATCTTTCCGTCAGATCAAGCTTACTACTATACATTGCACCATGACTTGTAAGACATGACGGACTAGTAGTACCTACAAAGGGTGACTCCTAAGCTTCTTGCCACAAAAAAAAACCCTTGAGCCACGATAGGAATATAGCAGCACTGATAAAATTGTATCCTAAAATTAATAATGTCGTAAATGTATAAAAAAAATCTGGCAAAAAACATTCCTGAGGCTGATCAAGAGTAGCATAGTTAACATACCCCCTTCATTTCAAAAAACTTTGATCACTTCAAAATAACCAATCAATGTGGGTGGACATAATATGGGTGATAAAAGGAAGAAACTTTGTTTGTTGCACAGCTGCCATTGTGCAATTAGTTTCGCCCAATATTTTACAAGGGTTTTGGTTTGTGTAATGGACATTCGCTTTTAATCTGCAGCGGAAATGATTTAAAAGGAATACCCATCGTATTATTTAATTATTTAAATTGCAATTATAAAATGGAGTATTAAAATGTACAATTTATAATATGTGTACAACCTATTTGTAGAGTATGTTAACTACATTATCCCGCTTTCTTCCATCACATAAAGAAGGGATAATGTAGTTAACATACTCTACAAATAAGTTAAGCACATATTGTACATTTTAATAGCTTTTTATGTGAAAATATAAGGTTAGGAGTAACCCCTTTGTACTGCCAGTATGCTATGACGTACTGGTGAATTCTCTAGTAGTCAGCTTGGTTCGAAGAAACGAATAGTGGGAGGATAGGGGAGTAAGGGGGGTACTTAAGGAAGTAGCGGTGGACATTGTTTTTGGACTCCTGGATATTGAAATATGAACCAAGCCAATGTGTTGATCAAGTTGGAGCATTAAGCTGACCTGCATCTACATTCGCGATATACTCCGAAGTACTACGGATCGCTCAAAGTAACGCAGCTTTTATGCACCTTAGTTCTCGTGCACATCGGGAAGCTACATGTATTCGGCGATTTTTTTCAGTTTTGCATTCCAGATTTTATGAATAAATTGAAGGTTTTTGAGAGGTGTTATGTAGACCACACTGAAGGCCAACTCTACTACTGTACTGTGATTTCTTTGAGGGGCAGAAATAATCATATGCGAACTAAGCAAATTCTTTACAATCCACATTCATTTTCAGAGAAAGTGGTGAACTTAAATTCAAAAATTTCTCAATGGTTTCCTTTTAATCATAGCCGGATGTGAAGTACGATAACGCATATTATGACATTATTTGACAATTTGTTTAAATAATAGGTGAGTCTATAAATAATGTGATTTTTCCAAATGCTTGAACTATCTTCTACGCCTAACATTTTTGTATAGGAGCCCCTTTTCATTACCAGTCACAAGTTGGTCTAAAAAAAGGTTTATTCCTGAGAAGAGACCACAAGGAAGATCACAAATCCACAGTCTGCGCGCGATTAGACTCGGGAAGTTGGTAATGAACCCATTGACCCAGCTTTCGGACTTTCCCGATGGCATGAATGTTGAATGATCAAATGCAAGCTTTTCCGCTAGTTCGTCAATGGTTACAATGGTGTTTTGTTCCAACGAGGTACACAGAACCTCCTTGTCAAGCTCCACACTTCTTCCATGACGAGTCATCCTGTAATTTGTAGTTTCCGGCTTGTCATTTTGGCACCTTCATTAATATTTCTTGTACTTTCGGTTGCTTTGTTGTCGTCATTGAACTCTTAAAGCCAACAACATCGAATAATTCTCTTTAGTTGGTGCCATTACTTCGTTAAAAACTGGAACCGCACTTCACTTCAAGGTTTGCGCTAAGAATAAGAACAAGGTAAACCTACTACCTGTTTTATAACAAGTTGATGCAAATAGCTTAATTTCTCCCGCGGACTTTAAGTTCATGCATTTGGAAAACCCGCATCAGTTAATGTCTGACCGAATATTTTCTTTCGTGGCCATTATAAGAATAGTAGTGGGTTTCGGGAAGCTCATAATTTTTAGCATTTGGAAAGTAAAACTTCTGCGAGATCATGGAAAGAGCCGAGAACTGTCGCACAAAACAGTGTCCCGCAAGGTAATCTTCATTCCGAAGAACGGCAGACGCAGGCACAAAGCGGCAAGAGATTACAGGCCAATGAGCTTGACATTTTTTGTCCTAAAGACTCTAAGGGCCGAAGTCCATTGAGAGCACCGCATTGGATATTTTGCGCGGCACCGAACATTTAAAAATTGAAAGTGTTGTTTTAAGTGAGAAAATGTGTAAACAAATCTTGGAATATGATTTTGACCCACTTTGATGTAACCGATTAACTTCAAATTTTGCACATACATATGTATATTATAATTCGATAATGCAATCTGACCATTTCGCAAAAAAACCCAGGGTGACGGTTCCAAGATGGACGCCGAATTTCACAATTGTGCCCGACATGGGTATCAAATGAAAGGGTATGACAAGTAGAATACTATTAACTGTGTGTCGCCATTCCAAATTCAAAATGACAGCCAAAATCAAATGACGGCCAAGACAAGATGACGATTTACTTTATTCCTTACAACGCCCTCGGTATGGGTATCAAATGAAAATGTATGACAAATATAGTACAGTAAGCTTCGGGACTTAATTTTAAACCATATTTAATCACATACATGGTTGGCATGGTTAAATAAGGTCCACGAAAGGGCCCTTAAATTAATTGATGATGATACCGCTTGCTGCACCATCGACCCGCTGAGCCACCGTAGCAATGTAGCAGCACTGACAAAATTTTATCGCTACTATCATAATGACTGTTCCTCCGAGTTAAACGCTTTCCTGCCTCCACGGACTTCATCAGGAGCGCGTTCAAAAACCTTACTATGGTTAACCATGGTTAACTATGGTAAACTTTTGTCGTTCAAAAACTCCGTGGTTAACTACAACATAACCACGAGCATAACTTTTTGGCGTTCAAAAACTCCCGTGGTTAACCATGGTGTAGTTAAATTTTAACCATGCTCGGGAGTATGGTTAGCGATAGTTAAGAAGAAGAAGAATAAAAACAATTTTTTGACATTTGTTTTAATGTAAATAATGAACAAATCGAAGTGGGATTTGTGAGATTATTTTAAATAAATAATTATTGGAAATAATTGAGGCAAATAGCCGACACTATTTTATGGAAAAATTTTTTAAATTTTCTTTACCATGTAGTTAACCACGGTGCGTTCAAAAACCTCCATGGTTAAACATAAACTTTCGTGGTTAAGTGAAGTGATGTAGCATAACCACAGTTTACCTCGTGGTTTACTATAGTAAGGTTTTTGAACGCGCTCCTGACACCCGCAACACCAGATTAGCCCACTCGTCTCATTCCATCTACCTGCAACTCCCCCTTTCACACAATCAACAAGAAATGACTGTTGAATAATATCTCATAGTCAGTATTACCGAGCTCCTACAACATCCAAGAGTTGAAACAGACCACCTTCTTCAATATCCCCTCTACCTTTATACAAACTCCCCCCTTCCACCGTACTAAGTCGCACCATGACGCGACAAATGACATGACGGACTAGAGTAGTATAAAGCGTGACTCCTCAGCTTAGTACTCCCACATTAAAAAAGGTACTACATGCTAGTACACTAAACATACTATTTTGAAGATAAATTTAACCGCTTTTGCTCCAATTCTGGACCTTTCAGAGTTTTATTGCTTTTCTCCTCAAGTGTAACCCAATTTTTGAGCAAAAACATTGCAATTTTCGTAATTTCCGTATTCACGCCATTTGTCCGTATACGGAATACAGACACCTGTTTTTATATGTGGAAGAGTCTAAGCTTACGTGTCACTCTGATAGTACCGTCATGCCGTTTACTTCATGGTGCAATGTCTAATAGTTATTTTAGCTCGAAGATAGAATAAGGATATGATAGGTTAAGGGTAGTCTGGAGGATGCATGAAGGATACCGTGGATGGATGGATGCCAGTGGGCCTCGCGTTTGAACTATTGGATATTAAATGAGTTAATTTTTTTAGTAGTCAGCTGAGCCACAACAACCACAAGAGTGTTATGCCTCCTGAAACAAGAGAATCCCGTTAACCAGCCGACAAAAGCTGTGACCTAGGCAGTACCAGACTACCAGGTGCATAATGAAGTACGCCGTCCGCTAGGTAAAGTCCCGACCAAAGCGGAACAATGGTATCCTATTATTAACCGGTCAAGCCGGCGGGATGCCTTATTAGGGCTACCAGTACCACTATCGTATTACATATTTGCAGGCCAGCCCTCTGGAACTAGTTTATCAGCCTGCCTAGTGGCTTGTCCCTTAAACTTGACTGTTCAATCTACCTGTATCCCGACCGCAGTTCTGCCTTCGGTCTGTTTGGAAGGTGTTCACGAAAGTGAGCTCAGGTGGGCTCCCCAATTCCATTCCAGCCCTCCTTGCCTTGGCGTTTTAGTGCATCCAGAAACTTAGTGCAAAAGCGCAGTAGTCCGAGTTGTTCCTCCGGTAAGAGGGTAATTGCCATGTTACCTTCTTCTGGGTTCGCTGCTCCCCTGGAGGATGAGAATGTTCCCACTAGATTAAATGGGAACTGGTACTGCCAGCAACCTTGGCCAGAGCAACGGTTGTCTAGGTCTGCCTCTTGGCTTCCCGGTTTCGTGCTTACCGCCCTGCGTTTGATCTGTAGGGAAGGAGTAAGCCGTGGTAGTAGATCGTTCATTTCCTTTTTTCTGAACTCTCTTATCATCCCCAAAAGTCACCTGAAAATTTCTTGGAACATTCCAAGACTCCAACTTGCTTGTTTTTTTTTATTTGCTTTTGCCATTCAAAAATTTGTATCATCACTTTAAGTATTTCAACACCTTTTCCCACTTTTACTGACCGCCTAGTTTTCTCACGCAAAGTTTTTCACGAGCTACAAAAAGGCGAATCTCAGCACCAAAACTCGTTCTAGACTAGAGTCCTTATTACCGCTGTAACAAATATGGCGTCTGTCTGGCCTGGGATTCCTTCATCTTATTTCTTATATTCCAGCGATGCGTATTCTATATCTTCTAAGCTAATCTATGATTACTGTCATTAGTCCAGGACTATGTATATGATGACCTGAAACTCCATGCGGCAAATTTTATTTTCTTTGTACTGCAGCATTAAGGCTTTGGGGTCGTCCATTAATTACGTGAGGTGTTTAGGGGGGGGGGGAGGGGGTCGAGCCGAATCTCACCAAATCTCACCTGGTGGAGAGGGGGGGTCTCGGCAAATCTCACGTATTTTTTTTAAGCAGTGTCAAATTGCGCGAAAATTGGGTTAAATTAAGTAAAACGTGTTTCTCCACTAAAGACCCCCATTGACTTACAGGCCGGCCGGCACAACTGAGGGATGAGTCTGACAGGCCGTGGCATGTAGGTAAAGTCCTGATTCCCTACACACACAGGCGAAAACGACTGGTTAGCATAGCAGGTTATTAATTCAAGTGCAAAAATGCTCATGGCCCCAACGAACGCTTCAAGCCTCACGCCGTGAACACAAAAGAGCAAAAAAGCGCAAACGCGATGGTTTTCACGACTAGCTCGCGCCTTGCTTTCCGTTCCGAGTGCATACGGTGTGAATTCTTAGTGAATAGAAGTTCAGATCTTCAGGCCCGAACTGACGATAAATGCGAGTTTCGTCAGCTTTCTTGAACTGCAGGTCCCATACTAGTGATGAGCAAGACTAGTCTTGCACATTTAGCAAGACCAAGAGATACCAAGGCAAGACAAGGATAAGTCAAGACTGCAAGATCAGGATAGCAAGGATTTTTGCTCATCACTAAGGGGCAAAAGTTTTCCAGTAATGAGCAAAACGTCTGGTCTTGCAGGACAAAGACAATTCAACAGGACAAAGACAAGACTGCAAGACTTTTTGCAAGACTTTTAGCAAGACTTTTTCGAAGGCTTTTTTCTCACCACTGCAAGACTTTAGGCATTTAGTGATGCGCAATGTAGTCTTATTTTGTCCTGTCTTGTCTTGTTCCTGCTTTGGTCTGCTTAATGTACAATAAAAGGAAGAATTGCAAGAAAAGTCTTGCTCATCACTACCCCATACAGTTGGTGGCCAGTGAGTGTTTAGGGATACTTGGCCTGAAGGCGAACACTTTCAGACCACGGCCTGCTGGCTACCTGTGTGTAAATTGGAGCCTTAAGATGGGCGTAAATCCTACACAAAAATTGGTTGTCGATTGTGAAACGTGTGTCTCGTCAAATGCTGCAGAGTACGAGCCAAGTAACACTGACCCGCAAAAAGGCCCTTAGAATTTAGAACTACTTGTGTGTCCACCACAAACGGTGAGTGGAATAGAGGAGGGCAAGGCGTCCAAATTATCAGTTATCTCAAATAAAATCTTACTCCCAACACCCCCTTCCGCTCAGATGAACTTTTTACACGCCTTTCACTCCGAATTTTAATCGGATTTCACTACGGTTACAAACAAGGATTTTAAATTCGAGGGCCTTTCCTGCAGTTCTATATTCTAAGAAAAGGCCCACTTTGCTGTGGTTACGACCGTAAATACGTATTTTTAGTGTAAATACTAGATTTTTTTTAAATTTGAAAAATCTCACGTGAGATTAGGGGGAGGGAGGGGGTCGAGCCAAATCTCACGATATCTCACCAAGGGGGAGGGGGGGTCGAAAAATCCACAAAAATCACCTCACGTAATTTATGGATGACCCCTTTGCTCTGATTTTTCGATTCCTTGATAAGAATAGTTTTACGAAGAAATGCTGTCAACTTCTCACCAAACTAGGCCAAGATTTCAAAAAGTTATAAGAGGAGATAATCTCTTAAATTAGGTTTAGCTTTTGTAAAAGATCACATAAATTCGTGTGGATCATGCGAAAGATTAGAGCAGATTGGTATTAAAATTCATGAATTGGCTGAAAAACATTCGTCTATCTAATTGTATTTACCACTCCTATCACTCCTAATACCTAATTCTCAGTACCATCATTGAATCAATTTCGAAAGCGACCAGCCACTAGTTTAACTCAGAAATGTTATCGGGATTGCAATTTATAAATAGTTTTCTACTCAAACACTAAAATTCTGATAAGAGTTGTGTTCACAAACCACATCTCAGATTCCTTATCGCACTTCATACGTTATCAAAATGCAAACAAGTTCCAGTCACATATGGAGGTTTCTCATGTTAAGCCGCGGAACTGATTGCTGCAAGTTGAAGATTTTTTCTGATGTCTCTCAAATAAAGAAGAAAATGTAAAGAATATTCGATGAGGACGCGGAATACTGAACACACATGCAGCTGACTTTTGAAATTCATTCTGGTTTTGGCCCTCTTCTTTTCCGCACAAGTCCCGAAAATTTGGTTGTGTGAGCAGCGACCATGTTGAATATTTGATAGTAAACCAGTGAGAAACTAGCATCAAATCTCTCGAGCCAGCCTTTATTTTGCTTTGCTACCTTCTGTTTTTGTGTTTTTCTTTTAGTAATAAATTACCGAAATTTTATGAGGAGATTGTAAGACGTGGAATGTGTCAAGGTGTGCCCCGCGAGGCCTCTATTCTCAAATAAAACATTTCTTCAGATTTATCTGGTTTTCGGGAAAACTTTTTTCTCTCGACTTTTAATTAAAAAGTTCAACTTTTGTTATGCAGAATTGTTCAAATATAAAAATCATCATAACAAGTTATCCGAATTTTAATAAAAGAACATCTTTTGATGAGGAGTACCCTCATCCCGTTCAGCAGAGCTTAGATTTTCAGATCATCCCAGTTGTGCATCGTATTTTATTCAGCGAAGAAAAACCGCCAACGCAATCCGTAACTTCTTGATTTTGTGGAAGAATCCTGCAATTTATTTTACTTGTGATTCCTCGAACGTAAAGTAAAAGAATCTGAGCTCAAATTTCTTTGGCTGAAATGCAGACTGCAAAAAATAAAACAGAGCTGAGCCATCCGAAGATGAATTGAGTAAAAAGTTTGGATTCTAGAGAATTTTGTTGATTAAAATTGATTTGTCCCGCAATCGAATTTATTACTTTCTAAAACAAGGCGAAGAAAGAAGGAAAGGGACAGACGAAAATTTTAGATTTTCTAAATTAACCAATCGGAGATGTTTACGTTTATTGGGCGCTCGATTGAGTTATCTTATCAACTACTACCACAGCGGATAGTTTTATTAGGTCAAATTTTTCATCCCAAAAAAACATCAGCACTAAAGAAAAATAAATCTTTGCCAAGGAGCAAACAACCTCGGGAAAATCTTTATATATGTGCATAAAATCGATAGAGCTATAACTCAATCCTACACTGGAGTAATCTCAAAGCATAACGTCACAAGAAGCTCCGCTTGTTTTTATTCGACATCTGATTAGTACTCGTGTATATGATACCAAAGTAATGTACTTCTATGAAAGAAATATGTTATGACTAGCATAAAACCCGCGTGCCTTGCAACGCCTTTAAACAAAAACTGTTTATTATGTGCAATGTTTTCCTTAAAAAAAAAAAAAAAACAAACAAAAAAGTCAGCTGTCATTATCCCTAAAAGGGTTTATTACAGTGCATTTTTTTTAATAAATATGGTAAACAAATTGCTGCGTATATCACCTCTGCTCAACAAATCTGCAAGTTTTGAAGCAGAGATTGGCATGTTTATGTCCCCCATTTCACTGCGTTAGGGGATGAATTTCGAAAAATTGCTTCTTAGTGAATGTAAACGTCATTATAGAGATGCACTGTCAAAATTAAAGCCCTTCAGCCCCAGCGGTTTGGGTTAACCCCATTTAACCCCCTTAGGGGATAAATTTCAAAAAATCGCTCCTAAGTGGATGTCCACGTCATTATAGGGATGCACGGTCAAAATTAAAGCCCTTCAGCTTCAGCGGTGTGGGTTAATCCCATTTCACCCACTTAGGGGATGAATTTCGAAAAATCGCTTCTTAGTGGATGTCCACGTCATTAAAGGGATGCACTGTCAAAATTTCAGCCCTCTAGCTCCAGCGGTTTGGGTAAACCCCATTTCACCCCCTTAGGGGATGAATTTCGAAAAATCGCTTTATAGTGGATGTCCACGCCATTATAGGGATGCACTGTCAAAATTTCAGCCCTATAGCTATAGCGTTTTGGAAACACCCCATTTCACTCCCTTAGGGGATGAATTTCGAAAAATCGCTTCTTAGTGGATGTCCACATCATTATAGGGATGCACTGTCAAAATTTCAGCCCTATAGCTCCAGCGGTTTGGGTAAACCCTATTTCACCCCCTTAGGGGATGAATTTCGAAAAATCGCTCTATAGTGGATGTCCACGCCATTATAGGGATGCACTGTAAAATTTCAGCCCTATAGCTATAGCGGTTTGGAAAAACCCCATTTCACCCCCTTAGGGGATGAATTTCGAAAAATCGCTTTATAGTGGATGTCCACGCCATTATAGGGATGCACTGTCAAAATTTCAGCCCTATAGCTATGGCGTTTTGGAAACACCCCATTTCACCCCCTTAGGGGATGAATTTCGAAAAATCGCTTCTTAGTGGATGTCCACATCATTATAGGGATGCACTGTCAAAATTTCAGCCCTATAGCTCCAGCGGTTTGGGTAAACCCTATTTCACCCCCTTAGGGGATGAATTTCGAAAAATCGCTCTATAGTGGATGTCCACGCCATTATAGGGATGCACTGTCAAAATTTCAGCCCTATAGCTATAGCGGTTTGGAAAAACCCCATTTCACCCCCTTAGAGGATGAATTTCGAAAAATCGCTTTATAGTGGATGTCCACGCCATTATAGGGATGAGCTGTCAAAATTTCAGCCCTATACCTTTAGCGGTTTGGAAAAACCCCATTTCACCCCCTTAGGAGATGAATTTCGAAAAATCGCTTTATAGTGGATGTCCACGCCATTATAGGGATGCACTGTCAAAATTTCAGCCCTATATCTATAGCGGTTTGGAAAATCCCCATTTCACCCCCTTAGGGGATGAATTCCGAAAAAGCGCTTCTTAGTGGATGTCCACATCACTATAGGGATGCACTGTCAAAATTTCAGCCCTATAGCTCCAGCGGTTTGGGTAAACCCCATTTCACTCCCTTAGGGGATGAATTTCGAAAAATCGCTTTAATAGTGGAAGACCACGCCATTATAGGGATGCACTGTCAAAATTACAGCCCTATAGCTTTAGCGGTTTGGGTAAACCCTATTAAACCCCCTTAGGAGATGAATTTCGAAAAGTCGCTCCATAGTGGATGTCCACGCCATTATAGGGATGCACTGTCAAAATTTCAGCCCTATATCTATAGCGGTTTGGAAAAACCCCATTTCACCCCCTTAGGAGATGAATTTCGAAAAATCGCTTTATAGTGGATGTCCACGCCATTATAGGGATGCACTGTCAAAATTTCAGCCCTATAGCTATAGCGGTTTGGAAAAACCCCATTTCACCCCCTTAGGGGATGGATTTCGAAAAATCGCTAGGGATGCACTGTCAAAAATTTCAGCCCTTTAGCTCTAGCGGTTTAGGTTGTGCGTTCTTTCAGTCAGTAACTTTTTATACAATAGAAAAAAAGTAAAGAAAATAAATCCCCTTACAACTTATTGAACCCCATTTCCCCCCTTCAACCCTTTTTTCTCCAAAAAAAAATAGCCTATGTCCGTCTCCAAGGTCTAAACTATGTCTGTTGAAAATTTCATCAAAATCGGTCCAGCGGTTTAGGCGTGAAAGCGTAACATACAGACAGACAGACAGACAGACAGACAGACAGACAGACAGAGTTACTTTCGCATTTATAATATTAGTAAGGATTATGTAATGTAAAAATTTTATATGGCTGATCTAAACTCAAGGAATCATTCTTTGTACAACCAGTCCATCATGTCGTTGGTCACGTCATGGTGCAATGTGTAGTAATAACTTTAGTGTTATGGATAGAATAGGTTTGGGGTTTTCAGGAGTACGGAGGATGTTAAAGGGGATAAAAACTATAAAACCATCACCTTCATGGAATGCAGGCATGTTTCCGTGACCTCTATATGCTGAGGGAATTACTACAAGTGCTTGGAAGAATGTAACAAAACCAGAACTTTTCCAAGAAGAAATCTGAAGTATGTATATTTTTTTAGACTATAGTCAAGAATTTCAAGGATATCTAAAAAAATAACATTAACTCTCTACGAGAAACATTTTGTGACTTTCCTTTAAGTCTTGTTTTCTTTCAAAAACTAAGAATAACAAAGAACATTTAGAAATATGGGGCGTTCAAGTATTACGTAACCCCCGCCTATAGCGCGCCGTAGTGTTTTTCTGTACCCCCTCCCCCTCCCCTAAACGTTACGTAACACCCAAGTGACCATTTTTACTTAAAAGTGACAATTATATGGCGTAAAGCACCGGGAGGCCGCTCAAATAGCTTTTTTATTACTTATTTAAATAAAAAAACCAATGTTACGTAACGCGTTGTTCGAACCCCCCTCCCCGCCCCTGTAACGCATCGTAACGCTCCCTATGCAGAGATTACAAACCGCCAAGCGATAGCCACCGGTGATTAATAGATTGCGATTGGAGAGCTGTGGAGCACAACAAAGGGTGATATATTAACAGGAGCTGATGCGAACAACAGTTATGTCAAAAGAAACCGGCAACACTGAATCTCGGACACAAGCTCACAAAAAATAGGACGAAGGAAGCTCTCAGGGAGACTATACAAGGAGTACAAACTCCGTGTTGTCAATTTTCGTTTGATCAATGAGGGCGCCACCCCAAGTAACAAAATTCGTCTCATAAGACTCTACTAGTGTCTTATGAGAGGATATTCGACTTTTTTAAGAGAGTATCACTCTCATAACTTACTCTTATAGAACACTACAAGTGCTTTATGAGTGCGTTGTGAGAATTAAATGGCACAATTATGAGAGTTATTTTTGTCTTATAAAAATACCTTAGCTCTCTTTGCAAGGGTAACTATAAGGGCGCTGTAAGAGCTATACTCTCCTTAACAGAACTGTTAGAAAGGGAGCAATATATGGAAAGGCGATGTTGTTTAGAATAAAATAATTTTTATGAGAATTATTTGCTCTAAATAACTGTCTTAAAAATCTATTCGAAAAATATAACACTTAAGAATTTAATATTTATTATGTATGATAATAAACTTTAGAATTCGATTTTTAACGAAAATATTAGTCGCAATTTTATTGCGATTGAAACTTTACCGATAATAACAACCATTCTACCTCGATAAAAATCAAAGCGCCTTAAAAATAATCAAACTTTAACATATTTTTTGAAATTTTATTTCTTAAGAAAAAAATAAAAGTTTTAGTATCGCTCAATAATTTATTTTAAATTGATTTATCATCTGAAAGAAATAACTTTGTATACTTTGCGCATATTCAATTAGGTAAATTAGCTTGATTTGTGGAATTTCGTTTCAGTATAAAATTCTATATTAAGCGAAAGTATGGCCGCTCGATGGTTTAAGTTTTTTTATAAGAACAAAATTCTGGTGAGATGGTAGTCTTTTTGCACTAATAAAAGTCTTCTTATAAATGTTTTAACATTTTTCGTCTCATAAGAGCATTTATATAAGAAGGGATATACTTGAAGTCTTGTAAGAACTTTCTTATAAGTGTCATAACACTCATAAGGACATATTTTTGACAGTTAAAGCCTTTGAGAGTAAAGCTTTAATAAAAAAGACACAATAAGAACAGAGGTTTTCTTGCACTCAATATAAGAGTATAAACATTATCTCATTATGAGAATGAAAGGCTTAGTAACTCTAGTAGACTTATTATCTCATAATAATACTACCCAGTAAACCACGAATGCATACAAAATGAATTCACAATACATTTCAGAAATGAATGAAATTCATTACAGAAAGCATTTTGTAAGTAATACGGAATGCATTAAAACACATTAGGCATGTCCTAGGATGAAATGCATTGCTTGTAATGCATTAACAATATATTTCATATAGAAGTATGTAATGCATAAATAATAAATTACAAATACATTTTATAGATGTGGGAAATGCATTACAAAAGGAATTTCATAAAACTAATAAAATGTATTGAATAGCATTAGGATTGCCCTAGGAAAAAATGCATTGATTCTAATCGACTAAAAATGCATTTAATAATAAAATATTTTTTTAAAACAAAATTTATTATAATTTTATGTTGAACTTTGTATTTTAGATGCCCTGAATTTCTGGATATGTGTTCTACCATGTGACGTCCGTTTAGTCGCCCTCATATCTCTCTCGAAAATAGAAAATGGATAATTTTCAGTATGTACATACATATGTATGCTATCTGAAATGAGATACGATTTTATTAGCTTAATTACTGAAGACTCCAACAAAAATTTGTTAGCGTGGCGGAATGGAGTGCTCGTGTATTTGGCCCTTTATAATACGCTTTTGAATCCCCAAAATCCTAACAATTTAATACATTGCTTGTAATGTATTTGTAAGGCACTTGTAAGCAGTCGCTGATTGATAACTTTCAGATAGCTTACTTGTAATGTACGGCGAATGCATTTCTTTGTTCTATGCATTACATGTGGTTTGCTGGGTACTATGAGTGTTAATTTAATTCTTATTACAAGAGCTATCTTCTTGAGGGTATCGAAGAGTGTTAAGAGAGTCTTATGAGATAATTTCACAATTTCCAAGAGTTTTTCTCTGGAGAGTTTGTTAGTTGGGAGTCCACGTACCTCAAAAAATATGGCCGATTATATATATTCATCCGGTTCATGGCCAAGTCCGTTAACTATTGAGATATTTTATGTTTACGCCTAACTTGAAAAATCAGCTTCTAAATTGGATTTAGTATATCGATGCGATTTTTCGTATTTAACCAATTTATGGATTTTCCAATGAATTTTTATTAATTTCCAATGAATTTTTTTGCATTGCACCATTAAATTTGGAAGAAATCGTCAAGGTGAGTAAGATTCAGCTAACTTCATGTTGGACACGTCAGCTTTAGGCGACATCTGTGGCCAAAAATTAACTAGAAAGTTTAGTTCCTGCTACCCATCCATTTCCGGTTATTTTCCCCATAAGAGTTTCAACTCCTTGTATAGTCCCTGGAAGTTCCTAAACAATTACTTGAAGTCTACAAGCGACCCGGAAAACGCGATCAACTTGATCGTGATCAACTTGGAGATACCGCCGAATAATAAAAATTCGCATTCCACTTGCTACACGGGTATGCATCACGCCAGCTATAGGTAAGAAAATCGGCCAAAGGTATGCACGCCTCTGTAAAAGATATTAACGCATTCGTCCATTCCATTGCAAGCGGTCCTCCAACTAATTACTCACCACGACAAATGCTGCTTGATCTAAGCAATCGAATGATATGCACCGAAAGAACGCGCTGAAATTGTAACGCTTTACATTAAAAACAATTGTTCAATTGTGAGAACTGTGCGTGCAAGTTCCCGAGGAACGTTGTGTCGAAAAATGGTCATTTGAAGTGGCCACCTCGTTCTCGGGATTTAACAGCACCAGAGTTTTACTGTGAGGTTATTTAAAAAGTAAAATTTATGCCAGCAAGCGGAAGACTATTGATGAACGCTCAAGTTAAGTTGAAATGCTGGCCAATGTTATGCAGGATACCCAATCGCCCGAGAACACCAGCTCCCAGGGGTGATTGTGAGGAAAGGGCGGGCAAGGGCGCTTTATTATATGTTGTTTTGCAACTATTGTTTTCAGTTTCTAACAATAAACCAGTGCTGGGCAAGAGCAGCTTTTGTGAGCCCCACGGACTTCCCCGGGAATTTCAAAGCCCGGCAACCCTGCTTGTGAGTTCAAGTGAGAGAGGTACGGGATTGTCTATTATTCTCCATTTTCTTCTTTTGGGTTTAAAGGCAAAAGAGAATTTTAGAAGTTTCTTTTTGTTCATAATAAAAATAATTCTATAGTAAAAAGATAAAGTAACATCAACACTAACACTTTAAATTGATTCCATTTGCTTTTACGAACTAGCACTTAATGACGCCTGATCTGCTTTGATAGCTCTACAGCCCGATTCGAGCCTTGGCGTCCATCAACTTCTTCCTACAGAAATCTCACTATTAGCCAGCTACCTCCAGTTTCTAATGTTGAGAAGTTTTTCTGCATCAGCCTTAGCACTGCCCTACCGTTTCCAACAGTGATCAATCCCTAACAATTTCCCATTCAAAAAAGGGCCACTCCAGAAATTGCCCAAAACCGGAAATTTGGATATTTTTGGGTAATTTTTCGAAAGTGCTCGGATCTGGATGAATGGGGCATCGTTGGAAAGGGCTCGCTCCCCCGAGCTCAGAGCACTTTAGTTTGTCCCGAAATTCCAAAGGGTTCGGGAGTTATGTCCTTTTTTGTGAACTCCCAAAAGAGGCTGCGAAATGCCCATTATCTCGGGAAATACTGGTCAGCCCGGGGTAGGATTAAATTCCCAGACTCCCTGCGGGGTGCCTAACAATTTCCCATTCAAAAAAGAGCCACTCCAGAAATTGCCCAAAACCGGAAATTTTCAAAGGGGTACCCCTTTGGATATTTTTGGGTAATTTTTCGAAAGAGCTCGGATCTGGATGAATGGAGCATCGTTGGAAAGGGCTCGCTCCCCCGAGCTCAGAGCACTTTAGTTCGTCCCGAAATTCCAAGGGGTTCGGGAGTTATGCCCTTTTCTGTGAACTCCCAAAGGAGGGTGCGAAATGCCCATTATCTCGGGAAATACTGGTCAGCCCGGGGTGGGATTAAATTCCCAGACTCCCTGCGAGGTCCCTAACAATTTCCCATTCAAAAAAGAGCCACTCCAGAAATTGCCCAAAACCGGAAATTTTCAAAGGGGTACCCCTTTGGATATTTTTGGGTAATTTTTCGAAAGAGCTCGGATCTGGATGAATGGAGCATCGTTGGAAAGGGCTCGCTCCCCCGAGTTCAGAGCACTTTAGTTTGTCCAGAAATTCCAAGGGAATCGGGAGTTATGCCCTTTTTTGTGAACTCCCAAAGGAGGGTGCGAAATTCCCATTATCTCGGGAAATACTGGTCAGCCCGGGGTGGGATTAAATTCCCAGACTCCCTGTGAGATGGAAGCGTACTTTTATAGCGTTGGCAGCTGAGAAGCTAATGTCGAACCTGAAGGCCTGCCGGACAATGAACCACCACCTGGTACTAGCTATAGTAATTAGGAAAAAGAGAACAAAAACACCCCTAAAAATACCTAAGGAGATATTGTCAGAATTATTGCAATCTTCAAGCAACATTGGCCATAGGAAACAATTCCTGTGTAAATGCTCGGCTCTGGCCCAAACCAGGCAGTGCAAACTAGCAGCTAATTTATTGAAGACTTAAACGAGATCTGTAAGTGCGCAAATTGTACAAAAGAGCCCGCAATAGAGCAGTATCGCTGATTCGTCAGATAAATGCTCCTCCGAGGTCTGAGGGTCGCCATCCACATCACTGCATACAATGCTGTAGCCGGCTGCCCGCAAGCCCTGTATAGCACCGTTACTTACTCATCGCTTCTGTACAACAGCCACAGAAACAACATGCAGCCTTACTGTGTTGTAGATTGCCCTGTACGACCCGCATCCTGGGGTTGTTCCTGCTTTTGTGAGCCAGCAGGAGTCTCCTTTTTTAAGCCAATCTCCTTAACTTTATTTCGATAGAATACGTAGAATAGGGACATGCCCTGCTCTTTTAGCTGCATGAGCGACCTTTCGTCAATACTAAGGGAAAGAGGTTGATCGGTCTGGTCCACCTTCGTACCAGCATTCATTCGTCATCCATTGGCTGGTAGGTTCGTTGGCCCAGGGGATCTGGGATCCTCTGCCGCCCTTACACCCAAAAACTGAGGTGGGCAATCGCATTTACGACTTTAGTCCTTTTAGAATCACAAATAAAGGAGGATTGCTCCTCCGTTAATTTGGCTTCGGGATGATTGTTCAGGCCCACTGCCATAGTGATCCCAGCCAGCTTGTCTCGGTATGAGGGTTCTTGCGACTCCCCCTTTTTTCTTCTGGGATACCTGCCCAGCCGGAGAATCCTCTGACGGCTGCCGTTTTAGCAATGCATCAGTAGAGGCCCGGCAAGCGACATTATCTCCTAGAAGATGTATGAGGTCGTGCTACCATTTTTCTGGTGAGTCCAGAAACTTCTGGCAGTACAGCGGCGAGTCCGCTACTTGGAGCCCCGGGTGTCCTGAATACTCGGTTTGTTTGGAAGGAAATTGCAAATGTGGGAATCGGGTGTGTTCCGTGAAGCTCTCCATTGCGGCCTTCCTTGCCTTGGCCCTCTTTCTCTTGGTACCACCAGATTTTTTTATACCAGGCTGCACGGCCATACCGACAACTTTAGTAGTTAGATCTTCAACAACATTTCCGCCAGCTGTCTCGGACACTGTTGTTGATTGAGAAGTGGAACCTTCTATGCTGGACGAGGTACCTCCAAGGAGATCCTTCTCCAGCTCTGAGTTGATGCTTATTGCCGAATAAATATTATTATTATTTTTATTTTTATTATCGAATTCAAAAGCAAGGTTCATTTTTACCTTTCCAAGCATCTCAACCAGACTACTTTAATCTAACGTGTGCTATGTTTGAGCTAAACCTACTTTCAAGACAACTTGATAATACAGAGCTTAGAATGCAACATAAAAAAGTGTTTTTATAGTTCCTACTGTCTAGTATAAAAATACAATGTTAGATGTGATACAATATAAGCTTTTACTTCGAGAACATTTACTACGGCAAAATAATTTTAAACCGAATAACAACAAATTCCCAGAAGCTTAAAATTATTTACACTTGCATTCCTTCAATTCAATCTGGACTTTGTCCCTGATAAAAGTACAAAGTAAGATATGAAGCTTCGTCTGGTTAAATGTACAGGTTTCTACCATTAATAAATTATATAACGATAACTGCCTTATTTTTGGAAATAAATTCACGCGCGGGACAAGCAATTTTATAGTGCAATATCATAAAAACACAGAGACACGAGGTTGAATTGAAGCAAATAATTCGTACTAGTACATGCATCGCTGCCACCACACTTCCTTTGAGTTGATAAGATATTTTAGTCTAATCTCTATGGAGACGGAATACTTTGCACGAAATTTCAACTTTCAGCAACGAGAAAACGTTGTTTCGTTTAATTAAAGACTAAATAAGTGATAAGCGGCGCACAGTTCTCTGTTCATACATACGTATATGGTGATTACGTCCCTGTATTACACGGACAATCTTTTATCACTCCAGCATGACTCTGCCGGACTCAAGCATGATTACTAGAAGCTGCACGTATTATGAAAAATATTCGAATCTCTTTTGGACAGTTTTTAAAGTGCAGAGATTAGTCTATTGACCTCATCTGATAACAGACGACTTTAAATTGTAATATAATTGGAAATAGAAAATTACGAATGCTGCGATTTGAGAGTGGTTGTGCTGCTATATTTTTTTATCTAACTAAGCCGAAGGGGCGTAAATTTCAAGATAATGAAATTTAACGCATAAATTTGTTACGTTATCAATAGGGTCGCTAACACTAAGGGTTGCATAACAAAACTCCCCTTATGGCACCATGAAATCGTAAAATAACTCTTTACACATGGGCTACAAATCGCGCAGGTTTTGCACTTTAATTGCCCATTATTCATCAGGAATCAATTAACCCGCACAAAATCTGTTGGTGTTCAATCCATGAGTTGAACAGATTATGCAATAAGTTTCCCGGGTTATTTTGTATATGAATTATGAAACCGAGCTAAATAATCCACACGCTGTACATAGCATATTCATGAGAGCACACAGCACCAAGATAAAAACGAAACAGTTTTTATCTAGCAATTATCGGTTCCATAAAAATTCAAAAGGGGACACATAAAAATCGTAGATAACCTCAAACCATTATGAGGGTAAACGTACTAAAGTCGTTTTCACTTTGTTAAGTGACAAAAAGCCGATTGATAAGGGTCGAGCATTCATCATTCACCACTACGAATACGCAAGTGTCAACGTTTTATTTATATTCATTCGAAAATCTTAAATTACAACACCATGGTAGGGAAAAATCTGATATAGGAAGACCTATGAATTTACAGAAAGGGGAGTTTCACAAATACATATGTTCAACATTCAAAGAAATTATACCACCACGAAATATATTTTATAGGAATATCACACATGAATATGAGATGAGTCTACCCAGCGAATGATTGAAATATTTTATATTCACTTGCCTCTCTAAAAACTATATCTCAATAGTACTATCTATAAAATGGAGAATAATAATTCGGTATTTATTAAGAAGGATTTTAAATTAATTTTGTTTTGTAGGGAAGTCGCCTTTATACATACTTCTAACCCATCATCCCATTGAGGCTTGTTACACGGCATAACACTTTCTGCTGTAACAAACCGGTTTGTGCGTGTTATACGAATTACACGATAAACTGACTGTTCTGCATTTTTTCGTGTAACAATTCTATTGTCTATGTTGCTGTGTACAAACTTTAAGTCATTTTCGTAGACCCCGAGCAACCCCGAGAATGAAATTATGATTGTGTTAGTGTGTTGCTCTGTGCAGTCTAGAATTTTTTGGGATGCACAAGTAACAAACTTCCCCGCGACCTCTTGCCTATAAAACCGGTTTATTGGAATTATTGGAAGTGTTGATGGAAGAAATGTTATGCCGTGTAACTTGCCTCATTGGTCGTGTCATGGAGCAACGTCTAGTAGTAAGCTTAGTTCGAAGGATAGAAAAGGTTAATATGCGAATCGTGAAATGCGAAGAGGGTTTGGTTTTGCATATTTTTCGTTTTCTCGTGGTGGTTAATCTACAATGGAGTTGGGTAAAAAGCCCAGAGGAAACTGTAGGGGCGAAAGAGATCAAAAGGGATCGTGCCTCTTACCAGAAGTTAGGTGGTAGGTTATCAACCTACTCCTGTAAAATCAAAAATGTTCAGGAATATCAACAGATGCCTCGGACCAGGTCTGGATTTTTTTTTTTTTTTTTTTATGTGAAAGACTAGAGTCTCAGGAAACGCCCTTTATACTGTTTCGACAATCTATTTTCTTCATATAGAGTGCAATGTCGAACAGCAGCTCTAGTCGGGGAAGGAAGGAACTGCCACAACCTACCCGCGATATTTTTTCAGTCCACCTACTTCAAACCATTACTATTGCGACTTTGGCATCGGGGCATCGAGAGCAGCTCGCTGGAGTGTTATGCCTCCTGAAACGGGTTGAATCTCATCAACCAACCGATGACATGCGCTTTGGCGGAGCGGGGAAGGGCTAAGGAAGGCTATGACAAGAGGAATCAGGAATGTAAAGAGGGAAGAAGAAAGAAGGAAAGTTATGTAGGTGGGAAATTGGAAAAGGCGAAGGACCGTGGGGCTTGGCCGGGAATCGAACCCGGGACCTCTCGGATAGTAGCTAGACGCCTTACTCCCTAGGCTACCGAGGCCCCCCACCGGATTACACGGTATACGAGCACGATTATCGAAAAAGCACCTGAGTATTTGGAACGTAAGGACAAGCAGGTCAAGTGCAAGAGATAGCAAACGAAGGAACTATAAAAATTACAAGTATTAGCTCTTCAGGAAATAAGATGGCGTTGTAAAGAATAAGTACACAAAAAGGAATTCCACCTGTATTAAATTCATCATTTATTACGAATAAGAGCATCAAATTTTGATTAATCGATTGCGAAAACCCAACAGAAGGCCATCTGTTACATTATTGTAAAAAGCGCAATAGATGTCTTTCCAGTGTCTTAAGGTATCAGCTCCTCACCGGGTACCTGCCCCTTACCGTGGTGGTGGGGCTTGCGTGCCTCAAGGTAGCATTAGGCTATGTCGGCGATGGTTAGCTGCGGACATTCATGGCGAACAGGCTAATTGCGAACAGGCTAATTGCGAACAGGCCAGACAAATTTAGGTATATTCTCTTCCTCCTCCCCTTTGCGAAATGAAACAAAGAACAAATCTGGAAGACATGATTTTGGATATATAAAAAACTTTAGAGTTGACTATAAAAATATGTTATCTACAACTTTTTTTTTAAATTCGAGGCTAATCATCGGACAACTTTAATACTACGTGCACAACAGATTCCTAGCCAATTTTATTCAGAATATTTCTTGTGCGCGTAGATTTGGACGTTCTCAGATAATTGGCACCCTGAGCTTGCCTCATGGCGAACATGGCTTTAGACGAAGATTGCCAACATTTTAAGACGATACTACTGGTTTGATCCTAAAAAGGACAGTTGCTGCTTCCCGCTTTCGTGTTTCGTCGTTTCCGGTCATACCGCCCGCACGGCACTGGTTAACAATCCACTGTAACGCTTGTTAGATGTTTCACTTGAAAGTATTACAATGTTTGCGGCATTACTGAGTTGAGTCGATTTAGTTGAGTTGATATTTTCGAAATCGTTATAAATGTCGCTCATCAAAATTTCCTCGTCTATTACGAACTTTCAAACAACATCCAGCAGCTCACTGTCATCATTCTCATTAATTTCAGAACATTTTCTATTGTACACAAATCCTTTGTTGAGGAGAATAGTACTGAATTCTGAGTTTTCCGATTGCGCCCTCATCTTTTGCTTTAAATGACGTTTTCCAATATGTCCCTAAATGAGTGATCATTTCAGACATGCATCAATATCATCGGCCCACATATTTGTCCGGACAGCCGGCAACATTTGCCCGGAATCTATGCCAATTAAATCTCGCGGTGTTCTTGTAATAGATACTTTATTTGCCATAGTACACTCATCGAATTCCCAGACAGCCATCATGCAGCCTTGTAAAACTTGAGATTTGTTCCACGCAGGTTTTTAGATTTGTTCCACGCAGGATTTTCCATATCATCTTCTTCGATCGGTATCTTAAGCATAGAATGAGCTGTTCTTCCTGATTTGAGTAAAGTTGCCGAAATCTCTGCTACTGTCCTGATCTCATATTGACTAAATAACCGACCTTTCGAAATGTTAAAACGCGTGGGACTTTACCTATATTCTTATTTTATTATTACTGCAACTTTTCGCTAGCGCCCCATATATCATATATACTGGCTTGAGCAAAAAAGTTTTCATTCAACATAATTTTTTACATTTTAGTCCATTTCTAAACAAAAGCATATTTTTAAGTTTTTTAAACTATATTTTTAGCGATAGAGATTTGCGAAGAGTGAGGTCACTAAGAAGCAACAAGCTTCACTAAGGTGGGCGATGCAGATTGTTGGCGAGCAAGCTGGCAACGCAACACAAAACCGTCAGAGGTCCCTTGAGGAACCGAATCGCCCTGAGGCTAAGCGTAGAAGGAAAACTAACAATCCACCGGCCTTTACAGGGAACAGTTTTACTGTTACTGTCGTTATTACTGTCTCACGTAAACGCTTACTCCGTCTTTGCAAGCTTGCAATCTCGACAATACAGTCTAGGAAGTATTTTGACAGTTTGGGAAATTGAAACGACGAAAAGTAATTTTGAAGTGGTAAGTGGTATTATTGACATGCAAGAGCTCCGCTATCGGATTGCTTTGAAGTGATTCAATGAGCACTGAGTTTTATTTTATTATTTCAGTTTAATAAATAAAAATTTATTTTCAGACCAATATTCCCTTCAATCTCAAAATCAATCCTCTTTGAAAGGAACGGATTTACCCAATATTTTATTTTCCTCCGTCTCCGTTTTTATTCATTGCACCTTAAAGAGGTTACTGCAACATCCGCAACATGTGCAAACTTTTTTTTAAAATGAACTCTCTGACAGTTTATCGAACGCTAATTGACCAGCTGGACAGTATATTTGATAGTTCCAGACAAAACTGTCCGTCAGTAGCACTGTCCCGTGTAAAGGCCGGGTTGACCCATAGCCAAAAGCTACAAGCAATAGGTCAGATCGTGTTCGCAATTCTCGATGAAAGCGATCCAGACGGCACCATTCTTCCTGATAAATAGAGGAAAATTGAGGTCAGGCTCGTGACGATTTTCCTCCCAATTTTTCAGGAGTGTCCTTACACGTGGATGGCATCAAGGCCGCGTAGAGCTTACCGAATGTGCTGATCAGAGATCTGTTGATATTTATAAAGTAGCCATATCTAGAATCGGAGAAGATGGCCAGGCACTAAACTCAAGGTCATTATGAAGGAGGAGATCCCAAGTCGACCGAGAGCGTGTTTCTAGAACACAGCGGAACCCGGCGGGCGTCAGGCTATTCTGGATATTATTCGGTTGAGTAACCCACAACTACAGGCGTCATCGTGGAAGATTACTAAACTGGAGGATCCGAAAGGTGAGGGCCGTGCTGCTGCGGTGCAGGGTCTTAAAGTCTAGTTTGGGGCTTTCGGAAGAAGTCAAACGGATTGGAAAAGGCGCGCCATAGGGTCCTTTGGAATATAACAGTCAACGAAGTGTTGATAACCCTAACGGTGGCCTACGCTGATGATGTGCGGATGGTGACTGGCAAGTGCAAATCAACAATAAAAGATATAATGCAATGAACATTGGACACTCTTGTTTATTGGGCTACTGCAAAGAGTTTAGGCGTTAACCCAGCTAAGGCTGAAGTAGTATTCTTTACAAGGAAGCATAGAACTCTCGATTTTCCTTCTCTAAGCTTCTGCAATGAAAGACTGCAGCGTAAGGAGGATGCGAATTTTCTGGGTCTCATACTGGATAGAAAACTAACGTGGATACCAAACCTTTTAGAGAAAGCTTATTAAGGCCAAAACAGCTATCTTCTTATGCCAAAGAACGATTGCAGTCAATTGGGGCCTTAAGCCCCGCATCGTCTACTGGTTGTATACAGACCTATCGGACCTATACTTCTGTAGTGCTAAGACAAAACCCAATATGTTCATATTTGGACAAGTCAGATAGGGTTGTGCCATCACCATATTGTAAGTATATTAGACTCTTAAGTTTTGATTCTTTATTATTTTAAAGATACTGGCTTTGGGGGAACTTTCGACATTTTGGTAATATGAACCCAAAATCGTTTATTAACATATCGGGTTCTACCGGGCTCGTCGGTGTGGTCGTCTTTGATCCGTAAGCTGGCGGTCCGAGTGGGACATTCCCGCAATGGATACGCTGCCGCTTTTGAAAAATGCGGTTCCTGCCTAGTTTCTTCGGTTTCCCCATTTCTGGTCAATTCGGTAGGTCGACCACCCTCCTCCTTTCACATCGTGGGCTTGCGACCAGGTGACGGCGGAGTTATGGTGGACTGCATTACCTGCCGGCCGCCGGCCAAAAGCTCTTCCAGGATGGCCTCCATATTCATATCGTCACTCATCCATCCTTATGAGGCTTGCCACCACTGCCGACAACCTATATTACACTACACCTAAGTAGGTACACCTTAGAGGAAGGTTTCAATATAATCATTCCGGCCAGAGATGACTGCATAGATAGTGTTATCCCGACTGGGTCATTATGTATCTACACAGATGGCTCAAAAATTGGGAACAACGTAGATTGTGGTATCTTTTCCGAGGCATTAAAAAGATACCTCTCTTCTTCTACCCGACATTGCAGCGTCTTCCAGGCGGAAGCCACTGCGATCTGGGAGGCTCTTGAATGCCTGAAGATAAAGAATATAATATTTTCTCGGATTGCCAGGCCTTTAAGGCTTTTAATTCTGACGTTACAGCATCCACGACTGTTATGAACTGCCGCAGGTGTCTGTGTGAGACTGACGCTCAGTTTGGTATAACTTTGTCTTGAGTTCATAGACCCAGGGAAATTAGGGGAAACTGCAGGGCAGATGAGCTTGCTAGAAAGGGAACCGAAATGGAAGACACCCCACTTAACCCAGATGGGAATGCCCTTAGTCACCTATAAACTGGCTGTGAGAAAAATCAGCTTTGTTCGAGCCGGGCTTAGATGGGCCAAAGCAACAGTGCGCCGCATTCTTCACACAATATG
Source organism: Thereva unica (assembly GCA_949987705.1). Classification (NCBI taxonomy): domain Eukaryota; kingdom Metazoa; phylum Arthropoda; class Insecta; order Diptera; family Therevidae; genus Thereva; species Thereva unica. The sequence continues at coordinate 124,950,737 of OX465283.1, read as the reverse complement.
CTCGACTTTGGACGCAAAACCAACTGAACAAAAAAGAAATAAGATATGTAGTGAAGGTGCTGAACGATCACTGCCCCTTTGGGCCGCACGTTGAAAGATTGGTACTTCTCCACAACGACTCATGCAGAAATTGCGGGAACAAAAAAGATATCGACTTCGTTGAGGTATCTTTCGAAGCGTTTTAACGGAAATATGGCCTGAAGATTTTCATAAAATCCGGTCGAGCCGTTTTTCTGCTTAAGCGAAATAAACTAAAAACTACCTCGAAGAATATTACGGAAAAAATTATCTGAAAAAAATTTCATAACATTCGACCGGGTCCTTTTTTGTTTAAATGAAAAAACTTTGGCTAAGTATCTAAGGGCCTTAAATAGATAAGTTTTGCTAATATCTAATAAACTCGTGGGAATGAAGCCCGTTCTAAAAGAAGTGATCTTTTCTGGATTCTCTTTAAAAACCGTGCAAAAATTACGTTACCCTTTACAAACAACACGAATTTTTCAAACCTTAGATCAGGAAATTGCGGTTCATCCCGAAGAATTTGATCTAGCTTCTCTCAGGATTACCTTAGTATCAGTTCTGTTACAAGCTAGTTTCCCACAATTACTAAACGTATTACTACTTTCTAAGAAGTCAGTTTTCCGTCTACATTCATCATACTGGGAAGTTGATCGTGTGGTCCGCAAGGGTGAAACCCACAACCCAAAGTTTTCTTTGACGTCGCTCGGCCTTCAACCATAGCAAATCTGGAAACCTTTCCTTACAACTTTTGAAGACGTTTCGAAGGTTAAAATAGGGGCATGATCCGTTAATATGATCCGGTGAATATGGCAGTACATCAAGTTTTTGAAATTACATTGAGATATGTAGTCAAAATTTAAACCGTCTATATAACTGCCTCATACTATGCTCTACTTTAACAACTTAAGACTTACTTACCCAAAACACCTTTCGCACTTTTGCTTGCTCTGGCAGTAAAGGCAATGGCCGCTGATGTGTTTAGCAAGTTAGGGGCTGGTGAAAAACGCATGACTCAAGCTTTACCGCATGGATGATGTTCAGGACTATGACCCAGGAGGTAAAGAAACGATTCAATAGCTTTGAAAGAAAAGCTCTCAGGTGCATAATAGGCCCAGCGAGAGAGGATTAAATATGGCGAAAGAAACACAACAGCTAGCCGGCCACGTAATCAGGATGGAGGATACCTGTATTTCAAAACGGCTTTTGGCAGAAATTTTGGGAAATAGAGGAGATGGATAGACTCTGCAACGGCCGACTCAGAGACAATGCTCAATATCCGGATTGGAAAACTGCTGCAAGGGATTGTCAAATAGGAGAAATGATCAAGAGGAGGCCAAGACTCGATTTGGGCTGTAGCGCCAATGGATAGATGGATGATGTGCAAAAACGAATCCTGCGACTCCGACCACGAATTCAAAAAACCAGCAAAAAGCATGCGTATAAAAAAAGTAACACGTGCTGCTACGTGGAAACTTTTCTTTGCAGTGCATGAAACATGCATCTGCTGCGGCACAGTATGAGTGTTGCTATTGATTTTCTGCACATTCGATAGGAGTCGCTCCAATAAAACTGCGTGCCGGCCATGCCGATTAGAGCTTGCTTTTGATATTGGACTCTCTAATGCCGGGTTTTCATTAGTAGAATTAGTGGTAGAGTAACTGGCGTACTTTTAAGCCGAGCTAACCCTACTCTACTTATTTTGGTAGAGTACCCGTTTTCACTTAAATTGAAAATAGTATGGTGCAGAAGGTAATAGTGACTAGTTGTTAATAGTACCTACACTTGAAATATCGAAAATGAAGCCTGGCCATCGTCGTTTAGCATTACACTAGTAGAGTAACTTTACCACGGTGCTATCCCACTCTACTGTAATCAAGTACTCTACTCTACCACTTTCGTTTTCATTAAGCGAGTTCTCAAGATAGTTAGTACTCGCCCAGTATACTCTACTACTAATTCTACTAATGAAAACCCGGCATAATGCCGGGTTTTCATTAGTAGAATTAGTGGTAGAGTAACTGGCGTACTTTTAAGCCGAGCTAACTCTACTCTACTTATTTTGGTAGAGTACCTGTTTTCACTTAAATTGAAAATAGTATGGTGCAGAAGGTAATAGTGACTGGTTGTTAATAGTACCTACACTTGAAATATCGAAAATGAAGCCTGGCCATACTTAAATGCCACGAATTTCATGTATGCTCGACTATCTCAACACTGTTTTCATTAGCATAGTGGCGGTAGAGTAGAGTGAAAAGCAGTGGTGGGGGACAGAACTAGTAGAGTAACTTTACCACGGTGCTATCCCACTCTACTCTACTGTAATCAAGTACTCTACTCTACCACTTTCGTTTTCATTAAGCGAGTTCTCAAGATAGTTAGTACTCGCCCAGTATACTCTACCACTAATTCTACTAATGAAAACCCGGCATAATGCCGGGTTTTCATTAGTAGAATTAGTGGTAGAGTAACTTGCGTACTTTTAAGCCGAGCTAACTCTACTCTACTTATTTTGGTAGAGTACCCGTTTTCACTTAAATTGAAAATAGTATGGTGCAGAAGGTAATGACAGCACACTAAATACTTAAATGCCACGAATTTCTTGTATGCTCGACTATCTCAACACTGTTTTCATTAGCATAGTGGCGGTAGAGTAGAGTGGAAAGCAGTGGTGGGGGACAGAACTAGTAGAGTAACTTTACCACGGTGCTATCCCACTCTACTCTACTGTAATCAAGTACTCTACTCTACCACTTTCGTTTTCATTAAGCGAGTTCTCAAGATAGTTAGTACTCGCCCAGTATACTCTACCACTAATTCTACTAATGAAAACCCGGCATAAGGGTGCCTTCACGTACAAAGCTGGCAATAAGCGCCTTGTAACTAGTAGCTTGCTTCAAGCGCTTACAAAAACTTATGTATTTCACTTTAAACGCTGGAAAAATAACAGTCATCGAAATGTCTTCGTGAAGTAACGATGAGCTGTTTTTAATTGAAAATGTTGTGTCGAAATTAATCTCATTTTTAAATATCTTCAACGTTCATTTCAGTGGATATCTCCTTCCAGCACTTGTCAACATGAATTCTATTTTCATGTAATTTTAATTTTTTGTCCCAAATCGCTCTTTGAAATATACAACTAATTAATTCTTCGTCATCTACCATTTTCTCAATACACAGGGGGAAATAAATTCACCATTGGCCATATGCACATTGCTTCACTCATTTTTGTTTGCCGGTCGAAACTTGCAGCAACCGCTTGTATGTCCGCAAAAGCGTTCTCTGCGAAAGCGCACACTTTAAACAATAGTAGCCATAAAGTAGGTTTAACTAAGAGAAAAACAAAAGATTATAATTATCTTGTAAAAAAATATTTTAATATGCTGGTAAACTTCCATAGCGTCAAAAAGAGAATCATTCTGAAAAGTAATCAATTCAATATAAAGAAAACTGCAAAATGTTTTTTTTTTCTTAAAAAACTAAAATATCTGAGAAATATATTTTCGTACAAGGAAGTGACAGCATTTAGTATAATAATTTCAATAAACATCATAACAGGGAACTTGTTTTTAAACATGTTTTTTTTTGTCTTTATTTTATCATTGTAATTTTAAAATTTAATTTTTTTTTATTATATAATAAATTTTTCCAATCACATTTAAAACAATTTTAATGAATTTTTCATAAAATTTAGATACGCCTAAAACGATTAATACCCAAAAACATCTAAAGATGAATTTCTAATTTATAAATTCATTAATTAAAATTGTATCTGGCAAAAAGCTAATAATTTGTTTTTATTATGTTTTTTTTAAACGTGCGAATTTTTAAATTTTTTTTGTGCGACAAGATTAATTCTTATGTTTCTATGAAAAAAAACTGCACGCAGAACAATTCTCTTCATTTTTTACCAGACGGTCAGAAATAAATACTGAATTTATTTTTTTATTCCAATATTTAAAAAAAAATAATATATATGTATATAAAACAATTTCGAAATGTATAATCTTAAAAATAAATATTTAACAAAAAACTGAAAATA